>CM062808.1:173056805-173656805 GCA_031772625.1 Pinus tabuliformis | reverse complement strand
CCTTTTCATGAAAAAATGTAGGATCTTGTTAATGATTGGGATTTGGTGGATATCCCTCCAAAAATTGGGAAATTTATATGGACAAATAGAAGAACTGAGGAAAGCTTTATTACATCTCGTCTTGACAAATTCCTTTTACATAGTAGTTATATTTTGAATTGCTTGGATTTCTCCTAAAAAATTATGGCACAAGGTGAGTGGAATCACAGATTGGTTTCTTTATTTGTTAAAAAAATAAGAAAACTTGGTTCCTATCCCGTTTAGATATAATTGACCTGGCTGTCTAAAGAAGGAGTAATTGATTTAATTAAGAATGTTTGGCCATCCCTGATGACTAGATCTTCATTCTTTATTTGGGAATCCAAATTAGACTCTGGATCAAGACAAATTATGTGTCTCCTAGAAAAAAATGTAAATATATAATATTGCAATTATCTCAGCATCAAAACATGATGGAAGATAATGCAATAGAACCTTGTAACCTCAAGAAAGAGTAGGATCTAACTAGGAAAATATATGAAGTCAGTCACCAAGAGGAAGAGACTTGGTATCTCAAGTCTCAAAGCTTATGGCTTCGAGTTGGTGATCAAAATACTTCCATTTTCCACAATTAATCCAAATTGAGGGAGCTCAGAAATAGAGTAAAGGAGATTATTCCAAAAGGCATGCTGAGAATCTCCTCATTAGAGGAGATCAAGAAGGAAGCATTTCAACACTTTTCTACTCTCTATCAAGAAGAGCAAGAAGCTGACTTGAATCTAGCATGATATTTCCTTCATCTTGTCCCCACATTATAACTGAGTCTTCTAATAGATCTTTGATTAGATAAATAAGTGAAGACAAAGTGTTAGACGCTATTTGGAGCCTAGATCCTGACAAGGCCCCTGTTTCGAACAGATTCACCATCAACTTCTTTAGATAGTTCAGGTTCCTAATTAAGAAGGACCTTATTCAGATGCTAAATTATTCCAAATTGAAAGAAAGATTGGGAGGCACTTCTAATTCTTCCTTGTTAGCCCTCATTCCCAAATATTCAAATCTTGTCAATTTTTTTATGTTTCGTCCAATTTCTCTTTGCAATGTTGCATATAAAATCCTTAAGAAAATCATAGCATATCAACTAAAGAAAAAACCACCTAACTTCATCTCTGAGAATCAAGGTAGATTCAAGCAACATCGTCAAATTATTGATAATATAATTCTCAATTAGGAGGAAAATTACTCTAGTAAGAGAACATGGGAAAGAGGAATGGTGATAAAATTTGATATGGAAAACACCTTTGATCATGTAAGGAACTCCTTTCTTTTCTTAATGCTAAAAAAATTAGACTTCTCCAAATATTTTATTAGCTAGATTAAGGCATGCATTAGCTCCCCCTGGTTAACTCCTCTGGTGAATGGTTGACCCACTCTCTTTTCCAAAGCATCAAGAGGTATTCTTTAGGGGTGTCCTATATCTCATCTTCTTTATATTATCATGGCTGAAAGTTTAAGTCTAAATCTAGAACATGCCAGGCATGAGAAGGTTAATGGGATTAAGTATAGCTCGCAATCTCAAGGAAGTAAACCACTCACAATTTGTCAATGTTACTCTTCTATTGGGAGGGGTTTCCAAGGTCATTACAAGTCGATTTAATAAAAAATTGGATTTTTTATTTCTTCTATATGGTGGAGTGGTCAATAAAAGGAAATGTCAAATGTATGGTTGGAATTGTGATGAGGTGAAATTGTCTGAGATTGCCAAAATCTTTAATTTCCCTGCAAGCTCAGAATGGAAAGCCTTTAAATATCTTGGTATTCCTATTTCCTTAGGAACAACCAATTTTGAATATTGGAAAGAGGTCATCAAAAAAATGAAGAGTGCATTCAATCTTTCGGGGTGCAATTGTTAATAGTAGCAGGTAAAGTGGTATTAATTAAGTTTGTCTTGTACTCTCTCTAGGTTTATTTGGGATCTAGCCTATTAGCTCTGAAATCCATTCTTCATCAACTTAGTGAGATAATGAGGAAATCCCTATGGAAAGGTGGTAAGAACAATGATCATCATTTCCATATTATCAATTGGAAAATGGTTTGATTACCTAAAGAAGTTGGAGGTCTTGCAATCAAAGATATAGCATTAATGAATATTTCATTGGAAGCCAAAATTATTTGGAGGCTCCTCTCGGAATCCAAAGAATGGTGGAAGCAGCATTTTTTGAGAAATTATTTCCACAAGGATAGGAGTTTGAGGCCCAAGCAGGAAGTGTGGTGTGAACAGGGATAAAAAATCTGAAAAATTTGGATGTTGCCTCACTTATTTCTGATCATTAGGGATGAAAATTTGGGAATGGGTCAAGAATTCATCTTTGAAAAGATCGCCTCCCTCTGGAAGATCTCATAAAAGACAATGATGATGTAAAAGAATTGGCAATATGGATGGAGGATAAGGGGATACGAAATCTTGTAGTATATCTCTATGGGATAACAGGGTCGGTGGATTGGTTGGCATAAGGACAACATCCCCACTAACCTCCTACAATCTTGGGATCTGATGATTAAAGCGCTAAAATTTTATGCTCTTATAGTTATGACAAGGGTGGATCTAAGGATATGGCATGGCAACAAATCAGGGAATTATAGGGTCAAAGAAGGTTACAATCTTCTTGTTCAAAATATTCCCCAAGGTAATGCAAATCCTATTTGGGGGAAAATATGGAACTCTGATGGGATTCTGAAATTCAACCTTTTCTATTGGGAAATGTTGCATGGAAAAGTATTAACTGCAGAAAATTTAAAGAAGTGCAACATCCATGGTTTGTCTTGCTATGTATTATGCCAAAATGTAGAAGAAGATATCTTCCATATATTTTGTAATTGATCCTTTGATTTGGAGGTTCGTCGTAAGGCTTTAGCTCTATATTTTATTTTCATTGCATTCCAGACCCTTGGGATGTAATGTTTATTTCTTGGCATTCAAAATCCCCATGGAAAAGAAATTCCAAATGAATTATTTCGAGAACTTGCACGACCATCCCCAAATTCCTTTGTTGGTCTATTTGGATATCTCGTGACCATACAATATTCAAAGAAGAGTGCCCAAATTCTTTGTCCGCTCAGTTATAAAGTGTTATCTTTTCTCTTTAAGCTAATTTTAGCGAAAGGTTATAAAAAAAAATTGGAGGACGTCTCCCCTTCAGAAAAGGAATGGTTGAGATTAGAACAATATTCTCTTAATGTTGGTAGCTTCAAACCTAAAGGATCATTAGCTAAATCTTATATAATCAAAATGGATTTAGAGAAATTTAGAAAATGTAAAATAAGCTTGGGACATCCTGCATTGTTCTTTGATGGTGCCTCAAAAAGAAACCTTAGGGAGGTTGGAGTGGGAGGGCTTGTCATTCACCCCGATGAAGAAAAAGTGATTCAATTCACTTAGGGGCTAGGAATTGTAACAAACAACTAGGTCTAATCTCTTGTGCTATGGGAAAATTTAGAATTGGCTTTCTCCAAAGGTGTTTGTCAATTATCTGTTTTTGGAGACTCCATGATAGTGATCCAGCAGGCTTTTAAACTCTAGGGAAATAATGAGCATCCCCTTCCTTTTGTCCCACATCGAATCAAACTATCATTGGAAAAATATGACTAAATCATTTTTTTTCACATTAAGAGAAACCTAAATAAGGAAGATGATGCCATAGCTAATGAAGGTGTGATGGTGGAAAAAGGAGTTTTAAAATTTGATAATTTTGAATCCATTATCAAATGTATCCATTAATATTTATCAAATGAGCATCAGATTGTTTCTAGAGAGAATTTCCCATTGGTTTCTAAATTGATTCCCTTTCACGACGCACTATATATATCTCTCATTAATTATGTGTTTATGGAGGCATGTTGTCATCATGGAGAACTGTGTTGTAGAGGACACTCCCGAAGTTTTCGTCATTGTGAGCTCAACTCAGGATAAATGGACAATGCTTTATTTAACTCCCAGAGTAGTTCGAATGTGGGAAGTTTCATTCATCGCATCCAGTTATCAGTTCATTGGAGATATTTTCTATGAAACTTGTTATGATTGCAATATTTCCTTAATGAAGTCTACACACTTGGTGATGTTAGTCTAGCCCAACATTAATGATGTTGGGAACAAGAATGTGGCAAAGGAAGAAGGATCGAACATATATAAGGGTCATTGGGAGCATATGGAGGTTTTGGAATTGCTTCAATGGAGGTAATCTATCAAATTTTCTTATCTATATAGGACAAATTTTCAATTCATGGAGTGGAATTTAGGAGTTGTAGAAGAGGAGCTAGGTATCTTGCTCACAAGGGTGGTTAGCTCTCTAGATTTTGGAGTCTCCTTGATCTACCAACATTCAGAGCTGCTTCTGGAAGAATCCAAGGCTCATACTAAAGCACTTACTCAACATATAATGTTGTTGGAGGTTAAGATGGACCGACTATATATTGCAAACAAGATGCTTGAATTTTGTTGAAAAATGCAGCAAGAAATTCTCAATTTGATTTTTGCCTTGATAAAATTGAGGAAATTCAAAATTCCACATCAACAAACAACTTGGAGGGGTTAACTAAGGTGACATGGCTCTTGTCACTCAGTTAAGAACAATCAATCTGATTTAATGAGTTGAATTTCAGTTTGCATTTGTTGATTCCTATTTTATAGCAGGCTAGCTCAGTTCATTTGAGTCACAGGCATGAAGTTCAGTTGTATGTAGTGATTCCTAAATTTTAGGAGGCTAGGTTGAGTTAATTTCAGTTGTAATTAGTTAAAGTAGCTCTCATTGTTAATAGAACTAGTTGATGATTAGTTAAGTGTTAGGACAAATATTGAGACGGGGGGTGGGTGAATCAGTATTTTCAATTTCAATTTCTTATTCTAGTTATTATAGATGACTGTTGTAAAGGTAACTAGCATATGTATGCAAGTGTTACTATAGAAACCCATGTATATCTAGTTAACTTACCTAATCATTTGTACAACATTAATCAATGCATTATTGTTCCAGTATTCATCAATTAAAAATAAGTATGAGTAGTTAAGAAGCAGAAAGAACATAAGCATACACAACCATATGAACACCAGAATTTTTAGGTGGAAAAACAATGTGGGAGAAAACCACCATTGTTGTTGTCTTTGTCTTCTTTTATTAAAAATAATCTTCTTACAATCTTGTACTAGTACATATTTTAACCAATAAGCAAGCTCCTACTTGCAGAAGGCTACAACCTTCTCTCATTTTCCAGCTCCTACTAGAAGGGAGCTGCAACCCCCTTTGTGAAGATTGTTATCCTCAACACTTTTGTGGATCACTTTTCAATATGTTTCAAACTGGATCCACTCACAACAATTCTAAAATCAACTACTCAGAAAATTGATCATCAAATATTCTAATACAACTTGAAAAATTCAATATAAATCATACCAATGCATACCCACTCATCAATATACCAAGTCAAATATCGCTACCCATCACAGAAACCAACTACTGCCACTATAAACCCTCATCAAACATTCATCAGATTGTATATGCTACTGTTATTGATCACACCTATGTATGTATGTTCTTCTCCTAAATAAAACCCGTGTACAGATCTCCAAATGATGATAACTTAATATAAATCACTGTGCTACTTAATCAATCACCCAAACAGATACCAGAGCCAAAATCACTGAACCAAATACAGATTATCATACAACAGTATCATCACTTAGTCAAGTTCTAATTCATAATCAATTCAGCCCAAATAGTACTGTCAAACACAAATTATTGTAAGAAATACTTCATCGATAGACAACAGTAAACATAACATAACAGATCAACCATTGTCATAAGCTCATCTTGGAAAACCCTAGTAGATGTATATGACTCGTATAAATCATATCCACATATGTACATGCTTATCATTCACCACACTTGCGTAAATATTTTCCCATACTATAGAATATATACACGACTATCCAGTAGTGGATTTGTGTATGTACATGATTTCTCAATTTCAAATCCACATACATATATGTAACCACTAAGACATACCTTCGTTGAAACACATAATATACTTCACACCCCTTACTGTCTCATATTTATGTTAGAGTATCATTAACAACACATATATATCATAGTTATATATTCTTAGTAAATAAATCAAGAAAGTACATATGATACCATACTTTAGATTTTTCAGATCTGTGTCTTTTCCCTACTCCTTGGTGCCCACTTGTTTCAGATCAAGTCATTCATAGAAAGCACAAAACTTGAACACATAAAACTTGGATTTCCATCTCCTTATATAGCTTAGGTCTTAGCCAATACCTTAGGCCAATCCCCTAGTAATGTCGATGGTATTCTTTGACGGGATCAAATATCCATTATCTCGCTAATTACTATGGGCCAATACCATGGTAAAGACCCTTGCTATTGACAATACCATGGTGTAGAAATTGTACGTAAATTTCCTTTACCATACCCATGTATGTAAGCAACCTTTATTCACATGACTCGTGTATACTTTCCAAATTTCAATTTTATCCTTTCTTTGTCCCTAAATTTTTATTCCTTTGTCTATCTCACCTATAGCATCTGCATTCCAATCATGTTGACAACTTTCTCAAGTAGGTTTCCATCAAGGACAACACATTAGTCATAATTCCAACTTTAAGTAGTGGGACATTAGTGTAACTCATAGATCATCTATTTAACTAATCAATCAACTAAAAAATAGCTCATGCATGCAGAGATTTCGAGTTCCCCAGTTGTGGTGGAGATTCCAAGGCAGTGTACAATTAATTATATTCTAGATTGAGTGTACAAGTCATTGTTTTGGTCAGGTGGTCAACCCTGAGGAATTGCGTATGAATTTTGGAGGAAATTCCTAATTAATAGGGGATTATTTCCTCAGGAATTATGCAAGAAAATAGGGGCTCAAGAAGAGGCATAAATTTACGAAGTTTGGGTCAGAGTTTCTTAGTGAGAAGAGAGATAGGTTAAACACTTGCAAGTTGTTCTCAATTGAGCAAAGAAATTGTAATACATCTATATTCATAGTATTAATGCAAGATGGAATTGGGTTGTTTTAGTAGTTTTCTTTCCTTGGGAAAAGCAATATTGGCATGTGTGTGATTTATTATTGCATGTCTGAGATTTTTGTTCTAAATTTTCAATTAACTTCCGTAGAGCAGTAGAGTAGGTTTGTGTCTTGTGATTTTGATTAAAACTTCATGAGTAGTTGAAAATCTACACCATAAATTCTAGATGGTATTAGAGTAAGATTCACATTAGAACCAATCCTTGAAGTCCTCATGTATAGTGATCATTGAATCAATAATGAACTATTAGGAGGCAAATTGATGGAGCCCTAGTTTAGGATAAATCCAGAAGACCCTATGTGCAGAATTCTTAATGGAGCTAGAAGTTGCTAATGTGAAAATCAATGTTTAGTGACACAAAAAGGAGTTGTGATCACTGATATTGGTAGATTGAGGAGCAGAAAGATTTCCCACAATGAGATTGAGACTTGGAGGGAGTCTAGTTTCAGAGGGAGAATCCCTATGGAAGTTAATACTTTAGGATCTAGGGAGATCAGACTCTTTATTGCAGTAGTTGCAGTAGTAGTGTGGCAACAACAACAAAGAAGTTGCAGTGGTTTGAGTAGATCAAAGTTCACTTTGCATGTATCCATACCTCCAAAAGTGAGGTGGGTTGATCTAGATCCTTAGCTTAAGAGTTGCATGGATTTGGCAGGATCCAATGAGGCATTCTCCTCATGGATCAATACCTTGCTACATTGGCCCATCATATTCAGTAGCAGGAGGATCAGTGTTAGTTAAATTGATCTGTAAACTACCGTGGATATTTCACTAGACATTTTGTCACAATAGATCTCATTTAAATATATTAAGATACTAAATTTTTACAATATTACAGTTTTATTAAAATTCTAGATCTGCATATTTAACTATAATTAATGCATGCATGTGAATAGAAATTATGCAGAAAATTAGAGAACAACAAAATAATCTCTCTCACACACACATAACACATAATATATGATATCTAAGAAACCCTTTCGGAACAAAACCCATCTGGAAGGTTAGGTCGCTTCACTCTCTTTCTTTTTCTGGAAATATGGTTGAAGGTGTTGGGTTGTGTTATCTTCTTTCCATGACTACCCCACACGTGCGAGGGTGACAGGGGGATAGTAGATCCCCCTATAAGTTGCATCGGGCGCTGCCAGGGAGTCATAAGGGGGCGACTTCCCCCCTTGTCAGGGGGTTCTGGGGCAGCACCCCAGGAATGTTTTTTTTGGACCCTATATTAGGTGGGCGGACCTACCTATGGTTTTGTGCATGGATTTTACACATGGTTTTGGGCATGATGGTATTTTTTAGACCTAGTCAAGGGAACTACAGTTATGTTCTAATCCACCATTTATGGATGCTTCGGCATGTAGATATATGTATTATGACATTGAAAGGAACATAATGAAAAATCAATCTAGTAGTCTTGGTTTTGGGATCTGAGGGAAAATAGTTGTGTATATTTGTTTTATGTTTTATGCTCTCGTCATTGTTTATTTTTTGTTTTTAGAATTCGTATGCAAGTAATTTTTGTACATGGTTAAAACCTACAAAAGGTACAAATAAGTAATGTTTGTGGCCCATGGGATGCTACAATGCATATATAATCTTTGTGTGCTCTACCTCCTATCTCTCCTGGCTATCTTTTCTCAACAAAGGAACAAAATACTCTCGAAAGAATGGAATGCCTCTTCCTCTGAGTGGTTTAGTTATAACACAAATTGATAGCCTACTAGTGGTTAAGTTTGACTACATCAACTCTTAACTAGAGTTAAAATATAGAATCTTCTAGAGTATTTTACATAAAAAACATGTGGCTCGCCCCTTTTCTGTAAATAATGGCGGTTGACGTGGCATCATCCCAAACTATAGGTGTGAAAACAAGAAGGTCAACTTCTAAGTGGCGTAACTTTTTCATATGGACTCCGATTGACACACTTCTTGCATCATCGTAAATATCTCTTGATCTAGGTGGATATTGGTTGCCACCCACCTATTCCACCTATACCTCCATTCAGTTTCGTTTGTTTCCTTGTTTATTCCAACATATACTATTTTTAGCATTTTTTCGGGTCCTAAACTTCCAGAGCAGTTTTGACCCTGTTGAAGCCTTGAAAATCGCTGCAACAACATCGGGGAAAACCACCCAGTCCGGACCTTAAAGGAAGCTCCTTTTCTGTTTGGTGTGGTGGCTCCGACTGGAAATAATGGGACCAGTTTCCCAATGATTGGTAAATAAGATGGATAAGTGGTTGATTCTCTGATATTTAATGATAATGAATGAATGATTTAGTCTAAAAGTAAAATTATAAACAACTATCCTATCCCGGGAAATTTCTGCTTTTAGTGTAACTTTTGATGGTCTTTATCGACAAACAGGTATATAGATAACTCTATTGGTAAACAAAGATATTCATTCATATGATAATTACTAAGTTCAAATAGTTGAACAAAGCAATCAAGCAAACATTATTACACTGTTCTTCATATATATCATAGACATAGATACGATTGAAAGAATAACATTCCTTAAACATTCAATAGTGATAAGCATAAGGATTGTTGTTGAAACACATACATATATCCAATGATAGCAAGATTAAACAAATGTTGATTCACATATAAGAATGAGGCAAGAGCATAGATAATAGTACCATATGTTATTTGAATCACTCTCAATATCAATCACATTCAAATTCCTTCTTCTACCTTAGAAACACTTCCACAAAAGGCAATAGTGCACATGTCATCAAAGCTTTCTTCGTTAAAATTCAGAATACTGGCCCAGTCTTTATAAAAAAATAGATCAGAAGCACAATAGTGTGACTTACTGATTTGAGTTTATACAAAAACTGAGGACCCTTTCTAAATGCATGAAAGGGCCTATAAAAACTAATTAAGCTAACTAATTACAAAATAAAAATGCTATTAATTGGTACAACTACATTATGAGTATCTCCTCAAAATCGGCTTGTTTTACAGTTGGCAGCATGATTCATGGATCAGTTGCAATTCTGGAGGGTGACTTAGACGAGAATGCAGTTGGGCTGAATATGTGGCATCATGGATTTCGGGAATCATACAACTGATCGCATCGGTTAAAAATTTGAGTGTGGCCCTTTGACTGTATGGTTTAATTAAGAAGAACCAAAAGGCATCCCAAGTTAAACTTTGGATGTCGGCAATTAATCTTCCATTCTTTTCCAATTCTTGATTACATGTTTGTTCCAAGGATTTGGCTGACGTCAATTTACTTGGAGTGCACAGTGAAATCATGTTAGACGGATAAAGAGTGTCATTGATTAACTCAATTAAATTACTGGTAGATACTCGACATCTTGAGGTTTCTCTCTGCTTTCATCAGTTGTCACTGCCATTCTAGAAAAAAGATTTCTTTATGTGAATCTAGAATTTTAGGCAGATTCGCCGCTTGCCCTTCACTGGTGTCTTGCCAAGCCAAAAAATTGTCAAAGTCTCATCGGCCTATTCTAAATCCTGCCTTGCATCGACTGATTTATCAACTATTGATGCAGTAATCTCACAAAGGGGCTCAACCAGAGAAATGTTATGACATAACAGTTTTAGCCGTGTAGTCAATGCTTTATTGATTTGGAGGGCTTCGGTTCTAAACTCTGCTAGTTGAGGAAGACTTTTGAACTTTTCTACTTCTTGTGATAGTTGAGCGATTTGCTCATCCTTGGTCTTGCTCATTTGTTCATTCATCGCCTTCAATTTGGCCAATGCTTTGGACAATTCCTTTTGTTTCTGTATTGTGCTTAAGTCTATCCTCTGCTTTTCTTTGAGCAATTGCTCCTTTAATTGATTGTTTACCTGCTGCTGTGTTGATAGTTGTTGTTCTAACTGTTCTATTTTCTGTTGTTCTTCAGACACCTGTGTTATGAAACCAGCTCAAGAAAAGATAGAAAAGAAAGATCAACGCCTTAGAATTCAGCCTCTTCGAGGGGGCAACCTCCTTTGCATTACATAAATGAACAATTCTTGGATGATACAAATGACAAAACCTCCTTTCTATATATAGGAGTCTAAGGAGTCACAATATAATCCAGCCGACCTAACAATAATAATATAAAGCCACAAAAATAACAATAGAGGGATTCTATGGGGCACAGAAATAACAATATGGGGGTAATAGGGGCACAACAATATAAATAAGGGGTATAACTACAATAGTAATGGGGTAATCACTAGTATTATAGGGACCCAACATGCCCCTCTCCTTCAAAAAAGTGTTGTCCTCAACGCTTGAGCAGTTCTGGATACTTCTGCATAAAATTCTCATCCTCCCATGTGGAATCTTCAGCGGATAAGTTCTTCCACTTGATCAGATACTCTGAAATTGATCGATTTCATAGATGTCGAGTTCTTGTTTCTGTCACTGCTTCCGGTTCCAATATAATTTTTCCTTCCTCGTCAAGTTCTGGCAATATTGTTTGAACTGGGAGCTTGTCGCCTATAACCTTCTTTAAACATGAAACATGGAAAACTGGGTGCAATCGAGAAGCTGCAGGAAGCTCCAATTTGTATGCCATAGTACCAATCTTTTCCAATACCTTGTACGGACCATAATACTTTGGTGATAATTTATTATCCTTCTTAGCTTGTTTTAGGGACATTTGCTTATATGGTTGTAGCCGTAGGAATACCCAATCACCTACATCAAAACTTCTTTCACTGCGATGTTGATCTGCCTGTTGTTTCATTCTATTTTGTGCCAACACGAGGTTATCCTTTAAGAGTTGGAGGACTTGTTGTTGATGTTCGATGTGATGTTCCACTGCCTGAACCTAGAATTTTCTCTTAAATATGATGTGATTGATGGTGGTTGGTACCCATAAAGTGCCATAAATGGGGTCATTTTTGTTGCTGTATGGAAGGAAGTGTTATACCACCATTCAGCCAGAGGCAACCATTTGACCCATTGTGTCTGTTTATCAGATACAAAGCAACGAAGATATCCTTCCAAACATTTGTTTACTATCTCAGTTTGCCCATCAGATTGAGGATGATAAGATGAGCTATGAGCTAACTGAGTACCAAGACAAGAAAATAATTCTATCCAAAAATTTCCAGTGAAAATGGGATCTCTGTCACTTACAATAATCTTTGGGTTTCCATGTAGCTTTTGAACTGTTTCCATAAATGCAGTAGAAACTGTACTGGCTTTAAATGGATGTGATAATGCACAAAAGTGTGCATACTTGGTAAGTCTGTCAACTACCACCATGATGACACTCTTTCCCTCAGACTTGGGTAAACTTGTGATAAAATCCATTGAAACCTCCTCCCAACGTTGGCTTGGAATGGATAAAGGTTGTAATAGACCCGGTGTCTTAATTGTTTCAACTTTATTTTGTTGGCAAACAAAACATTCCGCCACAAACTTTTGAATATCTGATTTAAGGCCATCCCAAAAAAATTCCTTCTTAACACTGTGGTAAGTTTTTAAAAATCCTGAGTGCCCTCCTAAGGGAGAAGTGTGCAATTCCATAAGAATCTTTTGTTTTAGCTGGGAATTCTTACAGAGGTATAAGCGATCTTTGTACCATAACGAATCATTTTTCCAGCTAAATGTATCAGAAGTACTGGAATCTTGTTGTAGCTTTCGAATAAGTGCCCACACTTCTTCGTCATTCTTCCATTCCTCCTTTGCTTCGTTTATCCAATCTGGTTGGATAATAGAAATGGCACACAACAATGCTTCCATATCCTCATCCTTTCTTGAGAGTGCATCTGCCACCACATTTTGCTTCCCTTTTTTGTAGATGATTTCAAAGTCATAACCCAACATCTTTGTGACCCACTTTTGTTTCTCTTCAGAGGATAATCTTTGTTCTAAAAAGTATTTAAGGCTATCATGATCCGTTTTTACCTTGAAGTGTCTTCCCATTAGGTAGGGTCGCCATTTCTTAAGTGCATGGAGTATTGCCAACATTTCCTTCTCATAAATAGCTTTGCTTAAAAACTTTCCCTTGATTGGACGACTTTCAAAAGCAATGGGTCTTTCATCTTGCATTAGAACAGCACCAATTCCATTTCCTGAAGCATCACATTCCACAATAAAGGTTTTTGTGAAGTCCGGTGTAGCTAAGACCGGTGCTTGGCACATTGCCTCTTTAAGATGTTTAAAGGCCTTTGTTGCTTCCGGAGTCCATGAAAATGAATCTTTCTTCAATAATGTTGTTAGAGGTGCTGCTATTCTCCCATAATTCTTAACGAACTTGCGATAATACCCTGTCAACCCAAGAAATCCTCGCAGATGCTTTATGGATGTGGGGATTTTCCATTCCTTAATGGCTTTAATTTTGCTAGGGTCTACCTTAACTCCTTCATGAGATACAATATGACCCAAATATTCCACCTCCTGGACTCCAAAGAAACATTTGGATCTTTTTGCATATAATTGTTTCTCCTCCAATAGTTGTAGCACCTTGTCAACATGTTCAACATGATCCTTCCAAGACTTGCTGTAGATTAGTATATCATCAAAAAATACCAACACAAATTTTCTAAGGAATGGTTTGAAAATTGAATTCATCAAACCTTGAAATGTTGAAGGTGCATTGGTAAGGCCAAAAGGCATGACCAAAAATTCATAATGACCCTCATGAGTTCTAAATGCCGTTTTCGGAATGTCTTCAATCTTCATTCTGATTTGATGATATCCCGAACGAAGATCCAACTTGGTGAAGTAAATTGATCCATGCAATTCATCCAGTAATTCATCAATGACAGGAATGGGGAACTTATCTTTAATAGTGAGCTTGTTGAGCTCCCTATAATCTGGACACATGCGCCATGATCCATCCTTCTTGTGCACCAATACTACTGGAGCTGAGAAAGAACTTTGACTCGGTTGAATTATACCAGCCTCTAGCATTTCTGCAACCATACGTTCAATTTCACTTTTTTGGACATATGGATATCTGTACGGCCTGATGTTTGGAGGAACACTTCCTGGAATCAGATGAATAGCATGATCATGATCACGCATAGGTGGGAGACCTTTGGGAGTCTCAAATACCTTGGAATGATTGTCCAGGACTTTTTGGAGATCTGGAGAAATAGATGATTCCAATGTGGAAACATCTAGCGAACATAATTGTGCAATTACACCTCTTTGTTCCTTTTTTAGAAGCTTTGTCATGCCATTAGAGCTGATTATCTTTCTTGGTTTCCCTGCAATACCCCTTAATTCAACTTCCTTTCCTTCCACAGAAAATTTCATGAAAAGTTCTTGAAAATTAAAAGCTATTGTACCCAAGGATTGTAGCCATTGGACTCCTAGTACAACATCAGCACCTCCCATTGGAATGGAAAGCATTGGGCTAGTCAATACATATTCTCCCATGGATAGCTTGATATTATGGCACTTTCCAGAACAATTTATTGTTCCTCCATTTGCAATCATCACTTGACACTCTGGTGCTGGATATAGGAAGCAATTCAATTCTTTTGCTACCCTACAATGAATAAAATTGTGGGTGCTTCCTGAATCAATCAACACTATTACCTTTTTCTTCTTGATTTGTCCTTCTATCTTGATGGTTTGAGGAGTGGTAATTCCCGCCAATGCATTACAAGATATGGTCGGATTTATTTGTTCTTCATCTAGGCTTTGTTCCTGGAATATATCCTCTTCTTTTGACCTTTCTTGCTCCTTTTCTTCTTCCTCTTCACAATCTATGTAGAATAATTTCTTCTCAGCACACTTATGACCTTTTGTGTATTTGCTATCACAATTGTAACAAAGCCCTTTTGCTCTTTTTTCTTCCAATTGTTGTGGTGTCAACCTTGTAGGTTGTGGAAGACTATGGGCAACAACACTTCCGTCTTTATAGTTGTGAATGGTATGCTTCCTAGTTGCCATAATTTTGCTTTCCATTTTTCTTGCTAACCTGAATGCCTTCTCTAATGAATCAGGTTCCCAAAGGCACACATCATGTTGGATATTATCCTTTAAAGACCCTATGAACACATCAATCCTATGCTCCTCTGGAATATCTTTTACCCTTATGTTCAATTTTTGGAACTCCTCAATGTGCTCCATTATTGAACCCTTTTGTTTGAGACTTATCAATTGGCTAAAAAAAGTGTTGCTTTTTGTATCCTCATAATGTGCTATCAATTCTTCCGTAAAAATTGCCCAAGTGATAAATTGTTTACGAGAACAAAGCCATTGATACCATACAAACTGATTTGGTTCCAAATATAAAGTTGCCATACGTACCTTTTGTGTGTTTTGCACATTATTGAGATCGAAGAATTGCTCCATCTGTAATATCCATGTGGCGGGATCCTTGCCATCAAACTTCCTCATATCGATTTTTGGAATGTGGTGATTCTTCGATCCAACATTAGCATCTATGGAATCATGATTAACATTTCTTTTGTTCTCATCATGAGTTTCCTTTACTACCTTTTCACCATTAGTAAGTATTTCTTGTAGAAAAGTAGTCAAATCTGTCTTCAAAGCTGCCATGCCTGTCTTCAAATTTGTGTTCAAATCTATCTTCAAATTGTCCATCTTAGCTTCCATGCCATTCATCTTAGCTTCCACGCCATTTATCTTATCTTCCACGCCATTTATCTTAGCATCTGTTAACTTTTGTGAGCGTGACATTTGTTGCACTTGTTCTTGTAATTTTGATATATCATGTAGCATTTCTTCCTCTTCTTCATGAGTCATGCTAGAGCTTTTAGGTTCCTTACTAGGTGTTTGCATTTTCTTTCCTCGAGGCATCAGTTACCGATAATAATGCTCTACTATGCCCTTTGAATTCCTTCAAAATAAATTTTCAAACCAAGCTTAAGCAAAAATTTAAAAAAATCTACACACCTTTTTTCACTTTGTAGGAGCTTGATATTGCCTCTGATGTATCTCTATACTTTCCAATCATCTAGTTCTGAACTTGTGACCTCTAGTATCTCTCTGTGTCCTCTTTCTAGTGCCACAAGTCTGACCCAAATTGGATTCTCCAAGGAAGCGTTATGCGAAATCTCCCACAGTGACTTGATTATAGACTAGTTCAGTAGAGCTAACTTGTACGACGTGCCACGAGTCACTGTTTCGACCTTTGGATCTGAAAAACACCCAAAAGAAACTACAGTCCGTCCTCTTTCTGTACCTTCTTACGAAACTTCAATCTGATCCCCAGAGAGAAAGTTATGACGATTTTCCCCAGGTCACCTATTTTGAATGTAATTCAGGAGTCTGCAAAAAGACCAACTTCCTCAGATCATATCTCTGCAAATATCTCGCGAAAAGCTCTTAAATTCGGACCCAAGGTTCAGCGCGATTTCTTCTCAAATGGATTTTTTTTTGCAACTTCTGAAACGTCACAGAAAAAAAGTTATAGCGAAAATGCCACGATGACCTGTTTGGAGCAGCGAAACCCTAGAATCCAAAGCTCTGATACCAAATGTTATGAAACCAGCTCAATAAAAGATAGAAAAGAAAGATCAACGCCTTAGAATTCAGCCTCTTCGAGGGGGCAACCTCCTTTACATTACATAAATGAACAATTCTTGGATGATACAAATGAAAAAACCTCCTTTCTATATATAGGGGTCTAAGGAGTCACAATATAATCCAGCCGACCTAACAATAATAATATAAAGCCACAAAAATAACAATAGAGGGATTCTATGGGGCACAGAAATAACAATATGAGGGTAATAGGGGCACAACAATATAAATAAGGGGTATAACTACAATAGTAATGGGGTAATCACTAGTATTATAGGGACCCAACAACCTGTGACTGCAATGAAATAATTATTTGATCTCTTTCCTTAAGTAGATTGCTTACTTCTGAGGCTTTATCCATGGTGGCTAAGGAATAAGCTCCGACATACTGAGAAAGTTTTGTAAGGTCATCGGAAGGGTTAAATTCCTCCTTCCACACCACATTAGCCATCTCTGTTTGTTCTGGTAAAAGGGAAGATTGATCAAGTCTCCTCCTTTTTCTTTGTCTTTTCACCACAACCCTGTGTTTAGGACTGTAAAAGACATCTAATGGTGGTATGTCTTCTATCTGCAAAACAATCTGATCGGATGGATCTCTAGGAATTATTTATGGATCTTTGCTGATGGATAGGCCGCTGGTTCCTTCAATTGGAACCATAGTTATTGTTGTCTCTTGACTGACTGTCACCTGAGGGGTGCCGAATCCTTGTGAAGTCTCGGTATTGCTTATAATAGAGTCAAATTGTTGCCACTCTTTGAGGAGTTTGGGATCAATTTGAGTCTCTAGATCAATGTATTCACTGTCCTGTTTTTTTTCTTTCTCCTGCTCTGTTTCTTGTTCTGGCTCTTTTCCCTTTTTGGGATTTTTCTCTGTAGCAGGAGATTTGTCAATACTTTTCTGTTCAGGCTCGCTTGATTGAGTTGTTGGTGTAATAGTTCATAAGTCCAGAGGCAGAGTTTACAACCTCTGTTCTCTTAGCCTATTGAATTCTATCAGTCCTTCATCATTATATTTCATCTTGGCCAATGTTTTCACCTGAGACAATGATTCTGCTGAATAAAATAGGTCATCAAATTCATCTTTTTGATGATCGAACTATGTAAGTTTGGCTTATTCAAGCACATTATAGGCAACCTTCCGGGGATCGAATTGCCTGTTAGGGATGGTTTCAAGATTGAGCATATTTATTTTTTATGTCTCCTTCTCCGCATGTTTATAATCGTGTAGAGTATAAACACCGCATCTCAAAGGAAATATAGGCCATGACTACTTTTTAGAAGTCCTAAGAGTTGTGGATGTTCCTGCTGTTGTTATTTAGTAAGCTAACTCTCGAGCCAACAACTTATCAAGTACATACAATGGAAGGACATGGGGTTTTGTGGCACTACCATACACCCTTATATATGTGAACTTGCCTTCCTCGAACCAATTCCCCACAACATTCAAATCAATCTCTGCCTCCTCGAAAATCCTTGGGGCAGGCTTATCAAAAATGGCATAATAGATAGGCAACATGAAACCATTATAGTTTTGATACAAGTGGTCTTTATAATGCGCCTTCCATAACATCTGATGATAAATGTGGATTGGCTTAGGGTCTTGTGGCGTCCATCTCCACCCAAGTACCAGGTATTCGGAATTAAAGCAAAGCATATCCATAACATAAGCACTGTAATAGAAAGGGGGAATGGTCCTGTTGGTTTTACGTGAATTGAATATAAAATCAAGAATCGCAGAGGCTAATTTATCGGACAATATATTTTCCCAATCCATGATATAACTATTAACAGCCACTTCCATTAAAGGAACCATTTCGTTAGTAAACTTTGCTGAATCATGCATTCCCCATATCTTGCACATCATTGCCCAACGTAACAGTAAGGAGATGACAAGGAATCCACGGAGTACTTACCCGATGATTCATGTTTGTGCTTTGCGGGATTCTGTCTCCATTGCTTAATCGGGGCCGATTCCGTCTCATTCTCTGCTGCGAATTTCTCCAGAAAGGCTTTGTTGTATTTCTTCTCAGGTTCGGGCAAATGATACATCTTCCTCAAATCATCAGGCTGAAATGAACCAAAAATTCTTCCATCCACTGTGCAAAACGTTCTATTTGACACTGGAATTTCTTCAATTACCCATCTGACTACATCAGTGTATGGAAGAATTTTCTCCCGAGCTGCTATCCTGTGTAAATATGAGTCGGCTAAATCTTTCAGAGAGGCTTCTGATTTATTAGTTGAGTATGCAGTAGTTTCTTCCGACACTTCCTCAGCCTCCTCTGCTTCAATTAAATTATAGATGCTTTGCCAGCTTGTATTTCCAAGGCCGAGACATGTAGTATTTGAGATTAGGCCTTTTTTACTTTGTCCTGGATCACTGGTTGGCTGCACTGTTACTATAGGGGCCGCTGCTGCCGCGGATCTCTTGGATTTCTTTCCCATTTGCTTAAAATTTGTTATTTCGGCGGGATACTGCACAAGGAATGAAACCAGCGTGATACAGGGAAATAGGTAGCATGAGCCAATATGAAAGAGTTATATCTATTAGCAAATAATCCAAGATTATAGTAAAACTACCGCAGATAGAATCTAAGTGGAAAATCTCGGCATAACTGCTTCATTAATTGGCCGCTTCACGTGTCAATCATGATAAGGGAGGTTTTAAATACCCATCATAACGTTTAGAAGGTAAATGATCGATTCAAGTGTGGCTTAGATTTTTTGGCGGATAATCGCATTTGATGATTGGTGACGTGAACAAGAAGGTTTTAATGATAGTCCAAAATATCGTTCAATCACCAAAGGTGGTATAATGCATGCCAATATTTAATATGCTTTGAAACACGTGCCTTGATTTAATATATTTCAATCGGAAAAAGGCTCGGGTCATACTACTTGTGCCATTGCGAAATCGCCGATCGCCGATGGCGATACGCCTTATCGCATCGGAAGATTGGAAGGTGTGACAATTCATATGCAGGGTTGTTGAGGCTGATTGTCGATGGTGATGCCCTTTATCGCATCGGAGGAATGGGAGAGGTGTTTTACTTATACGATGTGTTTTGCCTTTCCCCGATATTCGATAGCGATTTCCCTTTTCGGATCGGAGTGATTCAATGGCTCTTTTATATATGTTTTTGTTATTATTACGATATGCGATCTTGCGATTGCTTTATCGTAATAATAAAAAGCTTTATGGTTATTTAAAAGACCTATTTTTATTTTTTTTCAAAAGGTTTATTTTAGAATATTTCGTTTCCATTAGACCTTTTGATGAGGGTTTTTCTAATAATGAGTTTTTCTAATGATCAAATTATAATTTTAAAGAAAATTTTTATGAAATGGGGGGTTGTTGTATAGCACAACAATTGGCGATTTACTGGGAGAACCAGTTATCTCTGAGAAATGTTAAGATACTTAAACTTTGCTAATATGGAAATCTTATTTAAGTGAAAAAATTCTAATATAACTAGGCAATCATAAATTCTGAATGTAATGATAACTATTTTTGCTATTTTCTTCTCATGTTACAATTAAATACATTCTATGTTTTAAATTAGCCTTAATTGGTTGATAATGGTAAAACAAAAACTTTTCCAACTTAGCTTTATAGTGACTCCTCTGTCATAGGTAGAGCCTTTGCTGCCAGCAAACGTCTATAGTCTCGACAGGGATACATTTTAACCATTTGATCATTCATTATCCCATCCATTTCAAAGTATAATAAAAAAGAATGAATTCATAAATATGTCTCCATATTTTGTATTACTTTTTTCTTTTTCGCTATTTTGTAAGATAAAAAGCCATTTTCCTGGTTTGGTGGCCAGCTGTTTGACAATGCCATTCACTGGTTGTGATTTAACTGAACAAGCTGGCTCGTGATGAGACCCCTTGTCTTATAATTATAAGCCATTACCCTATTTTGATATGCAGTATTGGTAATGTCAATTGAATTATTTCCCTATGATCATGGTAAGCAGGCTTGTAATAAGACCTCTTATCTTTTGTATCATACATATTTTAGAATTACACTCTGAGTAATTATAAACTTTGATGCATGGGATGAACAATTTTCTCCTTAAGAGAAGATGGATGACAGGATAAGAGTTGAAGATGCTAAGATTGAATCAGTATCTATTTTGTATTGATAACCGTTTTTAGGTTGCTTAAAAACATTAAAATGATTTACAGTAATTCTAAATCTTGAGAAGATTTCACAAAAATAAAATGGGGTTTCAGAATCTAAATCTACCTAATTTCCTAGAAAGTTTCCTTTCGTTTAAGGCTTCCATCTTTAAAAACAAATATCATAACTATTTCTTTTGAGAAAATTTTTCAACATAGCAAAGACCAATGGAAAGCTTCTTACAAATTTATTCTCTAAAATCCTAAAAAGTATAAGCTATGTACAGAAATTTTGCTGAAAATTGAATATTTACAAAGGGAGAAGGGGTTACCTCCTCAATTGAAGAATTTTTTCAAGATAAGGCCGTTAACAGGAAGAGAATCTCTCTTCCCTGATAGATCTTGCAATATGAAGGTATAAGGGCCTATCTTCTCATTGATTTGAAATGGTCCGAGCCACATTTTCTGGAACTTAGTGTGTTTTTCTTTATCCTCATGGGCTTTGTCCCATTCAAAACTAGATCGCCAACTTGTAATTGCTTTGAACTGGTTGAAGTTGTATCAAAAGATGATTTGATAATTTGCTGATGTTTTGCATGTGTAATCCTCGCTTTGTCCCTTTCTTCTTATAATTTAAAAATTTGATCATGTCTTAGTTGAATAGAAGATGGGGGACTTTCTTCAATAAACTGCACTAAAGCTAGAGATGGAAGTACTAAATTTGCTGGTATGAAAGCTTCCTTTCCATACACTAGATTAAATGGAGAAGTTCCTATGGAGGCCTTTTGTGTTATTCTGTCAGCCCATAGTGCAAATATCAAAGATTTATGCCAGTTTTTATGATTCTGCTCAATAGTTCTCTTAATAATTCTAATAAGGTTTTTATTGGTGGATTCTGCCAAAACATTACCCTAGGGGTAGTAAATTGCAGAATACTTCAATTTAAATCCCCTTTTGATAGCAAATTCAAATATAGAATTTCCAGAGAAGTAAGATGCATTATAAAAAACAAGAGCATTTGGGACACCAAACCTGGTAATAATGAATTGATCTATGAATGCCATGATTGCCTCAGAGTTCGTTGTCTTCAAAGGAATTGCTTCAACCCATTTAGTAAAGTAATCAGTGGCAGTAAGGATATACTTATGCTATTTGGAAGAATGTGGAGTGATTTCCCCGATGATGTCCAGTCCCCATTGCTCAAAAGGTTTTTCAATGTTGACTGGTTGCAAAGGGAAAGCTGGCTTTCTTTGTCTTCCACTGGATGTTTGACAACTTTGGCATTTCCTTACATATTCATGAGTATCTCTGAATAGGGTGGGCCAATAATATCCAACGTGAATGATTTTGTGAGCTATTGTATCAGCTCCAAAATGCCCTCCTGCTAGTCCATTATGTAGTTCCTGCAAAACCTTTTGTGCTTCAGGTTTTTCTAAGCATCTTAATAAAATTGAGTCATAATTTCTCTTAAACAATACATCATCTACAATTGTGAAGTTTTTTGCTTTCAATATAATGGCACATTTGTTTTTATAGGAAAGATTAGAAGGGGCATATCCATTTTTTAAATAGAAAATCAGATCTGCATATTGTGATTTAGAATCTGTGATACTTATCTGATTGATTTCTTCAGTATCTTTTGTACCTTCAGGTTCTTGAATGTTGGATATGTTAGAGTCGGTCTAGTAGCCCTCCATCAGCGATCAAAGCTCTTTGCATTTGCATAAGTAGGTGTCTCATCAGTGTCATCTCATTGCATTCCATTAGGCATGCCATAACCCTGATGGAGGAGCTGGTGTCTTTTTTCCCCTCTTGGCACTGCTGGATCAAGTTGTTTTAGTCAATAAACTCTTTCAAGGTTACTTGTCTTGTCTTGAAGTCAAAATTCCTAGGTCTAGGGTTTTGGGTCCAATTTGTCTCTAAGGTCAGGTCTTCAAAGGTCAATAAGTGCCCAGCAGGCCAGAGGGATGACTATCAAAGTGTTTCTTCAAAAGATTTCATCTTGTACAGCTAATTTTTACCTTGGATTTAAAAACCCTGTTTTTAAAGCCCAAGGTCATTTTCTTAAAATTTTGTTAAAAATTGTAAAAATTCAAATTTCTTTGAAAGTCAGCATGCAGCCCTGGTCCCCTTTGCCAAGATTCCTCAGAAGCTATCCCTGCAAAAATTTTCAAGAAAAACATCAATTCAACCAATTTCAGGACAAAAGGAAACCATAAAGTCAGCAGCATTCAAAGTTTGAAAAAGTGTCATGATAAACATTAGAAAGAGGGTTTGAAATGAAATTAATTTAAAACAAGACTATAAAGCCCCTTTCTCCCTCCATTTAGTCTTCATTGTGCCTCAAAGCAATAGAGAGAATCGTTTTGAAGAAAATTTGGGCGAGTTTGTCTAGTCTGGCTGCACGCGACCCATTGAGACTGGCGCGCGACCCGTTGGGCGAGCGAGACCCGTCAGGTTGCCCATTCCAGTTCAGAAATTACACAGGCGCGACCCGTTGAGGGCGCGCGACCCGTTGGGCAGTGCGCGCGACCTGTTGGGAATTCCTCTGCCAAATTTCGCTAGTAAGCTGCTAAATAACCCCAGATTGCTTCAAGGTTGCAGGTAGGCTTCTCATCATTAAAATACATTGTTTGCCAAAGCTTGAAAAGCATGAGAATGTATTTTAAAGTCATCATTTTGAAATAATGAATCCAATGCATATTTGTTCAAGAAGGTCAAAGTGTTGGTTGAGCTAGGGTTTTTCTTGTTGTTTTCAAGGTTATCCTTTTCACCCCCACTTTTTCCCTACATCCCTTTTCCACCTCCCTCATCATTTTTACTCAATCTCTCTACCAAAAATACCAAAGGCCCTAAAACCCTACCCCTATTCCTAAAAATCAAGAAGCTAATCCTAAACCCCGTTTCTCATAAAAACTGTGCAAATGATAATTGTGTGATGGGATATATTATCATTCCTTCCCTTAAACTCCCTATTTCATATATTTTTACCAATTTCCCTTAAAAGTCTCCCTTCCCTAACATTTCCCTTGTGCTATTTGTCCCCTTGAAACAGCGTTTCAACAGTTAAACTAGCATATTTTTGAGCAGAAGTAGCAGTACATTCCAGCCTCTTTGTTCTCAAAACCATGTCAGAAACCGAGACTGACTACGAGCCAAGTGATGACCGTGAGTCAACTCCAGAGGTTGAGGTACAAAGGAGGCCTCATAGAGGTGGTAAGAGTGGTCACCATAAGAGAGAGGAGCCCACCTCTTTGACCGATTTGCAGGATTGTCCAATTGCAGTCACATGTTTCCGCTATCTGTCATGTTATGAATTTTGTGAGAGGATCTCTCAAATCCAGCATCACAGGGAATTGGCCCGCTTGTTTTTTTTACATTTGCATGATGGGCATGTGAACCTTGCAGGGATGGATTTCACATTGACACCTGAGATGATTGCCCAAGCAACGGGGATACCTAATGTTGGAGAAGTGTGGAACAAGCGCAAACTGTTGGATAGATTTCAGTATGAGTCCTACATTAAACCTGCCTTTATGAGACACATGACTGGTGTAGTTCCTTTCAGATTTTTGAGGGATGAGTATGTTCCCTTGATGAGGCTTATCATGCGCTATTTCACCTGTGAGGGCAGATTTTCACGTGTGTATTCATACCATATTCGTTTATTGATGCATTTCACACGGGTACGGATGATGAACATCCCTGTTTTCCTGTGCCAGAATATTGAGAGGATGGTGCCCTTGGTGCAGAGAAGAAGTCCAGCACAGCAGCACAAGAGCATCTATCATTATGGTTTGATCCAGCTTGTGGTCATACATCAGTTGGCTCAGCAGGGTATCCCATGGGAGGATTTTATCTCTCGGGATTTTTTCACAGCATCAGCATCATCACCCCCTGAGGTTGTTCATGAGGAGGGAGGGCCTTCACAGCAGCATGATATTCCTGAGACCCGACATGTCAGCTCTCCTCCATTGGTCACATATCAGAGAGGCCACAGGGCCTTATTTGCAGCAGCTCGGCGAGTATTTTCTCCACATCAGGTGGAAGGGGTCTCGCCGTCTTCATCAGCTCAGCGAGTGTTATCTCCACACCAGGTGGAAGGGGCCTCACCTTCTTCAGCAGCACAGGTACCAGAGAGAGGCAAACAGCCCAAGATTGATGAGGGGCCATCAGGTGTTCCAGGCATAGAGGTTGTTGATCTTGACATCATTTCTCCTAGCCTAGAGTCAAAGGAGATCATTCAGCACCTTAGAGCTGAAAATGACTCATTGCAGCAAAGATTGGACATGGAAAATTGGACCATCACCTACTTGGAGCAGCGCAACAAGCAACTTGAGGAGGAGCACACTCTAGATGAGTTGCGGAGGATCCATGAGGACCGCAACTTGGCACGCAAGAGACCCGGTGACTTGGTACCCGTTGAGCGTGAGGCTATGCTTCTACGGGTCAATGCTCATTTGGAGAGGTTGCTGGCCAAGGCCAATAAAGATAAGGACCTGCTCCGGAACATGAAAAATCACTATTGGGCCCGAATGCATGTATGCAAGGCAAAAATGAAGGTGATTCAAGGGCGGTTGACCAAAGCACTAAAACGAAGGAAAAGGCCCGATCCCCTCCACATCTTGGCCGAGGCTTCCTTGAAGGAGCATGATACTTAATAATTCACTTCCAGCACAAAATTCTAAAAATTTTGAGCATTTTTGGTCATTTATGATTTTTTTTGGCAAAAAACAGGTTTTTTCCACCAATGGGTCGCGTGCCGCGCGCGACCCTTTCGTTGGGCAACTCCATTTTGGGAAAACTCAGAATTTTTGGATTTTTCATGAAAAGATACACTTTCCCAGCCATTGCCAAGAAATTTCACCAAGTTTTGGGCCTCCAGAAAGTCAAAAAACAAGCAAAAAATGACTTTCTGCCACCTTTTTGACACACAGGAAGCAGTCTTGGAAGATTGCAATTTTTGAGGGGCAAATGACCACCAAATTCAGAAATTCCACTTGGATTGGAAATTAGACATCTATTCCTTTCCAACAAGCCCACTTTTTCCTCATTTGGACACCAGGAAGTACCTCAAAATCAGCTCCAAAGTAGCGCGACCCGTTTAGGAAGAGGGCGCGACCCATTGGGCAGTTTTCACAGGATTTCATCTACAGCTCAGGACTTCACCCAGTTTTGACTTGTGATGGGTTTTTTCACCCTCTTTGATGTAATTTATGTATTTTCATGTTGACATGACACTTATTTACCTATTCTGGAAGATTCATTCATGAAATAGTAAAAATTTAATGAATGAATTGGTTTCCTAGCTTATAGAGGCAAGTTGTTTTGACTGCCTAGATTTTAGTGCTCAGTTTAGAATTGGTTGAAACAGCTCCTAGAAGGATGAGCTCGACCCCTAGAAGCAAGGAAAGGTGTTAGCTTGCCTATATTATGTATTTTCTTAGTCATTTTCAGAGGTTGGATAGGTTGGACTCTTGAGGGAGAAGCTACTATTATATTATTCATTGTATCTCTGCAGTTTTGGCAAAGGAAGAAAGACCAGGGTTTTGCAGTCTTTTTGGGATTCCTGTGGTTACATGTATTGATGGTGTGTATCTCTTTGTACTTGTGAATTTGTTATGTGATTCATCATCTTACTTTTCCTTCTGCAAATTAGGCGAATGAAGTGTTAAAGTAGAATTCATGATTGTCATGCTCTGCTTTTAAGTTTGCTTAATATTATATGTTTTCATCTGTCTAAAGAGAACTCTTGATGGTTTCTTGCTCTCTTTAGCTCCTCACCGGTCATTCCTATCCATCCATTTAATTTAAAGGCATCAGTACAGTCTCCTACCTTGCCCCAAAGAACCCCCTGCAAAAACTGTGTCCAATCCCCGCACCCAAAATTGCCTTTTCCCGATTTTCCACCAAAACCCTAAAAATCCAAAATTAAACCTTTTGATCAGTTTACTAGCCTAAAATCAGTGTTTCCTCATTGGCTATCTCGTCCGTTGAAGATCTTTACCGAGATAGACCGGAGAGAGCCCTCTCCTGCCCCGTAGGGCTAGCTACGAGGCTAAGTGGTTTGATGTTGCCTTGGAGTTTACCTTTCTCAGCCTGAGGTGAAATTTCAAGCGCTAACAGGATGCTACCGCTAACAACCTATAAAAACCTTGGCTTTTGACAATCTTTGTTGGTTTGATTTCTAAGTCATATTCTTGTAATGTTGTGACCCAATCTGCTCTCTTTTCTCCTAATTCCCTTTGAACTAGTAATTGTCTTACTGCTAAAAAAGGAACTATAACTTTTGTGTGAGCTTTCAAGAGGAAGGGCCTGTAGTGTTTAATGGCTTTGTACACAGCAAAGGCTTGTTTTTCAACTTCCGAATAGTTTAGTTCAGCACCTTGGAGATTTGAGCTGTAAAATGAGATTGGTGCTTCCAAGTTTTGATCATTAATTTTAGTCAATACTACCACATAAGATGACGCAGATGCGAGGGTATATAGTATGAAATGATTAGAAAAATTGGGAGTGCTTAAAGCAGGGGCATTTATGATTGATTGTTTGATAGAATCAAATGCCTCTTTTTTTGCAGGTCCCCATTTAAACACCGAATTTTTCTTAATCATCATTTGCAATGGTAGAATAATCTGGGAGAAATCTGGAACAAATCTTTTGACAAAGTTAATTTGACCCAAAAATGACTGCATGGATTTTTTATTATGAGGGAATGGAATTTCAGAAATCTCTTTAATTATGTCTGGATCAATATAGATACCATTTTTTGAAACAATGAACCCTAAAAGCTTTCTTTGATCAAGAGAAAAAAAGGATTTCTTTGGGTTAAGAGATATACCATACCTTCTGCAGCGTTCAAAGATTTGTTTTAAATCACGTAAATCATTAGACCTTTTCTTGGAAAATATAGTAATATCATCTAAATAGACAACCACTGATTTATTGAGCAATCCTTTGAATGTTGTATCCATTGCTCTCTAAAACGTAGCTCCTGCATTGATAAGTCCAAAAGGCATTTTTTGGTAAGCATAAGTTCCCCACTTAGTTCTGAAGGTAGTTTTAAGCCTGTCATCAAGATGGACCAAAATTTGGTTGTATCCTAAAAAACCATCCAAAAAGGACATTAACTCAAAACCAACTACTAAATGGAGTGTCTGCTCCATGGTAGGTAAATGGAAGTTATCTTTTTGGCTTGCCTTATTAAGATTTCTGAAATCGATGCAAATCCTGATATTCCCATTTTTCTTTCTAACAGGCACCATGTTGGACACCCAGTTTGAATGTCTGACAGGAAAAATTATCTTAGCCTTCAAGAGTTTATTTAGCTCAGCCTTTATTTGACTCTCTTGGTTAGGATGAATTTTCCTTAACTTCTGTTGCATTGGTTTTTGTTCAGAAAGCATTGGAATAGTATGCTGAATGATTGATGTATCGTATGTTTTTAAATCATCATATTTCCAAGCAAAGACATATTTGTTTTTTTGCAACAATCTAATGAATGTTGATCTTTCTTTCTGCCCCACAATCTGAGATTCTGGATGATTCTTCTGAACATATCTGGATGGAGTCTTCTCTTCTATTCTTGTCTGCTCCTCTGGTTCTTCTTGAGGTTCTTCTTCTTCATCATTCTGTCTTTGAGGGTAGCCTTCATCTTCTTCAATGTCTTCATGATGTACTTGCCTAGGAATGTATCCCTTCTCCTCAACCACTACATCAATGCTGTCAACGATTCTGCCAAGTCTTTTATTGTAGCATTTGTATGCTTTGCTATGTGGAGAATAACCAAGAAGAATACCTTCATCTGCTCTAGGTTCAAGTTTGCCAAGTTTCTCATCAGTATTCTTAATATAACATTTGCTCCCAAATATTTTGAAGTGCTTTACCGAAGGAGTCTCACCACACCAGAGCTCATGAGGGGTTTGAGTGTTGTTCACCCGGACATTTGTTTTGTTGAGAATAACAACTGCAGCATGTGCAGCTTCACCCCAGAAAGTTGCGGGAGTTCCTGACTCATCAAGCATAGCACGAGCCATTTGTTGGACTGTTCTGTTCATTCTTTCCACAACTCCATTTTGCTGAGGAGTTCTAGCTGTAGAAAATTCTCTTCTTATCCCATGTTCTTCACAGAAATCGAAAAATTCATTTGAGGTAAACTCCCCACCTCTGTCGGATCTGAGGCACTTAATTTTGTGTCCAGATTCATTTTCAACCAAGGCTTTGAAGGATTTGAATTTTTCGAATGCTTCATCTTTGTGCTTCATAAGTCCTAACCAGACAAACCTGGAGAAATCGTCAATGAATAATATCAAGTATTCTTCTCCTCGAGGTGTTCTTTTCCTGAATGGACCACATGTATCTGTATGTACTAGCTCAAGAGGCATGCTAGCTGATCCTTCCTTCTCTGGAAAGTTAGTTCTGGTTTGCTTTCCAAACTGACATGATTTGCATATGGTGTTGTCTGGAATTTTGATATCTGGAAGATCGCGAACTGCCTGATATTTGCATGCTTTCCTTATTTGTGAAAAGCTTAGATGCCCCAACCTCCGATGCCATAACCAGTGCTCATCTTCCTTGCTCAGATAGCATTGTTGTTGTCCTTCTTCAAATATGTATAGATTATTTGGAGTTCTTTTACCTTTGATCACTGTTTTACCTGTATCAAGATCACGAACAAGACATCCATTTGATCTGAATATCACCTCGGTTCTTTGATCACACATCTGGCTGACACTTAGAAGATTATGCTTCAATCAATCAACATACAAAACATTTCCAGCCTTGACCTTTTCTTTTAACTGAGCAATGCCTTTTCCTTTTATAGTTGCAGGAGTATCGTTTCCAAAAGAAACTTTCTTTCCTTTTTCTAGAGCAGAATATGACTCAAGTTTTTCTTTATCACCTGTCATATGCTTCAAACATCCACTGTCAATGTACCATAGATTTTCCTGTCCTTCTGCATAAAATGCTATCCCACATCTTTATGTTTGTGGTTCCTTTATTCTCCATGTTTTGGTGCTTGAGGCTTGCTCCTTTGTCTGCTGAAACCTGCTCCTGCATTCAGAATCTTTATGACCAAAGTTATTGCAAGTAGAACATTCATCTTCATTTTCAAGAGCTGAAAAGTTGTTATAGGTCCTTTTTTTCATCCCGATCATACTTCTTTGTTTTTGAGCTTCTCTAGTCATGATTGTTTATATGCAACACATTGAGCTGCTTTGTGACCAAAGTTATGGCAAGAGAAACATTGTCCATTGAAGAAACTTCTGCGGTTATCAAATCTACCGGCCAAATGATTGTAATTTCTATTGTCATCCATTCTTGAACCAAATTGAGAAGATTTTACCTGTGGCTGGTTGTAGCTTTTGTTCACCCTTGATATGGATTTCCCCTGATAGTCTCTGTTTGCAATTCGTCCCTGCTTTACCTGATGGTCTCCATTGTGCTTTTTCTCATTCCTTCTTGCTGCATCAAGATAACTTTTTGAGGTGGATGCTTGAGAAGTTTCTCCATTATAGCCCAGACCTGTCTTGTTTAGTGGAGAACGTTGTACATTGATAATCTCATCCAAAGTTTCAGATCCTTTGACAAACTTAAGATTAATAGCTCTTGTTTTCTCAATCTCTTTTCTAAGACCAACAATTTCACCTTCTAATTTTTCAAGATGTTTTTCCTTTTCATCAATTTGAAATTGTAGAGTATCAATGATCATATTCTTTTCTTCTATACATCTCTTGAGTTTAGTAATTTCTTCATAAAGGCTATCCATATCTATAGCATCCATATAATCATCATCTTCAAATGCCATTAACAGTTTATAGTCATTACCTCGTTCATATTCATCACTATTTGATAGACCATCACTATCTTCATGAGTGTAGTAGCTTTTCTTATTTGCATTTGTTTCTTGTTCCATCTAGCAGGTTCCTTTCCTTTATCCTTATAAGGGCTTTTTGCAGCATAATGACCTACTCTTCCACAAGCAAAGCATTTAAAAAGTAACTTACCTCTGAACCTTCCAGAACCCCTTTGAAGATTTCTGACAAAATTTGATTCTTCTTCTTCTTCTTCTGGCACGTGACTTGCTTCATAATAATCTCCTTTGCCTGAAGCCTTGAAAGCAGCTTCTCTTCTGGCTGATGGACCTCCCTTTCTCATTTCATAAGCAGTTAGAATTCCGTGTAGCTGATACATGGTAAGAATTCGTAGATTTTCCTTTTCTTCTATTGCAGATACTTTAGATTCAAACTTGGGGGACAATGATCTTAGAAATTTTTCAACCAAAATAGCCTCTTTTATTTCTTCACCCAAGTTTTTCATGCAATTAACAATCTCATCTACCCGAAGAAAATAGTTAGCCACACTTTCATCATTATACATCCTGAGATTCTCATACTGAATTCTGAGAGTTTGAAGTTTAGCACGCTTTACCTGTTCATCTCCTTCATAGCTCAAGACAATCTTGTCCCATATTTCTTTTGCGGATTTATATTGCATAAACTTTACGAATTCTGTTTGAGATAAGCATCCCAGCAAAGTATTGACTGCTTTAGCATTTGTTTCATATTTCTTCTTTTCGGCCGCATCTGTAGGAGTAGATGAAGGAAAAGTGTAGCCTGTATCTATGATATCCCAAACTTCTGTACCAAGAGATTGAAGATAGGCAGTAACTCTTACCTTCCAATAATTGAAGTTTGTCCCATCAAAAATTGGTGTCCTGATTGATGCTTCCCTCTCGTAGTTGCTCATGATGAATGATCTTCCTTCAAGCGATCAAGCTTCTTCGAAGGACCTGCTCTGATACCAATTGTTGGAAATAATACTGAGAGGGGGGGTGAATCAGTATTATCAAGTTCTTTTAACAAATCTTCCTTATTTATACTTTGAATTATTTTTGCATATCAATACCATAAAATAATGAGCATGAACAAGAAAAACCGATAGTCACACCAAAGAACACCAGATATAAGGTGGAAACCCAATGTGGGTGAAAACCACCTGCTGCAATATGTCTCTATCTTCTTTCAAATTAGAAACTCTTTTTACAATGATTTTGTACTGGTGCAGTCCTTTACCAGTACACAGGCTGCAACCTGCAGAGAGCTACAACTCTCTCTCGTTTTCCAGTCTCTCCTGGAAGGGAGCTACAACCCCCTAAAACATCAAATGATCATCAAGTACATGTAAATTACACAGTCAACTGCAGTAACCAGATCAACAGTAACAGAACTAAACCCAGAACACCTTATCAACAGAAAAATTCAGTCAACAGAAGATCTTAAGACAGATACGCTGTTTTTCTTTCTCTGGCCAGCGTCGCTACGCACTTCACCTTCTGCTTCCCCGTGTATACCCGCAGAGAGCCTTCTGCTGCACCGCGTACCCACGCACTGCTTATTCAATCGCGCTGCGTACTGTTACTGCAGGTACGCATCCAGAGACACTATCGCGCCGCGTACTACTACTGAAACCACGCACTCAAAGATACTATCGCGCCGCGTATTTTTACTGTGCGTACGCACCTGAGCCTCTGTCGCGCTACGTACCCACGCAGTTCTTCTTCTGATCTGCGTACCCACGCAGTTTCCCTTCTTCTGCTCTGCGTACACATGCGGATCTCCTGTTTCTCCTCTGCGTACCCACGCACTTGCACCGTTAATCACCTGCGTACTTCTGATTAAGGCCGAATTGGCAGTTCACCAATGTGCCATAGTTAGTTAGATGCCCAGATCTGACCATGCGCTCGAGAGATCACCCTTCACAGATTCGCTTTTAACTTCACTTTCATATAGATCAAGCTTTTAAAACAATAACCCAATATTTCAGATCTTGAGATATTCAATTTGCAAAAGATACTTAGCCAAGTGATCTCCTTTGCTTTATATAGGCAAGCTCCTCCTAAAATCATGGATCAATACCATAGATAACCAATACCAGGGGCCCAAAAACATGGGGCTCAATAATAATAATAATATAAAACAATACCACGGGCCAAAACCATAGAATCAAGAGCGGCGGGCTAAATACCACGGGCCAAACATAGGAAACCCCACGTGAACGCGCTTCTCTGCCTTGGAGTAAGTGAAACTGGGGGTACGCACCCTCTGAACGGGTGACCTGCGTGGGTGGCCGCAGTTCCTTCACGGTGTACCTGCGTGTACGCATCTTCTGAACTGTTCTCCTGCGTACTTCTTAATTTTCAACATTTTGAGGGTCTGATCAGAGGGGTGTTGCCATCAAGTACAACATCTGTAACATAGAGCCATACCAGAATCATAATGCCAACAATCTCCCCCTTTGGACTTGATGGCAACCTCAAAATCTTCAGCTTCATTCTCCCCCTTTGACATCAAGGGCAAAGGGTTATGCTCCCCCTAAGAACATGCTCCCCCTGAATATGAACCAGAACCATAATCCACCAAACACCATAAATGACCATGAAAGAGATAGAGACATATTGCAGCTATAATCAGATCAGCATCCATGATCTCCTTCTGTACATCCTCCATAATGCCAAAAATGCATTATATGCTCCCCCTAAAACTGTGCCATTCAATCTTCAACCAATCCGCAACCCAGCACATGTAACCATCAGAAGAGATTCAACAAGATGATGCATCAACAACCCCCAGCTTTTGCCTGAGGTATTCAAAAGTCTCCCTGGGCAATGGTTTGGTGAGTATATCAGCAACTTGTTCCTTAGAAGGAACATACTCCAACTTGACCTTCTATTCAAGCACTTGTTCTCGGAGAAAATGATATTTGATTGGTATGTGCTTGGTCTTTGAATGCATGACTGGGTTCTTTGAAATGCTGATTGCACTTGTGTTATCACATAAGATGGAGATAGGTGGTGTACAAGTGATTTGAAAGTCCTGCAAGGTCTGCATCATCCAAAGGAGTTGAGTGCAGTAAGATGCAGCAGCAACATATTCTGCTTCAGCTGTAGACAAGGCAATCGAACTCTGTTTCTTGCTGAACCAAGATACCAATCTGGAGCCCATAAAGAACACACCACCACTTGTGCTCTTTCTGTCATCCACGCTTCCTGCCCAATCTGCATCTGTATAAGCATGAAGTGTGAGATCTGTATCTCTAGGATACCATAAGCCATAATTTTGAGTCCCGTGAAGATATTTGAAAATTCTCTTCACTGCCTGAAGATGAGTCTCCTTCGGATTTGCCTGAAATCTTCCAACTATTCCAACTGCATGCATGATGTCCGGTCGGGTACCTGTCAGATACAGTAAACTTCCAATCATAGATCTGTAGGTTGGTTGATGCACTGCTGCAGATTCATCATTTGCACTAAGGCTACATCCTGTGACCATGGGTTTACATACTGGTTTTGCATCTTCCATGCCATATTTCTTCAAAATCTGTTTGAGATACTTGGTTTGAGACAAAAAGATCCCTCCTTCTTTTTGTTGGATTTTCAAACCAAGAAAATATGTCAGTTCTCCCAGCAAGGACATTTCAAATTCTTTCTGCATCACCAAGGCAAAACTTTGACTCAAGGCTTCTTCATTGCTGCCAAAGGTAATGTCATCTACATACACAACAAGTATTAGCAATTTGTCATTTTCAACTTTTATATAAAGATTGCTATCTTCTGATACTTTTGAAAAACCTTGTTGATGAAGATATTTGTCCAAACGATAGTACCAAGCCCTTGGAGCTTGTTTGAGACCATAGAGAGCCTTTTTCAATCTGCATACAAGATTTGGATCATTTCCAAGAATGAACCCATCTGGCTACTCAATGTATACTTCTTCTTCCAAGTCTCCATTCAGAAAGGCTGATTTCACGTCCATTTGAAATACTTTGAAGTTTTGAAAGCTTGAGAGAGTAAGGAACATTCGGATGGCCTCAAGCCTTGCAACAGGAGCAAAGGTTTCTTCAAAGTCTATTCCTTCTTGCTGCGCATACCCTTTACAAACAAGTCTGGCCTTGTTTCTAATTACTTCTCCATTTTCATTCAGTTTATTTTTGAAGACCCATTTTGTTCCGATAACATTCTTATCCTTTGGTCTAGGAACCAGGTCCCAAGTGTTGTTCTTTTCGATCTGCTCAAGTTCTTCATCCATTGCTTTCACCCAACATTCGTCTTTCCATGCCTCTTTCACATTTTGTGGTTCAGTGGAGGAGAGTAATGCCAAATAGCTTGAAGCTTCTGCAACTGTTCTTCTTGTTTGTACACCTGCTTCTTTCTGCCCCACAATCTGAGATTCTGGATGATTCTTCTGAACATATCTGGATGGAGTCTTCTCTTCTATTCTTGTCTGCTCCTCTGGTTCTTCTTGAGGTTCTTCTTCTTCATCATTCTGTATTTGAGGGTAGCCTTCATCTTCTTCGATGTCTTCATGATGTACTTGCATAGGAATGTATCGCTTCTCCTCAACCACTACATCAATGCAGTCAATGATTCTGCCAAGTCTTTTATTGTAGCATTTGTATGCTTTGCTATGTGGAGAATAACCAAGAAGAATACCTTCATCTGCTCTAGGTTCAAGTTTGCCAAGTTTCTCATCAGTATCCTTAATATAACATTTTCTCCCAAAGATTTTGAAGTGCTTTACCGAAGGAGTCTCACCACACCAAAGCTCATGAGGGGTTTGAGTGCTGTTCACCCGGACATTTGTTTTGTTGAGAATAACAACTGCAGCATGTGCAGCTTCACCCCAGAAAGTTGCGGGAGTTCCTGACTCATCAAGCATAGCACGAGCCATTTGTTGGACTGTTCTGTTCATTCTTTCCACAACTCCATTTTGCTGAGGAGTTCTAGCTGTAGAGAATTCTCTTCTTATCCCATGTTCTTCACAGAAATCGAAAAATTCATTTGAGGTAAACTCCCCACCTCTGTCGGATCCGAGGCACATAATTTTGTGTCCAGATTCGTTTTCAACCAAGGCTTTGAAGGATTTGAATTTTTCGAATGCTTCATCTTTGTGCTTCATAAGTCCTAACCAGACAAACCTGGAGAAATCGTCAATGAATAATATCAAGTATTCTTCTCCTCGAGGTGTTCTTTTCCTGAATGGACCACATGTATCTGTATGTACTAGCTCAAGAGGCATGCTAGCTGATCCTTCCTTCTCTGGAAAGTTAGTTCTGGTTTTCTTTCCAAACTGACATGATTTGCATATGGTGTTGTCTGGAATTTTGATATCTGGAAGATCGCGAACTGCCTGATATTTGCATGCTTTCCTTATTTGTGAAAAGCTTAGATGCCCCAACCTCCGATGCCATAACCAGTTCTCATCTTCCTTGCTCAGATAGCATTGTTGTTGTCCTTCTTCAAATATGTATAGATTATTTGGAGTTCTTTTACCTTTGATCACTGTTTTACCTGTATCAAGATCACGAACAAGACATCCATTTGATCTGAATATCACCTCGGTTCTTTGATCACACATCTGGCTGACACTTAGAAGATTATGCTTCAATCCATCAACATACAAAACATTTCCAGCCTTGACCTTTTCTTTTAACTGAGCAATGCCTTTTCCTTTTATAGTTGCAGGAGTATCGTTTCCAAAAGAAACTTTCTTTCCTTTTTCTAGAGCAGAATATGACTCAAGTTTTTCTTTATCACCTGTCATATGCTTCGAACATCCACTGTCAATGTACCATAGATTTTCCTGTCCTTCTGCATAAAATTCTATCCCACATCTTTATGTTTGTGGTTCCTTTATTCTCCATGTTTTGGTGCTTGAGGCTTGCTCCTTTGTCTGTTGAAACCTGCTCCTGCATTCAGAATCTTTATGACCAAAGTTATTGCAAGTAGAACATTCATCTTCATTTTCAAGAGCCGAAAAGTTGTTATAGGTCCTTTTTGTCATCCCGGTCATACTTCTTTGTTTTTGAGCTTCTCTAGTCATGATTGTTTTATATGCAACACATTGAGCTGCTTTGTGACCAAAGTTATGGCAAGAGAAACATTGTCCATTGAAGAAACTTCTGCGGTTATCAAATCTACCGGCCAAATGATTGTAATTTCTATTGTCATCCATTCTTGAACCAAATTGAGAAGATTTTACCTGTGGCTGGTTGTAGCTTTTGTTCACCCTTGATATGGATTGCCCCTGATAGTCTGTGTTTGCAATTCTTCCCTGCTTTACCTGATGGTCTCCATTGTGCTTTTGCTCATTCCTTCTTGTTGCATCAAGATAAATTTTTGAGGTGGATGCTTGAGAAGTTTCTCCATTATAGCCCAGACCTGTCTTGTTTAGTGGAGAACGTTTTACATTGATAATCTCATCCAAAGTTTCAGATCCTTTGACAAACTTAAGATTAATAGCTCTTGTTTTCTCAATCTCTTTTCTAAGACCAACAATTTCACCTTCTAATTTTTCAAGATGTTTTTCCTTTTCATCAATTTGAAATTGTAGAGTATCAATGATCATATTATTTTCTTCTATACATCTCTTGAGTTTAGTAATTTATTCATAAATGCTATCCATATCTATAGCATCCATATAATCATCATCTTCAAATGCCATTAACAGTTTATAGTCATTACCTCGTTCATCTTCATCACTATTTGATAGACCATCATTATCTTCATGAGTGTAGTAGCTTTTCTTATTTGCATTCTGTTTCTTGTTCCATCTAGAAGGTTCCTTTCCTTTATCCTTATAAGGGAATTTTGCAGCATAATGACCTACTCTTCCACAAGCAAAGCATTTAAAAGGTAACTTACCTCTGAACCTTTCAGAACCCCTTTGAAGATTTCTGACAAAATTTGATTCTTCTTCTTCTTCTTCTGGCACGTGACTTGCTTCATAATAATCTCCTTTGCCTGAAGCCTTGAAAGCAGCTTCTCTTCTGGCTGATGGACCTCCCTTTCTCATTTCATAAGCAGTTAGAATTCCGTGTAGCTGAGACATGGTAAGAATTCGTAGATTTTCCTTTTCTTCTATTGCAGATACTTTAGATTCAAACTTGGGGGACAATGATCTTAGAACTTTTTCAACCACAATAGCCTCTTTTATTTCTTCACCCAAGTTTTTCATGCAATTAACAATCTCATCTACCCGAAGAAAATAGTTAGCCACACTTTCATCATTATACATCCTGAGATTCTCATACTGAATTCTGAGAGTTTTAAGTTTAGCACGCTTTACCTGTTCATCTCCTTCGTAGCTCAAGACAATCTTGTCCCATATTTCTTTTGCGGATTTATATTGCATAACCTTTACGAATTCTGTTTGAGATAAGCATCCCAGCAAAGTATTGACTGCTTTAGCATTTGTTTCATATTTCTTCTTTTCGGCCGCATATGTAGGAGTAGCTGAAGGAAAAGTGTAGCCTGTATCTATGATATCACAAACTTCTGTACCAAGAGATTGAAGATAGGCAGTAACTCTTACCTTCCAATAATTGAAGTTTGTCCCATCAAAAATTGGTGGCCCGATTGATGCTTCCAGCTCGTAGTTGCTCATGATGAATGATCTTCCTTCAAGCGATCAAGCTTCTTCGAAGGACCTGCTCTGATACCAATTGTTGGAAATAACACTGAGAGGGGGGGTGAATCAGTATTATCAAGTTCTTTTAACAAATCTTCCTTATTTAAACTTTGAATTATTTTTGCATATCAGTACCATAAAATAATGAGCATGAACAAGAAAAACCGATAGTCACACCAAAGAACACCAGATATAAGGTGGAAACCCAATGTGGGTGAAAACCACCTGCTGCAATATGTCTCTATCTTCTTTCAAATTAGAAACTCTTTTTACAATGATTTTATATTGGTGCAGTCCTTTACCAGTACACAGGCTGCAACCTGCAGAGACCTACAACTCTCTCTCGTTTTCCAGTCTCTCCTGGAAGGGAGCTACAACCCCCTAAAACATCAAATGATCATCAAGTACTTGTAAATTACACAGTCAACTGCAGTAACCAGATCAACAGTAACAGAACTAAACCCAGAACACCTTATCAACAGAAAAATTCAGTCAACAGAAGATCTTAAGACAGATACGCAGTTTTTCTTTCTCTGGCCAGCGTCGCTACGCACTTCACCTTTTGCTTCCCTGCGTATACCCGCAGAGAGCCTTCTGCTGCACCGCGTACCCACGCACTGCTTATTCAATCGCGTTGCGTACTGTTACTACAGGTACGCATCCAGAGACACTATCGCGCCGCGTACTGCTACTGAAACCATGCACTCAAAGATACTATCGCGCCGCGTATTTTTACTGTGCGTACGCACCTGAGCCTCTGTTGCATTGCGTACCCACGCAGTTCTCCTTCTTCTGATCTGCGTACCCACGCACTTACACCGTTAATCACCTGTGTACTTCTGATTAAGGCCGAATTAGCAGTTCACCAGTGTGCCATAGTTAGTCAGATGCCCAGATCTGATCATGCACTCGAGAGATCACCCTTCACAGATTCACTTTTAACTTCACTTTCATATAGATCAAGCTTTTAAAACAATAACCCAATATTTCAGATCTTGAGATATTCAATTTGCAAAAGATACTTAGCCAAGTGATCTCCTTTGCTTTATATAGGCAAGCTCCTCCTAAAATCATGGATCAATACCATAGATAACCAATGCCAGGGGCCCAAAAACATGGGGCTCAATAATAATAATAATATAAAACAATACCACGGGCCAAAACCATAGAATCAGGAGCAGCGGGCTAAATACCACGGGCCAAACATAGGAAACCCCACGTGAACGCGCTTCTCTGCCTTGGAGTAAGTGAAACTGGGGGTACGCACCCTCTGAACGGGTGACCTGCGTGGGTGGCCGCAGTTCCTTCATAGTGTACCTGCGTGTACGCATCTTCTGAACTGTTCTCTTGCGTACTTCTTAATTTTCAACATTTTGAGGGTCTGATCAGAGGGGTGTTGCCATCAAGTACAACATCTGTAACATAGAGCCATACCAGAATCATAATTCCAACACAGAGGGCAGGGAAAAATACCAAGACCCAGTTGATCCTTGTAAGGTATAAGGGAAAAGCCTAACAAAAACATCTTCCTCTGTTACTCCTTTCAAATTAACAAATAACATGAAATTGTTAATATGTTCTTCGGCTTGTGTTCCAGCATCTGGATTAAATTTCGGTAACCATTTTTCAAGAGAATCAGGCAATGGGTGTAATGGTGCAGGCATGATGACCGCACCAGGACTATTCCATGGATTCTGAGCCATTGTAAAACTAATAGCAGATGATATGGCCGATGAAATTCCAGATGTTTGGGAAGGAGTTGATATTGAAGATTGTATAGGTTGAGATGTTGAAGTTCCCGATCCCTGTTGAACAACAATATGTAATGGTGGAGTGGATGGCTGACTTCGCACTGGAGAAGATGAGATGGAGGATGATGATGAGAAAGTTTCACTGTCAGATCCTTCAGTATTCTTTTTTGCCCTTTTCCTTTTAGGTAAAGGCAACTCAGTAGGTTCAATACCGAGCTTTCCGCTTTGAAGTCTGGTGAGAGGGTGAGGTAGATTAAATTGCGAAGTCTCACTGCCTTGAGACACTTCAGATTTCTGTGGTGATATCGAAAAGCCTTGAAGTTTCTGGATAAGAGACTGAACTTCAAGAGACTCAGGACTTAATAGTTCTGAATTATGGTGGGTTTGAGCAGTGGTAGTTGACTCCTCTTCTTCTCGTTTGAATGCTGGTGTTCCAGTATGCAAATGGGAGGTTTGAGGTGAGGTGGAGGGAGATTTACTCTCAGAATGGGCTATAGGTTTGGATTTTCTTGCCATTCACAGTTCATGCCCTCCTTCTAGCGCCAAAAATGTTGAAGCCTCGAAAATCGCTGCAATAACATCGGGGAAAACCACTCGGTCTGGACCCTAAAGGTAGCTCCTTTTCCGTTTGGTGTGGTGGCTCCGACTGGAAATAATGGGACCAGTTTCCCAATGATTGGTAAATAAGATGGATAAGTGGTTGATTCTCTGATATCTAATGATAATGGATGAATGATTTAGTCTAAAAGTAAAATTATAAACAACTATCCTATCCCGGGAAATTTCTGCTTTTAGTGTAACTTTTGATGGTCTTTATCGACAAACAGGCATATAGATGACTCTATTGGTAAACAAAGATATTCATTCATATGATAATTACTAAGTTCAAATAGTTTAACAAAGCAATCAAGCAAACATTATTACACTGTTCTTCATATATATCATAGACATAGATACGATTGAAGAATAACATTCCTTAAACATTCAATAGTGATAAGCATAAGGATTACTGTTGAAACACATACATATATCCAATGATAGCAAGATTAAACAAATGTTGATTCACATATAAGAATGAGGCAAGAGCATAGATAATAGTACCATATGTTATTTGAATCACTCCCGATATCAATCACATTCAAATTCCTTCTTCTAACTTAGAAACACTTCCACAAAAGGCAATAGTGCACAAGTCATCAAAGCTTTCTTCATTAAAATTCAAAATACTGGCCCAGTATTTATAAAAAAATAGTTCAGAAGCACAATAGTGTGACTTACTGATTTGAGTTTATACAAAAACTGAGGACCCTTTCTAAATGCATGAAAGGGTCTATAAATACTAATTAAGCTAACTAATTACAAAATAAAAATGCTATTAATTGGTACAACTACATTATGAGTATCTCCTCAAGATCGGCTTGTTTTACAGTCGGCAGCATGATTCACTGTTTCAGATGATTTCCCTTTTGCTTGAGTTGGCAGATAGCAAGCATCGGTTGCAATTCTGGAGGGCAACTTAGACGAGAATGCAGTTGGGCTGAATATGTGGCATCATGGATTTCGGGAATCATACAACTGATCGCATCGGTTAAACATTTGAGTGCGGCCCTTTGACTGTATGGTTTAATTAAGAAGAACCAAAAGGCATCCCAAGTTAAACTTTGGATGCCGGCAATTAATCTTCCATTCTTTTCCAATTCTTGATTGCATGTTTGTTCCAAGGTTTTGGCTAATGTCAATTTACCTGGAGTGCACTGTGAAATCATGTTAGACAGATAAAGAGTGTCATTGATTAACTCAATTAAATTACTGGTAGATACTCGACATCTTGAGGTTTCTCTCTCTGCTTTCATCAGTTGTGACTGCCATTCTAGAAAAAGGATTTCTTTATGTGACTCTAGAATTTTAGGCAGATTCGCCGCTTGCCCTTCACTGGTGTCTTGCCAAGCCAAAAAATTGGTCAAAGTCTCATTAGCCTGTTCTAAATCCTGCCTTGCATCGACTGATTTATCAACTATTGATGCAGTAATCTCACAAAAGGGCTCAACCAGAGAAATGTTATGACATAGCAGTTTTAGCTGTGTAGTCAATGCTTTATTGATTTGGAGGGCTTCGGTTCTGAACTCTGCCAGTTGAGGAAGACTTTTGAACTTTTCTACTTCTTGTGATAGTTGAGTGATTTGCTCATCCTTGGTCTTGCTCATTTGTTCATTCATCGCCTTCAATTTGGCCAATGCTTCAGACAATTCCTTTTGTTTTTGTATTGCGCTTAAGTCTATCCTCTGCTTTTCTTTGAGCAATTGCTCCTTTAATTGATTGTTTACCTGCTGCTGTGTTGATAGTTGTTGTTCTAATTGTTCTATTTTCTGTTGTGCTTCAGACACCTGTGACTGCAATGAAATAATTGTTTGATCTCTTTCCTTAAGTAGATTGCTTACTTCCGAGGCTTTATCCATGGTGGCTTCCGAATAAGCTCCGACATACTGAGAAAGTTTTGTAAGGTCATTGGAAGGGTTAAATTCCTCCTTCCACACCACATTAGCCATCTCTGTTTGTTCTGGAAAAAGGGAAGATTGATCAAGTCTCCTCCTTTTTCTCTGTCTTTTCACCACAGCCCTGTGTTTAGGATTGTAAAAGACATCTAATGGTGGTATGTCTTCTATCTGCAAAACAATCTGATCGGATGGATCTCTAGGAATTATTTCTGCATCTTTGCTGATGGATAGGCCGCTGGTTCCTTCAATTGGAACCATAGTTGTTGTTGTCTCTTGACTGACTATTACCTGAGGGGTGTCGAATCCTTGTGAAGTCTCGGGATTGCTTATAATAGAGTCAAATTGTTGCCACTCTTTGAGGAGTTTGGGATCAATTTGAGTCTCTAGATCAATGTATTCACTGTCCTGCTTTTTCTCTTTCTCCTGCTTTGTTTCTTGTTCTGGCTCTTTTCCCTTTTCGGGATTTTTCTCTGTAGCAGGAGATTTGTCAATACTTTTCTGTTCAGGCTCGCTTGATTGAGTTGTTGGTGTAGTAGCTAATAAGTCCAGAGGCAGAGTTTGCGACCTCTGTTCTCTGAGCCTATTGAATTCTACCAGTCCTTCATCATTATATTTCATCTTGGCCAATGTTTTCACCTGAGACAATGATTCTGCTGAAGAAAACAGGTCATCAAATTCATCTTTTTCATGATCGAACTTTGTAAGTTTGGCTTGTTCAAGGACATTATAGGCAACCTTCGGGGATTGAATTGCCTGTTAGGGATGGTTGCAAGATTGAGCATATTTATTTTTCCTGTCTCCTTCTCCGCATGTTTGTAATCGTGTAGAGTATAAACACCGCATCTCAAAGGAAATATAGGCCATGACTGCTTTTTAGAAGTCCTAAGAGTTTTGGATGTTCCTGTTGTTGTTATTTGGTAAGCTAACTCTCGAGCCAACAACTTATCAGGTACATACAATGGAAGGACATGGGGTTTTGTGGCGCTACAATACACCCTTATATATGTGAACTTGTCTTCCCCGAACCAATTCCCCATAGCAGTCAAATCAATCTCTACCTCCTCGGAAATCCTTGGGGCAGGCTTATCAAAAATGGCATAATAGATAGGCAACATGAAACCATTACAGATTTGATACAAGTGGTCTTTATAATGCGCCTTCCATAACATCTGATGATAAATGTGGATTGGCTTAGGGTCTTGTGGCGTCCATCTCCACCCAAGTACCGGGTATTCGGAATTAAAGCAAAGCATATCCATAACATAAGCACTGTAATAGAAAGGGGGGATGGTCCTGGTGGTTTTACGTGAATTGAATCTAAAATCAAGAATCGCAGAGGCTAATTTATTGGACAATATATTCGCCCAATCCATGATATAACTATTAATAGCTGCTTCCATTAAAGGAACCATTTCATTAGTAAACTTTGCTGAATCATGCATTCCCCATATCCTGCACATCATTGCCCCAGCGTAAAAGTAAGGAGATGACAAGGAATCCATGGAGTACTTACCCGACGATTCATGTTTGTGCTTTGCAGGATTCTGTCTCCATTGCTTAATCGGGGCTGATTCCGTCTCATTCTCCGCTGCGAATTTCTCCAGAAAGGCTTTGTTGTATTTCTTCTCAGGTTCGGGCAAATGATACATCTTCCTCAAATCATCAGGCTAAAATGAACCAAAAATTCTTTTGTCCACTGTGCAAAATGTTCTATTTGACACTAGAATTTCTTCAATTACCCATCTGACTACATCAGTGTATGGAAGAATTTTCTCCCGAGCTGCTATCCTGTGTAAATATGAGTCAGCTAATCTTTCAGAGAGACTTCTGATTTATTAGTTGAGTCTGTAGTAGCTTCTACCGACACTTCCTCAGACTCCTCTGCTTCAATTAAATTATAGATGCTTTGCCAGCTTGTATTTACAAGGCCGAGACATGTAGTATCTGAGATTAGGCCTTTTTTACTTTGTCCTGGATCACTGGTTGGCTGCACTGTTACTGTAGGGGCTGTTGCTGCCGCGGATCTCTTGGATTTCTTTCCCATTTGCTTAAAACTTGTTATTTCAGCGGGATACTGCATAAGGAATGAAACCAGCGTGATACAGGGAAATAGGTAGCATGAGCCAATATGAAAGAGTTATATCTATTAGCAAATAATCCAAGATTATAGTAAAACTACTGCAGATAGAATCTAAGTGGAAAATCTTGGCATAAATGCTTCATTAATTGGCCGCTTCACCTGTCAATCATGATAAGGGAGGTTTTAAATACCCATCATAACGTTTATAAGGTAAATGATCAATTCAAGCGTGGCTTAGATTTTTTGGTGGATAATCGCATTTGATGATTGGTGACGTGAACAGGAAGATTTTAATGATAGTCCAAAATATCGTTCAATCACCAAAGGTGGTATAATGCATGCCAATCTTTAATATGATTTGAAACGCGTGCCTTGATTTAATATATTGCAATCGGGAAAAGGCTCGGGTCATACTACTTGTGCCATTGCGAAATCGCCAATGGTGATACGCCTTATCACATCGGAAGATTGGAAGGTGTCGCAATTCATATGCTGGGTTGTTGAGGCCGATTGCCGATGGCGATGCCCTTTATCGCATCGGAGGAATGGGAGAGGTGTTTTACTTATACGATGTGTTTTGCCTTTCCCCGATATCCGATAGCGATTTCCCTTTTCGGATCGGAGTTATTCAATGGGTCTTTATATATGTTTTTGTTATTATTACGATATGCGATCTTGCGATTGCTTTATCGTAATAATAAAAAGCTTTATGGTTATTTAAAAGACCTATTTTTATTGTTGTTCAAAAGGTTTATTTTAGAATATATCGTTTCCATTAGACCTTTTGATGAGGGTTTTTCTAATAATGAGTTAATACCAGTTTATTCACACATCTATGTTTAAAAGGGACCCATTTCAAATTATGATTTTAAAGAAAATTTTTATGAAATGGGGGGTTGTTGTATAACACAACAGACCCCATAAACAATGTTTTTTTGAGGTTAGTTGCAGGTCCATAGCTATAGGAAAGGACCTACTAAAAATCATGTAGTACTCAGAGAGACCTTTCCAAAAAGGTATTGTACACACCAAATGGAGATAATATGACCAAGTTACAACCCCGGGAAATTGGTTGTCCAACTAAGCCCAACATGGCCCACAAACCCTTGGCGTTACATATCTTGGGGGTAGGGTTTTTCTTGTTTAGGGTTTTCCCTTATTATTCAATAATAAATAGGCCCTTGAGCCTCATTGTAACACAATTCAGAGGCATGTAGCTGCTGTTGGCGCTCAAATCTGCCTCAGGCCGAGGAAGGCAAAACTCGAGGCAACATCAAACCACGCTCAGCCTCGTAGCTAGCCCTACGAGGACAGGAGAGGGCTCTCTCCGGGTCTATCTCAGAAAAAGGTTTTCAAAGGGGCTGAGATGACCAATAAGGAATACTGATCTTAGGCTAGATATTAAGTGCAGAGGTTTAAAGGTGATTTTTTGGGATTTTTGTTGAATCAAAGGAAAAAGCAATTTTGGGTGCGGGGATGAGACACAGTTTCTGCAGAGGTCTGCTTGGAGCAAGATAGGCAATTGTTTTGATGCTTTTAAAGTGATGTGGTGAATAGATTAGATAGGTGAGGAGCTAAGGAGAGCAAGCAAGAGAAAGGGTTCTCCTTAAACTGAAGAAAACATGGAAAATTAAACAAATTTAAAGGCAGAGCACAACAAATTTATGGATTCTAACTTAACACTTCATTTGTTCAATTGCAGAAGATGAGAGATGGAAAAATGATACACATAACAAACTTAAAAGTACTGAAAGAAGCACACCATCAAGACATAAAGCCACAAGAATTCCAAATAGTGCTGCAAATCCCTGGTCTTCCCTTTGCCAAAATGCTGAAGTAAAATGTACAATAAAGTCTCAAAGCCTCTTCCCAAAGAGTCCAACCCTGAAAATGACTAAGAAAATACATAATATAGGCAAGCTAACACATTCACTTGCCTCTAGGGGTCGAGCTCATCATCCTAGGTGTTGTTTCAACCAATTCTAAACAAAGCACTACAATTTAGGCAGTCAAAACAACTTGCCTCTATAAGCTAGGAAACCAATCCATTCATTAAATGTTTGCTATTTCATGAATGAATCATCTAGAATAGGTAAATAAGTGTCAATTCAACATAAAATTACATTAATTACATCAAGGAGGGTGAAAAATCCCATCACAAGTCAAAACTGGTCCAAACTGGGCGAATTCCTGAGCTGGAAGGTGCAAAATGTGCAAAAAATCCTGATGCGTAGCGCGCCTGAGCCCTACGCATAGCGCGCCTTTCCACATGATTTTTGGGCACTTCTCGGCATCCAAATTTAGCTTAGGCTGGATTTTTAGAAAGCCCTGGATGTCTACTTTCCAACCCAAGTGGAAGTTTCCAATTTGGTGTCCATTTGCCCCTCCAAAAGTTCATTCTCCCAAGGCTGCTACCTATGTGTCCAAAAAGGGGCAGTGAGGTCATTTTTTGCATGTTTTTTTACCTTTTGGGGACCAAAACCTTGATGAAATGCCTTGGCAGTGGCTAAGCAGATGTATTTCATCATGAAAAATCCAAAAATGCAAACTTTTCGTGATTTGGACCTCCCCATCTTCAGGGTAGCGCGCGGCGCGCTACGCGTTGAGCCCAAAAACCTGTTTTTACATACAAATTTCAAAATTGCCAAATTTTTTCCCAAATTTTTTGAAATCTGGGCTGGGGGTCCCCAATCAAGTATTATGCTCATTCAAAGAGGCTTCGGCCAAAATTTGGAGTGGATCGGGCCTTTTCCGCAGTTTTAGTGCCTTGCTCAATCGCCTCTTAAGGATCTTAATTTTTGCTTTGCAAACATGCATGCGGGCCCAGTAATGATTCTTCATGTGCCGAAGCAAGTCTTTGTCTCTATTAGCCTTCGCCAACAACCCCTCCAAGTGTTGGTTGACCTTCTCAAGCACAAATTTCCGTGCAACAGGTGTCAAATCACCCGGTCTTTTACGGGCCAACCTACAGTCTTCACGGATTCGTTGCAGCTCTATAAGTGTGTGCTCGTCCTCTAACTGTTTATTGCGCTGCTCTAGATACCTGATATATGAAGCTGTCTCATCATGACTAGTAACAAAACCTGATGGCTCACCGAAAGGCCTCACCTCATGCTTGGGCTTCTTGCCCTTATCCTGTACCTGCGGTGCTGCTGTCGAAAGCGAGGCCCCTTCCACACGAGGTGGAGATAACACTCGCTGTGCTGATGCAGTCAACGAGACCCCTTCCACCCCGGGTGGAGATAATACTCGTCGTGCAGATGCAAACAAGGCCCTGTGTCCTAGCTGATATGTCACACATGCTGGAGCGCTGACATGCTCTATCTCAGGAATGCCAAACTGATGTGAAGGCCCTCCCTCATCATGAATAATCTCAGGAGGTGGCTACGGCGCTGTGAAAAGGTCACGAGAAATAAAATCCTCCCAAGTAATGCCCTGTTGTGCCAACTGATGCATCACTATGATTTTGATCAATGCATAATGATAGATGCTTTTATGCTGATGTGTTGGGCTCTTCCTTCGTACTAAAGGCACCATTCTCTCTATGTTGCGACACATGAAAAATGGAATATTCATCATACGTACCCTTGTGAAATGCATCAAAAAACGGACATGGTACGTGTAGAGACGTGAGAATCTGCCCTCACAACTGAAATATCGAATGATGAGTTTCATCAATGGCGCATACTCATCCCTTAGGAATCTGAAAGGAAAAACTACAGTCAAGTGTCTCATACATCCGGGCTTGATATATGGCTCATAGTGAAATCTGTCTAACTGCTGGCGTTTACTCCATTCCTCCCCTACATTTGGTATTCCAGTGGCCTGAGCAATATTCTCGGGTGACAAGGTGAAATTCACTCCGGCAAGGTTTATAAGACCATCCTACAAATGTAGAACAAATAAACGGACTAGTTCCCGATGATGCTGGATTTGTGAGATCCGCCCACAATATGCAAAACATGATTGATACCAAAAACAGTCCATTGCAAGTGGACAAGCTTGCAATTGAGCCAAAGAGGTAGGCTCCTCCCTGACATGCCGACCACCTTTGCCACCTTTGTGATACCTTCTTGCCTCTGGTGTAGAATCACTATCATAATCCTGCTCATAAGCTGACTCGGTCTCTGACATGTTCTTTAAAACCAAGGTAGCTGGAATATATATGCTAATATACAACTGTGTGCAAAATTGACTGTGGACTTTTTCTTTTTCTCAAAATGTTGTGACCAAGGGGACACAAATAAATAAGGGAAATGTTAGGAAAGGGGAAACATTAGGGAAATAGGGGCAATGAGAATAAAACAAGGAATTTAGGGAAGGGAAAGGGCATAGAAATTATGATATTTTAGGGTTTGGGGTGAAGTAGGGAATATTATAGAATTTTATAGGGGGATAATGTAGGGTTTTATGAAGAATTTTTGAGGAAAATGTTGGTGAATATGGGAGGGGTAGGAAACACAAAAGTGGAAAAACCTTGGCAGCATGTAATTTTGAAACCCTGGCAAACTAGGCCTTTGAATCCACACAGCAACTTTAGGGTTTTTACATTTAATTTTCATGGCACATCTATCATAATTTTTTCTCATTAATCTTGCAAAACCAAGAACCAGCCATGGAAATGAAGCCTACCTGTGGTTTGCTTGAGTTAGGAGAGGAGTTGAATACTTGCTGGCGAATTTCTGGGCAGACTTCCCAACGCGTAGCGCGCCTCACCCAACGCGTAGCGCCCCTGGTGCGTAGCGCACGAGTAAATTTACACTGAGAAAAGTGTGCTAATGCGTAGCGCGCCCAAGCTGATGCGTAGCGCGCCCTGGAAACGACCCGATTTGCCCACAAATTTGTAAAATCGCCTTAAAACACTGTTCTTTGCTCTTGGGATGTAGAATGGTTTGGTTATGAGGAGAAATGTCTTTATATAGACTCCCCTTTGATTTTTTCTTGACCAAAACCCCTTTTCTAATGTTTGGTTTTCTGACACTTTTTTAGATTAATAGGCTCTGACTTTTTGGTTTTCTCTTTAAAAAAAATGGTTGAAATAATGATTTTCTCTGATAATTTTTTGCAGGGATAGCTCTGATATGCTCTGGCAAAGGAGACCAAGGTTGCGCTTGAACATTTGGAGAACTTGAAAATTTTGACAATTTTTACAAAAATGAGATGGTGACTTATCTTCAAAACAGAGTTTTGAAGAGAAGTCCTTATTCATCTGTACAATGACGAAAATTATTGAAGTGATGATCTATCAAAGACATCCCTCTGGCCTGCTGGTCTTCTAAGACTTTTCAAGACAAAATTGACTCAACCCTAGACCTAAGACCTCAAAATTTAAAACCTGATTGTAAATGACCTTTGAAGACTTATTTTAATAAACAGGCCTGAACCAGCAGTGCCAAGCACGAGGGGAATAAGTGACACAACCCACTCCATCAGAGTTGTGGCATGCCTAACGAAATGCAACTGATCAAAACTGATGGGACACCTAATCATGAAATGCAAAAGAGCTTTAATCTCTGATGGAGGGATAACTAGACCGTCTCTAACATTGGCTCCAATGGGGATGGTAGCTCCTTGGAGATGCCAAGAACCGCAGATCTCTGTAAGAGCTAGACAGTGCCTTCATCCATTGGGCGATGGAGTCATTATTTTCGACACAAAAACTTGAGAATTTGACTGAAAAACCAAAAATTGCTTTGACCAAACTAGACTCAAAACTTAAAATATTTAGACAACTGACTTGACAAACTTAGACTACCTAACCTTCATTTTCAGAATTATAGCCTTCACCTCGGGCCCCAGACTGAAGATGATAAGTTAGTTTACATGCACAATAGAATAAAAGTAAAATGATATGTACAATGATGATGAAATGAGTAGAAAATACTCAGAAGTAATATCTCTTTAACAGCCGACCGTTAATCAGCCCTCCAGGACATTCATCTCCATTCATTTCTTTGAGAAGAAAAGCGTTCTGACCATGATATGCTGCAATCTTATAAGGACCCTTCCATAAATTGTCAAATTTGTCGTGCTTTCCTTTGTCTTCATGTCGAGCATCCCATCTCAAGACTACCTCATCTAGCTGAAATGTGTCCGCCTTTGCTTTCCGGTCATAAATCTTTTTGATGCGCTCCTGTAACTTGCAAGTGTTTTGAAATACCTCCTCCCGTGTCTGCTGTAAATGAATCATTTGATTAATCCTTCTCTGCATGGGATCTTCCTCACTACCCGCTTCTTGAAGCAATTTGACTATCGGGACAGCAAGTGAAGTTGGAAAAACCGTGTCTATTCCGTACACCAACTCGAAAGGAGACATGCCAATAGACTTTTTCTGACTCACCCTATCAGCCCATAGTGCATTTATCAACTTCTTGTGCCAGCCCTTTGTACTGATTTCCAACAATTTCTTAATGATATTGACCAAAGATTTATTAGATGACTCCGCCAATCCATTTCCTTGAGGATGATATGCGGTTGAATGTCCCAAGCTGATATTGTACTTATAACAAAACTCAATCATCCTTTTTGACTTAAATGTTGCTGCATTATCTATGATTAACTTACTTGGGCATCCAAAACGTGATAAAATATTGGTTTCAAGAAAAGAGATGATTACCCCATCCGTGGCTTGTCGAGTAGGAATTGCTTCAATCCATTTAGTGAAGTAATCTGTGGCTGTCAATATCCATCGATGCTGTCCTGATGATGCCAGATGAATTTCCCCGATGAAATCCAATCCCCACTACTGAAATGGTGCTCTGACCTCAATTGGTTTGAGAGGCAATGGCTGTAGTTTCTGCTTCCCTTCGAAAATTTGGCATTCATGACAATTCTTAACAGCCTTATATACATCTAAAAATAATGAAGGCCAATAATAACCTGCCTTTAGAATCTTGTTCGCTGTGGTTTTCCAAAACAGATGACCTCCACAGTCACCTCTATGAAAATCTTCCACAACTCTTTTGGCTTCCTCTTCTACCAAACAATTCAATAATATTCCACCAGGATCTTTCCAATACAATGCAGAATTTAGTATGCAGAATTTTGCAGCTTTCAATTTCAATATTCTACTTTTGTTTCTAGGCATTCCGAGAGGTGAAGACAAATGTTGAAGTACGTATAAAATGTCAGCATACCAGGGAGAAGAAAGAAACATTTCAGATACCTGAACGGATGAATTCTCCTCATCTTCATTAGACATGGCAGCAATCAAATTTATGTCTAGAACTTGCAAATTTGTTTCAGCCATTAACTTGGCGAGTCCTTGACCTTTGATCAGCTTGGTTGGTTTAATCTCCACATCATACTCTAATAATGCAGCAATCCACTTACCCCTCCTGCCTTCTGGATCTGCCTGTACTAAAATATCTTTAACTGCTGCGTTAGGAACATCCTCATCAGAATTTGAAAACACGGTTAAGTCATCCAGATAAACAACCAAAAACACATCTTTCTCATTGGCGAAAGCCACGTCCATTGCGCGCTGAAAGGTGGCGCCCGCATTTTTCAAACCAAACGGCATCTTTGCATAATGAAACGTTCCCCATGGAGTGGTGAATGCTGTTTTGTCACGGTCATCTTTATGTACTAAAATCTGATTGTATCCGGAATAGCCGTCGAGTAGTGACATCCTTGATGCTCCAACTACTCGCTGCAATATATGGTCCATTTTGGGCAGCGGATAATTGTCTTTTAAGGATACCTTATTCAAATTTATGAAGTCAATACATAAACGGATCTCACCTGTTTTCTTCCTTACGGGTACCAAGTTTGATATCCAATCTGAAAATCGGATAGGCACAATGATTCCTGACTTATACAATCTGTTTACCTCTTTTTCAATTGATGGCAGCAGCTTCGGATTGATTCTCCTCAACTTTTGACGAAAAGTCTTCTGATTTGGCTTAATAGGAATAGTATGCTGTATGATATTTGTGTCATATGTTTTCAGATCTGAGTAATCCCATGCAAAAACATTAGAAAATGAAGACAGCAATCTGATATACTCTTCCTTTACCTTTGGTGACAATGACTTTGATAGCTTTACCATCTTGGGATTCTCAGCTCTCCCAATGTTTACATCCTCAACACCTTTTTCAGTTGGTCTCAATGTCGGTTTGCGGGCCACATCATTTTGGTCAAACAGCTCCTCTAAAGGAATCAATCCCTTAGGAATAACGTTGTCTTTAAGTTGCAGCACGTCCATTTGATTTACTTGTATATTATCACTACCATCATCATGTTCAGTATCTATTGAGGTATCTTTGAACTTACCCTTATTTTGCAGAAACTGATTGATCTCTTCATCATCTTGAAAGACTTTCCAACACCGCTGATTGTCTGGGATGGTAGGACGATGTTTCACATGAATCTCAAACTTGTTGCTAGAATTCATCAGAATTTTTAGATTGCTTGCTGCCTTAGCAAGGTGATCAGCAACACCATTTTGTGTGCGAGGCACACATGTCAAGGTATGATCAGAAAATAACTTCAAAATATCTAAAACTGCATTTCGATATGCCCTCATACGAGGATGCTTGGCCTGAAACTCACCCTTAACTTGCTTTATCACCAACTCGGAATCACCGTAGACTGCAATCTTCTTCGCTTTCAGCTTTCTAAGAATCTTAAGGCCAGCAATGAGAGCCTCATATTCCGCCTCATTATTTGAACAGTCAAATGCTAGTTTATAGGAACACACTCTCACCTTGCTTGGAACTTTGTCTTGAGCGGAAAAGGGACTTCGAATCCACACACCAATACCAGCACCTTCACTACCTACTGCGCCATCAAAATCCATGGTCCAAAGACCATCTTCATCTTCTTCCAAGTGTTGAAATTGTGTTAGTTCTGTTTTTTCTGTTTGCTGCCCCTTATCCTCGGATGAATGCTCCATAGTAGCTTGCTTTTCTCCTTTTTCCTTTTGCAGAACTTCTCTGAAATTTTCAGTGATCTCTGGTATATCTTGCACCTGAACTAACTGACTATCTAGATCATTAAAACTATCAGCAAATAAAACAAATGACTCCAAATCTGTATGTACATAATTTACAGGATGATTGATTGGCTTCTCTTTGCTGGTTATCATGTATTTCATCTTTTGATCTCGATATAAATTTCTCATTTGACCGAAGACTGGAATTGTAGCATAAGAAAAGTCTAACTGTAGAGTTCCCTTCAACTTAGCCCCCCAAGATCTTGAAAGTAGCATACCAAAACGTGGAGGAATATCCGCCACAACCACATCCATCAAGACATTCTTCGCTGGGATTTTGTCTAAGCTAACAACCAAATCTTTGATGAGCCCGATACATCTTACACGGCTGGAATCAAATGAATACAAATCATGATATTTTCTTGTAATGTCTAACCCCAACTTCTCCATGATCGCCTTTGGCATCAAATTGTGCGAAGCACCCGAATCAAACATAGCATTGTGCAAAACGTATTCATGCAATCTCAAACTGATATAAAAGGGAGGAAGATCACTATCAGGGGACTCACCATCCAATGCTGGCCCAAATATCAATTCTAGCTGATCATCTTCAACGTTCACCGTGTCGAACATGGGATCAAAATTCAGAATTTTAGAGACTTGACTTCGGTAGCTGCTGTTTTTCATGATTTCAGTCAAAGGAATAGATACTTTTAATTTGGAAATTTCATTTTCCAAACTAAATGCTGAAACTTTATCAACTTCTTTGACCGGAACTTCCCTCCTATCTTTGATTACACTTGGATGATTTGTCTTTCCTGCTGCTGATATCTTGCTAGTTGTGGGATCAATTGTCTCCTTTCCTTTTTTCTGTGGTATCGGTGAATCCGTCTTTGGTGCTGTAGCTTCTTTTCTTTTCTGAATCGGATTGATAGGCACATCTCGGTTCCTCAATGAATACTGCTTCTGTTGAGTGGACAAGGCATTCAAATGCCCTCTTTGGTAATCATCTAAATCTGCATCATTAGCTAAGATAAAATCTTCATCTTGTTGGGCGCCTGAACTTTCTCCATACTCTTCTTCTTCAGTGATGTAAATGGGCAGATCATCAAGAGTAAAGAAGTGATTTTGGTCCCCTACTACATCAGCATCTTCATCTGAATCTTGACTCACAAAATTCTGCAAAAGAGGAGTCTTGATCGGTTGCTGGGCTGCCGCCTCTTGTATTCTTGGTTCACGCTGCTTAATTATGAACTGAGGTTGTTGCTGGCCACGGTAATTTGGATTACGAATCTGCGGTTCTGATTTGTCAAGGTTGATTCTTTTGAGCACTTTTTCCATCTCACGAAGCTAAGGCGGTTCTGATGTAGATTCTTCCTTTATAGTCACTCTTTTCTCTGCCTTCAACCGTGCTCTCTTGTCATTCAGATTTGCCTCAACATTAACAACAATATTTTGCATATCTTCTAAAGTAGGCGGATTTCTATCCCGTAATGAATAGGCCATCTCAGGATCAAAACCATCCGGGAATTTGAGAAGATCTGATTTTCTAGATGGCCTTAAATCATCCGAAATAGCATTATAAACTGTATTGAACCTGATAATATAGTCTTGGACAGACTCACCATGATTGCGTTTGATATTATTGTACTCGGCATTGATCTGAAGCAGATCCTTTCTGAGTTCCCAATGATCTAGAAGCTGTCTTTGAAGTTCAGCCAACGTAGGTATACTTCTGGCTCCCAAGCCTCTGAACCATTTTCTTACCTCTCCTCCGAATGTTTGCATAAACAACCACATAGTTACATCCTCTTCATCAATCTCATATAAATCACAAAAATTTGCCATTTTGTCTATGTGCTGCTGAGCGGACACACTTTGAGGAGTGCCATCAAATAAAGGAATCTTACTCTGATAATCCGCGGGCATATCATGCAAATCTTGAGGAAGAGCGAGAGGAGCAAACCGAGCAGCCATTGCTCTTGGTGGATTTGGTCTGGGAGTAGTTGGTGGAGAAGATGCAACCGAAGTATGAGGAGTATGAGGAGGTGTATGCGGAGGTGAAGCGATGTGGGATGAAGGAGGGGAATTAGCTGCAGATTCTGAATAAGTAATTATAGGTTGCACAGGAATGGTGGGAATGAAAGGTGGTTCGGTGGGATTTTTCGAAGCGGAAGCCGTGATAGTAGATCCAATATTCGCAGATGCAGCTTCTAAGAAATTAGCAATATTTGCAGCCTGAATGTCACTCTGAAGGTGCCTCAAGATAAAATTTTCAATTAATTTATTATGTTTTTCAACTTTAAGAGCTGCAGCAAAATCAGGATTTGGAACAAGATAATCAAGTGCACTTTCGGATTGAGTTTTGAACAGCGACAATTCAAATTTCTTGTCAAAATCAAGTTCTTCAAGATACTCAAAAATTGCAAGACATGAATGGGATTTAACCAAGGGAGTCATCGAGCTTTCTTGACGGAGGATTTTTCGAATCAAGTTTGGATTTTCGTAAATAGGAGGTGGATTCGGATCTGGATTAGCTCTCGTATGTCTTTTTGAAGCCAGTGTGTTTATCAGAAAATCAAGGAATTAAAATAATTCAGCCAATCGTTTTCTAGACTCAATCATCCAAAGGTCTAGAACGATCAAAAGTACTGGGGTGATTTGCAAAACAAGTTTCACAAGCTAACCGGAGATTGACTGAAGCAGCGTTTATCTACTTTCGCTAATGCAAAGCAGAAGCGTTTCGAAGGCTACCTGGCATAACTTCAGGCTCCGTCTAAGACTTGTGAAACAAACTCATCAGCAAGCAAACCATTGATATTTCTTCGCCAGTATGGTCACCACTATGTTGGCGCTCAAATCTGCCTCAGACTGAGGAAGGCAAAACTAGAGGCAACATCAAACCACGCTCAGCCTCGTAGCTAGCCCTACGAGGACAGGAGAGGGCTCTCTCTGGGTCTATCTCGGCAAAAGGTTTTCAAAGGGGCTGAGATGACCAATAAGGAATACTGATCTTAGGCTAGATATTAAGTGCAAAGGTTTAAAGGTGATTTTTTGGGATTTTTGTTGAATCAAAGGAAAAAGCAATTTTGGGTGCGGGGATGAGACACAGTTTTTGCAAAGGTCTGCTTGGAGCAAGATAGGCAATTGTTTTGATGCTTTTAAAGTGATGTGGTGAATAGATCAGACAGGTGAGGAGCTAAGGAGAGCAAGCAAGAGCAAGGGTTCTCCTTAAACTGAAGAAAACATGGAAAATTAAACAAATTTAAAGGCAGAGCACAGCAAATTTATGGATTCTACCTTAACACTTCATTTGTTCAATTGCAGAAGATGAGAGATGGAAAAATGATACACATAAAAAACTTACAAGTACTGAAAGAAGCACACCATCAAGACATAAAGCCACAAGAATTCCAAATAGTGCTGCAAATCCCTGGTCTTCCCTTTGCCAAAATGCTGAAGTAAAATGTACAATAAAGTCTCAAAGCCTCTTCCCAAAGAGTCCAACCCTGAAAATGACTAAGAAAATACATAATATAGGCAAGCTAACACATTCCCTTGCCTCTAGGGGTAGAGCTCATCATCCTAGGAGCTGTTTCAACCAATTCTAAACAAAGCACTACAATCTAGGCAGTCAAAACAACTTGCCTCTATAAGCTAGGAAACCAATCCATTCATTAAATGTTTGCTATTTCATGAATGAATCATCTAGAATAGGTAAATAAGTGTCAAGTCAACATAAAATTACATTAATTACATCAAGGAGGGTGAAAAATCCCATCACAAGTCAAAACTGGTCCAAACTGGGCGAATTCCTGAGCTGGAAGGTGCAAAATGTGCAAAAAATCTTGATGCGTAGCGCACCTGAGCCCTACGCGTAGCGCGCCTTTCCACCTGATTTCGGGGCACTTCTCGGCATCCAAATTTAGCTCAGGTTGGCTTGTTGGAAAGCCCTGGATGTCTACTTTCCAACCCAAGTGGAATGTTCCAATTTGGTGTCCATTTTCCCCTCCAAACGTTCATTCTCCCAAGGCTGCTACCTGTGTGTCCAAAAAGGGGCAGTGAGGTCATTTTTTTCATGTTTTTTGACCTTTTGGGGACCAAAACCTTGATGAAATTCCTTGGAAGTGGCTGAGCAGATGTATTTCATCATGAAAAATCCAAAAATACAAACCTTTCCTGATTTGGACCTCCCCATCTTCAGGGTAGCGCGTTGAGCCCAAAAACCTGTTTTTACATACAAATTTCAAAATTGCCAAAATTTTTCCCAATTTTTTTGAAATTTGGGCTGGGGGTCCCCAATCAAGTATTATGCTCAGTCAAAGAGGCTTCGGCCAAAATTTGGAGTGGATCGGGCCTTTTCCGTCGTTTTAGTGCCTTGCTCAATCGCCTCTTAAGGATCTTAATTTTTGCTTTGCAAACATGCATGCGGGCCCAGTAATGATTCTTCATGTGCCGAAGCAAGTCTTTGTCTCTATTGGCCTTCGCCAACAACCCCTCCAAGTGTCGGTTGACCTTCTCAAGCACAAATTGCCGCGCAACAGGTGTCAAATCACCCGGTCTTTTACGGGCCAACCTACGGTCTTCACGGATTCGTTGCAGCTCTATAAGTGTGTGCTTGTCCTCTAACTGTTTATTGCGCTGCTCTAGATACCTGATATATGAAGCTGTCTCATCATGACTAGTAACAAAACCCGATGGCTCACCGGAAGGCCTCTCCTCATACTTGGGCTTCTTGCCCTTATCTTGTACCTGCGGTGCTTCTATCGAAAGCGAGGCCCCTTCCACACGAGGTGGAGATAACACTCGCTGTGCTGATGAAGTCAACGAGACCCCTTCCACTCCGGGTGGAGATAGTACTCGTCGTGCAGATGTAAATAAGGCCCTGTGTCCTCGCTGATATGTCACACATGCTGGAGCACTGACATGCTCTATCTCAGGAATGCCAAACTGATGTGAAGGCCCTCCCTCATCATGAATAATATCAGGAGGTGGCTGTGGCGCTGTGAAAAGGTCACGAGAAATAAAATCCTCCCAAGTAATGCCCTGCTGTGCCAACTGATGCATCACTATGATTTTGATCAATGCATAATGATAGATGCTTTTATGCTGATGTGCTGGGCTCTTCCTTCGTACTAAAGGCACCATTCTCTCTATGTTGCGACACATGAAAAATGGAATATTCATCATACGTACCCTTGTGAAATGCATCAACAAACGGACATGGTACGCGTAGAGATGTGAGAATCTGCCCTCACAACTGAAATATCGAATGATGAGTTTCATCAATGGCGCATACTCATCCCTTAGGAATTTGAAAGGAAAAACTGCAGTCAAGTGTCTCATACATCCGGGCTTGATATATGGCTCATAGTGAAATTTGTCTAACTGCTGGCATTTACTCCATTCCTCCCCTACATTTGGTATTCCAGTGGCCTGAGCAATAGTCTTGGGTGACAAGGTGAAATTCACTCCGGCAAGGTTTACAAGACCATCCTGAAAATGTAGAACAAATAAACGGACTAGTTCCCGATGATGCTGGATTTGTGAGATCCGCTCACAATATGCAAAACATGATTGATACCGAAAACAGTCCATTGCAAGTGGACAAGCTTGCAATTGAGCCAAAGAGGTAGGCTCCTCCCTGACATGCCGACCACCTTTGCCACCTTTGTGATACCTTCTTGCCTCTGGTGTAGAATCACTATCATAATCCTGCTCATATGCTGACTCGTTCTGTGACATGTTCTTTAAAACCAAGGTAGCTGGAATATATATTCTGATATACAACTGTGTGTAAAATTGACTGTGGACTTTTTCTTTTTCTCAAAATGCTGTGACCAAGGGGACACAAATAAATAAGGGGAATTTTAGGAAAGGGGAAACATTAGGGAAATAGCGGCAATGAGAATAAAACAAGGAATTTAGGGAAGGTAAAAGGCATAGAAATTCTGATATTTTATGGTTTGGGGTGAAGTAGGGAATATTATGGTTGTAATAGAAGGGAGGGGTTAGAATTTTGTAGGGGGATAATGTAGGGTTTTATGAAGAATTTTTGAGGAAAATGTTGGTGAATATGGGAGGGGTAGGAAACACAAAAGTGGAAAAACCTTGGCAGCATGTAATTTTGAAACCCTGGCAAACTAGGCCTTTGAATCCACACAGCAACTTTAGGGTTTTTACATTTAATTTTCATGGCACATCTATCATAATTTTTTCTCATTAATCTTGCAAAACCAAGAACCAGCCATGGAAATGAAGCCTACCTGTGGTTTGCTTGAGTTAGAAGAGGAGTTGAATACTTGCTGGCGAATTTCTGGGCAGACTTCCCAACGCGTAGCACACCCCTGGTGCGTAGCGCACGAGTAAATTTACACTGAGAAAAGTGTGCTGATGCGTATTGCGCCCTAGAAACGACCCGATTTGCCCACAAATTTGTAAAATCGCCTTAAAAAACTGTTCTTTGCTCTTGGGATGTAGAATGGTTTGGTTATGAGGAGAAATGTCTTTATATAGACTCCCCTTTGATTTTTGCTTGACCAAAACCCCTTTTCTAATGTTTGGTTTTTTGACACTTTTTTAGATTAATAGGCTCTGACTTTTTGGTTTTCTCTTTAAAAAAAATGGTTGAAATAATGATTTTCTCTGATAATTTTTTGCAGGGATAGCTCTGATATGCTCTGCCAAAGTAGACCAAGGCTGCGCTTGAACATTTGGAGAAAATTTTGACAATTTTTACAAAAATGAGATGGTGACTTATCTTCAAAACATAGTTTTGAAGAGAAGTCCTTATTCAGCTATACAATGACGAAAATTATTGAAGTGATGATCTATCAAAGACATCCCTCTGGCCTGCTAGTCTTCTAAGACTTTTCAAGACAAAATTGACTCAACCCTAGACCTAAGACCTCAAAAATTTAAAACCTGATTGTAAATGACCTTTGAAGACTTATTTTAATAAACAGGCCTGAACCAGCAGTGCCAAGCACGAGGGGAATAAGTGACACAACCCACTCCATCAGAGTTATGGCATGCCTAACGAAATGCAACTGATCAAAACTGATGGGACACCTAATCATGAAATGCAAAAGAGCTTTGATCTCTGATGGAGGGATAACTAGACCGACTCTAACAGCTGCCACATCTCTTCTTAGAGATAAGCTACCATCGCCCAAGCTAGTTTATTTCCATTCCGTTTGTAAGCATATTTCAGAATTCTGATATTAATGAAATGAAGTGTTATTTCTACTGCATCTCTTTTTTATGGTTATATTTGTAATTTTTTTCATTCTTGTTTAAGTTCAGATTAGTGGTATCAGAGTGCTCTACTCATTCTCTGTTTTTCTTTTCATGTCCCCAATGAGGTCAGGGAATAAAGAGTTAGGGCTTGATCTGGTTGAACCTTTGTAGGACGAGCCTCGCAAACCCCAACGAAATCCCATGACAGAAGAAAATAAAGATGAGGGGGCACAAGATCCTTTCAAAATAATCCTTGAGGAATCCCTCAAGTGACAGCGGAACATGATGATGGATAACTTTTCCCAAATCCTTCAACGACTACCCACAGGCGACGCATATTCATCCAGCAGCTACTTTGGAGGCGCCACTCCTTTTAAGATACAATTTAACGTTGATATTCCCATATTTGAGTGCTAGATAGATGCAGATGTCGTAAAAAAATGGTTGAATCTTTTGGAAGGATATTTTTCAGTTCATGACTTTTCCAATTGAGAAAATATTACTTTTGCACTTCTCAAAGTCGCCCCACACTTCAAGGACTAGTGGGAAACCTATTGTGAACAAAAATACGAGAGTGAATCCTCATTGTTTTCAGCCGCACCCACTTGGGATTCTTTTCGAGATGCCATCGAGGAACAATATTATCCTATCAAGTGCAATGAAGATAAACACATAAAGTGGACCACGTTATGGAATGGAAGGGACCACGATGTGTTGGAGTTCACATATGTTTTTCATACCCTCCACACAAATTTGGGTATCAAGGAATCCGAGAGGAATTTGGTACTCAAGTACCATGGTTGTCTACACAAGTACATCTATGACAAGATGGAGTTCATGTACATCTCCTCGCTCAGCACGACATACCGATATGCTGTCAAGATTGAGCATAAGTTTAAACATAATAAACAAGACTTTGGATCTGCGAATCCAAAGAAAGGAAAAGGTTCCTCCAAACCACAGAGCAAAGTCCAAAGCCAAGGCCGGGCAACCTAGGACAACCCACCAAAACTGCATGCAAAGAAAAACAACACGAAGCTAAAGAAGGAAACAGGAAAATGGTGTGAGTTCCATAAGAGCTCCAGTCACAACACAAGTGAGTGTTGGGCTAGGAAGTCATGGGTGGTGGAGATGAAGGCTTCTGAATTAGACACAGGTTTTGACTCTGAGTCAGAACCCAATAAGCAGAATGAAAAAGGGAAGCATATTATTGATGCAGAGCCCAGTGCCACCGTGGCCACCACCAAGTTCCAGAATAATGAGCTTGAAGATCCAAAAGAGGGGGAACTCCTCTTCCACTCATATATGTGGGTGAGTGGTTCTCCACTCCAGTTAATTTTTGACAACATGAGCCAAAAGAACCTCATTTCAGCAGAGATCTTGAAGCAGTTGGGCCTACCGACAACAACACATATGCAGTCATATGCCATCAGGTGTCTTCACCAAGGATGAGATCTCCGTGTTAGCCAGCAATGTCTTCTTCCCTATGACATCAAGCCCTTCACGGATGAGGTACTGTGTAATGTTGGTACTCTTGAAGTTTGTGATGTATTATTAGGAAAACCATACTTCTGGAGCCGACATGTTGTATATGAGTCTAGACCTCACTCTATGATTATTACTTTGGGAAATAAGTTGTACAGGATACCAAAGGTAGCCCCACCTACTACCATCTCTTTGATTATTGTAAAGCAATGCAGTAAGATTATTTCCTAGACCAAGAAATTTGTTTTCCTTATGATATGCCCTTAAAGAAAGAAGAAGGTTGTGGCCACGGCTTCCAGACAGGGCTCCACTGCACAACAGAAGAAGCATATGGAAAAGTTCATGGAGGAGCATAGGGACATTTTTGCCTCACCTACAAGGGTACCTATGCACTTTCAGTTCCAGCATTCGATCGATATTACCCTGAGAGTTCCGCTACCCAATGGACCAATCTATCGATGCTCTCTTATGGAGAACGATGAGATCAAGAGGAAGATTCAGGAGCTATTGTAGAAAGGGCTCATCATGTCAAGTTCATCACTCTATGGGAGATTGATTGTATTGGTACAGAAGAAGGATGGGACCTGGAGACTCTGTATTTACTATTGGGTGTTGAAAAAGATCATTATCTGAAATAGGTACCCAATCCCACGGATTGATGAAATTTTGGACCAGCTCAAGGGGGCCAAATATTTCAGTAATATTGACTTGAAGTCTGACCATCATCATGTAACTATTAAACCCTTTGATGGGTGTAAGACTACCTTCAAATCCAAGGAGGTTCTTTTTGAATGGTTGGTCATGCCTTTCGGGTTGACGAATGCCCCCACAACCTTCATGAGATTGATGGACGACATCTTGAGACCCTTCACCAATGCATTTGTGGTGGTATATTTAGATAACATCTTGATCTTCAACCAGTGTTGGGAAGAGCACCTCCACCATATTCGACAGGTCCTTTAAACCCTGCAACAACACAAGTTGTGTGCCAGTTTGGAGAAATTCACTTTTGGCATGACCTAGGTTCAATATCTAGGGTACATTATTGAGGAGAAGGGTGTTCATGTGGACCCAGCGAAGATACAATTCATTTGGGATTGGCCAGCCCCAACCAATCTAACAGAGCTCTGCAACTTTATGGGTCTTATAAATTTCTACCCCAGGTTCATGTTGGGGTTCTCTCGTATCACTTGGCCTTTAATTCAAGTCACCAAGGGCGAAGTGAAAGAAAATTTTATTTGGTATGAAACCCAACAGAAGGTGTTTTCTGAGTTGAAGCGTCGCCTATACTCTACGTTGTAGCTCTTTTATTTTTGATAAGTTAGCCATTAGTTGAAAAACTCAAAATGCCATAGAAAAAAATGATAAGTTAGGATATGGACCAAAAAACAAATGGAAAATAAAAAATATTAGGATTTATTATTATTTCAGGTCCATATCATAAAAATGATAGGGTAGTTGCTCTAAAAAAAAGGAAGGCAAATGATAAAATGTTAGATAAGCAATAATATAAAATATTTTCGTTAGAAAATAAATTAAGGCTGGTAATTCAAACGCACCTTTAAAATTTGTTCTTTAAATTAAATAGTGCTTAAATTCCTTAATCAGGGTTTAGTTATTGTTTAAAAATTGATCGCTTTTAGTCATAACATATGATTTTGTCGTATGGGCAGAAGCGACAAAAATTCAAATCATAACCAAATAACCACCGAGCATTTTTCAACGGATAGGATTCACTCTGCGTGGATCAACGATGGAGGAAACAATTCGGCCCCCCTTAAGAGTTTCTCATTAATGCGAGGGGGGGGGGTCTGAAAAGTGGTTTCAATGGCTGCTCTATTTTTCTACGTGTCACTCTCATAGCATTTTGGGCCCCCAAAGCTCAAAACCATAAACCACCTCATCCTCCCCCCACCCCCCCGGCCCCATGAAATCCCACCAACGGTTTTCTCTTTTCCAACCATTGACCTCATTCCCGTTCCATGTCATAGACCCATTATCCCCTTCTCCATGAGAAATCTACCACGTCAATAATCCATTATATCTCACCCATTCATCACCCGCCACGTCTCAAAGCCATTGCACCATATGATCCAAAGTCGTTGCTAGCCTCATTTAACCGTTTACCCTCCTGTTAGATATTAATCCTGCTCCTCTGCAATAAATTGTCGACGGTTAGATTTAAATGGAAAATTAAGCCCAATTTCACTTATAAATATCACATGGCTCTACTCTTTATCACTTTTCTGCTTCCATCCATACACCAAAAGCTTTATTCGCTCTGTGCCATTTTCCCCTGTCATCCGTCTTCAGTAAAAATAGTTTCTTAATTCCCCCCTATAGCAAGATCGCTCCCAAATTTAAAACACAAAAAACTGTTGAAGAAGGGAATCCCTCTACAGTCTTGCTTGACTTGGATCATATTCCCCTTGTAGACTCCTTGTTCAAAGTTACTGACTGTGAATGTGAATTCGATTTCCATCAATTGCATTTATGGTTAAAGCATAAATATGCTAATAAAGAAGATCTCATTCGTTTCCGAGAAACACTTTTTTCCTTGTACTCTTTTCCCAAGACTCATCACTTCCCTGATTTGATCACTTGGTGTCAAGCCAGGTATGATCCTATTCAGAGAACAGTGATGACTTAGGATGGAAAAATCCTCATAACCATTACTAGTCAAAGTATAAACCAAGTGCTAATGATACCTTCATCTGACTCCCTCAGCCATTTCTCACCAGTAGCTCTCATGGACCTTTACAAGAAACTCACCTTCCCACAGAAAGCCCTTATATTTGAACCTTTTTTACCATAAGATGTTGAATTACCCAAGAGAAATCCACCTTATTCATCTTCTATGTTCCTTGAAGCCACTAGACATATCATCTCCTTGCTATCATACCTCCTAGGTTATGAAAATGATCAACTTGTTGATGAATCCATCCTTGGATTCTTTTCCATTTTTGGTAAAGAATATCAACCTACTTTCATGTATAATTATAGCCAATTTCTGGCTGATAATATACATGAACAATTTATGAATTTTACCACACAAGGAGTTTTTAGATATAGCTCAATCATAATCCATTTGATTTTCTTTTAGTAGGGAGATTCATTGCCCATTCAGCTTAACAGGCAAGATGAGCAGGAAGTGAATCAATCAGTGATTCACAGGATAGAGTTAGTGAAAGTAGCATCATCCAAGTTTACATTCTCTCATTTCATAGATTCTTTTGTACATTCAGTTCTTCAATTACTCAATAGCCAGGCAGAGCCTAGAATTGGATAAGAGATTAACAAGACATCGCACTTATCTGAATAAACCAAGACTGGCGACTAGTATCTGTACCAGAACTGCACTGGGATTAGGATATATGGCAGTGAGTTAGCTCCATAAAAACTGCCTAAGTATGTGTCAATGAGGATATTCTCATTGGAATACATCAGGCATATGATAAACATGGATGAAGTCCATTTTGTCTCAAGTAAGAAAAAGTGATAGTTCAAACTCAAAGCCAAGGTAGGAACATTCATTTGTAATACTAGGTCTGTAGGTACAGAGGCAGAAAAATGATTGAAGAGCATGAATGTCCATCAGAGAATCACCTGGTCTTATGATCCTTTCGGGATCATTTCAGCCCTAAGAGTTCAGTTGAAGGCAACACCTTACAACCATACTCCCAAGCCAGAATTGGAGAAGTTTGTGAACCAGGAGCAGTGGTCTGAAGGAACTCTCTTAGAAGCAAATGAACTGGTTATAACCACTCCACAGGAAAATACTCCAGTCACTTAGAGTACTCAACACAAAAGAGCGAGAGAGGAAACTCAGTCAGCTTCAGAATCAATTAAAGAGTATTCTATACTACAAAAGAAATAGAACACCAGATTGTCAGTGTCATTAGGAAGCAAGCTACCAGAAATCATTGATCTTAGAGATTTAGAAGATATTTCATGAGCAGGGATCACTGATCCCAAACCTCCTTCTACTTATTCAACTCCTTCTTCAACTGAACCTATGGAGATTATTCAGTCAACTGAGACCAGCTCAACAGAAGATACTAATATATTCTCAACATTTTTGGATATCAAACAAAATAATGAAAGTCTTAAATCACAAGTATACAGTCAGTTTTGGAAACAGACATCCACTTCTTAGCACAAACTTCTCTCTGTCTTTGACAGTGAAAGAGGAAAGATGGAAATGGAATTTTTGCAAGCTCAAATTCCATTTCCCAAATCCACAGTAGACTACAAGAAGACCATCTTTTCATTTCATATAAGCCAAATACATCCTATTGATCAGATGGATTTGCATAGGAAATCAGGTGAAATGTTATTTTCAACAATGACTACAATTGCTATGTCTCTTTCCAATCTTAGAACTGCCTTGTCAAATGTGCAGTAACACCTTAAGATTGAAAAATTGTCATCTTTAGCTAAAGATAACAAATTAAAGTCTTTAGAAGATATTATTATCAAAATTGGATATGATCCCCAAGACTATAAATCAAATGAAGAAATACTCCAGAAGAAGAATATAGAGATGACAGCGTTGAAGAAACAGTTGAAACTGCCTTCAACTGAGGATCCACAAACCAAAGAGATGGAAAAAATGAACGGCACAGGGAGGAGATGTTGAAGCTTATTATTGAGAAAAACATACAGATCAAGAAAATAGAAGAGCAAATAGAACAACTGCTCAAGAAAAATGAGGCAGTACAGCTTGTTGTGACCTTAGTGACAACAATTCCCATAGCAAGTACAGATCTAAGCTAATCTCCTACTGACATTTCTTCATCTTCAGCAATAGTTGAAACAACAAGGTTATCACAGGAGCTACAGGTACAAAAACAACAAAATAAAAAGCTACTCCAGAAGTTCCAAACCCTGGAGTCACAAAAAGTAAAGAATGATACCTTGTATGTAGAGGAAATGCAAAAGTCACACAGGTTAGAGATAAAGGTTAAACAATTAGAGAGTAAGACTCTAATGGTAGAAACTTTGGCCCAAGCTAAAGAAGACATTTGGTTAGATATCAGCCACTCCATAACAGAAGTATGGCCATCCATACAAATTATTTTTGAGCAACAAGAATTGATTACTAGATGCAGGGTAGAGGGTTATGCTCTTGACCTGCGAGAAGATACCAGAATACCAAATATGCAAAGAAATATACCAGAACACGGAACAATAAGAAATAAAAGCAAGTATTTTACTATTCAGAAAAGGAAAGCAATGTTCACTTGCCTCTTCAAGGGGGCAACCTCCAATAGAGCTGAGCTCAATTACAAAATAAGACATGATGCTCCTCGAGGGGAATCTGTATCCTTTATATAGGATACATACATGCAATACCATGGATCAATATCATGGTTCTTATTAATACCATCTATCTAATACCATGGCCCATTTGCAACTAACTATGGTCCCTTCTTTAAATGCAGGCCAACCACTTACAATTATTAATATGGGCTATATTGACTCTTTACTTAACTATAACTATGACTCGACCCTATTACATAAATAAGGGAGTTAGGGTTGGACCCTAACATGCCCTCCCCCATAAGAATAGCCTTGTCCTCAAGGCTCAAGCTGTGGAAACTGCTGAAGGACAGTGGCTGGTTCCTAGGTCGCATCTTCCGGAGAGGTGTCTTTCCACTTGACAAGGACTTCCTTGATCATGCGGCCGCGTAGGTGTCATTCTCGTGTGTCAAGAACCTATTCAGGTTGGAGCCAAATTGAACCTTCTTCATCTAATTCTGGTAGACTGGTTTGAATTCGGCAATGGTTCCCAATCACTTTCTTAAGGCATGAGACGTGGAAGACTGGATGGATTTTTGCAGTGGGTGGAAAAGCTAGCTTGTAGGCGACTTCTCCGATGCGCTGAAGTACTTGATACGGTCCGTAGAATTTTGGAGATAATTTCTGACAACCCTTATCTTTGATTGATGTTTGCTTATATGGTTGCAACCTCAAAAATACCTAATTCCCTTCTTGAAATTAGCGTTTTGAACGATGTTGATCTTCCTGTTGCTTCATGCAGTTTTGAGCTTAATGGAGATTCTCTCTGAGGTGGGCCAGCATGGTTGTGCGGTTCTGTAGGAGTTGATCCACTGCTTGTACCTTTGAGCATCCCTTGATTTAAGAAGTAGGGGAAGGAGGGAGTTGACCATAAATTGCTTCATACGGAGTCATTTTGGTTGTGGCATGATAGTTAGTGTTATACCACCATTCAGCTAGAGGTAACCATTGTACCCATAGATGTTGCTTTTCTGAAGTGAAACACCTAAGGTAGGTCTCCAAACATTTGTTGACTGCTTCAGTTTGACCATCAATTTGGGGATGATAGGAAGTATTGAGTTGTAGTTGGGTACCTTGTAGCCTGAAGAGTTCCTGCCAAAAGTTACTGGTGAAGATCGGGTCACGATTAGACACAATGGAAGTGGGCATGCCATGCAATTTGAAGCTCTAGTCCATGAAAGATTGAGCTACCAAAGTCAGCGTGAAAGGGTGGGGTAGGGCGCAAAAATGAGAATACTTAGAAAGTCTGTCCACAACCACCATGATGACTGACTTGTTTCCTGACTTCGAAAGACCCGTAATGAAGTCCATAGAAACCTTCGTCCATATTGAGGCCGGGATGGCAATGGCTGTAACGTGCCTGGGGATTTGACTATTTCTCCTTTGTGGCGCTGACATACGTCGCACTTAGCTACAAAAGTAAGAATGTCCTTTTTCATGCCTGTCCAAAAGAATGAACGTAGAGTGTGAGCATAAGTCTTCTAAAAGCTTGAATGGCCTGCAGTGGGAGATGAGTGCAACTCCGCCAAAATGCGACTTTTGAGGGTGGATGTTGGTGATATCACGACTCTGTCCTTGTAGTGAAGAATCTCATCCTGCCAAGAGTAGTCGCTGCGGAATTTGGATCTGCCTGCAATTTATTAATGAGTTGGGAGAGCAAAGGATGTGAAAGCCATTCCTTGCGAACTTCTTCAATCCATTCTGGAATGGGAACGGACATTGCGAGCAGGGTGCTTTCCTCCTCAAATTGGTGTGATAACGCGTCTGCTACGACATTTTTGCGCCCTTTCTTGTAAATTATCTCATAATCATATCCCAACATTTTGGCGAGCCATTTATTTTGTTTTGGCAAGGATAGGCGTTGCTCCAAAAAATATTTAAGGCTTTGATGGTCTGTGCAGATTTGGAAACGCCGTCCCAATAAGTATGGTCGCCAAGTATCGATTGCATGTAAGATGGCCATCATCTCCTTCTCATTGGTAGATTGTCCCAGATTTGTCCCACTTAGTTGTTGGCTAGTGAAGGCCAAGGGTCGACCTTCCTACATTAAGACCGCCCCAATACCCGTACCTGAAGCATCACATTCAATCACAAAATATTTGGTGAATTCGAGTAGTGCTAATATGGAAGTGACACATATGGCATGTTTGAGAGCTACAAATGCCCGTTGCGCTTCATCATTCCAGAGAAATGAATTCTTTTTGAGAAGGTGAGTGAGGGGTCTAGCAATGCAACCATAATTGCGAACAAATTTGCAATAGTAGGCTGTGAGACCAAAAAATCCTCTCAAGCTCTTCAAGGTCTTTGGTTGAGGCCAATCCTGCATTGCCTAGATCTTTTTATGGTCCACCCTAACACCTTCACGCCCCACAATGTGGCCCAAATACTCAACTTCTTCCATGCCAAAAGAGCACTTGAACATCTTGACAAATAATTTATGCTTTCAAAGTAGTTGCAAGAGCAGATCTACATGTTGAAGATGTGTGGCCCAGGTGTGGCTATAGATGAGGATGTCATCAAAGAAAACAAGGACAAATTTTCGGAGATATGGTTTGAGTAGGTGGTTCATGAGGCTCTGAAAAGTGGATTGGGCATTACAAAGACCAAATGGCATGACCAGGAACTCATAATGGCCTTCATGAGTTTGGAAAGCCATCTTTGGAATGTCTACTTCTTTCATGTGAATTTGGTGATACCCCAAGCGAAGATCGAGCTTAGTAAAGAATTGAGCCCCATTTAGTTCATCCAGAAATTCATCGACAACCAGGATGGGAAATTTATCTTTGACCATAAATTTGTTGAGTGCCCTGAAGTCTGGACACATCCGCCATTCCCCATATTTCTTGAGCACCATGACCACAGACGATGAATAAGGACTAATGCTTGGATTAATGACGCCTGCTTCCAGGAGTTCCTTGATGATTTTTTCAATTTCATTATTTTGGGCGAATGGATATTGATATGGCCGCACATTTGGTGGTTGGGCCCCGGGGACTAAAGTAATGCTATGATCATGTTCCCCTCTCGAGGGTGGAACCTCACGAGGCTTGTCAAATACCGGCAGATGGTTGTTTAAGATATGTTGCATCTTAGGATGAATATGAAGAGAAGTGGGTTCGAAGGCCTGGATGGCATTAAATTGGGCTATAACTCCATGATGGCCCTTTTTTAACAATTTTTCCATCCTATGCAAGCTGATGATTGAGGGAGCACCTGTCTGGAGTCCGCGGAGGGTATGTGTGTGGTTGTTCTGCTTAAAGCTCATATATAACTCCTGGAAATCCATTGTGATTGGGCCAAGTGTGCGGAACCACTCAGCACCCAAGACAATGTCACACCCTCCCATGTGTATGGAAAACATGTGGATCTCTAACTGATAATCCCCCATTTGAAGTTTGAAATTTTCACAGCGGCCTTCACATTTCATTGTCCCCCCATCAGCAATTTGGACCTGGAAATTAGAGACTGCTCTGACAAAACAATGCACTGCTTCAGCGACTCTTTGATGGATAAAGTTATGCGTACTGCCACTATCAATCAAGACTACTACAGGTCGATGCTTAATAAATCCTCTGATTTTGAGAGTTCGGGGAGAAGAAATCCCTGCCAAAGCATGAAGCGAGATAACTAGTTCGTTAGGTGTAGCTGGGAGCACATTGTCCGGCTGGTGATCCTCATCTTCTTCCTCTGGTTCCTCAAATGGTGTGGCTTCCTTCGATGAACTGAGATCATTAGGATCAATTTGAAAGAATTTGGGTTCCTTTCATTTATGCCCCAGGGAGTATTTCTCGTCATAGTAGTAAAACAATCCCTGCTTTCTTCTTTCCGCCATTTCTACTAGTGACACATTTTGAACCTTAAGTGTTTGGGTAGTGCTTGGAGCTTGGGTGGGGCGACCCTTGGCTATGAAATTTGGAAGAGTCGATTGAGCCACTAACACACGTTCTACTTCACAAGCTATCCTGCAATCATCCAGCCATGAGATTGGGTGTTGCAGTCAGACGTGGGCTTATATGGCTTACAAAACATTCCAATTAGAACTCATCTCGTAGACCTCCTGTGCAGAAGGCTAAGGCTTCAAAGGCTGTAATATATTCTTGCATTGTTCCTATCTATCGGAGCTTAGTAAGACAACCCAAAAAATTAGATTCATTGTCGAAGCGATCCGTAAGGGCTTTTTAGAATACCTGCCAAGTCATGGGCCTTCCATAGCAACGTTGATGCCACTGCCACCATTGCTATCGTTCGTTGTCCAAGTACATGCTACCTGCCCTTAGCTGAGTCGCATCATCTCTCATGTGATTCAATGTGAAATATTGCTCCATTTGTGCTAGCCATGTGGCCAGATGAGAGCCATCAAATTTATACATGTCCAACTTGGGTGGTCACAACTGGGACTATTGGTGGTTTCCAAAGAGGTGAAGAGAATGGCTAGACTTGCCCTTACTGTTTTCATTAAAAGCATATGCCTTTGATTGTTCCCCTGACTTTCCCTTTGTGATTGTGTCAGCTAAGGTCTGGATCGACATCAGTAATGCATCCAAATTTTTGTCAAGGGTGTCAATCTTCTCATTGGCCACAGCTTGAGCTCTAGTTTAAACCATGCACCGATCCAGTGCACTGATGGTTACTGCGAAATAAATAAAATTTGGGACCACCCGAAATTTTTGACGCTAACAAGTGAATGGTACCACCTTGCTCAGCTCGTCGACCTGATTCTTATGGGATAAGTCTCTTATAAGCGTCCTAGGAGGGTCTCTTAGGAATATTGCAGTAACAGAATCGCAGAAAAGTAAATTCTGCCCAATGTCCTACGAGAATCACACCCAGGTATAGGAGCCCACACAAATAGTCAGATCTGTCGGCAAACCCTCAACTGCAGAGTATGAGTAGGAATGTGGCAGCGATCGAACCCCTGCTACTAGATCTGAATGGAAAATCTGAATGTTGTGACTACTACAAAACCAAAACTGCTAGATCTGGATAGCGGATCCGATAGATCTGATTGGCAGATCTAATAGATCTGAATGGCAGAACTGATTGTTTTTGCTGCGACAGAACCCCACCTACTAGATCTGATCTGGCAAAGATGATGTGTGATCCAAAGAGAGACAAGGGAACTATGGTCTCAAGGAGTTTTAGGTGCTACAGATTGCAATATACATAAGGGTCTCACAGTAGTACTCGGCCCAATCTTTCAGGGCACTAACCAAGGAGGATCAACCGTACCCTTAGCCAAACAACCTGACTACCCTATCGCATGCGTGAGTAATCTCCCCGAGTGCTATTCTCGGTGTACTGTAGCAGCAAGACGGCTGATGGTTTATCGATGGCGAGGTTTCAAGAAAGCCTAGGGGGCTTCCGATATACCTAGAGGGTACTTGGAAGACAGTTCGTGCGCAGTTCTGTCTAATGCGCTACTACTCGAAGGAGTGCCCACAGGGGTTACAAGGGAGTCCAACAAGTGTGACCACCTCTTGTATTTCTTGTGTTTATGCCTCCCCAAATCCGCAGGTTTATGCGCTCAACGACAGATCCCGTGGTTTAAAGACGCTGGAACACGTCTCTAGCCAAAAAAAAATCTGTTAAAAATGGAGATCCCACTGGCACTGGAAAGTGCTCTGATACCACTTTTTATGCTCTTGACTTGCGAGAAGATACCAGAATACCAAATATGTGAAGAAATATACCCAGAACATAGAACAATAAGAAATAACAACAAGTATTTTATTATTCAGAAAAGGAAAGCAATGTTCACTTGCCTCTTCGAGGGGGCAACCTCCAATAGAGCTGAGCTCAATTACAAAATAAGACACGATGCTCCTGAAGGGGAGTCTCTATCCTTTATATAGGATTCATACATGCAATACCATGGGTCAATACCATGGTTCTTATTAATAACATCTATCTAATACCATGGCCCATTTGCAACTAACTGTGGTCCCTTCTTTAAATGCAGGTCAACCACTTACAATTATTAATATGGGCTTTATTGACTCTTTACTTATTTATTACTATGACTCAACCTTATTACATAAATAAGGGGGTTAGGATTGGACCCTAACATAGAGATAGATAATCAAAATGCAGCATTGGGAACAAAACCCAAAGAGGCAACAGGGATGATCAAAGTACTAAACTCTAAGACTAGGCAACAGTTACAAGAGATAAATATTCCAGATAGGACAGCTACTATTTTGGAGATTAAGAAGGGCCTAATGAAGAAGAATCTACTAACTCAGCTGAAAACAAAGTGTGAAGCTTTGACCATTGCAGTTAGAAGGTTTCATTCTAAATTTAGTATGTTGCATAAGAAAGGTTTACCAGAGTTAGTGTCATCAAATGATCAGCTAGTAAAATTGGATGATTACTATGAAAGATTATATACTATTGCAATAGACAACAGTCAATTTGCAGGGATAAAAAGACAGATTACTGGCAAAGAGTTTTCGGAAGATTTGAGCCCTAACCTCACAATAAATATGAAGTTGGACATCTTTTTCTCACTAAACCCAATTTTGAAAGATATACCGAAGTTGATGAGATATTTAGAAGAATGGTAGATCTGAAGATACCAAGTGAGAAGAGGTCGGATCAATTGTGTGAAACAATTGATTAACTTTCCATTCCAACAAGAAGACAACACAACAGATTTGAAGGAACAGTCATCAACAACTTCCTACTTAATAGGGACACATCATTCAGCAATTTTCTTTTCCTATTTTATTTTAGACTCTTTTTGCAATCAGTTTAAGATATTTTGTTTACTATCCAAACTAGTATAAATAAATCTCTTCTACAAGTTATTAAAGGTGGTGCCTTTCCATAAGCAATTTTGTAAAGCATTGATGTACATGCTTTTTTTAAATCACTGATAATAAAGAAAATGATTCTGAATTTGGTATCATACAGTATCGTTTTCTTCTTTAAGTCTTTCATGTGTTTCATTCATTCTGTTAATTTTGGATATGTTTAAGTTTAACAGAGATATCAAGGGAGAATAAATGTGTTACAGCTATTCTTAAAATTCCTTCTGAAGTTATTATTATAAAGAGATTGAGATATTGGACTGTTTGTCTGAAAGGCTCCCTCTAAATCATAAAATTGTCAGTATCTTATGTAATTTTAAGCATATTTTGTTTAGCTTTTGAACATTGGTCAAAGGTTTTCCCGCTTATGATGATTTATCTTTATGTCTGAAATTTAAAGCAATCTATTCTCCTTACTATTCTTTCATCACATCTTACCAAATTAAAATCATTTTGTGAAGTTAAATAGCAGCCCTTTGGTTATTTATTAGTACTACCTAAAAGAGTTAATACATCATTCTTATAATTTGTTTTATGTATTAGTCCTCCAAAAAAACCAAAACCAAAACCCCAAAACAAATATTGTAGATGTTCTAGCATGATGAATTGACCAATCATCTCAGAGGTACAACATCAATCTGGCGCCGTTGTCGGGGACTCGAATTTGATTAGTTTTCACAGGACAACGATATAAATCCTATTCCTTTAAAGGTGAATAAAGGTCTATATAGGTCAAAATTCTTCACCTGACGACTACACTATGCCAAACTGGCACCTTTTAAGCACACTAGATACCATTCTAAATCTGACATCATTAGTCCTCTTTCAGATCCAAAAAAAATTGTGAGAAGGGCCAATTCCAAAAGAAGACTTCAACCATCTTCTTCTTCTTCAGCCTTGCAGTCTGAAGATATATTAAAATCAGATCCCTTTAGGAACATACCATCTAATCCAGATTGGACACAATTATCACCTAGGGTTTCTGAGATTTTAGATAAGGGAGTTGATTTTAAATCAACTTACATTTTTCACTCACTTGAAAAATTTCAAGAACCCTCACTACCATTAGGATCACCCAAATCTGAGGCTGAATTGGGTGTTTATTTACCTGAATTCATACCTATAGACTTCATATCCCCCACCACTTATTCATTCCCTTTTACTTCTAAACAACCTGAAGGGACCTTCTCTATATACTCATATCCACTTTTTGAAACAAAAGAGGATATTTAGTCACAGGTCCAAAAGTTAGTTATTAAGACTCCCTTAAATTCATTTAGGAGATCTCCTCAATATTCATCTCCTCCTTCTTCACCTCCACACATATATACACCTTCTTTATCACCATCTTCCTCTTCTTCTTCTTCATCATCTACACAAACATCTCATACACCATCTTCTACTATGGAATTCCAACCCATTGTATAGGCTAGATATGCAGCTTTAATTTTGCCTCAAACCTCTATGCATTCCCTCCTGTATATTTAAAACAGCTTCCTAGGTATAAAGGAGAAACTGGTTCCTCAGCTGAGGAGCATCTTCAAGCATTTCTAGATTTTGCAGATAATATGAACATAAAACAAGAAAATTCTTATATGAGGTTGTTTGTCCAATCTCTTGAGGGAAATGTTAGAACCTGGTTTAGGTAGTTACCTACAAATTCCATTAGGTCTTGGGAGGAGTTAACAAATATTTTCAAAAAATAATGGGGTATGAAGAAATATCCTCTTTATTTTTTAACTGAGTTTGAAGAACTAAAACGAAACTTTGGTGAACGTCTAGCTGATTTTATTAGAAGGTTCAACAAACTTTACCATAAGATGCCCCCTGATTGCAAACCCCCTGTAGTAGTAGCCAAATCTAGGTTTTCAAAAGCCTTTGAAGATGATTTTGTTGTAATGCTAATAGAAAGAACGTCTTGTTATAGACATTTTTGTGCCTTAAAGCTTTAAGCATGAAATGTCCATAATCCAAGGGATCCAAAGTCCCTAAAAGTGTTGTTCCTGCCCCTAAAGGAACAAGGTCAACCAATGATAGATTCTCCCAGAAGTTCTCCACCAAAAAATACTCAGAATCAGTCAAATCAGGATCAATTCAGCTGCTCCACTGGCTGCCTGCGTTGCAAAGCACCCCAGTACACTAGCTAGGTGCGTTGCAACGCACCTAAATGCACTACCAGGGTGCGCTGAGCGGGAAATGCCAAATGGCAGTGTCATTCCGCGAGGTGGACAGACAATGGAAGCTTCCAGAATCTTCCTCAATGACACTTGCCTCACTGAGTTCGACCAAGGATGAGTAAGAGGCTCTCAGCCTCCAAGTGGAAGCAAGAACTGACAGAGAGAAGCCACAAGTCAAAACATAAGCTGACTCATCCTCTCTGCTTACATCTATATATGGATCCCTCATCCCAGAGATCCAGAGGCTGGAATTTTGTACTTTGCAGAGAATTTCTGTTGGTTTTGAGATTGAGATTAGTGCATTGGGTGATTTATGCTTTGTTGGAGGTGAGGAAGGGATTCCTTTGCTGGGAGGTAGATGCTGGATCGGGACTCACTTGGTTGTATCTCCTCTTGGACTTTCTTACTATATCAATAAAACTATTTGAGTTTCTCCTATATGCTGTGTATCAATGATGCTTTGTTATATTTGCATGTTTAGCTTAAATCTGATCCTAAGCTTTTTATGAATGTAAATCTATGTCTTTGTGTAGTTTTCCTCTTCTGTGATCTTGCAAGAACTTGGGGAAGCTGAGAAAGTAAGGGAGAAGGAAGCGGGAAGCAAATAAAGAGGAGAGCGATTGGATCAACAAACTAGCGCAAGACACAGGTTAGTTACATCCTTCCTCTTCGTTTACATTTCATAAAGAAGAATACGAAAGTAGTTTTCCTTGTTTGTTGCTAAGGCACTGTCACACCTTAGAGTGGGATAGGGGCATTCTGAATAGATACTTTTCCCAACAACAAAATGGCGACTCCGCTGGGGAACATGTCTAGTTAGTTTATTTGTGTTTCTCTTGTTGTTTGTTTCATAAACACAGAAGTAGCAATCGAACTGCACTTGCCATTATCAAGTGCAAAGTAGCTGCTACTTCAATCCACTCATTAGGATTTGTTTATGATTTGAACAGCTGATCCACAAATGTTCTAATTTCCCTTTGTGATAGCTCTTAGTCCTCCTTTAAATCATCCCTCTGATTGTACCTTACTGATTGCTTTTATCCAGCCAAAAACCATAGATTAAACTGCAAACCGTGACCTAAAACCCGGAGAAAATTCTCATTTCTGCTTCAGCGCAGGCTCTGTGAAGAGACTCTGCATTTCAACGCAGGTCCCGAGAGGGCTACCTGCGCTGCAATTCAGTTTCTCTGTGCAACAGGTGCGCTGATCAGCCTTTGCCCTGTGCAGCTGAGGTTCTTTGCTTCATTTTGTTCAGTTTTGTCTCTGATTTTTGCAGCCTGTTATCAGTGTGTATACCTATCTGAAAACCCCTTTTCTTTGCCTTAATTCTGCCTCAGTTGTATAAAAGAAATTGTATTTTTTTTTGTGTATTTGTTACGTCATTTACAGTTTCCCATTGCAAAAGTAAACTGGTCATACTGTCACCCATAGATCTAGACCTGTCGTAAGTGTCGTTTTGATCTTAGGAGTAAGTTTGTTTGCTGTTGACAGTTGATTACGCTTTTACTTTTGCCTTTGGTTTGAATTTGTGAATTTCTAGTGTCGAAACAAGTGTTTACTTCAAAATCATAAAGTGTCGTAATCTTCTCTACTTTTTTGATTTCGAAAAGAAGCTTGTTTGTGTTTTCACTTGAAATCGAATTCAAATTTGTACAACAACTTTCTTTTTAGGCATCAATATTAAGAAAGTGAAAACAAATACATGCACAAGTGCATTTTCATTTTGACAGTTTGTATGGTTTGATTTAGGAAAAGTGCATTTACGGTGTGCTCTTTGCTCTTTGAGAAAAGATTGTGTCTTTCTTTTCCCCTTGTAGCTAGGATTTTCATGGTTGAAAAGAGATAAAAGCTTGCTTATCATCTTTAGACTTCATTTAGGAATTATATCTACATCTCGTGGTGATCCAAAAAGGCAAACTTCTAAGAAAGATCAACCTAAAATAAATTGAATGAACTTAACAACGCTTTGTAACTTAACGCACAACATAGAGGTCTAGGCTAGAGACGTGTTCCGGCGTCGTAAAGCCTGGTAACTGCTGTCCTCACTGTTGGTTGGGTGATTCCTCCACTGTGAGACGATAAGTGCCAGTACGGATTGTGCTCCCACGTACGTCGAGTATATATTGGGAGACCCCTATAGGCATAAAACCTTTATCCATAGGAAGCCGTGTCGGCCGCCCTACTGATCGCAATGCACTGAACACAGCATTCGGGAAGATTGACTGCCCGTACCCTAAAAAGTATTCTACGGTTTTGCGATTGGTTTGGCACTCCCTCTACCTAGATCTCCAGAGCAGTCCCTTTCGTTCCTTTTCAGACTCCTTAACAGAAAAGGTCCATCTGAGCACTTGTCACTTCAGGCTCATTAAAAGTCGAAGGAGACTAGAGTCATCTTTTGTTTTTTCTCGACTCTTAAAAACTGAAAAAACAAGTTGTGTCTAAAAGCGTCTAAAATTCATTTAATTCGGAAACACACTTTCCCATTTTATTTTAGTTGATCGAGTAATCCGCAATCGTGGAAGAAAGTCAATTGAAACCCCGTCGTTCGCGGAGGCTTACGAGTCAACCGTCTTTGTCTCCGGAATCGAAAATAGTACGAACAAAGCGAACTCGTTTAACCGGTTCGAAATCTCCTATTAAAGTTAGAACAAGTGTTCCAACAACATCCGAGATTCCGGTTACTCCAAACATTTCTAGAAACCCTGCCTCTACAGAAGAAGTTCAACAGCCACAGAGGGACAGTGATACTGATCCTAGTCTGAGAGTAAACACTTGTGTTGCTGAACCAGTTCCATCTGCAACCGGTTCGGAGAGTCTTGCTCTTCAAACATCTGTCGTTGTCGATTCAACCTCTTCTTCGGCACCAGAAATATTTTACGGACCTGACGGTCTTCCCCTTCCACCTGGTTTGATTGCGATCGAAGAAATTGTAGAAGATCCGCAAGCAAGTACTCCAACACATTTTGGAGTCAGGGTCACTCTATTTCCTTCGACATCAGAAGTTGGTCTACCACAAGCGGAAGTTTCTGTAGAATCGCTAGGTAATCTTTTGGATAGACTCAAAATGTCTGAACAATCGTCAACATCTAGGACTGTGTCGACTGACACAGCGACAGCAGAACTCCCTGCCGTCACTCCGACAATGTTTGTCGGCGTACCATCTGTCCCGACTAGCTCACAACCGCTAGAAGGAGTCCATCCAGGGGCTATTTCGACAGTATGGTCCGTTCCTGTTTGTTCCTCCGGAATAATATCCGGCAACTCTTATCTTGAATCTCGACAAATTGATCCATTTGGAGGTCAATTTGGGCAATCCAGTCCCCAAGGGCAAACAATCCCCTTGAGTTCCGGATTACCACCGTATGGGGGGCAGTATGCCCTTTCATTACCCCCTCCGGGAGGATATCCATACGGGAGTTCACAACAGTATTCAGGTTATACTGGAGTTACATCAAGTGGTTGGGTACCTATACTACCCCAACAACCAAGGGTTGTATATTCGATGCAACAATGCGTACCTGTGTCGAATATACCTACTACACCGGCTATTGTGACAGTGTCACAAGTTCAAACGCTGCTTGTTGTATGTCAACCTCAGATTTCTCAGGTTGTAATGCAAAAGTCCCTTGACCCTGTGACTCAACCACAATCGCCAACTGGTGGGGCGACACAGGTCCAAACGGGTACAATTACCCCACACCTTGGTCCAACGGTTAGTATAGCGCAACAGAACATGGCTTCACAACCATGGCTGATGCAATACCAACAACCACAATTCCAACAAGTATACCAAGGTTCTGAGCAGCAGATCTTTGCGAACAGTGGACAGTCGTACATTCAAAACGGTCAAAATCAACCATTTTACAATGGTCATGTCCACCAACCTTATCAATCATACCAGCATCAACTGCATTATGCTGGTATGCAAAGGCCAACTGCTCAGGCAATTCCATCATATCCTGGGTATGCTTCACCTAACCTGAATCAACAGTTACCATTCGTGGCAACTTTAGAGTTACCTGATTTACACCGGTTAACAAACGATCCAATTGCTTACGCCCCTTGGTGGCCAGCGATCCCTCATAAACTTCCATCAGATATTCCTAAATTTAATGGAAATCCAGGTGAAGATCCATCGAATCACGTGATGACATTCCATCTATGGTGTTCATCAAACACCCTAAACGATGATTCAATAAGGCTTCGCCTTTTTCAGAGGACGTTAACGGGTCCAGCGGCAAAATGGTATATTGAATTGCCTAGAGCTTCATTCGACAACTTCAATACCTTAGCCACGACTTTTTTAACCCATTTTCAATTACCGATAAGGTATGAAACGGGAACAGAACTCCTTACCAACTTCAAACAGACGATGACCACTCACATATCTGATCATATACATGAGTGGCGACGTCGTTGTAGGATGGTGAAAACGTACGTTCCCGATCAGCTATTAGCTGAATGGTTTATCAAGTCATTACTACCTTCCATTACGGAAGATGTGGCAAAGGGGGGAGTCGTAACGGAAGAGAAAGTTATAGCTCGTGCACAATATCTGGACTTGATCTATACTCAGTCCGGCACGCTCTACGACAAAATACCTAACGCCCCTAGACCGGAATTCTCAATTCCTCCTCCTCCTAAATCAAACAATGACTCTCACGCCGGCGATGGCGTGATTGGCACGACAAACGCGAAATCGACAAAGGCTACATCCAAGAAGACCCGTAAGATTTCATATCAAAATGCAAAAAACGAAATTCTTGCTTCGGAAGTAAATGTCATATCAACAGATAAGGGCAAAGAAACCAAACAACCAGGGAGCAAGAAAAAACAAAGCAAAGGGAATAAGAAGAAACAGGATGAGTCATCCCCTGAAAAATCTTCTTCAAACCCTCCTGGAAATAGGAAACCAAAAAATCCATGTTATATATGCGATGAGGATCATTGGACAGTAGATTGTCCATACAAAGCTGAGCTTAAGAAATTCTTTAAAAGTTCAAAGACCTCAGCAGTGTTAACTGATCCGTTTCCAAATCCAGGAACAAATCTGGTTGATAGTGGAAATGCTTCCCCGTCTCAAGTGCTAATGTTGTTGATTTCGAAACAGCAAAATGATGCTTTGATTTCGATAAGGAACAAAGATTACGGGAATCCGCAGCTGTCGAACGACAAAGATAAAGATCAACCAAGTAGTTCGACAACAACTTCGACGGAAGTTGTACCACCCATCATTCCTGAATTAACAATAAAACCGCCAAAGGGAGTAGTACACAAGTCGACATTTAATCCTCGCGCTAGAGCGGCGCAGCATTATAACATAGTGGAAGATTTGGCCCAATCGCCATCCGCTATGTTGACTCTTGAAGTACTACAAAATTGCCCATCCCAAAGGCAGGCTTTGTTATCAGCCATTGGTGGGGTTGACCCAAAGGATTCCAATCTTGTATCCTTCGACCTCAAAGGATACGATCCTCAGTTACCAGCCCAACTAGCTTTCCTTATTCAAGTGAAAGCCCTCAACAAAACTGTTCATCGAACAATTATTGATGAGGGGGCATCTACATGTATTATGTCGATGAGTTGCTGGAAAACTTTAGGATCTCCAACCTTGTCGTGATCTTCGACGACATTAAAAGCATTCGACGGAAGGACATATACCCCATATGGTATCCTAAATAACTTGAAAGTTGAACTAGGGGGGAAAAACAGTAGAAATAGATGTTGAAGTCATCGATGGGAATCTTGATTACAACATCCTACTAGGAAGACCGTGGATATATGCCATGGCAGTTGTTGTGTCGACCTATTTTAGAAAGATTGCATTTCCCTTTCAAGGGGGGATTACAATCGTCGACCAACAAAACTTCCTCCCCAATGGTTCACAAGTTACAGGAAGCATTCCCATGATCCATGGAAGCCCCCATTCGCTTCAGAATATCAGAGTAGGCCTACTAAAAGATCCTATACTAATGGGAACTTTCGCTCTTCCACCTCCAATCAACTTGGCAGAAGTAGCGTCGATAGGAACCTGCAATATGATATCTTCCACAAAGATCTCAGAAAACGATATCAACATGGATCATGCAATGGTTTTTCCCCCAAGCCCAATAGAAGTATTGTAGCAATCAATGTTTCTAGCATGGGAGGCAAACCCGAATCAACGCTCATCAAGCGTTTGGGTAGATAGGTCTAGAGAATATGGTACCCCTTCAGATCCTTGGTCACGAGTGCATGGAACCGACGAAGGAATTGTACAATCAATGTTGATTGAAGGAGCCCCATGGAATGATTGCCACCATCGTTCCCTTCTTCCGGATTATGAAGAAGATACTCAAGATGACCTTTATCATCCTTCAGTTTTTGAATTCCTATCAAATACTGTAAATACGGTGGATTCCGAGCGAAACTTATCCAACATTGAAGAGACTATAGCCATAAATATCTCGACTAAAACGGATGTTGTAGAGAATATTTATGTCGGCAAATGTTGTTCTCCTTCAGAACTTGAAATATACAACGCTCTTTTTCGCGAATTCAGAGATGTCTTTGCTTGGTCATATGATGAAATGCCAGGCATCAACTCGAGTATTGTTGAACACGAAATCAAGATGTATCCAGATGTCAAACCGGTACGACAACGGCTCAGGCAGGTGCACCCCAAGAAAGCCGCTGCTATTAAGGCAGAAGTTGAAAAACTTCTCCATGCTGGTTTCATCTACCCGATTCCTCTAACCGATTGGGTATCGAATATTGTCCCTGTTATGAAGAAACAAGGGACAATTAGAGTATGTGTCGATTATAGGGATGTAAATCAAGCTTGTCCAAAAGACAACTACCCTACACCCTTCATCGACCAGATAATTGATGAATGCGCCGGATGCGAAATCTTTTCATTCATGGATGGATTTTTCGGGTATAATCAAATAAATATCCGCCCACAAGACCAGTCAAAAACTGCATTCATTTGTCCGTGGGGCACATTCGCATATCGAAAATTACCCTTTGGTTTAAAGAACGCAGGGGCGACGTTTCAGAGGGCAATGAATTATGCCTTCCATGACATCAAGAACATCGTTCAACCATACCTCGACGACCTTCCGGCTCATTCGCGAAAGCGGACTGATCATCTGCAGCATTTAAGAGCGATATTTCTACGTTGCCGACACTACAAGATACGACTCAATCCGCACAAATGTGTATTTTGCATCGGTTCTGGTCGTTTACTTGGCTTTGTAGTCTCCAAGGATGGGATTCGTCTCGACCCGTGCAAGGTCCAGCCAATCATAAATTTGCCTCCACCTTCAAATTTGCTTCAGATTCAAAAACTCCAAGGGAAAGCAAACTTTCTGAGGAGGTTCATTCCAAATTACGCCGAACTTGCTAAAGGTTACACACGTCTTTTGAAAAAGGAGGTACCCTTCGTCTGGGATCAGGTTGCGCAAGCTTCCTTTGATGCTTTAAAAGATTCCTTAATAAAAGCATCATTAATGTACGCCCCCGATTATCAAAGAGATTTTAACCTGTATCTGGCTGCAGCAGATACAACCATCACAATGATTTTAGTTCAAGAAGTCGATGGAATTGAACACCCTATATATTATTTAAGTAAAAACTTAAATGATACAGAAAGAAAATATTCTTATGTTGAAAAACTAGTGCTTGCAGCTGTTCAAGCGATACAAAGATTTCGACACTATGTCCTCTTTCAGAAAACTACCATTCTGTCAGATTGCAACCCCATGACTTATATATTGTCGCGACAGTTGCTGGGGGGCAAATATTCAAAATGGATAGCAATCCTTCAAGAGTTTGATCTGGAATTTGTAAAATCCAAATCAAAGAAAGCTCTAGTTTTTGCAGAATTATTATGCGATCTCCCATCGTCGTCCAACGATGAAACATCCGAAGAATCAATCGTGGACGAGAATTTGTTTCTGATATCTACAAGCAATGAGTGGTATGGAGATATAATAATTTATCTCCAAACCCAAAAGTTTAGGCCTAACACCTCTCACTCTGAACAGAAACGTATACGATACCAAGCAAAAGACTACATGATCGTCGGTGATACACTTTACCGTCGTGGTATCGATACAGTTCTGAGAAGGTGCCTCACCCATGAGGAGGCCGAAAAAGCCCTGAATGAGTGTCATTTAGGCGCGTGTGGGGGGCATCAATATGGATATGCAACAGCACAAAAAATCTTACGAGCAGGATACTACTGGCCAACCATGTTCAAAGATTGCATAACCGCAGTCAGAAGTTGCCATGCTTGTCAAATTTTTAATAGCAAAACCAGAAGACCTCCCGCACCTTTACAGCCAATAATTGTTGTTGGGCCTCTCGCCAAATGGGGCATCGATTTCATGACATGTAACCCCACCTCGACCGGAGGGCATGGGTATATTATAGTCGCCGTGGACTATTTTACCAAATGGGCTGAGGCGATGCCTACATTAGATAACACTGGTGAAACAACTGCCCTTTTCTTTTTCAATCATGTAGTCGCCAGATTCGGCGTACCACAGGCTATAGTCACGGATCATGGATCGCATTTTCGCAATCACATGATGCTCGAATTAGCTGCCAAACTAGGATTGTCTCACGACAGCTCTACTCCGTATTATCCGCAAGCCAACGGACAAGTTGAAGCGATCAACAAGGTCCTGAAGCGTATGTTGCAAAGGATGATCGAAGTTCACAAAAGAAGGTGGCACCTAATCTTGTACTCTGCCTTGTGGGCTTACCGAACATCGGTAAGGAATGCGACCGGGTACACACCCTTCCAATTGGTATATGGCCTGGAAGAAGTCTTACCAGTCCAGTGCGAAATCTCGTCTCTTAAACTCGCAATCGATCTCTTCCCCGGAACTTCAGAAGAAGAGGCTTGTTTCTTGGAATTAATCCAATTGGATGAAACCCATTGTGATGCCGCTTTGGCTAACGAAGCCCATAAGAAACGAGTCAAGGCGCAGTTCGACAAAAATGTCAAACCCCGTGTCTTCTAAAAAGGTGACTTGGTCTTGCTTTACGACCAAGAATCCGATAAATTAGGAGCAGGTAAATTTAATTCTTTATGGATGGGCCCCTATATTGTTAAACGAGTGTTAGCAAAAGGAGCCTACGAGTTAATGGATTATGACGGAATTCCACTGGTGCAACCTCGTAATGGGTTGTACCTCAAGCGTTACTATGCTTAAATAGTGACCAATATGCTTTTGTTGTATTTTGTTTTCGCTAAAGTGTTCGTTTTGGTCGAGTAATCCACCTTTTTACATTTATTGCAGATGTCAAACCTTTTGGAGACATGTGTTGGATATGCCGACGGAGCGAGTCGTAGTTCGCAGAACTTGTCCTCCGCAGCCTGGGCCATTTTTTATCCAAGCGGTGAGTTAGTAAGTTTCAGAGGTGTATGTATTGGTCAATCAACGAATAACATCGCTGAGTATAGCACGTTGATAGAACTGCTCTCTGATGCCATCACCCATGGTATACGCCAACTAATCGTCAGGCTAGACTCACAACTCGTAATACTACAACTCAATGGTATATATTCCGTCCGAAACCCAGCCATTTATCGCATGTTCCTAAGGGTTAAGATTTTGGAAAGACAATTTGATTTGATTCAATACCAACATATTTCCAGAAACTTAAACACATTAACTGACTCATTAGCAAACTATGTGTTAGATAGACATTTGCAACATTTATAAAAATAAACACATCATCAATGTTTTACATGTGGATCATATAACTCAACCAGAATAAAACCCCGAAAATCAAAATATATATATATAGTTGTTTATGTTTTACATATAATGTTCTGTAACCAAGACAAAATCGGTCACATGACCCAAAAACTCAAAATGCTAGGGGGCACCCTAGTCTAATGATGCCCGTGATAGCAAGTCACAGCCTGTGCGATCATGCGTAAGAGACGAGTCCATCGTCTAGGCACACCAGTAGTATGCCGCTGTAACTGCAAAGGTAGCTCGTCGATCCTCACATCTGGGATACCGAGAGTAAGGCTCTCAACCTGCTCCTGCACAGCTGTGAGAGTCTCGACCACATCAAGGTCACGAAGGATAACCCTCCCGGCAGCCTCTCCTGCTGGGGCGGCGGCTCGCACTTTCAGGCGAACTACTAGACGAACAGGACCAACATCTGCATGCACACATGAGTTTGATTAAAGTCTTGATAGAATAAAGCACAAGGAAATTATAAATAAAAACAGTAAACAGTGACATGGTCGAAGAATTTACCAATAGCACCCCATTGCTCGCCATCCGGCAGTACTAAATCCGGATCACCCCGGAAGTCCATGCCAACATATGGATACTCGGAATAGACCATCTCCTGACGGTCAAACCACCTGAAGAAGGTATCAGAAAAAGAAATCTGAGATTGACCAGCATGCCTAGACATATGGTCAACCCATCTCTGCATGCGTGGTTCAGTAGGAGAAGGTAAGTCGAGTGCAATGTACTGTGGCTGCATCAGTGGTATCTTCTCCAAGGCAAAGGTGGTCAAAATAGAACCGAACCCAAAGTTCTTCAACCTCCCGTCCTTTATCTTGGTCAACTAACTTTTCATCACAAGAAGTACTGCATCACACCAGTTGAATATTTTTGGTTGGAGGCATTCCAATGCATGCTGCATATAGGATCTGTTGGCTACATGAAGAGACGCACTACCGGCCATCCTACCAAAAGTAAACAGGATAGACCTGAGGGACCTGTCAGTGACATCACGGATGATGATCTTGCCATCTTTACTCGGCTGGGATCCTTCCCTGCAATACTGGTGGACATAATCTCTCACAGAGTCACTCCCTCGGGCCGAACCTGACAAAGAGATGGGGGCACCCCACCTCGACAAGCCAGTCAAGAAGTAAATGTCTACTACAGTCAAGGGGATAGATTTGCCCCTAATCTGGAAAACTTGATTGATAGGATCCCAAGCATCGAGAAAATACTACGGTAGGTTGATCTGCTGTCTCATGCTAGAGATGCGGAAGAACTTCAGCAAGCCACAGTTCCGCAGCGTGTTCACTGTAACCGGATCATGTAGGGCAATCATGTCCTCTTCTTCATGTTCTCGTTCTCGCCATGTAAGGGTCATTTTGCTCCGAGATCTCTGAAAAACAAACAAGAGAGGAGTTAGATCCTGATTTTGATGAGAAACAGGCAAAAATTTTCATCAAAAACTGTGCAACAAAATCCTTTTCTGCGCCCAACGCACCTGCACAGTGTTCCACCTGCGTTGAATGTCAAACTGCCTTCATAATGGTCAACATTCAGCGTAGGTTTCGAATGCCCAGGGTGCGTTGATGGCAGAACGAACCCATCAAACCCCAGGGGCTCAGAAAAGTAGAGAATGAAGCACAGAATGTAGAAAGGAAACCATGAAATGAAAGAGCTCAGGTTTAGCTCCTACCTGGTCCAGACGGCGTCGAGAATCGTCCACAAAATCTCCCAAAATCAGCTGATGAAAATCAAGGGGAAAGAGGCACCTCCAAAGCTCCAACAAACCAAGTTCAAATGAAATGGTAAAATGAGAGCTAAAAACACTTTTTAATTGCTTTTTACGTAGTTCAAAGTAAAATATTAGCGTTTTAATCTCATTTTCAAGCAAATGTTGTTCATTTCTAACTATTTTGATGAAGCAATTGAAAGTACAGTACTATCTTTGAAAAGGCGAAGCTATTTACGGTAAAAAATCAAAACTAGACCATGTTATCGAGCAGTTTTAGCACACAGTTCATGCTCTTTAAAAAATAAACATAAGACCGAGCAAGTGTTTCAATCCGCGTTTAAGCTCGTTAAAAAATGAACTATCCTCCGGTAAATAACCACCGTGAATGTAACATTATCAGCCATTAAAGCCTTGGTCGTGTTTGCACCGTCACCTCCACTTTTCCATTGGCCGATCATTCACCTCCATTTGATTGTTTACCCATTTTGAGGAACAGCTGCGAAGAGTGATTTCACTAGCCATCCTTGTGACACTGCCGTGCTTGGAAAATTCCAATCCTTACCTGGAATCAGCTGCTACCCATTTTATCACTCGTTCCTCAAAAGACGAGTCTTCTTTAAGCTCTTTTCATCTGACTCGTAAAATATGAAAAGATTGCCGAGTTTTGGCCTTCCAGCTCGTTAAAGAGACCGGAAGTGCTATCCCTCCTTTAGATTTTAATCTTTTTTTACCTGAGGGATTATTACACAAAAATATCGAGCGCTTGTTTTGTTTGGCTCGTTAAAACTATTGAAAATTCATCCCTTCTGTATTGTTTTATACTTTTTCGGACTTAAGGGATTAGATGACGAAAAAGGAACTTTGGAGTTACCTTTATGTACCTTTTCAGACTCTCTAAAAATGAAAAGGACCACGTTATCTTTGTTGTTAGACTCGTTAAAAAGATTAATAGCGACAAACTTGTCTTTAGGCAAGAACGAGTTTCACTATCGCTAGGCTCGTTAAAACATAGCGATGGGTTTGCCCGAAGGGCAAATTATAGAACAAGCATATGTTATCCTCCTCAAGCTTGACAAAAATAAAGAGGTACTGGTCAGCGATGACTGGGGAAAAATTGGGAAGAAACTCAAAGAATCTTTATTGGTAGCAAGTCGCTCTTGAACATGACACTTCCACTCCGTGCCTAAGTCGGGTTGGGTTGTTTCATTCACCGGTCACATCACCATGGTCTCGCCATACCATCCACTTTTGGGGTAAATGCTACCAATCCATCATACAAGTGTCGCCGACATGTTCAAGAGAAATCATCCAGAGAAGTCACCCGTGTCCCATCCACTACCATACATTATACTTCATTCTTTCATGACCGCCACCCTGAACCATATATCATCAGATCGTTTTCACCTCCATCAAAATCATTTGCTCCGTTCCATGTCATTGTGTGGGATACATCAAGGCCCTCCCTTGACGGATCTCTTCTTGTCGACATCAGCTCATTATCCAAGAAGTTGATCCAGGAACACCCCTTCAATACTTTGAAGCTTGCATGCCTCAATGGCAAGTTTCCCACTTTCGGCGACAAGTATACATCAATGACCTTCGACCGAAAGATTTTGCGTGGTGTTCGACGCCAAGTCCTTTATTCACACCACGTGAATTGTACTGCAGTACCTTGAGGGTCATTATCATTATCAGTGATTCCTCTCGCACTTGTTAACAGTTTACATCATTGACTGGTAATCAAGCGATGTCTTTCCATGTTCGACTTCAAAACATTTCTCACATGGATCGACTTGTACTTAGAGTGAAGATCGGACGAGATTGAAGACCCCGGATCTAGTTTCATCCATCCGGGCTGCGATATATATTCAGGAAAAATAAAAACATTGACATGTACAGCATTGCAGCACAGATAATCATCCTACCAAAAGGATGATGATTTCATCAAGATCATCAGTCTACCATCAGACGATTGTCTATCCTATGTACATAAAAATGAATTTATAAAGCTGAGCATGGGAATGCCCGCCTCAGCTAGATCATGAAAACAGTATGAAAATAATGTATTGTATTGTATCTTATTATAGGTCTCCTCCCAGCATTGAAAGAACTTCGGATCCTACTAATAAAGCATTTCACCCGATAAACGGCCTCATACTTTAGGGGGCAACTGTTATATAAATTTTTGTGCCTTACAGCTTTAAGCATGAAATGTCCATAATCCAAGGGATCCAAAGTCCCTAAAAGTGTTGTTCCTGCCCCTAAAGGAACAAGGTCAACCAATGACAGCTTCTCCCAGAAGTTCTCCACCAAAAACTACTCAGAATCAGTCAAATCAGGATCAATTCAGCTGCTCCATTAGCTGCCTGCGTTGCAAAGCACCCCAGTACACTAGCTAGGTGCGTTGCAACGCACCTAAATGCACTACCAGGGTGCGCTGAGCGGGAAATGCCAAATGGCAGTGTCATTCCGCGAGGTGGACAGACAATGGAAGCTTCCAGAATCTTCCTCAATGACACTTGCCTCACTGAGTTCGACCAAGGATGAGTAAGAGGCACTCAGCCTCCAAGTGGAAGCAAGAACTGACAGAGAGAAGCCACAAGTCAAAACATAAGCTGACTCATCCTCTCTGCTTACATCTATATATGGATCCCTCATCCCAGAGATCCAGAGGCTAGAATTTTGTACTTTACAGAGAATTGCTGTTGGTTTTGAGATTGAGATTAGTGCATTGGGTGATTTATGCTTTGTTGGAGGTGAGGAAGGGATTCCTTTGCTGGGAGGTAGATGCTGGATCGGGACTCACTTGGTTGTATCTCCTCTTGGACTTTCTTACTATATCAATAAAACTATTTGAGTTTCTCCTATATGTTGTGTATCAATGATGCTTTTTTATATTTGCATGTTTAGCTTAAATCTGATCCTAAACTTTTTATGAATGTAAATCTATGTCTTTGTGTAGTTTTCCTCTTCTGTGATCTTGCAGGAACTTGGTGAAGCTGAGAAAGTAAGGGAGCAGGAAGCGGGAAGCAAATAAAGAGGAGAGCAATTGGATCAACAAACTAGCGCAAGACACAGGTTAGTTACATCCTTCCTCTTCATTTACATTTCATAAAGAAGAATACGAAAGTAGTTTTCCTTGTTTGTTGCTAAGGCACTGTCACACCTTAGAGTGGGATAGGGGCGTTCTGAATAGATACTTTTCCCAACAACACGTCTAGGACTCTAGAAGACATGCAAACTAATGCTATAGAGGTGGAAGCAAATAGGGTTGCCTCAACCACTTTAAAAGCTAAAGAGAAAAAGGCCCAAAGAAAGCTTATCTAGTCAAGAGGCCTCTACTTCTTCAAAAACTAAAACTGAAGATTCCAAAATTGATGAGATCACTTAACTTCTTAGAAATATATCCAATATAATTTCCAAGATTGAAACTCAACCCAGAACAGTTCAACAGATGGTCACTCGAACTCAGAATCAGAATCAAGGTCAATACAAAAGAACTCCACAATTACAAATTCTTCAAAGACCTAGTAATGATCAACAGGTGCCAACTCCTTTGTTGATAAGTTATCAACAACATGATGGCAATACCATGACTATCATTGAAGACATTAACAATATGGATACCTCTTCTGGTCAGGCCACTATTGTTCCTCTTTCACAAAATAAATAAGATCAAGAATCCTCACAGGTTTCCAAATACCATGCCTTCTCTGAATTTCTAATTGCAGAGCTAAACAAAAGATATGATCTTAGACCTAGACCTGGCCCTGGAAGACCTCTTAAGGAACCTCCAACAATTGAACCTCATACCAAAGCTGTTGAAACTCAGACAACTACTATTCGACCATTAAATTAGCCAATTGATACAGCTCAAATTGATAAAATTGTCTTAACTACATTTAATGTTGAAAGGAGTTAGAAAGAGTTAAGATCCCTATACCACTTTCAGAACTTTCAAAAAACCCTGTATATAAAAATCAAGTTTCCAAATGGATACAAAATACCTTTGTTGATGCTCAAAGCGATATTATTAGCCTTCAGGATGAAAAACCAGCAGTTGTCTTTGGTCCTATCTTAGATATGATAGATGAAATAGTACCCCCTTTCTATGTGACACTAAAGACAAATGACTCCATGTTATACAAATTGTATGCTTGATTCTGGAGCATCACATAATCTCATGCCAAAAACCATCATGGATCATTTAAAGCTTGACATAACTAGATCCTATCATGATTTGTACACCTTTGATTCCAAGAGGGTACCTTGTCTAGTATTGATTAAGGATTTAGCATTCAGTCTTGCCCAAATCCCAGTAAAGAGCATAGTATTATATGTAATTGTCACTCATATCCCTCCCAAATTTAGAATTCTCCTTTCAAGGTCTTTCTGTGCCAAATTAGGGGGAACCCTTAAGATGGACATGTCTTATGCTATTATTCCAATTTATGGGGGAGAACAAGTTAGGTTGTATAGAGAAGTTAGATTCATGCACACTATATGCAAAACAGATCAACCAAAGAACCACCCCATCTATTCTATTAATCAAGATTTTGGCTGCTTTCAACTCTCTTCAAATCAAATACATGAATCTCAAGTAAAAATTGAAGATGTAGTTGAAAACCCTATATCAAATCAAACTAATGTGTGGAAGTCATTCTTTGATGATTCTTGAATAAAGGATGGAGTAGGGGCTGGGGTAGTATTAATCTCACCAGAAAAATAAAACATGACACAATCATGTAAACTTGAAGTTATAAACAATGTACCAAAATATGAGGCTTTCCTTCTAGGACTACAGTTAGCTAAGAGTTTAAAGGTACACAGCCTAAGTGTTTTCACTGACTCTGAACTCATTGTTAGGCAGGTTAGGAATCTTTTCCAAACAAAGCATCCTAGTCTTAGTTCTTATCGAAATGAGGTTTGGGATTCCATTGAAAATTTCTTTGATGCCTTCAACATAACTTATGTCCCTAGAAATGAAAATATACATGCAGATTCTTTAGCTATCTCTGCAAGCTCATTTAAAATTCCTGATCAAACACAAGTGTTATACCAAATCCAGGTCAAATACAGGCCATTGATACCAAATAACAAAATCATTGGTAGGTGTTTGAGGACGATGAACAATTAAAATATTTCCTTCAAGTTGTAGGTGAATTTTCTCTTCTCCAAATTGATGAAGACAATCTTGACATGGGTAATCCTCAAGAAAATGATGATCCAGAACTAAACTCCAAGATTGCAGACCACGAAATCATACAATTATCAAACAACTTCATTCCTTTAGAGAAATTATCTTATTATAATGATGTTCCTAGAAACCCTCCATCCATTTCTCATAAAGATGACATCGAAGAGATCAATATTGGAACCTAGGAACAAGTGCAAAGTATAAAAATCTCCACATCTTTAGCCCCAAAAGTTAAAAGTGAATATCTTAAGTTACTTAAAAAATACAAAGATTTTTTTTCTTGGTATTATGCTAATATTAAAACCTATGACACATCCCCCATTGAACATAAGATCCCATTAAAAATTGAAGCTATACCCTAACAGCAAAAAATCAGAAGAACTAATCTAGTTCTTCTACCAACTATTGAGAAAGAGCTTAAGAAAATGTTAGATGCATAGATTATTCTTCCACTAAGATATTCTAATTGGATTGCCAACTTAAATAAAGCATCACTAAAGGATAACTATCCATTACCTAAGATGGATCAGTTACTTCAACAAGTTTCTGGAGATAATAGACTTTCTATGTTAGATGGTTTTTCTTGTCATAATCAGATTATGTCTGACAAAGCGAATAGGGAAAAGACTGCCTTCACAACACCTTGGGGTACTTTTATGTATGCTAGGATGCCTTTTGGTTTGACAAATGCAAGAGCTACATTCCAGAGAACTATGGATATATCTTTTGTAGGCTAGGTAAATAAATTTCTTATGATTTATCTTGATGACCTTACAGTGTTTTCTAATTCTGATAGAAAACATTTAAAGCACTTGATGAAGGTTTTTGAAAGATGTAGGAAATTCGGAATATTGTTGAATCCAAATAAGTCTCTATTTGCTATCACAGAAGGGAAATTTCTTGGCCATATAATTTCTAAAAATGGAGTAGTTATTGATCCAAACAAAGTATCATCCATTCAGACATTATCATTACCAAGAAATAAAAAGGAAGTTTAGGCTTTTCTTGGTAAAATCAACTTTTTAAGAAGATTCATACCCAATTATGCTGAAATTGTCAAAGATATAACTGATATGCTTAAGAAGGGTCATGAAGTTAAATGGACTGTCTCTTCCAGACATGCATTTGATCAAATCAAGAAAGCTATTTCTGAAGCTCCAACCTTGGCCAGTCCTGATTATACCAAACCATTCAGTATCTTTTCCTTTGCCTCTGAAACAACCCTTGCTATTGTTTTACTACAAAAGAATGAAGATTCCCATGACCAACCTATAGCCTTTTTTAGCAAAGTCATGAGAGATGCTGAGCTCAAATATGACATAATTGAGAAGCAGGCTTATGCCCTAGTCCAGTCTTTGAAATATTTTAGGATGTATGTTTTACATTCAACCATCATAGCTTATGTTCCCAACAATGTTGTTAAAACTGTTCTCACTCAACCAGATACTGATGGGAGGAGAGGTAGATGGATCACCCAAATTTTGGAGTATGATCTAACTATCAAAACCAAAAAGCTAGTAAAGGGTCAAGGATTAGCTAAGCTTCTAGCTGAGTCCAACTATAAAGTGCTAGGCATCAACTCTGTTTTGGAAATACCAGGGGAGAATCCACAAGAACCTTCCCAAAATTCAAATGAGAAGAATCCACAAGAACCTTCTGTCTATGCAGAAGGGGAGAATCCACAAGAACCTTCCCAAAATTTAAATGAGGATAATCCACAAGAACCTTCCCATCATCCTGAAGAAAAGAATCCACAAGAACCTTTACCTTCATATTAGACCATTTCTGTTTATATTGATGATAAATTTATGCTATCAAATTGGTGTCAAGATATTGTAAATTTCTTGATTCATTTTGAATGTCCTGCATCATTCTCCAAAAGTCAATGTAAAACTCTCAAATTGAAAGCAGTCAAATACTATATCATAAATGAAAATCTGTACTGGAAAGACCCACTCAATATCTTGTTATTATGTTTAACAGAATCAGAGACCGAAGGGATCATTGATCAGTTTCATGCAGGATTTTGTGGAGGACATTATGCTTGGAGAGCAATAGTATATAAGATATTAAGGTTAGGATTTTATTGGCCAAAATTGTTCTTACAAGTAGGAGCAAAGGTCAGAAGTTGTTTCCCTTGTCAGATATTTGCTGGTAAGCAAAAACTAGCAGCTCTTCCACTAATCCCAACATTGGTCTCAACACCTTTTCGTCAATGGGGATTAGATTTTATTGGAGAGATTCATCCTACTTCAAGCAATCAGCATAGATGGATTCTCACTGCAATAGACTACTTTACTAAATGGGTGGAAGAAATTCTAGTAAGAAATGCTACTGATACATTAGTGATCAAATTCATTGAAGAAAACATTTTATCCAGGTTTGGTTGCCCAAGCCAGATTGTTACTGACAATGCCACAGCATTTTCCAGTGTTAAATTATTGAGTTTTTCAAGAAATATTAGATTTTGTTACACCATTCAACTCCATATTATCCTCAAGGTAATAGTCTTGCAGAATCATCTAATAAAATTCTAATAAAGGTTATCAGAAAAACTTTAGCAGATCATAAAAAGAGCTGGGACACCCATCTAATTGATGCAGTGTGGGAAAGCAGGATTACTCCAAAGAGATCTACTGGAAAATCTCCTTTTCAATTAGATTATGGGAAAGATGCAATTTTCCCTACCAACTTGGCTTTCCCTGTTTTAAAGTTTCTGCAGGAATCAACTGATGAACCTGATGATTTTTCAAGGAGGATAAAACAAATCATTGAACTAAATGAGAATAGAGATGAAGTCCAATACAAATTGAGAAAATATCAGAATAAAATGAAGAGATTGTTTGATAGAAGAGCTAGGGAAAGGGACTTCAAGGAGCAAGATTTAGTTCTAATATGGGATTCTAGAAGAGAAGACAAAGGAAAACATGAAAGTTTGACAACCTATGGTTCGGACCTCTAGCTAGTGCTGAAGTAAAAGGGAAAAAATATTTTGTGTTACAAAATCTAGAGGGACAATATTCCACATTTCCTGTTAATGGAAGATTTCTGAAGCATTATATTCAGTATTGAGAAGTTGAAATATATATTACTACCATCATTGTAAAAAGTCCAGTTTTATTTTACTTTTCCAACTATCAGTATGATTTTTACAGCAAAGACTCCAGAGCCCGATGAGAAGGCACATGGATCTGCAAGTTCTCTACATTCTACAGGAGAAAGCAGTCCCCAATTGGAGCCGATGTTGTAGCTCTTTTATTTTTGATAAGTTAGCCATTAGTTGAAAAAATCAAAATGCCATAGAAAAAATGATAAGTTAGGATATGGACCAAAAACAAAATAAAAATTAAAAAATGTTAGGATTTATTATTATTTCAGGGCCATATCATAAAAAAGATAGGGTAGTTGCTCTAAAGAAAAGGAAGGAAAATGATAAAATGTTAGATAAGAAATAAAAGAAAATATTTGCTTTAGAAAATAAATTAAGGCTGCTAATTCAAAAACGCCTTTGAAATTTGTTCTTTAAATTAAACAGTGCTTAAATTCCTTAATCATGGTTTAATTATTGTTTAAAACTTGATCTCTTTTAGTCATAACATATGATTTTGTTGTATGGGTGGAAGCGACAAAACGTCAAATCATAGCCAAATAACCACCGAGAATTTTTCAATGGATAGGATTCACTCTACCCGGATCAACAGCAGAGGAAGCATTTTGGCCCCCCTTCAAGCGTTTCTCGTTAACGCGAGCGGGGGGGGGGGGTTTCTAAAAAGTGGTTTCAATAGCCGCTCTATTTTGCTATGTGTCACTCCCGTAGCGTTTTGCACCCCTAAAGCTCAAAACCGCAAACCACCTCACCCCCTCCCCCCGAAATCTCACCAGTAGTTTTCTCCTTTCCAACTGTTGACCTCGTTCCTGAGCCATGTCATAGACCCGTTATCCCCTTCTCCATATGGAATCTGCCACGTCACTAATCCATTATATCTCACCCATTTATCACCTGCCATGCCCAAAAGTTTTTGTGCCATACACTCCAAAGTCGTTGCTAGCCTCATTTAACCATTTACCCTCCTGTTAGATATTAATCCCGCTCCTCTGCAATAAGTTGCCCACAATTAGATTTAAACGAAAAACTAAGCCCAATTTCACTTATAAATATCACATGGTTCTACTCTTTATCACTTTTTTACTTCCATCCATACACGAAAAATATTTATTTTCTCTGTGCCATTTTCCCTTGTCATCCGTCTTCAGTAAAAATAGTTTCTGAATTCCCCCCCTGCAGCAAGATCGCTCCCAAAGTTAAAACACAGAAAACTGTTGAAGAAGGGAATCCCTCTACAGTATTTCTTAACTTGGATCATATTACCCTTGTAGACTCCTTGTTCAAATTTACTGATTGTGAATGTGAATTCGATTTCCACGAATTGCATTTATGGTTAAAGCATAAATATGTTGATAAAGAAGATCCCATTCGTTTCTGGGAAACACTTTTTTCCTTGTACTGATTTCCCAAGACTCATCACTTCCGTGATTTGATCACTTGGTGTCAAGCCAGGTATGATCCTGTGCAGAGAACAGTGATGATTCAGGATGGAAAAATCCTCATCACCATTACTGCTCAGAGTATAAACCAAATGCTAATGATACCTTCATCTGACTCCCTCAGCCATTTCTCACCAGCAGCTCTCATGGACCTTTACAAGAAACTCACTTTCCCACAGAGAGCCCTTATCTTTAAACGTTTTCTACCAGAAGATGTTGAATTACCCAAGAGAAATCCACCTTATTCATCTTCTATGTTCCCTGAAGCCACTAGACATATCATCTCCTTGTTATCATACCTCCTAGGTTATGAAAATGATCAACTTGTTGATGAATCCATCGTTAGATTCTTTTCCATTTTCAGTAAAGAATATTTTATAGACTTTTTTGGGCACTGCAACCCCAATCATATTTTCCATAAACCAAGGGCTCCTAAGTCCCTAAAAGTGTTGTTATATCCCCTAAAAGAACAAGGTCAACTGATTACATCATCTCCCAGAAGTTCTCCATGAAAAACTACTCAGAACTGGTCAAAACTGGACCATCTCACCTGCTCCATGGACAAAGTGCAATGCATCCCACCTGAATACACACAGAGGGTGCGATGCATACTAAAAAGCCCTTCTATGGGGTGCGATGGGCGAGAATAGACAAATGGCAGAGGCAGTATGCGAGGTGGAAAATCATGGAATCTTCCAGAAACTTCTCCTGTGACACTTGCCTCTCTATTTTCACCCAAGGATGAGTAAGAGATCATCATTCTCCAAGTGGAATCAAGAACTATCAGAGAGAGGACACTAATCAAATCCTAGAAGCTGACTCACCCCCCTTCACAAACATCTATATATGGATCCCTCATCCCAGAGATCCAGAGGCTGGAATTTTGTATCTTGTGGAGAAGTGTTGTTGGTTTCTTGTTGTAACATCATAGTGTTGGGTGATCTAAGCTTTTCATGAGGTGAAGAAGGGCTTCTTTCTGAGAGGATGATGCTAGGTCAGAACAATTGGTTGTAATCCTCTTTGCTCTTTCTCGATATTAATAAATCTATTCAAGTTCTCCTCCATATTCTTGTATATGATATATGCTTGTATGTGGTCAATATACATCTGGTCCTATATTGCTTATGCTAGTAGATCTCTGTTCTTGGATAGTATTATGTTTCTTTGATTCCGCAGGTGCTTTTTGAAGTTGGGCTGACCAGGAAGCGAGTGGCAAAGATCTATCAGAAGGGAGAGGAATCAAACGAGGAACCAAGCGCAAGATTGAGGTTGGTGTCCTGATTCCCCTCTTATCTATTTATCATAAAGGAAAACGAAAATAGTTTTACTTTGTTTATTTCTAAGGTAGCTACCACCCTTAGTGGGACTAGTAGCTCTGCATAGACACTAGATTTCCCAGTAACAAAATGGCGACTCCACTGGGGAGCGACTAGATCGTTTGTTAGCCTATCTTTGTTTCTTTTATAAACTTACAGACGGAGCCTGAAGCCAAGCCAGCTAGCCTTCGAACTACATTTGTTTTACGAATGCAAAGTAGATCAATGCTGCTTCAGTCTATCTCCGAGTTTTGTTTAGGAATTAAACAATCAATCTACAAACAGTCTAATTTCCCTAAGTGGTGGCTCTAGTAACCTCCTTAGATCAACCTCTGTGATTTACATATACTGAACATCACTTACTTAGCTTAAATCCCTGAACTGGATTGCAAATTGTGAGTAAAAACTCGTTCAAAGTCTCGCATTGGTACCATCGCACCCTGCCTTCAAGGTAGTCTGTATGCATCGCACTTCCCGAGTGCAGTAGGTGCGCTGCATACTGGGTTCACTGTGTTACAGGTGCGATGGTCAGGGAAAGTTAACTTTACCTTCAGGCTTTGGCTTTTCCCTCACTATTTTCAGTCCTATTCAGGAGTTTTGTTGTCTTTGGTCAGTGTATCTCTGTGAACACCCCCTTCTCTTACATTATTCTGCCTCCATAGTGCAAAGAACTGTAAGTGTTTTTTATGTATTGTACATCATTTTCGGTTCTCTTTCACAAAAAAGTAGCATAGTTGAACTATCGATTCTTGATATGAAAGTTTCGTAGCTGTCGTTTTCAGTCATAGAAGATAATCCCATTGTTCTTGATAGTCGATTATACAGTTACTATTGTATATGATTTGAATTAGTAGTTTTTAAAGTGTCGAAGAGAAATCTTCATTTCGAAATCGCAAAGTGTCTCTCTTACCTTCACTTCATTTTTGAAAAGAAATTTGTTGAGTATCGTCGCTTTTAAAATAATTCAGATTTGCACTTAGCTTTCTTACCATCATTCATACATTAAGAAGGCTGAAAACAAATACATGCATGTGCATTTGCATTTAGACTGCTTGTTGGTTTGATTTAGGACAGTGCATATAGTGTGTGCTCTATGCTCTATGTTGAAAGAAAATCATCCCTCTTTCTTTAGTAGCTAGGATTTTCATTGCAAAATGAAGATTAAACGATTGTTTATCATCTTAGATTGCATTTTAGGAATTGTATATCTACATCACGCGGTGAATCTGAAAGGCAAATTTCCTAAGCAAGATCAACTGTAAAATAAATTTAATGAATCTAAAAACGCTTTGGAACCTAACGCACAACATTTAGAAGTCTAGGCTAGAGACATGTTCCGGCATTGTAAAACGTGGTAACTGTTGTTTTCATTGTTGGTTGGGTGATTCCTCCACATTGAGACGGCAAGTGCCAATACAGACTTGTGCTCCCACGTACCGTCGAGTATATATTGGGAGACCACAATAGGCTATATCCTTTATCCATAAGAAGACATGTCTGCCGCCCTATCAATCGCAATGCACTGAACACAACATTCGGGAAGATTGACTGTCGTACCGTAAAAAGTATTTTGTAGTTTTGCGATTGGTTTGGTAATCCCTCTGCCTAGACTTCCAGAGTAGTCTCTTTCATTCCTTTTCAGACTCCTTAAAGGAAAAGGTCCATCTGAGCACTTGTCACTTCAAGCTCATTAAAAATCGAAGGCGACTAGAGTCATCTTTTGTTTTTTCTCGACTCTTAAAAACTGAAAAAACAAGTTGTGTCAAAGCGTCTAAAAATTTATTTTAAGCGGAATAAATATCACCTTTCCTACGTTGGTTTTAGGTTGAGAAAAACCAAGGGGTTCCCCTCGGGGGAAATCCTAGTCCTTTCTCCTCCTGGGGAGATGTTGGTGCACCTCTTATGGCCACATTGTCACTTCCTGGATTGACGATTGGCTTGCCTGTATGGCTCTTCTCAACTTCTGTCGTTCAGAATACCGTAATTCCTGAGTAGTCAAGTCAGCAACTAAATGGTACCAGAGTTACCCCCAACCTTCTATTTCGTCCAATTCTCCCTCCCCTCCTTCCTCTTCGCTTGATGAAGCTGGTAAAGCCGAAAACCAAGTATTTGAGAAGAAGAAGGAACCAAAGGCGAAAGGGGGCAACCAGGCATTATCTAGTGAAAGTCCACACACTACACCGACCAAGCCTAAATCGCCATGTGTCATTTGCAATGGAGACCACTATCATCAAGATTGTCCTTGCATCCCTCAGATCTTAAGGGACTGGTCTCCTCATTTGCACAATCTGGTGTCATCAACCTCTGACGATCATGTTGAGAATGCACCGTCAACTAGTGAAAGTGAAGTCTCTAGACAGAAAAGGAATTGCAAATTTCCTTGTAAACTGTGTGAAGGCGATCACGTCGTCCACCGTTGTCCCTTCCTAGATGAGGCTAAAAGAGTTTTGGACGACCGTCCGATTTCACCGTTACGGCTTCCTCCTGGATATAAGAAACTCTTGCCAAGTCTGTCACTAGTTGAAAATCCGGCTGACATGCCATTGTGGTCGGCTGAAACATCTATCATTGAAGATGAACCCTCTGAATCCATACCAGACGAAAGTCAAAAGGTCGAGACGGCAGTTGACCCGGTCTTGCCTTCAGAAGATCCATCTTTGGATGATACAATCACCGAGGAAAATAAGAACGACACCGTTCAAATTCTCTTCGTAAACACAGACTCCGATGAACATAGGGACAGTCTACCCGTTCCTTTACCGTAGGAAGGAAGTTCATCAGAGTCATATCCGGTCGTCTATTCGGTCCCACCTCCAAGAAACCTAGTTGTTTCCTTCGACTGGAATCTACTAGGCAGACCCCGTTTACCAGCTAGTGTACCATTTCAAATCATTGTACAAGCATACAAAATGGTCATGGCCGGTACCATCATCGATGAAGGGGCGTCTATGAGTATCCTTTCCTCAATAGCTTGGGAAGTGCTTGGTTTGCCATCGCTTCTGCCTGAGATGAGAAATCTGACAAGCTTCAACAAAGGAACCAGTCGACCGTTAGGGATCCTCCCCAATGTACCCATAACATTGAGAAGGAAAACCGTTCACGTGAACATAATGATAGTCCGAGGACCCCTAGATTATAATCTACTCCTTGGGCGCGACTATATTTATAGCATTGTTATAGACATTTTTGTGCCTTACAACATTGAGCATGAAATGTCAATAATCTAAGGGATCCAAAGTCCCTAAACATGTTGTTCCTACCCCTAGAGGAACAAGGCTAACTAACCACAGCAATTCACAGAAGTTCTCCACCTGAAACTGCTCAAAAACAAGTCAATTCAGGATCATGTCAACTGCTCCACTGAGCATCTGCGCTGAATGTCAACTGCCCCACTATCTACCTGCGTTGAATGTCAACTGCAACACTAGCTACCTGCGCTGAGCGAGTTTGGACATGTGGCAGACTCATTCCTCAAGGTGTCAGAGCCCAGGAAGCTTCCAAAATGACACTTGCCTCAGGGAATTCGACTTTGATGAGTAAGAGGTTCCAAAATCTCCAAGTGGAAGCAAGAACCTCCAAGTGGAATCAAGAACTGACAGAGGGAGATGACACTAGTTAGATCTCAAGCTGACTCATCCTCTCTCCAAACATCTATATATGGATCTCTCCTCCATGAGATCTGGGGGCTGGAATTTTGTTATTGCAAAGAATTGCTGCTGGTTTGAGACTAGAATCATTGGGTGCTTAATGCTTTGAAGGGAGGTGAAGATAGGAATTCCATTCTGCTGGGAAGGAGATGCTGGATTGGAGCCCTCTGGGTTGTATCTCTTCCTGAACCTTGTTATTTATCAATAAAGCTATCTTGGTTTTCTCCTATATACTGATGTATCTTTGATGTATGATTGCATTAGTGTATTTGATTTATTTCTAATCCTGAATCATTTATGAATATGAATATCTGTCTTTGTGTTGTGTTCTTCTCTTGTCGCAAGTAGCTGTTCTCTTGTCGCAAGTAGCTGTTCTCTTGTCGCAAGTAGCTGTTCTCTTGTGATCTCGCAAGAATCTTTTGAAGCTGAGCGAGCGAGGAGGCAAGTAGCTGTGAACACCCAAAGAGAAGAGGATTTGGATCGAGGGACAAACGGAAGACACCGGTAAGTCCATTGATCTCTCTTCTTTCACATTTCATAAAGGAAGAAACCAGAATAGCTGTATCTGTTTGTTGCTAAGGCACTGTCACACCTTAGGTGGATAGGATCGCCTTGCATAGGCATTTTTCCCCACAACAAATTGGCGACTCCGCTGGGGACATTTGTTTTAGTCATTTTATTTGTGTTTCTATCATTGTTTGCTTCATAGACTCAACAGCAACGATCGAACTGCTTCTCAAAGTAGACAGTTGCTGCCTTGATCGTTCACTGGATTTTGTCTATGATCTGAACAATGGACTCACAAATGACTTGATGATCCTTTGTGATAGATCTTAGTACCCCTTCAAAGCATCCCTTTGGTTGTACCTTGCTTGTGTTTCTGATTTGGCCTGAAACCGTTGATTATTGAGCAATCTGTGACCCAGAACCTGTGGGAAACGAGAGTTTCTCCTTCAGCGCAGACCCAGTGAAGGCATTCTGCATTTCAACGCAGGTCCCGTGAAGGCTACCTGCACTGAATGTCAAAACCCCTGTGTTGAGGTTGCGCTGAACCAGTTTGTCCTTGTGCAACTGGGGTTCTCTGTTCTCTGTTGCCCTGTTTTGATCTCTGTTTTTTGCAGCCTGTAACCAACATAGGTACCAGTCTGATAACTCCTTTTCTTTGCTTAGAATTCCGCCTCCTTTTGTACAAAAAGACTGTGAGTGTTTTTATGTGTTTGTGGCGTCATTCATAGTTTTCCTTTGCATGAGTGAAATAATCATCCTGTAGCCCTTGATTCAGATCAGATTGATTGTGATCTTAGGAGAGAGTTCATTGGCTGTTTACAGTTGATTATACATTTGCTTTTGCTTATTGGTTTGAGTTTGTCTCTTTTAAGTGTCAAAACAAGTATTCATTTCGAAAATCGTTAAGTGTTGTAATCTCTTCTACCCTTTTTGATTTCGAAAAAGTAAACTTGTTTGTACTTGTCATTTAAAAGCAAATTCAAAGTTGTACAAAAATCTTTCTTTGTAGGCATCAATACTAAGAAAGCGGAAAACAAACACCTGCATTGTGCATTTGCATTTTGATAAGTTTGCATGCTTGATTTAGGAAAAGTGCATTAGAGTGTGCTGATCGCTCTTTGAGAAAAGATGGTGTCTTTCTTTTCCCTTAGTAGCTAGGATTTTCAAAGTTGAAAAGATATAAAGCTTGCTTATCATCTTTAGACTGCATTTAGGAATTGTATCATACATCTCGTGGTGATCCAGAAAGGCAAACTTCTAAAAAGATCAACTTAAAATAAACTGAATGAACTTAACAACGCTTTGCAACATAACGCACAACATAGAGGTCTAGGCTAGAGACGTGTTCCGGCGTCGTTAAGCCTAGTGACTGTCGATCTCGTGGAAGGTGGGTGATTCCTCCTGAGGGACGATAGCGCTAGTACGGATTGTGCTCCCACGTACCGTCGCGTATATATTGGGAGACCCCTATAGGAATAAAACCTTTATCCTTAGGAAGTCGTGTCGTCCGCCCTACTGATCGCAATGCAGTGAACACAGCATTCACGAAGATCGACCGCCCGTACCTTAAAAAGTATTCTGCAGTTTTGCGAAAAGTTTGGCACACCCTCTGCCTAGAACTCCAGAGCAGTTTCTTTTGGCCTTTTTCAAACTCTATAACAGAAAAAGTCCATCCGAGCATTTGTCACTTCGGGCTCGTTAAAACATCGAAGGAGACTAGAGTCATCTTTAGCTTTTTCTCGACTCTTTAAAAGTGAAAAAGCAAGTTGTGTCTAAAGCGTCGTTAACAATTTATTTTAAACGGAACAATCACCCTTTATTCCCGCGTTGATCTTTAGGTTGAAAAGATGGAGCCCACCAACCAAGGAATTCCCCTTGGTGGAAATCCTAGTCCCTTCTCCTCTTGGGGAGATGTTGGTGCACCCCACATGGCCACATTGTCGCTTCCAGGACTGACAATTGGCCTACCAGTCTGGCTCTTTTCAACCAATGTCGTTCAGAACACCACCATTCCTGAATAGTGGAGTCAACAGTTAGACCAGGCCAGAGTTGCCCACCAGCCTTCGACTTCTAATTCTTCCTCCCCTCCTTCCTCTTCGCTTGATGGAACTGGTAAAACAAAAAACCGAGTTCCTAAGGAGAAGAAGGAGAAGAAGAAGAAAGAGAAGAAGAAGAAGGAGCCAAAGGCGACTGGGGGCAAACAAGTGTCGTCTGACAAAAATCCACACACAGCACTGGCAAGGCCTAAATCGTCATGCGTCATATGCAAGGGAGACCACTTCCACAGAGATTGTCCTTGTATCCCCCAGATCCTAAGAGACTGGTCCCCCCGTTTGCACAATTCGGTAGCATCGACCTCTGATAGCCATGTTGACTGCTCACCGTCAACTAGCGGAAGTGAAGCCCCAGGACAGAGCGAGAAAGCTAGATTTCCCTGCAAACTGTGTGAAGGCGATCACGCCATCCACCGTTGTCCTTTCTTAGACGAGGCAAAAAGAGTTCTGGAAGATCGCCCGATTTTACGAGCGCAACTTCCTCCTGGATATCAAAGACTCCTGCCAAGTCCTTCGCTAGTTGAGAACCCGGCTGACCCACCCAAGTGGTCAGCCGAAGCACCTGTCATTGAAGATGAACCGTCTGAATCCATACCTGACGAAAGTCTAAAGGTTGAAACGGCAGTTGACCCGGTTTTGCCTTCAGAGGCTCTATCTTCGAATGACACCATCACAGAGGAGAATAAAGACGACACCGTCCAAATTCTCTTCATCAGCACTGACTCTGATGATCAAGGGGGCAATGCCACCATTCCTTTATCGCAGGAAGGAACTTCGTCAGATTCATACCCGGCCGTCTATTCGGTCCCACCACCAAGCAACCTAGTTGTGTCCTTCGACTGGAACCAACTAGGCAGACCCCGGTTGCCAGTAAGCATACCATTCAGAATTATCGTTCAAATATACAGAATGGTAATGGCTGGCACCATCATTGATGAGGGGGCATCTGTGAGTATCCTTTCCTCTATTGCTTGGAAAGCGCTTGGTTCGCCTGCGCTTTTGCCTGAAATGAGAAATCTATCAGGCTTTGATAAAGGAACCAGTCGACCTTTAGGGATCCTCCCCAATGTGCCCATAACATTGAAAGGGAAGACCGTTCAAATGAACGTGATGGTCGTTCAAGGACCCTTGGATTATAACCTACTCCTTGGACGAGACTATATATATTGCATGGGAGCCGTCATCTCCTCACTCTTTAGAGTAATGTGTTTTCCGCATGAAGGAAGGGTGGTCAAGCTCGTGGACCAGCTTTCATTTCCCGGATCACGCATCGCAAATAGTCATGTACCATCCCTAAATGGTCTATTCACGCAAGAAGTGTCTCAACCCACGGTCCGTCCTCCTGATGAGCGCGAGTAATCCGGGAGGATATGACTGGAACCCAGGGGGCATGCGTCCTGGTCTGCTTCGGCAGAGAACTTTGGGTATAGGGTAGGTTTCCGCAGGAGAATATGACTAGTCCGTACCCCATCCGTAGAGGAAGAGGGGTTGTTCTAGAATAAGATTCTTTTGTCAAAGTTATGTGAGTCGACGGTCGTCGTCGCTCACCGTTGGTAGACATCGCCGAAGAAGTGTTTTATTCATAGCCACGAACGAGACAGTCTTTGGGTAACCTGAAAGAGGTAAGCCTCTCTCGTTAGGACAAATGTTTTGATGGAAAAGAAGTAGAGGTAACCTTGAAATTCTGTCTTATGCCTGGGGGCATGCAAACCTTTTAGAGTGCAAGCAAGGGGCGACTATTTATTTTTTAAATTTTTAGGACCTCTAACCCTCTAAACTCGTAGGATTAGTCGTTTCCGAACTTGCATAACGAAAGGATCCGGGGCAAAGCTTCGTGAGATGAAGCTCCATAAAAAAAAGAATCTCAATGAGACACTCTTATCATATGACTGGTATAAACGAGCAGTTTTAGCATAAAGTTCATGCTCGTTAAAAAATAAACGCAAGGTCCGAGCAGTTTTAGCGCATAGTTCATGCTCGTTAAAAAATAAACATAAGTTTGAGCAGTGTTTTGGCGCATTCAAGCTCGTTAAAAAATGAACCCATCCCGGTAAATAACCATTGTGTACGTAACTTTATCAGCCATTAAAGCCTTGGTCGTGTTTGCACCGTCACCTCCACTTTTCATTTGGCCGATCGTTCACCTCCATATGATTGTTTACCCATTTTGAGGAACAGCTGCGAAGAGTGATTTCACCTAGCCATCCTTGTGACACTGCCGTGATTGGAAAATTCCAACCTGTACCTGGAATCAGCTGCTAACCCTGTTCATCACTCGTTCCTCAAAAGACGAGTCTTCTTTAAGCTCTTTTCAACTGACTCGTAAAATATGAAAAGATTGCCGAGTTTTGGCCTTCCAGCTCGTTAAAGCGACAGGAAGTGCTATCCCTCCTCTAGATTTTAATCTTTTTGGACCTGAGGGATTATTGCACAAAAAGATCGAGCGCTTGTTTTGTTCGGCTCGTTAAAACTATCGAAAACTCATCCCTTCTGTATTGTTTTATACTTTTTCGGACTAAAGGGATTAGATGATGAAAAAGGACTTTTGGAGTTAACTTTATGTACCTTTTCAGACTCCCTAAAAATGAAAAGGACCGAGTTATCCTTGTCGTTAGACTCGTTAAAATCACTAAATAGCGACAAACTTGTCTTTAGACGAGAACGAGTTTCACTATCGCTAGGCTCGTTAAAACATAGCGATGGGCTTGCCCGAAGGGCAGGTTATAGAACAAGCATATGTTATCCTCCTCAAGCTTGACAAAAATAAAGAGGTACTGGTCAGCAATGACTGGGGAAAAATTGGGAGAAAATCAAGAAAACTTTGATGGTAGCAGGTCGCTCTTGAACATGACACTTTTCCTCCGTACCACAATCGGGTTGGGTTGTTTCATTCACCGGTCACATCACCATGGTCTCTCCATACCATCCATATTTGGGGTAATGCTACCGATCCATTGCATCAGTGTCGCCATATGTTCAAGAGAAGTCGTTCAGAAAGAGTCAACCGGGTCCCATCCACTGCCATACATTATCCTTCATCCATTCATGACCGCCACCCTGAATCATATGTCACAGATCGTTTTCACCTCCATTAAAATCATTAGCTCCGTTCCGTGTCACTGACGTGGGATTCATTAAGGCCCTCCTTTGACGGATCGCTTCTTGTCGACATCAGCTCATTATCCAAGAAGTTGATCTAGGAACACCCCCTTCAGTACTTTGAAGCTTGCATGCCTCAATGGCAAGTTTCTCACTTCCGGCGACAGGTATACATCAATGACCTTCGACCGAAAGATTTTGCGTGGTGTTCGACGCCAAGTCCTTTATTCACACCACGTGAATTGTACTGCAGTACCTTGAGGGTCATTATCATTATCGGTGATTCCTCTCGCGCTTGATAACGGTTTACATCATTGACCGGTAATCAGGCGATGTCTTTCCATGTTCGACTTCAGAACAATTCTCACATGGATTGACTTGTACTTAGAGTGAAGATCGAACGAGTTTGAAGACCCCGGATCTAGTTTCATCCATCCGGGCTGCGATATATATTCAGGAAAGATAAAGACATTTGACATGTACATCATTGCAGCAGACGATCATCCTACTCAAAGGATGATAATTTCACCAAAATTATCAGTCTACCATCAGACGATTGTCTGTTCTATGTACAAAAATGAATTTATAAAGCCGAGCATGGGAATGCCCGCCTCAGCTAGATCATGAAAGCAGTATGAAAAATAATGTATTGTATTGTATCTTATTACAGGTCTCCTCCCAGCAATTGGATGAACTTCGGACCCTCCTGGATAAAGCATTTCACCCGATAAACGGCCTCATACTTTAGGGGGCAACTGTTATAGACATTTTTGTGCCTTACAGCATTGAGCATGAAATGTCAATAATCTAAGGGATCCAAAGTCCCTAAACATGTTGTTCCTACCCCTAGAGGAACAAGGCTAACTAACCACAGCAATTCACAGAAGTTCTCCACCTGAAACTGCTCAAAAACAATTCAATTCAGGATCATGTCAACTGCTCCACTGAGTATCTGCGCTGAATGTCAACTGCCCCACTGTCTACCTGCGTTGAATGTCAACTGCAACACTAGCTACCTGCGCTGAGCAAGTTTGGACATGTGGCAGACTCATTCCTCAAGGTGTCAGAGCCCAGGAAGCTTCCAAAATGACACTTGCCTCAGGGAATTCGACTTTGATGAGTAAGAGGTTCCAAAATCTCCAAGTGGAAGCAAGAACCTCCAAGTGGAATCAAGAACTGACAGAGGGAGAGGACACTAGTCAGATCTCAAGCTGACTCATCCTCTCTCCAAACATCTATATATGGATCTCTCCTCCATGAGATCTGGGGGCTGGAATTTTGTTATTGCAAAGAATTGTTGTTGGTTTGAGATTGGAATCATTGGGTGCTTAATGCTTTGAAGGGAGGTGAAGATAGGAATTCCATTCTGCTGGGAAGGAGATGCTGGATTGGAGCCCTCTGGGTTGTATCTCTTCCTGAACCTTGTTATTTATCAATAAAGCTATCTTGGTTTTCTCCTATATACTGATGTATCTTTGATGTATGATTGCATTAGTGTATTTGATTTATTTCTAATCCTGAATCATTTATGAATATGAATATCTGTCTTTGTGTTGTGTTCTTCTCTTGTCGCAAGTAGCTGTTCTCTTGTCGCAAGTAGCTGTTCTCTTGTGATCTCGCAGGAATCTTTTGAAGCTGAGCGAGCGAGGAGGCAAGTAGCTGTGAACACCCAAAGAGAAGAGGATTTGGATCGAGGGACAAACGGAAGACACCGGTAAGTCCATTGATCTCTCTTCTTTCGCATTTCATAAAGGAAGAAACCAGAATAGCTGTATCTGTTTGTTGCTAAGGCACTGTCACACCTTAGGTGGATAGGATCGCCCTGCATAGGCATTTTCCCCACAACAAGCAGGGAGCCATTGTCTCCTCACTCTTTAGAGTAATGTGTTTTCCGCACGAAGGCAGAGTGGTCAAGCTCGTAAACCAGCTATCGTTTCCCGGCTCACACATAGCTAATAGTCAAATACCATCCCTGAATGGTCTTTTCATGCAAGGAATGTCTCATCAATTCCCAGTCCGTCCACCTAATGAGCGCGAGCAATTCGGGAGGACATGACTGAAACCCAGGGGGCATGCACCCTGGATTGTTTCGGTAGGAAAACCTTGGCTATAGGGTAGGTTTCTGCGAAGGATATATGACTAGTTTATGAGTTTAGACTGGAATAAGATTCCTCCGTCAAGGTTATGTGAGTGGAGGCAGCTTCCTCCACCCACCTTTGTCTATTTCGATAGACATCACCAAAGAAATGTTTTATCAGAGTATGGGTAGAACAATCTTTGGTAACTTGGAAATTTTTCGCTATACCGGGGGCCATGCAAACCTTTTGGCATGCAAGCGAAGAGCGACCATTTATTTTTTAGATTTATAGGTCCTCTAACCCTTTAAACTCGTAGGATTGGTCATTTCCTAACTTGCATAAAGAAAGGACGTGGGGCAAAGCTTTGAAAAAATGCCATCTTAAATGAGACATCCTTATTATACGACTGGATCGAGCAGTGTTTTTGTTAAGTTCAAGCTCATTAAAAATTAAACATAAGCAGTGAGCAAATGTTTCCCCCAGAGTTCAAGCTCATTCGTTCAAAAATGAACCAATTTCCAGTAAATAACCATCGTGAATGTATTTTCATCAACCTCTGAAACCTTGGTCATGTTCTCATCATCACCTCCACTCTGTTTTGGCCGATCATTCACCTCCACTTGATTGTTTACCCCTTTTTGAGGAACAGTTACGAAGAGTGATCCTATTAAGCCATCCTTGTAACATTGCCATGATTGGAAAATTCCAACCATTACCTGGAATTAGCTGCTACCTCAATTTATCACTCGTTCCTCAAAAAACGAGTCTCCTTTAAGCTCTTTTCATCTAACTCGTAAAATATGAAAATATTGTCGAGCAATTGGCCTCTCCAGCTCGTTAAAGTGACCGGAAGTGCTATCCCCCCTCTATATTTTAATCTTTTAGGACCCGAGGGATTATTACACAAAAAGACCGAGCGCTTGTCTTGTTCAGCTCATTAAAATTACCGAAAATTCATCCCTTTCATATTGTTTTATACTTTTTCGGACCTAAGGGATTATATGACGAAAAAGGGATTATTGGAGTTTCCTTTACGTCCCTTTCAAACTCTCTAAAATTGAAAAGGACCAAGTTATCTTTGTCGTTAAACTCGTTAAAACCCAAATAGCGACAAACTTGTCCATACAGACAAGAACGAGTTTCACTATCGCTAGGCTCGTTAAAACATAGCGATGGGTTTGCCCGAAGGGAAAATTATAGAACAAGCATATCTTATCCTCCTCAAGCTTGACAAAATAAAGAGGTACTAGTCAGCAATGACTGGGGAAAATTGGGAAGAAAACTTGAAGAAACTTTATTAGTAGCAAGTCGCTCTTGAACATGACACTTTTGCTTCGCATCCGAGTTGGGTTGGGTTGTTCCGTTCACCGGTCGCATCACCATTGGTCCATCACACCATCCACATTTGGGGTTAACACTACCAATCCATAATGTCAGTGTCCCCGGTATGTTCAAGAGAAGTCGCTCAGAGAATTCACCTGTGTCTCATCCGCTGCAATACATTTACACTCCACCTTTTCATGACTACCACCCTGAACCTTGTATCCTCAAATCGTTTTCACCTCCATTAAAATCATTTGCTCCATTCCGTGTCATAGATGTGGGATTCATTAAGGCCCTCCTGTGACGGATCGCCTCTTGTTGACATCAGCTTATTATCCAGGAAGTCAATTTAGGAACAACCCTTTCAGTGCTTTGAAACTTGCATGCCTCAATGGCAAGTTTCTCACTTCCGGCGACAGGTTTACATCACTGGCCTTCGACCGAAAGATTTTGCATAGTGTTCGATGCCAAGTCCCTTTCTCACACAATGCAAATTGTACTGCAGTACCTTGAGGGTCATCATCATTATCGGTGATTCCTCTCGTGCCTGTTAACAGCTTACATAATTGGCTGGTAATCAAGCAATGTCTTTCCATGTTCGACTCCAGAACATCTCTCACATGGATCGACTTGTACTTCTAGTGAAGATCGAATGAGATTGAAGACCCCAGATCTAGTTTCATCCATCCGAGCTGCGATATATGTTCAGGGAAGTAAAGACATCAAATGTACATCATTGCTGCACAGATAATCATCCAACCTAAGGGATGATGGCTCTACCGGGATCATCAGTCTGCACACAGACGGTTGTCTGTCCTATGTACATGAAAATGAATTTATAAAGCTGAGCATGGAATGCTCGACTCAGCCAGGAAATGAAAAAATATTGTGAAGATAATGTATTGTATTGTATCTTATTATAGGTCGCCTTCCAGCTCGAAAAACTTCGGATCCTCATGATAAAGCATTTCACCCGACATCAAAAATTAACAACCTCATGCTTTAGGGGGCAACTGTTATAGACATTTTTGTGCACTACAACCCCAATCATATATGTCCATAAACCAAGGGCTCCTAAGTCCCTAAAAGTGTTTTTCTATCCCCTAAAAGAACAAGGTCAACTGATTACATCATCTCCCAGAAGTTCTCCATGAAAAACTACTCAGAACTGGTCAAAACTGGACCATCTCACCTGCTCCATGGACAAAGTGCGATGCATCCCAGCTAAATACACACAGAGGGTGCGGTGCATACTAAAAATCCCTTCTATGGGGTGCGATGGGCGAGAATGGACAAATGGCAGAGGCAGTATGCGAGGTGGAAAATCATGGAATCTTCCAGAAACTTCTCCTGTGACACTTGCCTCTCTATTTTCGCCCAGGGATGAGTAAGAGATCATCATTCTCCAAGTAGAATCAAGAACTATCAGAGAGAGGAAACTAATCAAATCCCAGAAGCTGACTCACCCCCCTTCACAAACATCTATATATGGATCCCTCATCCCAGAGATCCAGAGGCTGGAATTTTGTATCTTGTGGAGAAGTGTTGTTGGTTTCTTGTTGTAACATCATAGTGTTGTGTGATCTAAGCTTTTCATGAGGTGAAGAAGGTCTTCTTGCTGAGAGGATGATGCTGGGTCAGAACAATTGGTTGTAATCCTCTTTGCTCTTTCTTGATATTAATAAAGCTATTCAAGTTCTCCTCCACATTATTGTATATGATATATGCTTGTATGTGGTCAATATACATCTGGTCCTATATTGCTTATGCTAGTAGATCTCTGTTCTTGGATAGTATTATGCTGCTTTTATTCCGCGGGTGCTTTTTGAAGCTGGGCTGACAAGGAAGCGAGTGGCAAAGGTCTATCAGAAGGGAGAGGAATCAAACGAGGAACCAAGCGCAAGATTGAGGTTGGTGTCCTGATTCCCCTCTTATCTATTTATTATGAAGGAAAACGAAAATAGTTTTACTTTGTTTGTTTCTAAGGTAGCTACCACCCTTAGTGGGACTAGCAGCTCTGCATAGACACTAGATTTCCCAGTAACAGAATATCAACATGCTTTCATGTATAATTATAGCTTATTTCTAGCCGATAATATACATGTACAATTTATGAATTTGACCACACAAGGAGTTTTCAGATATAGCTCAATGATAATCCATTTGATTTTGTTTCAGCAGGGAGATTCATTGCCCATTCAGCTTAACAGGCAAGATGAGAAGGGAGTGAATCAATCAGTGATTCACTGAATAGAGTTAGCGAAAGTAGCATCATCCACGTTTACACTCTCTTAGTTCATAGATTCTTTTGTACATTTAGTTCCTCAATTACTCAATAGCCAGGCAGAGCCTAGAATTGGAGAAGAGATTAACAAGACATTGCACTTATCTGAATAGACCAAGACTGGTGACTGGTATCTGTACGAGAACTACACTGAGATTAGGATATATGACAATGAGTTAGCTCCATACAAACTGCCTAAGTATATGCCAATGAGGATATTCTCACTGGAATGCATCAGGCAGATGATAAACATGGATGAAGTCCATTTTGTCTCAAGTAAGAAAAAGTGATAGTTCAAACTGAAGTCCAAGGTAGGAACATTAATTTGTAATACTAGGTCTATAGGTACAGAGGCAGACAAATTATTGAAGAGCATGAATGTCCCTCCAAGCGTCACCTGGTCTTATGATCCTTTCGGGATCATTTCATCCCTAAGAGTTCAGTTGAAGGCAACACCTTACAACCATACTCCCAAGTCAGAATTGGAGAATTTTTTTAACTAGGGGCAGTGGTCTGAAGGAACTCTCTTAGAAGCAGATGAACAGGTTATAACCACTCCACAGGTAAATACTCCAGTCACTTAGAGTACTCAACACAAAAGAGCCAAAGAGGAAACTCAGTCAGCTTCAGAATCAATTAAAGAGTATTATATACTACAAAAGAAATTGAACACTGGATTGTCAATGTCACCAGGAAGCAAGCCACCATAAACCATTGATCTTAGAGATTTAGAAGATATTTCATCAGTAGGGACCACTGATCCCAAAACTCCTTCTACTTATTCAACTCCTTCTTCAACTGAACCTATGGAGATTATTCAGTCAACTGAGACTAGCTCAGCAAAAGATACTAATATATTCTCAACATTTTTGGAAATCAAACAAAAAAATGAAAGTCTTAAATCACAAGTATATAGTCAGTTTTGGAAATAGACATCCACTTCTCAGCACAAACTTCTCTCTGTCTTTGACAGTGAAAGAGGAAGGATGCAAATGGCATTTTTGCAAGCTCAAATTCCATTTCCCAAATCCACAGCAGACTACAAGAAGACCATCTTTTCATTTCATGTAAACCAGATACATCCTATTGATTAAATGGATTTGCATAGGAAATCAGGTGAAATGTTATTTTCAACAATGACTACAACTACCATGTCTCTTTCCAAGCTCAGAACTGCCTTGTCAAATGTGTAGTCACAACTTAAGATTGAAAAACTGTCATCTTTAGCTAAAGATAACAAATTAAAGTCTTTAGAAGATATTATTGTCAAAATTGGATATGATCCCCAAGACTGTAAAGCAATTGAAGAAATACTCTAGAAGAAGAATATAGAGATAACAACTTTGAAGAAACAGTTGAAAATGCCTTCAACTGAGGATCCACAAACCAAAGAAATGGCAAAAAATGAATAACACAGGGACGAGATGTTGAAGCTCATTATTGAGCAAACCCTACAGATCAAGAAAATGGAAGAGCAAATAGAACAACTGCTTAAGGAAAAAGAGGTAGCACAACTTGTTGTGACCTTAGTGATAGCAATTCCCATAGCTGTTACAGATCTAAACTCATCTCCTACTGACATTTCTTCATCTTCAACAATAGTTGAAACAACAAGGTTATCATAGGAGTTACAGGTACAAAAACAACAAAATGAAAAGCTACTCCATAAGTGCCAAACCCTCGAGTCACAGAAAGTAAAGAATGATACCATGTATGTAGTAGAAATGCAAAAGTCACACAGGTTAGAGATCAAGGTTAAACAATTAGAGAGTAAGACTCTAATGGTATACACTTTAGCCCAGGCCAAAGAAACCATCTGTTGGCATTATGACTCAGGCTTGGCACAGGTTTGGCTCGATGATGTAAGTGTTGTCCTTGATGGCAACTCACTCAAGTGGCAGATCTCAGTTCAAGCACTCAAATAGTAAGAAAAATGAGATACCCACAGGTTCCTGTTCACAAAGTTGCGATCATCGGCAGGTTCCACACGCACGCTGAACAAAAGGTGCGGACATGTTCGCAGGTGTGCCGAACAAAAAGTGCGGTCATAAAGTACATGCTCTTTCATGCAGAGAAAAACATGTGCATGTGGGAAATCTTATGGTTGGTCCATGTTATTTGTCCGACGTTTTTGATCCTATGGTTTTGGTCCGTGGTTTTGCTTCTAAAGTATTGAACCCAGGTTTTGGGTCCCTTGTATTGGATTTCTATGGTTTTGGACCATGGTTTGAGTAAGGCCTAGTCTATAAAAAGGAAAGGAGATCATTTGGCTGGGCACTCATGTGTTGAATATCTTAAGAAGAGCAAGATCTGAAATTCTGGTGATCGGTTGGTGAGTGATAGCTGGATCTGAATCAAGGAGAAACCTGAGCATTACAAGACGGATCTACTCATGGGTCGAGATCTCCTTGGCGCATGATCAGATCTGTAAATATGATAGTCTGGGGTATACTTGAAGTTTGAAAAATTATCTATACCCGCAGAACCGCAGGTGCAACACAGCGCAGGTGCAGAGACCCGCAGGCCGGACACGGTGCAGGTGCGGAGAACCGCAAGCCAGACAGGGCACAGGTGCAGAGAACTGCAAGCCAAACAAGGCGCAGGTGCAGAGAACCGTAGTTCAGACACAGCGCAGGTGCGGAGATCTGCAGGCTAGGCATGGCGCGGGTGCGGAGATCCGCAGGTTTCACACAGCGGGAGTGCGGATATCCGCAGATTTCTATGGGTGAAGTTGTAGACTTTTCTTGAAATATGTTTTAGCTGTTTTTGTCTATTACTACTGAGTTCAGGGTTCTGAATTGGTGTCTGGTTGTTGTGTATTGAGAAGTTATTGATTCAGTATTTGTACAAGGAAGTTGGTTGATTACAGATCTATTTGATGTTTGATTGATATTCATGGATCCAGTCTGAAAATTCATGAAATGTGGTCCTTGGAAGAAAAGAGAAGGTTGTATCCTTCTGCAAGTTGAAGCCTGCGTGTTGGTATAAGACTGCACCAGTAAAGAATCATTGTAAAAAGAAGTTTCTAATTGAAATAAGATAGAGACATATTACAGTAGGTGATTTTCACCCACATTGGGTTTCCACCTTATATCTTGTGTTCTTTGGTGTGACTGTTTGCTCTATTTTTCTTATTCCTGTTTACTGTTATATGGTTCTGAAACAAAGATTAATGATCCACATCTGAAGAATATATTAAATTATAATTCTGGAAGGTATACGCAAGTTTCATTAGTCAGATCTGTAAATATTTGTATAAATTGAAAAGAGTTTGATAACACTGATTCACCCCCCCCTCGGTACTATTTCCAACAATTGGTATCAGAGCAGGTCCTTCAAGAAAAGCTTGATCACTTGAAGGAAGATCAATCATCATGAGTAACTACGAAAGAGAAGCATCTATCAGGCCACCGATTTTTTATGGGAGCAACTTCGTCTATTGGAAGGTAAGGATCACTGCCTATCTTCAATCTCTTGGTACAGAAGTTTGGGATATTGTGGAAACAGGATACACATTTCCATTAGCAACTCCTACAGATGCGGCTGCTAAGAAGCAGTATGAAACAAATGAAAAAGCTGTCAACACTCTATTAGGAAGCCTATCTCAATCAGAATTCATCAAGGTTATGCAGATCAAAAGCGCAAAAGATAAATGGGACAAGATCGTTCTGAGCTATGAAGGAGATGAACAGGTAAAACGAGCAAAATTACAAACTCTTAGAATTCAATATGAAAGTCTCAGAATGCATAATGATGAATGTGTGGCTAGCTATTTCCTACGTATAGATGATATCGTAAATTGTATGAAAAACTTGAGTGAAGAAATAAAAGAAGTTGTTTTGGTTGAAAAGGTTCTAAGATCTTTGTCTCCAAAGTTTGATTCAAAAGTTTCTGCCATAGAAGAAAAGCAGAATCTACAGAACCTTACCATGTCACAGCTGCACAAAATTCTAACTGCTTACGAAATGAGAAAAGGAGGACCATCAGACAGGAGAGAAGCTGCATTCAAGGCTTCAGGAAAGGGAGATTACTATGAGTTAGGACATATGTCAGAAGAAGAGGAAGAATCAAATTTTGTCAAGAACCTTCAACGGGGAACTGGAAGATTCAGAGGTAAGCTGCCTTTCAAATGTTTTTCTTGTGGAAGAGTCGGTCATTATGCTGCAAAATGTCCACATAAAGATAAACTAGACAAAGGTAAGGAACTTGTTAGATGGAACAGAAAACAGAATAAGAAGAGCTATTACATGCATGAAGACAGTGATGGATTGTCAAATAGTGATGAAGATGAACAAGGTAATGATGATAGACTTTTGATGGCTTTTGAAGATGATGATATCCTGGATGCTATAAATGAAGAAGGTCTTTATGAAGAAATTTCTAAACTTAAAGTTCGTTTAGAGGAAAAGAATATGATTATAGATACTCTAACATTCCAACTTGCTAAAAAAGATAAACACAATGAAGAGTTAGAATGTGAAATTGTGGGACTTAGAAAAGAAATTGAGAAAACAAAAGCCCTTAATCTCATATTTGCAAAAGGATCTGAAACTCTAGATGAGATTATCAAAGTGTAGCGTTCTCCTCTAATAAAGACAGGTCTCGAATATTCTGAAGAAGCATCTCAAGCTCAGAAGCAAGCGCAGAAGCCATCCACCTCCAAAAGTTATCTTGATGTGGCAAGGAGAAATGAACAAGTTGACAATCGACAGCAAATGCATAATGCAGATCACCAGGTAAATCAGGGACAATTTGTTTCAAGAATGATCAAAGATTATCAAGCAAATCGGGAGCAATCTACTTCAAGGATGAACAGAAGCCTCAACCGACCACAGGTAAATCGTTCTCAATTTAGCTCAAGAATGGATGGAAACTACAATCATATGGTTGGCAGATTTGATAATCACAGGAATTTCTTCAATGGCCAATGTTTCTATTCTCATAAATTTGGTCATAAAGCTGCTCAATGTGTTGCCTATAAGACCATCATGACTAGGGAAGCTCAAAAACAAAGGAGTATGACAGGAATCATGAAAAGAACCTACAATAACTTCTCTTCTCTTGAAAATGAAATAGAATGTTCTATCTGTAACAACTTCGGTCATGAAGATTCTGAATGCAGAAGCAGGTTTCAACAAACAACTCAGAAGGAGCAAGCTTCATTGAGTCCCAAAACATGGAAAAAGAGAGAAACGCAACAGGAAAGATATGGGATAGCTTTATATGCGGAAGGACAGGAAAACCAATGGTACATTGACAGTGGATGTTCGAAACATATGATAGGTAATAAATGTTGGAAATAATACTGAGAGGGGGGGGTGAATCAGTATTATCTAGCAATTTAACAAATCTTCCTTATTTGATCTTTTGAATTATTCTTGCATATCAGTACCATAAAATAATGAGCATGAACAAAGAAAATAGACAGTCACATCAAAGAACACAAGATGTAAGGTGGAAACCCAATGTGGGAGAAAACCACCTGCTGCAATATGTCTCTATCTTCTTTCAAATTAGAAATTCTTTTACAATGATTTTGTACTGGTGCAGTCCTTTACCAGTACGCAGGCTGCAACCTGCAGAGAGCTACAACTCTCTCTCGTTTTCCAGTCTCCTCCTGGAAGGGAGCTGCAACCCCCTACTTCTTTTCATGAAGCATCAAATGATCAACAAGTATACAACAGTTACAGTCCACTACAGTTATCAGATCAATAATCACAGAACTAACCCAGAACACCTTATGAACAGAAAAATACAGTCAACAGATCATCTTAAGGCAGGGACGCAATTTTTCTTTCTGTGGCCTGCGACTGGACGCAGTTTACCTTCCGCTGCTCTGCGTGCCGACGCACTGTTCCTTTCAACTGCTCTGCGTACCGGCGCACCCAACAATACTATCGCGCCGCGTCTTTCACTTCAGGGACGCACCCAATAATACTATCGCGCCGCGTCTTTCGCTTCAGGGACGCACCCAATAATACTATCGCGCCGCGTCTTTCGCTTCAGAGATGCACCTGAGCCCGGTCTGCCCTGCGTCCCCACGCAGGTCTCTCTCTTCTGTACTGCGCTCGGCGCACTTGCCCTTTACAGTACCTGCGTCTCGGCGCACTTTCCCTTCACTGAACCTACGTCCCTTCAGATATAAATGATATGAAGACTTCAGGACTAACCCAAACAGTCAGATCTACAGATCTGATCATGCGCCATAGAGATCACAGTCCATTAGAAGATTCGCCCTCTTAGATCTGGACTAGATCTCACCAAATAAGATATTCAACCAAAGACGATGCCCAACCCAAATGAACTCCTTTGCTTTATATAGGCAAGCTCCTCCCCAAAACATGGAACAATACCACGAGCCGACACCATAGAAACACAAAACCGTCGGCTAGATACCACACAAGAAACCCCCACGTGCTTTTCTCTGCCTTGAAATGTGTGCACTGGGTGGACGCACCCCCTGAACGGCTGGCCTGCGTCCCTGGACGCGGGTTCTGCATGGTATACCTGCGGGGACGCACTTTCTGAACAGATTGCCTGCGTCCTTCTTAATTTTTCAATAAATAGAGAGCTGATCATCAACTTTTGCTGCTGACATGAAGAATAGTGATCTACCACCTGAATGGGTTGCCATCAAGGACAACACCTGAATCATAATGCCAACAATCTCCCCCTTTGGACTTGATGGCAACCTCATGATCTTCAGCTTCATTCTCCCCCTTTGACATCAAGGGCAAAGGGTATGCTCCCCCTAAGCTCATGCTCCTCCAGATCTGCAAAAAATAACCAGAAATCCACCATGAAAGAGATAGAGACATATTGCAGCTATTTCCAAGATCTCCTTCTCCATAATGCCAACAATGCATTATGTGCTCCCCCTGAGCCTGTACCACCAATAAGAAGATGTTCAACAATAAGATGATGCATCAACAACCCCCAGCTTTTGCCTGAGGTATTCAAACGTGTCCCTGGGCAATGGTTTGGTGAGAATATCAGCAACTTGTTCCTTGGAAGGAACATACTCCAACTTGACTTTCTGTTCAAGCACTTGTTCCCGGAGAAAATGGTACTTGATTGGTATGTGCTTGGTTTTTGAATGCATAACAGGGTTCTTTGAGATGCTGATTGCACTTGTATTATCACATAAGATGGGGATTGGTGGAGTACAAGTGATTTGAAAATCCTGCAAAGTCTGCATCATCCAAAGGAGTTGGGTGCAACAAGATGCAGCAGCAACATATTCTGCTTCAGCTGTAGACAAGGCAATGGAACTCTGTTTCTTGCTGAACCAAGATACCAGTCTGGAACCCATAAAGAACGCACCACCACTTGTGCTTTTCCTGTCATCCACGCTTCCGGCCCAATCTGCATCTGTATAAGCATGAAGAGTAAGATCTGTATCTCTAGGATACCATAAGCCATAATTTTGAGTCCCTTGAAGATATTTGAAAATTCTCTTCACTGCCTGAAGATGAGTCTCCTTCGGATTTGCCTGAAATCTTCCAACTATTCCAACTGCATGCATGATGTCCGGTCGGGTACCTGTCAAATATAGTAAACTTCCAATCATAGATCTGTAGGTTGGTTGATGTACTGCTGCAGATTCATCATTTGCACTAAGACTACATCCTGTGACCATGGGTGTACATACTGGTTTTGCATCTTCCATGCCATATTTCTTCAAAATCTGCTTGAGATACTTGGTTTGAGATAAAAAGATTCCTCCTTCCTTTTGTTGGATTCGCAAACCAAGGAAATATGTCAGTTCTCCTAGCAAGGACATTTCAAATTCTTTCTGCATGACCGAGGCAAAGCTTTGACTCATAGCTTCTTCATTGCTGCCAAAAATAATGTCATCTACATACACAACAAGTATTAGCAATTTGTCATTTTCAACTTTTATATACAGATTGCTATCTGCTGAACCTTTTGAAAAACCTTGTTGATGAAGATATTTGTCCAACCGGTAGTACCAAGCCCTTGGAGCTTGTTTGAGACCATAGAGAGCCTTTTTCAATCGGCATACAAGATTTGGATCATTTCCAAGAATGAACCCATCTGGCTGTTCAATGTACACTTCTTCTTCCAAGTCTCCATTCAGAAAGGCTGATTTCACGTCCATTTGAAATACTTTGAAGTTTTGAAAACTTGAGAGAGCAAGGAACATTCAGATGGCCTCAAGTCTTGCAACAGGAGCAAAAGTTTCTTCAAAGTCTATTCCTTCTTGCTGCGCATACCCTTTACAAACAAGTCTGGCTTTGTTTCTAATTACTTCTCCATTTTCATTCAATTTATTTTTGAAGACCCATTTTGTTCCGATAACATTCTTATCCTTTGGTCTAGGAACCAGCTCCCAAGTGTTGTTCTTTTCGATTTGCTCAAGTTCTTCATCCATTGCTTTCACCCAACATTCATCTTTGCATGCTTCTTTCACATTTTGTGGTTCAGTAGAGGATAGTAATGCCAAATAGCTTGAGGCTTCTGCAACTGTTCTTCTTGTTTGTACACCTGCTTCTTTCTGCCCCACAATCTGAGATTCTGGATGATTCTTCTGAACATATCTGGATGGAGTTTTCTCTTCTATTCTTGTCTGCTCCTCTGGTTCTTCTTGAGGTTCTTCTTGAGGTTCTTCTTCTTCATCATTCTGTCTTTGAGGGTAGCCTTCATCTTCTTCGATATCTTCCCGATGTACTTGCCTAGGAATGTATCCCTTCTCATCAACCACCACATCAATGCTGTCAACAATTCTGCCAAGTCTTTTATTGTAACACTTGTATGCTTTGCTATGTGGAGAGTAACCAAGAAGAATGCCTTCATCTGCTCTAGGTTCAAGTTTGCCAAGCTGCTCATCAGTATTCTTGATATAGCATTTGCTCCCAAAGATTTTGAAGTGCTTTACCGAAGGAGTTTTACCACTCCAGAGCTCATGAGGAGTTTGAGTGCTGTTCACACGGACATTTGTCTTGTTGACAATAATAATCGCAGCATGTGCAGCTTCACCCCAGAAAGTTGCGGGAGTTCCTGATTCATCAAGCATAGCACGAGCCATTTGTTGGATTGTTCTGTTCATTCTTTCAACAACTCCATTTTGCTGAGGAGTTCTAGCTGTAGAGAATTCTCTCCTTATGCCATGTTCATCACAGAAATCGAAAAATTCATTTGAAGTAAATTCCCCACCTCTGTCGGATCTGAGGCACTTAATTTTGTGACCTGATTCATTTTCAACCAAGGCTTTGAAGGATTTGAATTTTTCGAAAGCTTCATCTTTGTGCTTCATAAGTCCTAACCAGACAAACCTGGAGAAATCGTCAATAAATAATATCAAGTATTCCTCTCCTCTAGGTGTTCTTTTCCTGAATGGACCACATGTATCTGTATGTACTAGCTCAAGAGGCATGCTAGCTGATCCTTCCTTCTCTGGAAAGTTAGTCCTGGTTTGTTTTCCAAACTGACATGATCTGCATATGGTGTTGTCAGGAATTTTGATATCTGGAAGATCGCGAACTGCCTGATATTTGCATGCTTTCCTTATTTGTGAGAAGCTTAGATGTCCCAACCTTCGATGCCATAACCAGTGCTCTTCATCCTTGCTCAGATAGCATTGTTGTTGTCCTTCTTCAAATATGTACAGATTATTTGGAGTTCTTTTGCCTTTGAGTACTGTTTTACCTGTATCAAGATCACGAACAAGACATCCATTCGATCTGAAAATAACCTCGGTTCTTTGATCACACATCTGGCTGACACTTAGAAGATTATGCTTCAATCCATCAACATACAAAACATTTCCAGCCTTGACCTTTTCTTTTAAAGGAGCAATACCTTTTCCTTTTATAGTTGCAGGAGTATCATTTCCAAAAGAAACTTTCTTTCCCTTTTCTAAAGTAGAATAAGATTCAAGTTTTTCTTTATCACCTGTCATATGTTTCGAACATCCACTGTCAATGTACCATAGATTTTCCTGTCCTTCTGCATAAAATGCTATCCCACATCTTTCTGTTTGAGGTTCCTTTATTCTCCATGTTTTGGTGCTTGTGGCTTGTTCCTTTTTCCGCTCTTGTTCCTTTTTCTCCTGAGACCTGCTCCTGCATTCAGAGTCTTCATGACCAAAATTATTGCAAATAGAACATTCAACTTCATTTTCAAGAGCCGAAAAGTTGTTATAGGTCCTTTTTGTAATCCCTGTCATACTTCTTTGTTTTTGAGCTTCCCTAGTCATGATTGTTTTATATGCAACACATTGAGCTGCTTTGTGACCAAAGTTATGGCAAGAAAAGCATTGTCCATTGAAGAAGCTTCTGCGGTTATTGAATCTACCAGCCAACTGATTGTAATTTCTATTTTCATCTATTCTTGAACCAAACTGAGAAGATTTTACCTGTGGCTGGTTGTAGCTCTTGTTCACCCTTAAGATGGATTGCCCCTGATAGTTTCTGTTTGTAATTCGTCCCTGCTTTACCTGATTATCTTCATTGTTCTTCTGCTCATTTCTTCTTGCTGCATCAAGATAACTTTTTGAGGTGGATGCTTGAGAGGTTTCTCCATTATAGCCCAAACCTATCTTGTTTAGAGGAGACCGCTGTACATTGATAATCTCATCCAAAGTTTCAGATCCTTTGACAAACTTAAGATTAATAGCTTTTGTTTTCTCAATTTCTTTTCTGAGACCAACAATTTCACCTTCTAGTTTTTCAAGATGTTTTTCCTTTTCATCAATTTGAAATTGTAGAGTATCAATGATCACATTCTTTTCTTCTATACATCTCTTGAGTCTAATAATTTCATCATAGAGATTATCCACATCTACAGCATCCTCATAATCATCATCTTCAAATGCCATTAACAGCTTATATTTATTACCTTGTTCATCTTCATCACTGTTTGATAAGCCATCACTATCTTCATGGGTGTAGTAGCTTTTCTTATTTGCACTTTGTTTCTTGTTCCATCTAGCAGGTTCCTTTCCTTTATCCTTATAAGGACATTTTGCAGCATAATGACCTACTCTTCCACAAGCAAAGCATTTAAAAGGTAGCTTACCTCTGAACCTTCCAGAACCCCTTTGAAGATTTCTGACAAAGTTTGATTCTTCTTCCTCTTCTTCTGGAACATGGCTTGCTTCATAGTAATCTTCTTTGCCTGATGCCTTAAAAGCAGCTTCCCTTCTGTCTGATGGACCTCCCTTTCTCATTTCATAAGCAGTTAGAATTCCATGTAGCTGAGACATAGTGAGAACACGGAGATTTTCCTTTTCTTCTATTGCAGATACTTTAGATTCAAACTTGGGGGATAATGATCTTAGAATCTTTTCAACTACTATAGCCTCTTTTATTTCTTCACCCAAATTTTTCATACAATTAACAATCTCATCTACCCGAAGAAAATAATTAGCCACACTTTCATCATTATACATCTTGAGAGTCTCATATTGAATCCTGAGAGTTTGAAGTTTAGCTCGTTTTACCTGTTCATCTCCTTCATAGCTCGTGACCATTTTGTCCCATATCTCTTTTGCTGATTTGAAGTGCATTACCTTCATGAATTCTGTTTGGGATATACTTCCTAATAGAGTACTGACTGCTTTTGCATTTGTTTCATACTTCTTTTTCTCAGCTGGATCTGTAGGAGTAGCTGAAGGAAAAGCATAGCCTGTTTCTACAATGTCCCAAACTTCTGTACCAAGAGATTGAAGATATGCAGTAACTCTTACCTTCCAATAATTGAAGTTTGTCCCATCAAAAATCGGTGGCCTGATTGATGCTTCTCTCTCGTAGTTGCTCATGATGAACGATCTACCTTCAAGCGATCAAGCTTCTCTGAAGGACCTGCTCTGATACCAATTGTTGGAAATAATACTGAGAGGGGGGGGTGAATCAGTATTATCTAGCAATTTAACAAATCTTCCTTATTTGATCTTTTGAATTATTCTTGCATATCAGTACCATAAAATAATGAGCATGAACAAAGAAAATAGACAGTCACATCAAAGAACACAAGATGCAAGGTGGAAACCCAATGTGGGAGAAAACCACCTGCTGCAATATGTCTCTATCTTCTTTCAAATTAGAAATTCTTTTACAATGATTTTGTACTGGTGCAGTCCTTTACCAGTACGCAGGCTGCAACCTGCAGAGAGCTACAACTCTCTCTCGTTTTCCAGTCTCCTCCTGGAAGAGAGCTGCAACCCCCTACTTCTTTTCATGAAGCATCAAATGATCAACAAGTATACAACAGTTACAGTCCACTACAGTTATCAGATCAGTAATCACAGAACTAACCCAGAACACCTTATGAACAGAAAAATACAGTCAACAGATCATCTTAAGGCAGGGACGCAATTTTTCCTTCTGTGGCCTGCGACTGGACGCAGTTTACCTTCTGCTGCTCTGCGTGCCGACGCACTGTTCCTTTCAACTGCTCTGCGTACCGGCGCACCCAACAATACTATCGCGCCGCGTCTTTCGCTTCAGGGACGCACCCAATAATACTATCGCGCCGCGTCTTTCGCTTCAGGGACGCACCCAATAATACTATCGCGCCGCGTCTTTCGCTTCAGAGATGCACCTGAGCCCGGTCTGCCCTGCGTCCCCACGCAGGTCTCTCTCTTCTGTACTGCGCTCGGCGCACTTGCCCTTTACAGTACCTGCGTCTCGGCGCACTTTCCCTTCACTGAACCTGCGTCCCTTCAGATATAAATGATATGAAGACTTCAGGACTAACCCAAACAGTCAGATCTACAGATCTGATCATGCGCCATAGAGATCACAGTCCATTAGAAGATTCGCCCTCTTAGATCTGGACTAGATCTCACCAAATAAGATATTCAACCAAAGACGATGCCCAACCCAAATGAACTCCTTTGCTTTATATAGGCAAGCTCCTCCCCAAAACATGGAACAATACCACAAGCCGACACCATAGAAACACAAAACCGTCGGCTAGATACCACACAAGAAACCCCCACGTGCTTTTCTCTGCCTTGAAATGTGTGCACTGGGTGGACGCACCCCCTGAGCGGCTGGCCTGCGTCCCTGGACGCGGGTTCTGCATGGTATACCTGCGGGGACGCACTTTCTGAACAGATTGCCTGCGTCCTTCTTAATTTTTCAATAAATAGAGAGTTGATCATCAACTTTTGCTGCTGACATGAAGAATAGTGATCTACCACCTGAATGGGTTGCCATCAAGGACAACACCTGAATCATAATGCCAACAATAAAGAAAAACTTCAGTCATATAGTGCCTTAGAAAAGGAAAAGAAGGTCTCATTTGGAAATGACACCCCTGCATTCATAAAAGGTAAAGGTTCTATTCGTTTGAAAGAAAAGGTCAAGGTTGGAAATGTTATGTATGTTGATGGCTTAAAGCATAATCTATTGAGTGTCAATCAGATGTGTGATCAAGGAACTGAGGTAATATTTCGATCAAATGGATGTGTTGTTCGTGAGCTTGATACAGGAAAAACTGTGATCAGAGGCATAAGAACTCCAAATAATTTATATGTTCTCAAGGGAGAACATCAACAATGTTACTTAAGCAAGAATGATGAACACTGGCTATGGCATAGAAGACTGGGGCATCTTAGCTTCTCTCAGATTAGGAAAGCATGCAAATATCAGGCAGTTCATGATCTTCCTCACATCAGAATTCCAGACAATATAATATGAAAATCATGTCAATTTGGTAAGCAAACCAGAAATAATTTCCCTGAGAAGGAAGGATCACCTAGTAGGCCACTTGAACTTGTCCACACTGATATATGTGGTCCAACTAGGAAGAGGTCACCTCGAGGAGAAGAGTATTTCATATTGTTCATCGATGATTTTTCAAGGATGTGTTGGATAGGACTCATGAAGTATAAAGATGAAGCTTTTGAAAAGTTCAAGTCATTCAAAGATTTGGTTGAAAACCAATGATCGCAGAATCAAATGCCTCAGATCTGATTGAGGAGGGGAGTTTACCTCAGATGAATTTTTCAATTTTTGTGAAGAACATGGAATAAGAAGGGAATTCTCTGCTGCAAGGACTCCTCAGCAAAATGGGGTAGTGGAAAGGATGAACAGAACGGTTCAACAAATGGCCCGTGCTATGCTTGATGAGTCTGGTGTAGGAATTTACAAGGTAAGTTCCTCAGAAAGAACACCAAAAGGACACCGCTCACAACCAGATCACAGATCAATACACCAGTATTTTTGACGTGGTTAAAACCCTCAAAGAGGGAAACAGTCCACGGCCTGTGCCAACGTGGCTACTACAGGCAATTTATTAATCAAAGAATGAAAATTTACATAAGCTTCTCTCATGCACGGATTACCCGAACAATGACCCTCCATGCGCTTTAAATAGAACTCATGGACCAATCGGGTGTCAAGCCACGGATCAAGTGTCGGTAATACCAAGGAGAGAGTGAACCGTCGGATCACTACATATCGTGACCGTCGGATTGTAAGTTACAAAATGTACAACGGTAAAGAAACACACTTTACCTAACTCTATACCTAACTCTATACTAGACCAAGTTGAACTTAACTATTTCCTATGTGTCGGAATATCCTAACATCCCCCCTTAAGAACAACTTGGGATAGGATTGAAGGATTTACAAATATGACACAATAGGAGAAGGAAGGAGGCACTAGAGCCTATCCCCCCTTAGTGACAACTTCCTGAACTCCAAGCATATATCGAAGTTTAGTGAACTTCGCCTCTGTGAGAGCCTTTGTGAAGATGTCTGCAACCTGATCATCTGTTGAACAATATTGCACTTCAAGAACATGGTCATGAATGAGCTTTCTGATGAAGTGCATGTGTAGTTCAATGTGTTTGCTGCGCTGATTCTGGACTGGATCTTTGCATAGCTGAATGGCACTTTGATTATCACACCAAAGTGTGGTTGGATGCTGCTGCTCAAAGCCAAACTCTGATAGGATCTGACGAAGCCACAAGGCTTCCTTACTGGCTTCCACGGCACCACGATACTCTGCTTCTGCTGACGAAAGAGAAATGGCAGCCTGTTTCTTACAAGCCCATGTAATAGGTCCTGAACCAAGAGTGAAGACATAACCGGCAGTAGACTTCCGATCATCAGGGTCACCAGCCCAATCAGAATCAGTGAAACCAACTAATAGAGGAGCTGCTTTGGCACTGTAATGAATCCCAAACTGTATTGTACCTCGAACATAACGAAGTATTCTTTTAGCTGCTTTCCAATGACTTTCACGGGGGTTTTGCATAAAACGAGCAACAAGGCCAACAACAAAGGAAAGGTCAGGACGAGTATGGGTTAAATACAAGAGTTTTCCTACAAGTTGACGGTATAAGGTAGCATCAACTTCAGGAGAAGTACAAGAGACTGAAAGTTTGACTCCAAACTGAAAGGGAGAAGGGGCTGGCTTACAGTCTTCCATGTGAAAATGACGAAGAATATCACAAGCATACTTGGACTGGGAAAGGGAAATACCCTCCTTGGATTGCAAGACTTGAAGACCGAGAAAATAGTGTAAGTGTCCTAAGTCTGTCATTTCAAATTTCTTTTTAAGGCTGGACTTCACATGGTTTATAAGGTTGGGATCACTACCAGTAAGAATAAGATCATCAACATAAAGAACAAGGATGATAAGAGAGTTGCCCACTTTCTTGGTGTAGACAGTATTGTCAGAATAACACCTAGAAAAGCCATATTCTAAAAGAAAGCTATCCATTTTGGCATACCAAGCCCGAGGAGCTTGCTTGAGACCATAAAGAGATTTCTTAAGTCGACATACAAGGCTGGAGTCTGTTTGGATGAAGCCAATGGGTTGTTCCATATAGATTTCTTCATGTAAGTCCCCATGCAAGAAGGCAGATTTAACATCCATCTGATGGACTTCCCATTTTAAAGAGGCAGCAAGGGAAAGAACAAGGCGGATAGAGTTCATTTTGGCAACAGGGGAGAAAGTTTCAGTGTAGTCAATGCCTTCAACCTGTGAAAAGCCCTTAGCAAAAAGACGAGCTTTATGTTTATCAACTTTCCCATCTGGTCCATACTTGGTTCTGTAAACCCATTTACATCTAACAAGTTTGCGTCCCTTTGGTAGAGGAACAAGATCCCATGTATCATTTGTCAACAATGAATGATATTCTTCATTCATAGCTGCTTCCCAATGTGGATGGCCTGAAGCTTCTGTAAAAGTGTCAGGATCATGATTTACTAGAGCTTGAGCCAGTAAAGAAGAGGCTCTTTCAAACTGAGAACGTGTACGTCGCTGATCTGTAGGATCACCGACAAGATCACCTGCTGCATCCCGAGTATCACGGACCCATCTTGGAAGTTGAGGATCCTAAGAAGGTGGGGGATGATTGTCATCCTCACTTTCATCATCTGAAGAAGAAATGTTTTCAAAAGTAGAAGAGATAGGAAGAGGTGGCACATCCGCCGGACTAGGCTCGCAGGACGATTTATTTTCATCAAATTTTACATCTCTTCTAATGATAACATTTTTGGACTTAAATGGAATAAGTCTATAACCTTTTACATCTTCAGAATATCCAACAAAAGTACATTTCTCACTCTTAGGTTCTAAAGCTTTATGCTTTTCATCTGGAATATGGGCCCATGCTTCACTTCCAAAAACACGAAAGTGACTTACATCTGGTTTAATGGAACTCCAAGCTTCTTCTGGAGTGAGATTCTTTAGAACCTTAGTAGGAGTGCGATTTATTATATAATTTGCACAATTAATTGCTTCGGCCCAAAAACTAAGACTGAGTCCTTTAGATTGCAGCATACAATTAGCCATTTCCTTTAAGGTGCGATTTTTCCTTTCAGCTACACCATTTTGTTGTGGAGTGTATGGAACAGCATGTTGCATTTGAATTCCATTTTCGGTGCAAAAGTTGATGAATGTGTTTTTAACATATTCTCCACCATTATCAGTTCTTAGCTTAAGAATTTGATGTCCAGATTGTTTTTCAACAAAGGCTTTGAAGGCCAAAAATGTGTTAAATACTTCGCTCTTGAGTTTTAAGAAGTATACCCAAGTGCGTCTGGAGAAATCATCAATGAAAGTTAAGAAATACTTGCAGCCAGAGAATGAAGCAACAGGAAGTGGACCACATAAATCACTGTGCACAAGCTGTAAAGGGGCTGAGGCGTGCCAAGAGGCACGTTTTTCAAAACTGTCCCGATGATGTTTTCCGAGTACACATCCGAAACAAACACCATCTCTGCAAGATACCATAGGAAGACCTGTCACCATATTTTCTTTACATAGATGCTGAAGGGAGCGATAGTTTAAGTGACCAAATTGCTCATGCCAAAGTTTGCTCACTTCATCATTATGAGCAACAAATACTGAGGGAAGATTTGATGACCCAAAGTTGTGAAACTTATACAACCTTGTGGAATCATCAGCAATACCAGTAGCTAGAATCTGTTTAGGATCTCTTAGATCCTTGATTACAACATCATGAGGTGAAAATTCAACAATTTTACCTTCACCTGAATGAGTTATCTGATATACAGATAGAAGGTTGCAGGATAAGGTTGGAACACATAATACATCATTAAACTGACCATTGTCTAGATGAACAGTTCCAGTCCCTACAACATTAAGAGATCTATCATCACCAACATATATATTTTTGGTGTTACAATCATTTAAAGAAGAAAACATGGCTTTGTTTTTGGCCATGTGATAAGAGGCTCCAGAATCAATGAGCCACTCATGAGAATGAGAAGAAGAAGATACATTTAATGCATAACCAGACTGAGATGATTGACAACGACATGCAGAAAGTGCCATTCCTGAAGATGAAGTTGAAGTTGAAGTTGAAGAATGCTCCACATGGATGTTATGTTTCTTCATTGCGGCTTCCAAGGCTTCCATCTTCTTAAAGCATTTAGATTCTAAGTGGCCATCTCGATTACAAAATTTACAATGTCTATCAGTCTTCTTCCATTTGTTTTTATTGGTCTTATCATTTTGCTGAAATGATCTTTCATTTTGAGGCTGAGTTTGCTTAGGACCCTTGTTTGGTTTAGGACCATTCTTTTTAGGATATGACTTCTTAGGATTCTTTGAATTTGGTTGCTGCTGGGCGGCTAACGCTTTCTTGGAAGAGTTTCCAAGATTAAGAAGACCAAGGTGTAAGAGTTTTTCTTGTTCTCTTATTAAAGAATCACAAAAAGAATCAAAGGAAGGGGCCTTGTATTCTTTTCCTTGACAAATGAAAGCTTCCCTTGTAGAATGGAAGGTGGAAACAAATACAGAGTAGGCTGGTCCCAACTTAGTAAGGATGGAATAAATAAGGTTACTATCTTCTTTCTTAACCTTAACACCTTCCAAGAGATATCTAAGGGTCTTGAATTTGGACAAGAAATATTCAATGCAAGAAAAATTATTAGGATCCAATGTAAGCAACTCATTTTCAATTTGATGGGCTCTAATTTCATTTTTAATCCCAAAAACTTTAGTGATTTGTTCCAATGCTTCATGAGGAGTTTCAAGTTCTGCAATATGGAATCTAAGATCAGGAGAAATAGACATCCCTATCAAACCACGTGCTTGATCTTGTCTATTTTCCCATTTTGTAGCCTTGTCTTCATCTTTTGGTTTCTTCTCTTGGTCTGTGGCTATTCTGTAGAGACCTTTACTTCTAAGTAAATCTTCCATGTAGGATATCCATTGGAAGTAGTTAGTGCTGTCAAGAATGACTTGGCATGGACTTTCCATTTAAAAAAAAAAAACTGAAGCTGAAGATGCTGAAAGTAAGTGTTCCAATGGATAGATCTTGAAAAATTAGGCTGTTTTAAAAAAAACGGCTCTGAAAAAGGCTTCCGGATGAAGAAGTTATGGCTTTTTGAAAAAAAAAATTGTTGAAGTTGCCGGCAAAGTGCGCGAATGTGCGGGAATGAAATAATCCGCCCCCACAAAATGGAGACTTGAACCCAAGACCTCTACTCTCTTAAAATAGCTTTGAACCAATTGATCTATACAAAAAATTTGAGAGAGAGAGGGGGGGGGGCCTTGGTTTGCGTGCTTGCCTTGAGAAAGCTCTTTTTCCCTACAAAACACAAAACACAAAACCCAACACGGACATGCAAAGAAAACGAACCTTATGGCTCGAAGTTAGCTTTAGCCAAAAAAACTAGATATTTTAAAAAAAAAGAACCTTGCGGCTCAAAGTTAGCTTTAGCCGAAAAACTATATATTTTTCTCAATGTTTCTGATTTTCCGAGATCACACTAAGGTGCAGGGAAAAGAACATACGCATGAGAAAAATCTTTCCTTTCTGTTTCTGATTTGCCCAGATCGCACAGAGTCGCAGGGCAAAGAGCATACGCAGAAATGAAAGGTATAGATCCGGTTTAAAAAAGCTAAATAAACCGAAACCGAAATAAGCAGAGAGAAAATAAAAGTAAACTGCAAATAAACACTGTATACCTCCAGATCTTAAAAAAGACGCAGCTAGGGCTACCGGAAACCTTTTCGCGTGAAACGAAAGGGGTTCCTCACTGGAACAGATGCTCCGAACACAACAGAGCAGTCCTCTCGGCCCGAAAGCAGTCAAAAACAGCAGATCTAGGAAACAGCAGTCGGATGCAGTTCTACCGGCTTCAGATTTGGATCACCAACGGACGCGGCCCTCAAATAGCTCTGATACCATGTAGGAATTTACAGGGTAAGTTCCTCAGAAAGAACACCAAAAGGACACCGCTCACAACCAGATCACAGATCAATACACCAGTATTTTTGACGTGGTTAAAACCCTCAAAGAGGGAAACAGTCCACAGCCTGTGCCAACGTGGCTACTACAGGCAATTTATTAATCAAAGAATGAAAATTTACATAAGCTTCTCTCATGCACGGATTACCCAAACAATGACCCTCCATGCGCTTTAAATAGAACTCATGGACCAATCGGGTGTCAAGCCACGGATCAAGTGTCAGTAATACCGAGGAGAGAGTGAACCGTCGGATTGTAAGTTACAAAATGTACAACAGTAAAGAAACACACTTTACCTAACTCTATACTAGACCAAGTTGAACTTAACTATTTCCTATGTGTCGGAATATCCTAACATCTGGAACTCCCGCAACCTTCTGGGGTGAAGCCACATTTGCCGCTATTACGATTCTCAACAAGACAAACGTCCGGGTAAACAGCACTCAGACTCCTCATGAACTTTGGTATGGTAAGACTCCCACGGTAAAATACTTCAAAATTTTTGGAAGCAAATGCTACATTAAAAGGACTGATGAAAATATTGGCAAGTTTGAACCTAGAGCAAATGAAGGCATCTTACTTGGCTACTCTCCCCACAGCAAAGCTTACAAATGTTACAACAAAAGACTTGGTAAAATTGTTGAAAGCATTGATGTAGTGGTTGAAGAAGAAGGAAAAAGTCCTAGGTAGGTAAAATCTGAAGATTTCGAAGAAGACTATCCGTCAACATCAAATCAGATTCATGACGAAGAAGAAACCCATGAGGCACCAGAAGAACAGATAAGGATAGAAGAAAAGACTCCATCTAGATATGTTCAGAAGAATCATCCAGAATCTCAAATTTTGGGGCAGAAAGAGGCAGGTGTGCAAACAAGAAGAACCATTTCAGAAGCTTCAAGCTATCTAGCATTGCTCTCCTCCACTGAACCGCAAAATGTAAGAGAGGCTTGCAAAGATGAATGTTGGGTCAAGGCCATGGAGGAAGAACTCGAGAAGATTAAAAAGAATAACACTTGGGAGTTGGTTCCTAGAAAAAAAGATAAGAATGTCATAGGGACAAAATGGATTTTCAAAAATAAGCTGAATGAAAATGGGGATGTGGTTAGAAACAAGGCAAGACTTGTTTGTAAAGGATATGCGCAATAAGAAGGCATAGACTTTGAAGAAACTTTTGCTCCAGTTGCCAGACTTGAGGCTATAAGAATGTTCCTTGCTCTCTCTAGCTTTCAGAAGTTCAAAGTATTTCAGATGGACGTAAAATCTACCTTTCTGAATGGAGACTTAAATGAAGAAGTATATACTAACAACCAGATGGGTTTATTCTTGGAAATGATCCAAAACTTGTATGCAGGCTCAAAAAGGCTCTCTATGGCCTTAAACAGGCTCTAAGGGTGTGGTATTATCGATTGGATAAGTACCTCCATCAACAAGGTTTTATAAAAGGATCAACTGATAGCAATCTGTATATAAAAATTGACAATAATAAGTTGCTGATACTTGTTGTGTATGTTGATGATATCATCTTTGGTAGCAATGAAGAAGGCATGAGTCAAAATTTTTCCTTGGTGATGCAGAAAGAATTTGAAATGTCCATGCTTGGCGAGCTCACATATTTTCTTGGTTTACAATTCCAACAAAACAAAGATGGAATTTTTATATCACAAACCAAATAGCTCAAGCAGATCTTGAAGAAATATGAGATGGAGGATTCGAAACCAGTATGTACCCCTATGGTGACAGGATGCAGCCTCAGCGCAAATGATGAATCGGCAGCAGTACATCAACCAACCTATAGATCCATGATTGGTAGTATGCTCTATCTAACAGGTACCCGACCAAACATTATGCATGCAGTGGGAATAGTTGGAAGGTTTCAAGCAAATCCAAAGGAAACTCATCTTCAGGCAGTTAAGAGAATTTTCAAGTATCATCAAGGAACTCAAAACTATGGCTTATGGTATCCTAGAGGTACAGATCTCACACTTCATTGATACACAGATGCGGATTGGGCAGGAAGCGTGGATGACAGGAAAAGCACTAGTGGTGGTGTATTCTTCATGGGTCCTAGATTAGTATCTTGGTTCAGCAAGAAACAAAGCTCTATTGCATTATCTACAGCTGAAGCAGAATATGTAGTTGCTACATCTTGCTGCACACAACTCCTTTGGATGATGCAAACATTGCAAGATATTCAAATCACTTGTACTCCACCTATCTCCATTTTTTGTGATAATACAAGTGCAATCATTATTTCAAAGAATCCTACCATGCATTCAAATACTAAACACATACCGATCAAGTATCATTTTCTCCGAGAACAAGTGCTTGAACAAAAGGTCAAATTGGAGTATGTTCCCTCTAAGGAACAAGTTGCTGATATCCTCACCAAACCACTGCCCAGAGAGACCTTTGAATACCTCAAACAAAAGCTGAGGGTAGTTGATGCATCATCTTGTTGTTGAATCTTGTCTATTTCAGAGATTGTTGTACACGAGGTTCATATGGGATATATGCGTACATACGCTGGTTTATGTGGGTACATTCGTGTATAAAAGCAAGGATGAGAAGAGTCCGATATGGGTCTGTCAGAGACCATTTGGCACAGGTTCAGGGGGAGCATATATTCTTATAATAATGCATTGTTGGCATTATCATAGAAGATCTTGGTTCAATTCTTCAGTTGTTTTGATTTCAAGAGGAGCAAATGCAGAAGGAGAACATGGAGTCTGATCTGAATTATGATTGACAAGATGCTGCTGATGTTTTGTCTCTATGTCTTATATTTCTTTTGTCAAGGTCATGTATATCCCCACTTGGTTGGGAGTTGTATGTATGAGTCTTTGGTGATAGGAAGGTTAGTTATGATGTATAAAGTCAGATTTCGTTTGTAGAATATTTTCTTGCAGATCTTGCCTATATGTTAGGGGGAGCTTGAACTGCACAGTAGAGCAGAGATTTCAGCATGTATTCAGGGGGAGCATAACCCTTTGCCCTTGATGTCAAAGGGGGAGAAAGACCTTGAATGACTTTGGGTTGCCATCAAGTCCAAAGGGGGAGATTTCTGGCATTATGACTCAGGCTTGGCACAGGTTTGGCTTGATGACGTAAGTGTTGTCCTTGATGGCAACTCACTCAAGTAGCAGATCTCAGTTCAGGCACTCAAATAGTAAGAAAAATGAGATACCCGCAGGTTCCTGTTCACAAAGTTGCGGTCATCGGCAGGTTCCGCAGGCGCGCTGAACAAAAGGTGCGGACATCAGGTGTGCCGAACAAAAAGTGCAGTCCTAAAGTACACGCACTTTCATGCAGAGAAAAATGCGTGCACGTGGGAAATCTTATGGTTGGTCCATGGTATTTGTCCGATGTTTTTGATCATATGGTTTTGGTCCGTGGTTTTGCTTCTAAAGTATTGAACCCAGGTTTTGGGTCCCTTGTATTGGATTTCTATGGTTTTGGACCATGGTTTGAGTAAGGCCTAGTCTATAAAAAGGAAAGGAGATCATTTGGCTGGGCACTCATGTGTTGAATATCTTAAGAAGAGCAAGATCTGAAATTTTGGTGATCGGTTGGTGAGTGATAGCTGGATCTGAATCAAGGAGAAACCTGAGCATTACAAGACAGATCTACTCATGGGTCGAGATCTCCTTGGCGCATGATCAGATCTGTAAATCTGATAGTCTGGGTTATACTTGAAGTCTAAAAAATTATCTATACCCACAGAACCACAGATGCAACACAGCGCAGGTGCGGAGACCCGCAGGCCGGACATGGCGCAGGCGCAGAGAACCGCAAGCCAGACAGGGCATAGGTGTGGCGAACCGCAGGCCAGAAAGGGCGCAGGTGCAGAGAACCGCAGTTCAGACACGGCGCAGGTGCGGAGATCCACAGGCTAGGCACGGCGCGGGTGCTGAGATCCGTAGGTTTCACACAGCGGGAGTGCGGATATCCGCATATTTTTATTGGTGAAGTTGCGGACTTTTCTTGAAATATGTTTTAGCTGTTTTTGTCTATTACTTCTGAGTTCAGGGTTCTGAATTAGTGTCTGGTTGTTGTGTATTGAGAAGTTATTGATTCAGTATTTGTACAAGGAAGTTGGTGGATTGCGGATCTATTTGATGTTTGATTGATATTCATGGATCCAATTTGAAAATTCATGAAACGTGGTCCTTGGAAGAAAAGAGAAGGCTATAGCCTTCTGCAGGTTGAAGCCTATGTACTGGTATAAGACTGCACCAGTACAGAATCATTGTAAAAAGAAGTTTCTAATTGAAAGAAAATAGAGACATATTGCAGCAGGTGGTTTTCACCCACATTGGGTTTCCACCTTATATCTTGTGTTCTATGGTGTGACTGTTTGCTCTATTTTTCTTGTTCCTGTTTACTATTATATGGTTTTGACACACAGATTAATGATCCACATCTGAGGAATATATTAAATTATAAGTCTGGAAGGTATACGCAAGTTTCATTAGTCAGATCTGCAAATATTTGTCTAAATTGAAAAGAGTTTGATAATACTGATTTACCCCCCCTCTCAGTATTATTTCCAACACCATCTGGTTAGATATCAACCACTCCATAACAGAAGTATGGCCATCCATACAAATTATTTTTGAGAAGCAAGAATTGATTGCTAGATGCAGGGTAGAGATAGATAATCAAAAGGAAACATTGGGACAAAACCCAAAGAAGCAGCAGGGATGATCAAAGTACTAAACTCTAAGACTAAGCAACAGTTGCAAGAGATAAATATTCCAGATAGGATAGCTACTATTTTGGAGATTAAGAAAGTCCTTATGAAGAAGAATCTACTAACTTAGCTGAAAACAAAGTGTGAAGCTTTGACCATTGTAGTCAGAAGGTGTCATGCTAAATTCAGTATGTTGCATAAGAAAGGTTTACCAAAGTTAGTGTTATCAAATGATCAACTAGTAAAATTGGATGATTAGTGTGAAAGATTATATACTATTGCAGTAGACAACAGTCAATTTGTAGGGATAAAAAGACAGATTACTAGAAAAGAGTTTTTGGAAGCTTTGAGCCCTGACCTCACAATCAAATATGAAGTTGGACATCTTTTTCTCACTAAACCAAATTTTGAAATATATACCGAATTTGATGAGATATTTAGAAGAATGGTAAATCTAGAGATACCAAGTGAGAAGAGGTTGGATCAATTGTGTGAAACAATTGATTAACTTTCCATTACAACAAGAAGACATCACAACAGTTTTTAAGGAACAGTCATCAACCACTTCCTACTTAATAGGGACACATCATTTAGCAGTTTTCTTTTCCTATTTTCTTTCAAATTATTTTTGTAATCAGTTAAAAATATTTTGTTTACTATCCAAACTAGTATAAATAACTCTCTTCTACGATTTATTAAAGGTGGTACCTTTCCATAAGAAATTTTGTAAAGCATTAATGTACAAGCTTTTTCTAGATCACTGATAATAAAGCAAAGGATTCTGAATTTGTTATCATGCAGTCTCATTTTCTTCTGTAATTATTTCATGTGTTTCATTCATTTTGTTAATTCTGCATATGTTTAACTTTTATAGAGATATCAGGTGAGAATAAATGTGTTACAGTTATTCTTAAAATTCCTTCTGAAGCTATTATTATAAAGAGATTGAGATATTGGATTGTTTGTCTGAAAAGCTCCCTCTAAATCATAAAATTTTCAGTGTCTTATGTAATTTTAAGAATATTTTGTTTAACTTTTGAACATTGGTGAAAGGTTCTCCCACTTATGATGATTTATCTTTCTATCTGAAATTTAAACCAATCATATCTCCTTACTATTCTTTCTGCACATCTTATCAAATTAAAATCACTGTGTGAAGTTAAATAGCAGCCCTTTGGTTATTTATTAGTGCTATGTAAAAGAGTTAATACATCATTCTTATAAAAAAAATTATGTATTGGTCCTCCATAAAAACCAAAACCAAAACCAAAACCCCAAAATAAATATCTTAGATGCTCTGGCATGATCAATTGACCATTATCATCTTAGAGGTACAACACTCTACACTAGTGCTCACGTTACTAGACCTGTAGCAACCATTTGAGATTGAGACACGCGCCTTCAAATATGATATCTGTGTAGTTCTTACTTAGAAGGGGCATCTAGTGGCTTATCACAGTGAGACACTTTCAGACACAGTCTGAAATTATCCCACTTACGAAAAAAAAATTATTCATCAACACAGACCACTGACCCCTGTAGTTTATACAAACACAAGGGAAGTTGCAGAACGATCGCCATCAGAAATGTTCCACCTACTTGCAATAGTTCCATTTCAACATTAAGTACAAGAAGGGAAGCACCAATGATGTTACATACTCCCTCAGTCGACCACTAGTCATGGCGTTGATCATTGTGCTCGACTCCTGTGGGCACGAGACTTCGGGGTGGCTGCATCTTTACCAGAGTGATCCAGAATTTGGCAACACATACCAGACATTCCTAGAAGGGAAGCAAGTTCCAAATTTTCACCTTCATGTTGCACTATTATGCCACGTGGGACCCATCTTTGTTCCTTCAGTGACCGCACGCCAAGATAATTTGGGAGGCACACTACATTCAGGTTGCTAGACATTTTAGAGTAGAATAGACAGTGGTGGTACTGCAGAAGTATTTTTATTGGTCGAAACTTCGCCAAGATGTTGGGAATTACATTAGATCATACACCGCCTACGCCATTGCCAAACCAACCATCAAGAAGTAAGGAATATATACTCCTCTACCTAGTGCTAGTTGACCTTGGGAATCTATCTCCATGGATTACATGTAGGGCCTTCCTTCTACTAAGCACGAAAATGATTGTGTTTTTGTTGTCGTCGACATATTCTCTAAGATGGCCATCATGGCGACCTACAAGAAGATTATCACAATAGAGGCCACTGCTAAGCTCTTCCTTGTGTGAGTGCGGGTACACTTTGGTATCCCATAGTCCATTTTCTTAGATTGGGATAGTCGATTCCTGAGTGCATTTTGGTCAAGTCTCTGGTCGATAATGGATACAAAACTTACTAATTCCATGACTTTCCATCCCCAAACTGATGGCCAAATAGAGGTTTTCAATAGGATGATCGTACACGTTCTGCGCATGTATAACTCGAAGCATCCACACACATGGGATGGAAGTCTCCCCTATGTCCAACACAGCTACAAAAAATCTCTCCATAGCTCAATGGACCACAAACCCTTTGAGGTAGGGATGGAATTTCATCCATTATGTCCCATTGATGTGGCCATACCATTTGCAATCACACAGGCAGATTCGGCGCACATCTAGTTTGAAGCTGAGAGGGCTAACAGCTTCATTGAGTACCTTCAACACATCCACCAGTAGTTCCATGATATATTGGACAGAGCCAATGCTAAGTACAAGCAGCTCCACGATCAACATTGAGTGTCGCATAAGTTCCAAGTGGGCAATAATGTTTGGATATACTTGTAGAAGGAGTGCCTCGTTGGACCCCACCGCAAGCTTCACCCACTCCCATATGGGCCATACACCATCACCAAGGCTATATGGGACAACGCTTTCTGCTCAGCATCCCACCGTTCCTTGGTCTGCACCCAGTGTTCAATGTAAACCGCCTTCAGCCATACACATCCAACATTGCAGAAAACCACGCACCAACAGAGATCAACCGAGATTGCATAGAATAGGCCACAAATGATCATCTCATGGACATGTAGATCAAGCACACTCACCAAAAGAGGATCCAACTATATCGATTTTTCAAAGCAGAACAACTCCTTCACCAGGTAAAGTGTTTCACCAGGGACTAGGTTCAACATAAATTTCCTCAACTCATGGATGCTCTGCATGCAATGGTGACCATTTCTTCTTAAGGGAGGAGGAATGATCCAAGTGGATATTGGTTTCCACCCACCTATTCCACTTATACCTCTAGTCAGTTTCATATGTTTCCTTGTTTATGCTAGCCTTTACTATTTTTAGCAGTTTTTCGAGTCCTAAATGTCCAGAGCAGTTTTTACCCCATAAACGGCATTTTTTTGACGTCCACTATAGGGATGAAAATCATGTAATACTCAGAGAGACCTTTCCAACAAGGTATCGTATGCACCAAATGGAGATAATATGACCAAGTTACAACCCCAAGAAGTTGATTTCCCAACTAACCCCAACGAGGCCCACAAACGTTTGGCTTTACATCTTCTGGGGGTAGAGTTTTGGTTGTTTAAGATTTTCCCTTGTTATTAAATAATAAATAGGCCCTTGAGCCTCATTGTAACATAGTTCATAGGCATGTAGCCACCACATCTCTTCTCAGAGATAAGCTACCATACATCAACCTAGTTTATTTCCATTATGTTTGTAAGCATATTTCAATATTCTAGTTTTAATGAAATGAAGTGTTATTTTTGTTGTATCTCTATATTTATGGTTATATCTATAATTTTTTGCATCCATGTTTAATTTCGGATCATCTCTATGTAAAATGTCTTGAAAATGTGCAACACTAAAGCGACAAAGTTTTACCCCCAAAAAACATCGTTCGATGCCTCAAAATGCTCCTAGAAGGTTTCAGCCCCCATTTTGCCAAACTGGGTCCCACCAGTAAAAATGGTCCTATGAGTTGATTCCTCCACTTTTTCCACTATGAATTCATCAATATGGATGAAAAAAATATAACTATTCAATCTGTATCATATATATTAATGAGTAGTTGAGTCCGCAGCAACATAGTTTTCCGAGTAAATAGTTGCAAACATAGTTGATTATGTTTGTCTTTTTTGGATGCTTCTTAATTGTAGATGTTGCAGTAGCAGCAACAACAATGAGAGGTGTTTCATGAAGCACTTTCCATAGGTGCAGGATAAGGGTGGTTGATATTCCCTTTCTTTCTCAGAGGGAGTGTTGAAAAATGCAACAAGAAATTCTCAATTTGACTTTTACCTTGATTAAATTGAGGAAATTTGAAATTCCACATTAGTGGACAACTTGGAGGAGTTAACTGAGGTGACATGGAATTTTTCACTCAGTTAAGAACACTCAATTTGATTTAATGAGTTGAATTTTAGTTTTCATGTGTTGATTCCTATTTTATAGGTGTCTAGCTCAGTTAATTTGAGTTAGGGGCATGAAGTTCAATTGTCTGTAGTGATTCCTAAATTTAAGGAGCCTAATTCGAGATAATTTGAGTTATAATCAGTTAAACTAGTTCTAACTATTAATATAACTATTCGGTGGGTTGTTAAGTAGTGGGACATCAGTCTAACTCAGATATCATCTAGTTAACTGATCAATCAGCTAATGATTAGCTCATGCATGAGGAGAATTCAAGTTCCCCAACTGTGGTGGAGATTCCAAGGTAGTGTACAATTAATTATATACTAGATGTTGACAGTGTTGGACCTGCCAATAATCAGGCGATCTCCCTGGTATGAAGTCCCAACTAGACCTCAAACCATTTGGTGTAGGAATCCCATCCAGTATGATGGCCTGGTTGCCATTATCTTAAAGATTTTCCTTAGCTCTTGCTTGTCAGCATGTGAGAGTGGTTTACTTTCTCTTTGGACATCGAGGTTCGCATGCTTGGTGAGTGCTTACTGTTGTTTTTGTCAAAGATCTTTCACTATAGAGGGAGAGGGTGGAGTGAGTCTCAGGTTGAGAGGGAATAGTTCCAATTTTGTTAGAGACACACAACACAACAAGACATGTGTAGCTTCCAGTAGAGTAGTCCACACAGATGTGGCAGTCACAAACACAGTGAACGGATAACACGCACAACACTCAGCGGAATAGTCCACACAAGTATGACGGGCGTTATAACAAGTTTACATGAATGAATATGTCAAGTGTCTGGCGGGATATCCCACATGACCGAGACAATGTTAGCAACTGATACAACACATTTCCAACAACATATGTATTAAAACGACCGAAGCAGTTCAACTGTCTTAACACAAGTTAAAGCAACATGCATTAAAAGCATCCAAAGAATAGTCTTACAAACGAATAAAATACATGTGTGAAAATATGTTGGCTTGTTAACAAGCTTTTGAATTAAGTGAAAGTTCCAAGACACATCCGTACACAATTACATCACTAACCCCGATAATGGAGTGTTGGAACCACTGTTCGCTCCTCAAAGAAAAGATTGCAGACTCTCAAGGCTATGTGGGAAGAGCCAAGGTGAAAATTCCTTTGCATGTACAAATGAGAGGTATTTATGGCCAAAGGTAAAATTGGCCCTTGTGATTATTCAACTTCCCTCATGACTATTTTACATGACTCTTCAAATTTACATGACTCTTCAAATTTTCATGTGCATCTCTTGGACTTCCACATTACATTACATTGATTACAGTAGTGTGGCACACAGTAGTGATGTGGAAGAGATGACTCATGACATGACTTGACATGATAGAGCTGGTATGTTCATGTTGCTGGTGGCGTGCATGTTGAGCTGCAGTGTTGCTGAGTGATGGATGTCCTCTTGGTGTATCATAGCTTCACCTCCGCATGGCAAGGTGTGCGGAGCCTTCGATGGTCTTGGTGTTATCTTCATGTTTCATGTGCATGTTTCTCCTTCGCTTGTACTTTGGAATGATTCATGTGTTCGTCTCTTCATAAACAAATCTCCTCGCATGCATTCCTCGTTCGTCCCTTCGCGACACAATCTCCTCGCATGCATTCCTCGTTCGCCTGTTCGTGAACAAATATCCTCGCATGCTCTCTTTGTTCATCTCATTTGTCATCGCATCATGTGTCATCCATTTACATGTATCTACAATCACTCATGACGAGACGACATCAAAACTAGAAATCTCCGAGTCTGCCATGATGCATTATCATTTTCTTTTCGATGCAGGTGACCACGAGAGAGGACAAGGCTCTGAAACTGTGCAATGCGGATTTCAAGTCAGGATGTAGACTCCGGACACTACTGGTGAAAATTGCGCAGAGGTCACTAGGAGACTAAGATGGACATGCTGGATTAGCAGTGACTGTTCGCGAGATCTGGCTAGGCTGGAGGGTAGATTTGCGCAATTTTTTCAGGGAGGCAGTGTAGGCAGCAGAGGGGGACTGGCAAAAAAACTGTGTAATTTATCCAGGGAGATGGAAGTAGGCCATAGGAGTGCTGCTGACCAAAATTGCGCAATTTTTCTGGGGAGAGGGCATCAGGCTGCGGGAGTGCTGCTGGAAAAAACTACGCAATGCTAGGAGGCTATCCTACTGGACATCCTTGCATAGTTTTTGAGATGAGCGGGATGCTAGGCAGCTAGGGAACTGCTCATGAAAACTATGCAGCTTTCAGGGCGAGTAGCAGGCAGGATGACTCAGTCACTGGCTGGAAAAACCGCGCAATTTTTTGAGGGAGATAGTGATGGACATAGGGTGTCTGTCCAACATGCCTACATAGTTTCTTCATTCAACAGAGTCGGCATGCTTTGTAAGTTTTGCGTAATTTTTTGGGGGAGTGAGTCTCGTGGTCACTACCTGGTCAAACTCTCTCGTTGACCAGCTGGAGGCTCGGTTGATGTGCTTGCGAACATCATAGATTGAAATGGCTTGTTGGGAAACTTCTGCGTTGTTCTAGGTGACAGTTGGTCGATTCGATTCTAGGGTTGCGTAGTGCAGACTGCCCAGGAGGCAGCCTCAAGCTCTACACAATTTTGGGCAACAGTACATAATCACTAAGAGCTGAAATTGCGCAATGCAACTCAACGGATTCCCGATTGTTGGAGGATGGCCTAGTCGAAAAAGCTTCAACAAAATGACTAAGTGTCTGAACGATTGAATTCGTACATGCATGACCTCACGAACACACACTCAACATGACTTGATGACAAGACACCTCGAACCAACAAGACAACATGCACTTAGTGTGACTGAACGATGGTGTGAACGACAAGTGTGACACTTGTGATAAATCGTTGAATGACTGCGACAACGCTTGAGCGATAGTGCATACAACTTCGTGTGTGAGTGTGACAGATGTTTACATAGTGGACACAACTTGTACACACGAAGGCGAACTTGTGCATGGCCAGAACATGATTGCAAGCATGATATTGTGACCAACATGAAAAAAGATGTTTGTTGATTAGTCAAGCGAGGAGGGTGCAAAGACTCAACATGAGATGACAAGATGAACCCAAGTGCTTGCAAACATGAAGGAAAAACCCAAGGAAGGCTCTGAATTTGGATGCAGACCAAAATTTTGGAGGGTGTTGCAGCTGATACAACACCTAGTGACACACTGGTTGAACTCCAGCTTCTCTATTTTGGTTCATTGACAACACATGGCCTTTGTATTTTAGGTAGAATTGAATCGATGTGCGAGTTACTTCAGCTTCTCCACTTACCCCATGGATAGACATGGTTCACCTTTCATCAACTAAGTCAAACACAATAGCAAGTTTCATCTTGATCACAGTGTTTCGAAATTGGGAAGGGTAGTTTGGCTCGCGAGTTAAAAAAAATCAAAGTATAAGTTTTCATCTTTGGTGCTACTCCACTGCCAGTAGGCCTAAACAATACCCTGACATAGTCACATAGGAACACATGCATTGCTCCACTGCCAACGAGCCTGGTCAGTACCCTAGTGGAGTTGAATTCTTCACCTCTCTACGTAGGAAGCCTTTCTCTTCTTTTTCCTTTGTATTTTTTAAGAGGACTATGCATAGGCGCTTATTTTTTTTGGGGGGTGGAAGAGGGATCCTGACTTATTAAGAGTAGAAGAGGTTTCTCCTTCATAGAAGGATGTAAAACCTCTAATATAGGTTTGCTTGCTTAGATTTTCCCCTTCTCCATTTCTACTAGTTGGATGGTCTTGAACACACAGAGAAGAAGGTTGAGTGCAGGCATGGGGTTTCCCAGTGTGGACATAGGTTCATGGTTAGACCCAAGCTTCCCTTGCAGACCGCTCATATTTTCGATCAAGACTTCACCGGCCAAAGGTTTAACCAAGAATATAGAGGACAAATGCTAGACTGGCTAATTGTTGTAGTGTAACAAGACTCTTTAGATCTCAGCCACATACTCCTTCAAAATCCAGAACTTAGTAGAGGGAAACACTTATTTACAAAACTAAAAAGAGAATGATACTAAGAAAACAAAAAAATATCAAAACAAAAATAGTAAGCAAAGCAAACAAAACAACAAGTAAGAAAAGCAAGCAAGAAAAAAAACAAAACCAAGTCGGAAAGAAAACAAACACGCAAACCATAAAGCAAAGACAAGCAAGGAAGAAAACACTAATCCTACTCCTATGCTAAATAGTGCATGGGCCTACCCATATGAATTGATATTTCCAATGCAGCCATCGGCACATTGGTTGGCCCATGTTGGTTAAGGCATGGTTCGCTATAAGAACAGTCAAGCGAACCAGCAAACATAAAAGATATAATAATGAATCCCAACATACTTCGAGTTTAAACTTGTCCACAGAAAAGAAAAGAGTGAAAGCACAAGACAAACCCTCTCTGGACTTACCATGGTTTTGAGACACACTCCATATAGATGATAAGCATATGCACTCTCTTGACTATGGCATACAAGTAAACATGAGAAAATGAGACAACTTACTGCTAGCAAGTGTGCTTGTTGTGAATGAATCCTCTAGTGTGCAAGTGATGGGATCATGTAATTCCGATGGAGGAAGTGAAATTTGTGTGTTGGATTTATCTTCAGTGCATAGAGATGACTGATGAGGATCCTTGAGTTTTTTTCAAATTTTCCAATTGGAAGTGGAACTAACCTCAGGACAGCGAGGTCCTAAAATAACCATCAGCTCAGGCTGAAGTGCCTCGACAGCCTGCGTGGTTTCCACTTCGTCAATAGATAGATCATCATAGACTAGTGGCTTAGAAAAATTAACAACGAGTGAATCAACATCATGATGAGATGAAGAAGTACAGAGATCATGACAACCATGGTCAGAAAATTCAAGATGTTTTTCAGCATCCTCATGATTTGATGAATCATACAGAGGGGTAGATGAGAAGCAAGAATGTTCACCCTCCATGTTTTCGAGAAAAGCAAATGAAAAATCAAGTGGATTTTTAATGAGAGATTTTTCCTCTCTGCTATCAAATGATGGACTGACATTAGGTGTGTTCTACGAATGATCGGAAGAAGATGCATCTGTGGATGGATTAACACAAGGACGATCATAGATAACAGAATTACCAACGATGTCAGGAAAAAGTGGAGGAGGCATGGACAGAAGGATGTCATCCTTCATCGCAAGTTCATGCTCATATTCTCGGTCATACTCTTCGTGACTGACAACGTAGGTTGGTTGTGAAACATCAACTCCATCACAACAGGTGTAGAGTCTGGAATGAAATAACACAAGACAGCGCAATCTGAAGGATCAACAGAACACGGAGACAGAGGTTGAGGTAACAAGTGTGTATGATAACCCATGGGCTTCCCAACCAAATCAACACAGATATTGGGAGTAGTGAGGGTGGGAGGATGTGACAGTTGAACAAACATGTGCGCATGTTCTGCCACATCACTCTGCATTGGTGGAGTTGTTTGATGAGGGGAAAAAACTTGTGACAGTGACTGTTTCCACTTGTGATTGCGCAGCTCCATCACCAAAGAATGTTGAGCAGGGTTTTAACTTTAACTTCATTTTGGGACAGCGTGATTTGGTAAGGAAATATTCAAATCTGTCCATGAGATATTGGAATTTTGTATGACTTTTCGGAGCTTCAAACATGAATAGATGGAAGCGCTACGTAAAATCCATAGGCAATTCACGCAGGGCCTTCTGTTGTTTTAACAAATTTTTATCAAGTGCTTCAGGATCAAAATGGTGAAAAACAAATTCAATTAGATCATTGAACTACTTGAATGAATGCACAGAGTTATGAGGAAGTATGCTACACCATCACAATGGGTGGTCGGGAAGTGTGTGTGCAAGCAGCGAACAGACCTCTGTTTCAGTAAAACCATCCACCTTCTCCATGCGTGCATGGAATTAATCTAAGTGCTCAGGACAAGCCACTTCGCCTTCACCATCATACGTAATTCGTGACAAGTCATCCTTTAATGCCTTCTCGAAATAAAAGATATGTCCATTGGACAGAAATTTCGAAGGTTGAACTATAACAAACTCCATGATAGATGTGCAAATATTCAAAACAAATTATGAGGATTTAGCTTGTCATCTGGCCCTCCTTCTAGTGCCAAAAATGTTGACGGTGTTGGACTTTCCAACATTCAGGGGATCTCCCCGGTATGAAATCCCAACTAGACCTCACATTATTTGGTGTAGGAGTCTCATCTAGTATGATCGCTCAGTTTCCATTATCTTAAAGATTTACCTTAGCTCTTGCTTAGGAGCATGTGAGAGTGGTTTACTTTGTCTTCGGACAACGAGGTTCACGTGCCTGGTGAGTGCTTAGTGTCGTTTGTGCCAAAGCTCTTTCATTACAGAGGGAGAGGGTGGAAGTGAGTCTCAGTTTGAGAGGGAATATTCCCAAATATACTAGAGACGCACAACACAACAGGACATGCGCAGCTTCCGGTGAAGTATTCCACACGGATGTGGCAGCCACAAACACACAGTGAACGGATAGCATGCACAATACTCAACGGAATAGTCCACACAAGTGCGATGGGCGTTATAACAAGTTTACACAAATGAATAAGTTAAGTCTCCGGTGGGATATCCCACATGGCTGAGACGATTTTAGCAACTGATACAACACATTTACAACAACATATGTATTAAAACGACCAAAATAGTTCAATAGTCTTAACATAAATTAAATCAATTAGAGTCGATATCTTCATCCCTCCGTCAGAGATCAAATTCTCTTGTTGCATTGCATATTAGGTGTCTCGCTCAGTCAGCTGCATTCCATTAGGAGCATGGATCATTTGACGCTAGTGGCTTGTTGTACATCTTCCTTCATGTCCTTTACCTGCTAGTCCATTTTCATTCATCAAAGTTGTTCTGCAGTCACTTTTGTCTTTAAATTTGGAGAAGTTAGTTCTAGGGTTCCAATTTCATTAGGTCTAGAGTTTTATTAAAAAGGTCCCCAAAATCTCCAATAATGGTTAGCAGGCGCATGAGAAGGTTGAATAAAGTTCCAGTACCAAAAAATTTCATAATCAATTGCTCAGAAATGTATTTTTCCTCAAAACTCTGTTTTGAGGAAAAACATAGTATTTTAGGTTTTATTTGTATAAATTCATGTATTTTCAGTTCTCTTGTATGTAAATCACTTCAGTGGCAACCCTGGCCATCTTTCCAAGCCTCAGTAGCTCCATCCCCTACAAGGCAAACAAAAATCAAGAAAAATCAAGTCATTCAGTTCATCAAAAGGCTCAAATAAAGTAAACTGCTCAAAAGACAAAGTTGAAAAGCAAAGTCACATTGCAAACATTATAAAGATGGGTTTTATGACTCAAAAATTAAAAGACTCTTGTATATAAATCATTTTTTACAATTCAAAAGCTCATTGGCATTCCAAGAAGAAAGATTGAGCAAAGTGAAAGCCGTGTTGGAAAAACGAGAGCAAATCACAGCAAAGGCACTCAGTTTTGGAGGCGCGGAGCACTGGGTGAGAGGCACGGCGCATAGGGCCACCATCTTAAGGGTTAATTTGTACTGGCACGGCGCACACAGGAGGCGCGGCGCGTTGGGTTTGAGGCGCGGCGCATAGAGCTGCCAAGCCCAATTCTCTGAAAAACTCCCTCAAATTGCCAAAATCGCTCAAAATTTCCAGTGTGCAAGTAAGTTCAGCCCTCTTCCTTGCTAGTAAAGGAGTTTTTCTTGAAAATTTATGGTGGTTGTGTGAAAAAACTTAAACCCTAATACCTTGAAATTTCTCAAAAGCCATTGCCTAGGTGTTGTTGGGAAAAGTATCCAATACGGAATGACCCTATCCCACTCTAAGGGTGATAGTACCTCAGCAACAATCAAAGCAAAGCTATTCGAGATTACTTCTTTATGAGATGTAAGAGAGGGGAGAAAGAGATCCACTAACCATTGTCTTCCGCTAATGATTGATCCAATCTTCTCTCTTTGCTGCTTGCACCCAGCTCCTTGCTCTTTTACTGGCCCAGCTACACCAAGATCCTGCAAAATGACAAGAGAGGGAAACTACAAGAAGCATACATTCATAATTGATTCAAGGATTAGAATAAATCAAATATACAAGTATCAATACGCCATTGAGACACATGCATATAGAAGAACCTCAAATGCTTTATTAATGGAAGAAGTAAAGTTCAGGAAGTGATACAACCATAAAAGGCCCAATCCAGCATCACCTCCCAGCAGAAAGAAATCTCCTCTTCACCTCCTTCAAGCAAATCACCCAATAGTTCTATACTCAAACCAACAGCACTTCCTTACATTCACAAGATTCCAGCCTCCTTAGACCTCATGAGAGAGCTCTATATATAGGAGATTTGGAGAAAGGATGAGTCAGCTTGAGCTTGGCATGAAGCTGACTAGTGTCCTCTCCCACTTCAGTTATACTTCAGTTCTTGAGTCCACTTGGAGTTTCTTGCTTCCACTTGGAGATCTAGATCCTCTTACTCATCACAAGGCGAATTCCCTGATCCAAGTGTCATTTTGGAAGCTTCCTGGGCATTTGACACCTTGCAGAATGACTGTGCCACTTGGCCAATCTCGCCCAGCGCAGGTAGCCTTCATTAGAGTTGACATTCAGCGCAGGTACAGAGTGGAGCAGTTGACATTCAGCGCAGATGCTCAGTGGAGCAGTTGACATGATCCAGAATTAGCTTGTTTTTGAGTGTTTTCAGGTGGAGAACTGATTTTCAGTGCTGTGGTTTGCTGACCTTGTTCCTCTAGGGGTAGGAACAACATGTTTAGGGACTTTGGATCCCTCAAATTATCGACATTTCATGCTTCATGCTGTAAGGCACAAAAATGTCTATAACACTAGGGTTTGTACTTGTCATTTTGCTGCCAAGTTTATTCTACCACTCCCTCATTTTTTCACTCCTCCATTCATTTTCTCAGCCTATCCACCCATTCCCTAACTCCCATATTCAGTCATCCCTATCCCCAATTCCCATTTTCCCAAATCCTAACTACAAATCCTTAAACCCTAATTGTTGTCCCTAAGCTTACATATTTTCCTAATCCCCTATTTCCCAAACAAAATCCTATCCTAACATTCCCAAAACCCCTCATACTCTCCTCCCCCACAGTCCCTCATATATTTTTACCCTTAGTAGCAGAAAATTAAAAACACCATAAATCTTCTACTACTCATCAAGAAAACTCACCCACTAGCAAACATGGAGTCTGATCCTTCATATGACCGTGATGAAGAGACACACAGTGACTCTCCTACAGAGGTACATGCACCAAGGAGACCTCATAAGGGTGGCAAACATATACGAGAGGAACCTACTACACTTGCTGAGCTGCAGGCCTACCCTCTTGCTATCACATGTTTCCAACACCAATCCTGCTATGAGTTATGTGAGATGGTTGCTAGAGTCTAGTATCATCATGAGCTGGCCCAGTTGTTTGTGCTTCATCTACATAATGGCCAAACCACTCTAGCTGGTGTAACATTCACTTTAACACCAGAGTCTATTTCTCTAGCAACCGGCATTCCTAATATTGGAGAGCAATGGAATAAAAGGCAGCAAATTGACAGGGAACATTATGAACCATACATCAAGCCTGGTTATTTGAGAAAACTCAACAGAGTTTTTCCCTTTTGGTACCTGAAAGATTCATATGCTCCTTTAATGAAATTGATAATGAAATATTTCAGCTGTGAGGGCTGGTTTTCTCGTCTATATGCTTATCATATCAGATTGTTGATGCACTTTACCAGGGTGAGAATGATGAATCTCCCCTACTTCATGTGCCGAAATATTGAGAATATGACCACCCTAGTACAACAAAAGACTCCTCAGCAGCAGTTTAACAGTATATATCATTTTACTCCCATTAAGATTGTGGTCATGCATCAGGTTGGTTTGCAGGGCATATCATGGGAGGATTTCATTTCTCATGAGTTCTTTACAGCTCCTCAGGGACCTCCAGAGGCTTTTCATGAGATAGGTGGACCTTCACATCAGCATGAGGATCATAAGACACAGACTACTGGTATGTCGGTGTTTGTCACCTATCAAAAGGGAACTAGATGGTTGTTTGCGGCAGCAAAGCGAGTATTATCTCCACCTAGGGTGGAAGGGGTCTCGCTTCCTTCATCAGCACAGCAGGTTCAAGACAAGGGCAAGAGGCCATTACAGGATGAGGGGCCTTAAGGTGAGCAGGAGACCGATTTCATTCTCATTGAGGGTGATGACACTGATTTGGGCCCACAAAGCTCAAAGCTCAAAGAGGTCATCCAGGAGCAACAGGCGGACATCAATGCTTTTTCCCTCAACTTAGAAAGAGCTAAGTGGATAATAAAGTACTTGGAGCAAAGAAACAAGTAGCTTGAGGATCAGCAAATGATTATGGAGTTGCAAAACATACGAGAAAACCGCCAAGCTGCCAAAAGGAGGAAGGTGAAGCTCACATCACTTGAGAAAGAAATCAATGCTGATCAGGAATCTTGGCTTGAAAGGGATAATATCCACTTAGAAAGGATGCTAGAGAAGGCCAACAGGGAGAAGACATTGTTGAGGCATATGGCCTATCATTACATGGCGAGAAACAAAGTATGCAAGGCAAGAATCAGAAGCTTGAAAGCAAAGTTGAAGAGGGCATCGAGGAGGTGAAAGGAGCAAGATAGACTTTAGATATTGGTTGAGGCTTCCTTGGCCCAACACAACACTTGATGGAGAAGACTCAGCCCAAATTTCAAAAATTTGGGACACTTTTTGCATTTTTGAAATTTTTGGGCTAAAACACAGAATTTTCTGCCCTATGCGCCGCGCCACCTGGCGCTCGCTTTTGATGGAGGCCTCCAAATGAGAAAAACTCAGCATTTTTGGATTTGGCATGAAGAAATATGCTTTTCTACCAATGGCCAAGAAATTTTGACAGGTTTTGAGCCCTCAAAAAGGTCAAAAACACTCAAAAAATGACCTTACTGCCCCTATTTTGACACACAAGAAGCAGTGTTGGGAGAACTCAGTTTTGGAGCAGAAACTGGAGGCCAAATTCAAAAATTCCACTTGTTCTAGAAAGTAGACAGGCAAACCTTTCTAACAAGAACACTTGGAGTAGATTTAGACATCGAGAAGGCTTCCAAAAGTGGCTGCAAACAAGCACTATGCATAGGGAAATCGGCGTGGCGCATTCTGTAAATTTTGCTCAGTTTCACCAAGAATACTCTATTTTTCCCCTGGCTTCTTGACAGTTTGACTTTTCTCCTTCTTAATGTCAAAGTTATGATGTAATTTAATGTAAATTGATGGATCTTGATGTAATTATGTCAATTTTTCACTCATGGAGGTAGATTCATCTATTAGAAAGTTGTTTGAAACTGAATGAATCAGTTCCCTAGTTTCTAGAGGCAAGTTGTTCCACTGCTTAATTTCTAGTTCTCAGTTTAAAATTAGTTGGAGCAGCTCCTAGACTTATGAGCTCGACCCCTAGAGGCTAGGATGAGTTATGGTTTGCCTATATCTTGTGATTTTTCAGTCATTAGCATGGTTGGACTTTTGGGAAAGCTTCGAGCTTCATTGTATACTCATATCAGCAGTTTTGGCTAAGGAATAGAGACCAGGGTTTGCAACATTCTTTGGGATTCATGTGGCATTTTGTTTTGGTATAGTGCTTTCTTCTGTAATTGTGAATTTACTTATGTTTTATGTATGCCATTATCTGTCTTGTTTCTTCTTAACTAAATCAAACAAGGGTAAAGGTAGAATCCATTGAAATTGTCGTGCTCTACCTAGGGTTTGCTTTCGTTTTTGATGTTTTCAGCTGTTTGAAGAGGATCCCTGAGTTTTCTTTCCCTATTAAATTCCTCACCTGTCTAATCTCTCCATCTCATTCAATTTGAAGTGCCAAATCAGTTGCCTACCTTGCCCCATAGAGATCTCTGCAAAACTGAGCCTCACTCCCCAGACCCAAATCTGCCTTTCCATTTGAGCCAACAAAACATCATTAAATTCAATCAAACTCTTTTGCATACATACCTAGCCTAAGATCAGTATTCATATCAGTCATCTCAAGCCCTCATTGATCATATTTTGCTGAAATTGACAAGGAGAGAGCCCTCTCCTGACCTAGTAGGGCTAGCTACCAAGTTAAGCATGGTTTGATGTTGTCATAGATCCTACCTTTCTCAGCCTGAGGTAGATTTAGGCTCTAACAAAAGCAACATGCATTACAAGCATTCAAACAATAGTCTTACAAATGAATAAAATACATGTGTGAAAATGTGTTGGCCTGTTAACAGGCTTCTGAATTAAGTGAAAGTCTCAAGACACATCCATACACCATTACATCACTAGCCCTGATAGTGGAGCACTAGAGCTACTGCTCGCTCCTCAAAGAAAAGATTACAGACTCTCAAGGCTATGTGGGAGGAGCCAAGGTGAAAAGTCCTTTGCATGTACAAATGAGGGGTATTTATAGCCAAGGGTAAAAATGGCCCTTGTGACTGTTTGACTTCCCTCATGATTGCTTTACATGACTCTTCAGATTTACATGTGGGTCTCTTGGACTTCCACATTACATTAAATTGATTATAGCAGTGTGGCCCACAGTAGTGATGTGGCCGAGATGACTCGTGACGTGAATCGACATGACATAGCTGGTATGTTCATGCTGTTGGTGGTGTTCATGTCAATTTGCAGTGTTGCTAAGTGATGGATGTCCTCTTGGTGTATCATAGCTTCACCTTCGCATCGCAAGGTGTGCAGAGTCTTCGATGGTCTTGGTGTTCGCTTGATGTTGCATGTGCATGTCACTCCTTCGCTTGTATTTTGACATACTTCATGTGTTCATCTGTTTGCAAAAAAATATGCTCACATGCATTCCTCATTCGTCCATCCATGAAACAATCTCCTCAGATGCATTCCTCATTCGTCCATTCGCGAACAAATCTCCTTGCATGCTCTCCTTGTTCATCCCATTCGTTGTCATGTCATGTCTCATCCATGTACCTACATGACAAAACAACATCAAATGAGAAATACCCTAGTATTCCATGATGCATTGTCATTCGCTTTCAGATGTAGGTGATCGAGAGAGAGGACAAGGCTCTGAAACTGCGCAAGGAAGATTTCAAGCCGGGATGCAGGCTCCGGGCACTATCAGTGAAAATTGCATAGAGATCATTGGGAGACTGAGATGGACAATCTAGATCAGCAGTGACTATCCGTGGGATCTGCCTTGGCTTGAGGGTAAATATTTACAATTTTTTCAGGGAGGCAGTGCAGGCAGCAGAGGGGGACTAGCAACAAAAACTACACAATTTCTCCAAGGAGATCGCAGTGAGCTGCAGGAGTACTACTAACAATAGCTGTGCAATTTTTTGGGGGAGGTGGTAGTGAGTTGTGGGAGTGCTACTGGAAAAAACTACACAATGCTGGGAGGCTGGCCTATTAGACATCCTTGTGCATTTTCTGAGCTAAGCGGGATGTTGGGTAGCTAGGGAACTTGTTATCACTAAACAAATTTCAAAGAAAAGGGGTAGTGTAAGGAAGAATTGGTCTTGGTCACTTTCGTGTTCCTTTCATGCATAATAAGCACTTGGCAAAGCTCAGGATTAGCATACATCAGAGTTTTCCATTTCAACTCAAGTAAGGCAGTTAGCACTCAAGAAGAAGAATGTAGCTTTGAGGAAGTCAAAAAAAGAAATTGATGTCTACCAACCTTGAGATTGCCCAATTCAAGGAAATGGATTACTTACAAGGTATAAACATCAAGCAAAGGAGACAACATGGTCAGCAGAAGGATTCAAAGACAAGCATAAGAATGAAACTCTAAAAAGGAGGAACTTTGTCTCCTTGTTTTTACTAGTCAACTTCTAGAAGAGTTTCTGAGTAGTTGAAAACTCATCTCTGAAAAGTGAAAGAGGTTTTCATTCCTAAGATACTGAAGTACAAAAACCTCTTCCACTTTCTTCAAATCCATTATGATCTGGGAGAAATGAAGGACCAAAGTTGCGCTACGAAACTGCTGTAGGTGCAGTTTTTCACAAGCATTTTTTTACACCTGTTTTTCAAAGACTCATTCTGGGCGGTAGGAAAGATGTTTCAAAAAACCAAGAGAGGTTTTTGTTCATCATGGATTGGCTCAAAAAAGGCTCCTTCAGTTTTTCCAAATACAGTTTTTATGAGAAGATATGAACTCTGTCCCAAGACCTATTTTTCAGCCAGAACAGTTGCAATGTGGTTGCTATCAATAATTGATTCCTTTAATAGTGAAAGTAAAGTGGCCATCATGGAAGCAAGGGAACACTTCTTGCGGTTGCAAATTCAGGAGCAGCTGGAGGTATATTACAATTTAAATTTTTTAAAAGATACAGTTAAGCCAGCAGAAAGAATCTCCTTAAAGAAGTCACACATCAAGTAAGGTTATATTTCAAATTTTGATGGTTTTCCTTGTTATAATCTCTCTTGAAGAATCATAAATTTTCACTCAGTTTTGGAAAGCTTTGGAGCAATGGAAAAGGATGAAATAGCAAAATTTTGGGTTGAAACTGTGTTTTTGGAATTATACAGCAGTTTCGTAGCGTGCTACGAAACTGCTGAAGATGGTAACTAATGCTCAACAGTTTCGTAGCGCGCTACGAAACTGCTGAAGCTACAAAATTTAAACTCAGTCAACCGATTTTGAGAGACCGGGGGAAAAGTTTTGAAAAAGAAATATCTTCAAGGGATCATCTAAAGGTATCAACTTTCAACAAGGTCAAGACAGGTGGAGGAAACATATATTCGAATCCAACTCTAAACTCTTTGTTATAAAGTGATCACATTTACTACAGTCCAAGATATGTCAGACAGCTTGGAGGAACTTTTGTCTTCACACATGGAAAAGGTTGACAGCACATCAAAGACGTGGCATTCTGATATATTTTGTATAATCAAAGATGAATGGCATACTTCATTGGATTCGAACATCTTTGAGGAAAACCAAAGACTGATAAACAGGGGAGTTTTCTATTTTTTAGGGGAAATGGAGAAGATGTGACATTGAGGACCAGTATGGAGCTTTGAACATCCACCACAGCCAAACTAAAAAAAATACCACTTGTCAAAGAACGAGAATGATTGTAATTAAGGCTATTATTAGCATAATATGGAGTTAGACTCCTATTTGATTTAGATCTCTAGAAAGTCTGGTAGCAGTTTGTTACATTTAATAGGCAATTAAAATTTGAATAGGTGTCATTAGAAGTAGGTTTCGAGTTCCCCTCATGCTTGAGGAGGAATCTCAGTTAGGTAGAAGAGCTCTATATATAGGAGAAAGAGCAAGGTAATAAGGGTTGGAAATTTATGAGAAAAAGCTCTGATATTTGGCTTATGTAAAGTCTCTGTTTTTTTTTTGGGTAATATAGTACTGGCTTATGCTTCTCAAGAATCATAGAGAGTTCAATGTATGAGTTTCTTTTGTTGTCTTTCTATGTTATCTACAGTGTTATGAGTATTTGATTACTTAGAAATCACTTACAGTGTTCTAATTTCCTTCCTATACTCGTAAACTGCCTTCTATGTGTTTGGCATACTCTACATATATTGAAATCTGAATGCCTTGACTTTTATGCAGAGCCAACCCAATGGATACTTGTTAGTTGTGTTTCCACCATTTCCATTTTTATTAGTTTCACAAGAGTTAGCCATCTTGATCATAATTAAAAATCTGTAATCCTTTGAGAGAGCCCTCTCAGGCTAAGGAGGCTAAGCCTTAGCTAAAATATTGGTTTGAAACAGTTACTTGAAGTCTTCCTGGTCTGCAGCCTTCCAGGGCCTGATTTTGAGATAACAGAACTGCTCATGAAAACTATGCAGTTTTCTGGGCGAGCAGCAGGCTGGCTAACTGGGTGATAGGCTAGAAAAACTGCGCAATTTTTTGAGGGAGACAGTGATGGACACAGGGTGTCTGTCCGGCATGTTTGCAAAATTTATTCAGTCAGCAAAGTGGGCATGCTTTGCAGCTTTTGCGCAATTTTTTAGGGGAGTGATTCTTGGGATCACTGCCCAGTCAAACTCTCTGGTTGACTAGCTGGAGGCTCAATTGATGTGCCTGCAGGCAGCACAGATCGAAATGGATTGATAGAAAACTTCTATGCTATTCTAGGTGAAAGTTGGTTGAGTTGATTCCAAGGTTTCATAGTGCAGACTGCCTGGGAGGGAGCCTCAAGCTCTGCACAATTCTGGGCAGCAATACATAATCAGTGAGAGCTGAAACTACGAATGCAGCTCGGTGGATGTCCGGTTGTTGGAGGATGTTCAAGTGGACAAAGCTTTAGAAAAATCACTAAGTGTGTGAACAAGTGACTTTGTACATGGATGACCTCGCGAACACACACTCAACATGACTTGACAACAAGACACCTCGAACCAACAAGACAACATACACTCAGTGTGACTAACCAACGGTGTGAACGACAAGCGCGACAGTTGTGATAGATCGTTGAACGACCGCGACAACTCTTGAGCGACAATTCATACAACTTCGTGTGTGAGTGCGATGGATGTTTACATAGCGGACATAACTTGTATGCACGAAGGCGGACCTTATGCATGGCTAGAACATGACTGCAAGCATGACATTGTGACCAACATGCAAAAATATGTTCATTGAATGGTCAAGCAAGGAGGGTGAAAAGACTCAACACGAGCTTTCAGGATGAGACTGAGTGCGTGCAAACATCAAGGAAAACCCAAGGAAGGCTCCAAAATTGGATGCAGGCTAAAAATTTTGAGGGTGGTGCAACCGCTACAACACTAGATTAAGTGTATAGTCCATTTTATTGGTCAGGTGATCAACCCTGAGGAATTGCGTAAGAATTTTGGAGGAAATTATTAACTAATATGGGCTTATTGACTCAGGAATTGTGCAAGCAAATAGGGGCTCAAGCAGAGGTAGAAATTGACTAAGTCTGGGTCAGAGCTTCTCAGTGAAAATAGAGATAGGTTATACACTTACAAGTTATGCTCAGTTGAGAAAAGAAATTTTAATACATCTCTATTCATCAGATTAACGTGAGCGGGCATTTGGTTTTTTAACTGTTTCCTTTCCTTGGGAAAAATGCTATTTGCATGTGTGATTTCTTATTACATTTCTGATATTTTTTTTTGTAAATTGTGAACTAAATTCCGCAGAGTAGTAGAGTAGGTTTGTGTCTTGTGATTTTGATTAAAACTTCATGAGCAATTGCAAATATACACCATAGTTTCTACATGGCATCAGAGCATGATTCAATTTAGAACTAGTCCTTGAAGTCCTCATGTACATTGATCATTAAAGAAATATTGAACTCATAGGAGGCAGATCAATGTTTGGTGACACGAAAAGGAATTGTTATCATTAATATTGGCATATTGAGGAGCATAAATATTTCCCACGGGAAGATTGAGACTTAGAGGGAGTCTAGTTTCAAAGGGAGAAATCCTATGGAAGCTAGTACTTTAGGATCTAGGGAGATCAAACTCATTATTGACGTAGTTGCAGCAAGAGTGTGTTAATATAAACATAATAGTAGCAGTAGTATAAGTATATCAAAGTCTTCCTTCCATGTAGACATACCTCCAAGAGTGAGGTGGGGTGATCTAGATCCTTAGTCCAAGAGTTGCATGGATTGGGCAGGGTCCAATGAGGCATTCTACACATGGATAATCACCTTGCTACATGGTCCCACAATATTCAGTAGTAGGAGGATCAATGTCAGTAAGATATTGAGGAGTGTAGAGGAGTGTTGACAATAGAGTAGGAGGCCCAGTAGTAGAGTCAGCAACAACACAATTTTCCCAATAGACAGTTGAAAACACAGTTGATTAAGTTTTTTTTTGGATGCTTCTTAGTTGTAGATGTTGCAGTAGAAGCAAAAACAATGAGAGGTGTTTCATGCAATACATTACATAGGTGAAGGATAAGGTTGGATATAATCCCTTTCTTATTGAAAGGGAGTGTTGAAAAATGCAACAAGAAATTCTCAATTTGATTTTTTCCTTGAATAAATTGAGGAAATTCGAAATTCCACATCAGCAAACAACTTGCAGAAGTTAATTGAGGTGATATGGCTCTTGTCACTTAGTTAAGAACACTCAATTCAAGTTAATGAGTTGAAGCTCAGTTTGCATGTGTTGATTTCTATTTTATAGGAGTCTAGCTCAGTTAATTCAACTTAGGAGCATGAAGTTCAGTTGTATGTAGTGATTCCTAAATTTTAGGAGCCTAGGTTGAGTTAATTTCAGTTGTAATTAGTTAAACTAGTTCTAACTATTAATAGAACTAGTTGGTTGTCAGTTAATTAGTGGGACATGAGTCTAACTCAAAGATCGTCTAGTTAATTGATCAATCAACTAATAATTAGCTCATGCATGAAAGAATTTTGAGTTCCCCAGCTGTGGTGGAGATTCCAAGGCAGTGTACAATTAATCATATACCAGATTAAGTGTATAGTTCATTGTATTGGTTAGGTGATCAACTCTGAGGAATTGCACAAGCATTTTGGAGGAAATTCCTAATTAATAGGGGCCTATTTTCTGAGGATTTGCACAAGCAAATAAGGGCTCAAGTAGAGCCAGAAATTGACTAAGTCTGGGTCAAAGATTCTTAGTGATAAGAGAGATAGGTTGTGCTTAGTTGAGCAAAGCAATTGTAATACATCTCTATTCATCAGATTAATGCAAGCGGGAATTGGGGTTTTTTAGCAGTTTTATTTCCCTGGGAAAAACACTATTTGCATGTGTGTGATTTCTTATTGCATTTCTGATATTTTTTTTCTAAATTGTGAATTAACTTCCACAGAGCAGTACAGTAGCTTTGTGTCTTGTAATTTTTATTAAAAATTCATGACCAATTGCAAATCTACACCATAATTTCTACATGGTATCAGAGCAGGATTCACATTAGAACTAGTCCTTGAAGTCCTCATGTAGAGTGATCATTGAATAACTGAATGAACTCTTAGGAGGCAGATTGATGGAGCCCTAATTCAGGGCAGATCCAAAAGATCCTATGTACATACTTCTTAATGGAGCTAGAAGGATGCTAGTGGGAAGATCAATGTTTAGTGACACAAAAAGGAGTTGTGATCATTGATATTGGACGATTGAGGAGCATAAATATTTCCCACATGAAGATTGAGACTCGGAGGGATTCTAGTTTCAGAGGGAACATCCCTATGGAAGCTAGTACTTCAAGATCTAGGGAAATCATACTCATTATTATAGTAGTTGCAGCAGTAAAGTGGCAATAGAAACAGAGAAGTAGCAGTAGTATGAGTATATCAGAGTCTCCTTTGTATGTAGCCATACCTCCAAGAGTTAGGTGGGGTGATTTAGATCCTTAGCCTGAGAGTTGCATGGATTGGGCAGGGTCCAATGAGTAATTCTCTGCATGGATCATCACCTTGCCACATGCACACACAGTATTTAGTAGTAGGAGGATCAATGCCGATTAGATACTGAGGAGTGTAGAGGAATTTTGATAGTAGAGCAGGAGGCTCAGTAGCAGAGTCAGCATCATCATAGTTTTCCCAGTAGACAATTGCAATCATATTTGATTCAGTTTGCTTTTTTTTATGCTTCTCTATTGCAGATATTGTAGTAGCAGCAACAACAGCGAGAGATGTTGCATGCAATACATTCCAAATGTGCAAGATAAGGTTGGATGATAATCCCTTTCTTGCTGAGAGGGAGTGTTGAAAATTGCAACAAGAAATTCTCAATTTTATTTTTTCCTTGATTAAATTGAGGAAATTTGAAATTCCAAATCAACATACAACTTGGAGGAGTTAACTAAGGTGACATGACTCTTGTTACTTATTTAAGAACTCTCAATTTGATTTAATGAGTTGAATTTCAATTTGCAGGTGTTGATTCCTATTTTATAGGAGTTTATCTCAATTAATTCAAGTTAGGGGCATGAAGTTCAGTTGTATGTAGTGGTTCTGAAATTTTAGGAGCCTAGGTTGACTTAATTTCAATTTTAATCAGTTAAACTAGTTCTAATTGTTAATAGAACTAGTTGGTGGTTAGTTAAGTAGTGGGACATCAGTCCAACTCAGAGATCATCTAGTTAACTGATCAATCAGCTAATAACTATCTCATGCATGCAAAGAATTCAAGTTCCCCCACTATGGTGGAGATTCTAAGGCAGTGTACAATTAATTATATACTAGATTGAGTTTATAGTTCATTGTATTTGTCAGGTGATCAACCCTGAAGAACTGCGGAAGAATTTTGGAGGAAATTCCTAATTAATAGGGGTCTATTTTCTCAGGAATTGTGCAAGCAAATAGGGGCTCAAGTAGAGACAGAAATTGACTAAGTTCGGGTCATATCTTCTCAGTGAGAGGAGAGATAGGTTATACACTTGCAGGTTGTGCTCAGTGAAGCAAAGAAATTGTAATACATATTTATTCATCAAATTAATGCAAGCATGCATTGGGGTTTTTTATTAGTTTCCTTTCCCGAGGAAAAATACTATTTGCGTGTGTGTGATTTCTTATTGCATGTTTGATATTTTTGTTCTAAATTGTGAATTAACTTCTGCAGAGCAATAGAGTAGGTTTGTGTCTTGTGATTTTGATTAAAACTTCATGAGTAGTTGCAAATATACACCATAATTTCTGCAAATTTCGAGTGGAAAACATGATTCTAAACGATGAAAGGGTTGGGGTTGATGAACATATGCATGTGAACGTAGATCAATAGGAGAAAATTGATCTGGAAGATCAATTGGATGAGGAAGAAGGTGACAACGTTGATGAACAAGGATTCACTCCAATTCAACTCGTTACAAAAGTATAAGAAGTCCAGTTCGCCTGTGGTCTACATGAAATGTAGTTTAATTCTCTTTTAGTAATTGGTTATGTTATGTAGATATGTATTTTTTCTAGGTATTTTTTGGAGAGTTTTTGGGAAGAACTAGTTTCAATATGTTCTGTGTAGTTCTAGGGTTAATTTTGAAAGACATAAGTGGAGTTTAGGGATAGATGCAGCATAATTATGGGAACATTATGTAAAAGGTTCTCACATTCAAACCAGGTTTCTTTAATGTAATGAATAACCATTCCATTTAAAAATAGATATATGTAAGTTCTCTCCTTCCAGTGCTTTAAGGGGAGAAGGATAAGTCAACACAAACTACAAGATTGGAAAGATTCTTAATCAACACATTTTATAACCATGTTGTGCTATATTTTTTCTAATTTTAAAATCTTGGATAATCTCTCTCTCTCTCACTATCTATCTATATATATATATATATATATATATATATATATATATATATATATATATATATAGATATCCCAAAAGGAAAAGACCCCTAATTTTATTCAACTTTTAAAATGAACAAAATTATATTTTGTAGATGCTAACCACATTTAGTAAGAGCATCCTCTCAGCTTATGTGCATAAGCAAAAAAAAAAAAAAAAAACTTGTGAAGTTAAGTGTGATAGTAATCACTTAAGTTATCTTCTTACCTTTATTTTTCTGGAAGTTCTGCCATCCCCTTGAGTTGGGGTCCAGTGGAACCATTTCCAAGTCACTTCAAATTATCTTTGATATGAGTTCTTTGTCTCAATCATAAATTTTGGAAACACGAGCTCTCTTTGTGCCCACCATCTAATTCTCTTTATGACCACATTTTTCTATTGTTTTGGATCATGGATCCCTTCTAATTTTGTACCATTCTTCTTGTGGGTTACATTTCCACTATGAACCGAAGCATCCCCTTCTTCTTGAATTGGAGGGTTATCTGTGATTTCTTCTTCCTCCTCCTCTGTGACATAGGGATCAAAAGGATGTCATCCTTTTTTTGTGTGAGCATTCCCCTTTTTATTTTTGGATTCCTTTTTCCTTTCGAGCATGTGTTTTTCATGTGTCAAGTTTGGTAACATGATCGACATCTAAATGTCCTATTTTCATAATCCACAAATTTGGTCCACTGGAGTTTTTAATGTTTCATGTGAATTTCATCAGGTATACCATTATTTACGTCTATTTGTACAAAAAATCTGGCAAAGGTAAACAATCCTTTATTCGTTCTTTTGAGGTCCATCTTTTTAATAACCCTAGGATGTTTCTAATAGGTCCCTATAATACTAGTGCATTCCCTTATTATTATTGTCATTGTAGCCCCTTGTTGTTATCATTGTGCCCATGTTGTCCCCATATTGTTATTATTGTGCCCCATTGAAGCCCACTATTGTTATTGTTGTACCCTTACATTATTATTGTTATGTGGGCTCTGATTATATTGTGACCCCTTAGACTCCTATATATATAAAAGAGGTCTTTCCATTTGTATCATCCAAGAATTGTTAATTTGTGTAATATAAAGGAGGTTTCCCCCTAGATTAAGCTACTTTTGAAGTCATTGATCTATCTCTTTCTTTTATTTTGTGAGCTGGTTGCATAACAATTCGTTTCTAGGGTTTCAATGCTTCAAACAAGTCATCTTGGACCTTTCGCTATAACGTTTTTTTGTACGAATATACAGAAGATAAAATTAAAACCTGTTTGATCCGAATGTGTGATGAACCTCGTGAGGAGATATAACTGAGAAAGTTAGGGTTTTTGCAGGCTCCCGAATTCGATCTCAAACAGGTCACATTAGGAAAATCATCATAACTTTCTCTCCGAGCATCGGATTCAAATTTCGTAAGAAGTGAAATAAAGAGGATGGAATTTATTTTGTTTGGTATTGTTTTCAGTGCCGAAGGGTAGAAACCGTGACACATGGCACATCGTACAAGTTCGCTCTACTAAACCATTCTATAATTAGGTCATCACGGGAGATTGGGCATAAATCTTTCTTGGAGAATCCAATCATGATCAGACTTGTGGGGTTGGAAAGAGGACTCAAACGGATATCCCATGCTGAAATTTCATAACTTGGAGATCAGAAATTACAGGGTTACATTCGTTTCAAGATCAAGCGCATACAAAGCATATAAAAAAATTGTGTAGTTTTTTTTAAATTTTCATATGTTTTGTTTGAGAAAGTAGTTTGAATTGATTCAAAGGGCATTGTGAAGCATAATTATCATTCATTGATGACCCGAAGAAAGAAAATGGAAACACCTAGTAAGCAACCTGAAATCTCTACTATGACACATGAAGAAGAGGAAGAAATGCAACATGATATATCAAAATTACGAGACCAAGTGCAACAAATTTCACTCTCACAAAAAGTAACTGAAGCTAAGATGGATGGTTTAAAGAATGGAATGGAAGCTAATATGGATGGCATGGAAGCTAAGATGGATGGTATAGAAGAAAAACTTAAAGGAAACATGGAATATTTGAAGATAGATTTGACAAAGTTGCTACAAGAAATGCTTACTAATGGCAAAAGGGTAGTAAAAGAAACTCATGATGAGAACAAAAGAAATTTTAGTCATGATTTCATAGACTCTAACGTTGGATTGAAGACCCACCATGTTCCAAAGATCGATATGAGGAAGTTTGATAGCAAGGATCCTGTAACATGGATACTACAAATCGAGCAATATTTCGATCTCCATAATGTGCAAAACACACCAAAGGTACACATTGCAACTTTATATTTGGAACCCAATCAATTTGTATGGTATCGATGGCTATGCTCTCGTTAAACAAATTTTCACTTGGGAAATCTTTACGGAAGAAAGAATAGCACATTATGAGTATACAAAAAGCAACACCTTTTTTAGCCCATTGATAAATCTCAAACAAAAGGGTTCAAAGGTGGAGCACATTGAGGACTTCCAAAAATTGAATATAAGGGTAAAGGATATTCCAGAGGAGCATAGTATTGACATGTTCATAGGTAATTTAAAGGATAACATCCAACATGAGGTTCGCCTTTGGGAACCTGATTCATTGGAGAAGGCATTCAGGTTGGCAAGAAAAATTATGGCAGCAAGGAAGCCTACCACTCACAACTATAAATATGGAAGTATTGTTGCCCTTAGCCTTCCACAACCTACAAGTTTGACACCACAAAAATTGGAAGAAAAAAGAGAAAAAGGGCTTTGTTACAATTGTGATAGTAAATACACTAATGTTCGTAAGTGTGGTGAGAAAATATTATTTTACATAGATTGTGAAGAGGAGGAAGAAAATGAACAAGAAACATCAAAAGAAGAGTATACACACCAGGAACAAACCATAGAGAAAGAATAAATGAATATGACCATATCTTGTAATGCATTGGTTAGAATTACTACTCCTCAAACTATCAATATAGAGGGACATATCAAGAAGAAAAAGGTAATAGTGTTGATTGTTTCGGGCAGCACCCATAATTTTATTCATTGTAAGATAGCCAAGGAATTGAGTTTCTTCTTATATCCAGCATTAAAGTTTTAAGTGATGGCTGAAAATGTAGGAACCATAAATTTCTCTGGAAAGTGCCATAATATCAAGCTATCCATGGGAGAATATGCATTGAATAGTCCAATGCTTTCTATTCCAATGGGCAGTGCTGATGTTGTACTAGGAGTCCAATGGCTACAATATTTGGGTACGATAGCTTTTAATTTTCAAGAACTTTTCTTGAAATATTTTTTCAGAAGGAAAGGAAGTTAAATTAAGAAGTATCACAGGGAAACCGGGTAAGATAATCAACTCTAACGGCATGACAAATCTTCTAAAGAAAGAGCAATGAGGAATAATTGCACAATTATGTTCGCTAGAGGTTCCCACTTTGAAATCATCTATTTCTCAAGATATCCAAAAAGTCATGGATAAACATTCCAAGGTATTTGAGACTCCCAAATACCTCCCACCTATTCATGATCATGATCATGCTATTCATTTGATTCCAGGAAGTGTTCCTCTAAACATCAAGCCTTATAGATATCCATGTGCCCAAAAGAGTGAAATTGAATGTATGGTTGTAGAAATGCTAGAGGCTAGTATAATTCAACCTAGTCAAAGTTCTTTCTTTACACCAGTAGTATTGGTGCACAAGAAGGATGGATCATGGCACATGTGTCCGAATTATAGGGAGCTCAACAAGCTCACTATTAAAATTGAATTTCCCATTCCTGTCATTGATGAATTATTGGATGAATTACATGGAGCAATTTACTTCACCAAGTTGGACCTTCGTTTAGGATATCATCAAATCAGAATGAAGACTGAAGACATTCTGAAAACAACATGTAGAACTCATGAAGGTCATTATGAATTTTTGGTCATGCCTTTTGGACTTACCAATGCACCTTCTACATTTCAAGGTTTGATGAATTCCATTTCATACCCTTCCTTAGAAAATTTGTATTAGTATTTTTTGATGAGATACTAATCTACAACAAGTCTTGGAAGGATCATGTTCAATATGTTGACAGAGTGCTCAAACTATTGGAGGAGAAACAATTATATGAAAAAACCTCCAAATGTTTCTTTGGAGTATAAGAGGTGGAATATTTGGGTCACATTGTATCTCATGAAAGTGTCAAGGTAGACCCTAGAAAAATTAAAACCATTAAGGAATGGAAAATCCCCAATCCATAAAGCATCTGCAAGGATTTCTAGGATTTACACAGTATTATCGCAAGTTTGTTAAGAATTATGGAAGAATAGCAGCACCTCTAACAACATTACTGAAGAAAGATGCATTTTCTTGGACTCCAAAAGCAATGAAGATCTTTGAACATCTTAAAGAGGAAATGTGCCAAGCATCGGTCTTAGCTATGCTAGACTTCAAAAAAACCTTTATTGTGGAATGTGATGCCTTAGGAAATGGAATTGGTGTTGTTTTAATGCAAGAATAAATACCCATTGCTTTCGAAAGTCATCCAATCAAAGGAAAGTATTTACACAAAGCTATTTATGAGAAGGAAATGTTGGCAATACTACATGCACTTAAGAGATGGTGACCCTACCTAATGGGAATACACTTCAAGGTAAAAACATATCATGGTAGTCTTAAATACTTTTTATAACAAAGATTATCTTCAGAAGAGTAGCGAAAATGGGCCACAAAGACATTGGGTTATGACTTTGAAATCATCTACAAAAAAGAGAAGCAAAATGTTGTTGCAGATGCACTCTAAAGAAAGGATGAGGATGTGGAAGAATTCTTTGTGACATTTCTATTATCCAACCAGATTGGATAAACAAAGCAAGGGATGAAAGGAAGAATGACGAAGAAATGTGGGCACCCATTCAAAAGTTGCAGCAATATCCTAGTACATCTGATACATTTAGCTGGAAAAATTATTCATTGTGGTACAAATATCGCTTATACCTCTGTAAGAATTCCAAACTCAAACAAAATATTCTTCTAGAATTGCACACCTCTCCCTCAGGAGGGGATTCGTTATTTTTAAAAACTTACCACAGGGTTAAGAAGGAATTTTTTTGGGATGGCCTTAAATCTGATATTCAAATGTTTGTGGCAGAATGTTTGGTTTTCCAACAAAATAAAGTTGATACAATTAAGACCCCAGTTCTGTTAAAACCTTTATCCATTCCAAGTCAACGTTGGGATGAGGTTTCAATGGATTTTCTCACAGGTTTACCCAAGTCCGAAGGAAATAGTGTCATCATGGTGGTATTTGATAGAATTACCAAGTATGCACACTTTTTTGCATTATCTCATCCACTTAAAGCTAGTACATTTGCTATCGCATTTATGGAAACAATTCAAAATCTACATGGAAACCCAAATATTATTGTAAGCGACAGAGATCATATTTTCACTGGAAATTTTTGGACATAATTATTTTCTTGTTTGGGTACTCAGTTAGCTCATAGCTAATCTTATCATCCTCAATCTGATGGTAAAACTGAGATACTGGACAAATGTTTGGAAGGATATCTTCATTTATTTGTATTTGATAAATAGACACAATGGGTAAAATGGTCTGGTTGAATGGTGGTATAACACTTCCTTCCACACTACAACAAAAATGACCCATTTATGGAACTTTATAGATATCATCCACCATCCATCACATCATATTTAAGAGAAAATTCGAAGGTTCAAGCAGTGGAAGATCACATCAAGCATCAAAAAAAAATTCTCCAACTCTTAAAGGATAACCTCACTTTGGCGCAAAATAGAATGAAACAACAGACATATCAACATCGCAGCGAAAGAAGTTTTGATGTAGGTGACTGGGTATTTATACGACTACAACCATACAAACAAATGTCCCTCAAGCAAGCTAAAAAGGATAATAAATTATCACTAAAGCATTATGGTCCATATAAGGTGTTGCAAAAGATTGGTATGATGGCATACAAATTGGAACTTCCTACATCTTCCCGAGTTCACCCAGTTTTCCATGTTTCATGCTTAAAGAAGATTATAGGTGACAAGCTCCCAGTTCAAACAATATTGCCAGAACTTGACGAGGAAGGAAAAATCATATTGGAACCTGAAGCAGTGATAGAAACAAGAACTCGACAACGACAAAATCAATCAATTTCATAGTATCTCATCAAATGGAAGAACTTACCCGCTGAAGATTCCACATGGGAGGATGAGAATTTTATACACAAGCATCCAGAACTACTCAAGCGTTGAGGACAACACTTTTTTAAAGGATAGGGGCATGTTAGGTCCTTATAATACTAGTGTATTCCCTTATTATTATTTTCATTATAGCCCCTTATTGTTATTTTTGTGCCCATGTTGTCCCCATATTGTTATTATTGTGCCCCATAGAAGCCCACTATTGTTATTATGATGACCTTACATTATTATTGTTATGTTGGCTCTGATTATATTTTAGCCCCTTAGACTCCTATATATAGAAAGGAGGTCTTGCCATTTGTATCATCCAAGAATTGTTCATTTATGTAATGTAAAGGAGGTTTCCCCCTCAAAGAGGCTACTTTTGAAGTCATTGATCTGTCTCTTTCTTCTATTTTGTGAGTTGGTTTCATAATAGTGTCCAGTTTCCTCTAGAGCCTTATGGTGCCAGAAAGGAAGGAGGAAATTTGGTGGCCTCACCCATATGGGCATTGTTGAGATCACCATTATTGTGGTATAAAAAATTTGGAACCAAGGGGTAATGAGGAGCCCTACATTTCCCCAAAACCAGGGCCCTTATTTTAATGCTCTCTCCACATATTCTTAGGTATCAAACTAAACAATAAAGAATCACTTTGAGAAAAGGTATATGTCATAGTTTTTGGTCTAGGTTGTGAAATCCCACTAACGAAAAGCATCAGATTGGGGCCAAAAACCATTGAATTTGCAAATCACTACCCTAGATTGAAGGATAGGGAAAAGTTGGTTTACCTTTGTTATATTTACCTCCATGGTTGGAACTTGTTGCTGATATTCAACAATGTAAGGTCCATGATTGTATTACGGTAGATCGGATGGGTTAGAACCTTTGCCCCACTCTGCATTTTTATAAGAAACAATTCCTCCTAGGTTTTTAGCTACTAAAGCACCCCCTTGTAGCCTTATATTCAAGCCAATGGTGAAATATCTTGAGATTTTATAACCCTGCAACTAAAAACAATCATGTAGTTGCTACCCATCATGAAGGAGACACTGAGTATCAACAAGATATCCCATATGTTTCTCTATCTGTTACTTGATATTCATCACATAATCCAAACCTGAAACCAAGAAAAGGAGGGATTTCCCATTAGTGTCCTTAATAAAGATTTGAAAATCGCCCCCTCCCCCCTAATTCAAAAATTTGAACCCTTCACCAAATCCAAATAGACTATGGTCTAAGTTCTTATCTTGTAGATATGTTACATTAAGTGAGCTACCCATATTGTATGAGCTAGAATTTGGGATTGTGGCCCAATAAAAACTTAGCAATAGGCCGAAATCAACTTGATATATAGCAACAATAGAAAGTGGCCAAAAAAAAACTCTTCAGTTGGTGTCTCAACCCCCATCAACCTTCCTTCCTACACTAAAATACAGTTTATAGCCTCACTCTATTTTGTACCTTTGGTACCATGCACTTTGTGCGGACCCTCAACATATGTTTGAGCTACAGTGTAGTGATCTTGATGGTGAACTTTTAGCTTAGGTGCATTACTCTTATGAACATGTGATAAGATTTATAAATAACTCCAGAATCTGCATTGTTCATTCTTTGATCGACAAGATTCGTATGCATGTTTGTCTCATCTATCTGTTTGTCAAAATGCAGTGAGTTTATGTCCATCATCTAGGGTTTCTCTAACACGAGGGCCCTGATATTTTCCAGCAAGGAAAGGTCGAAGAGAATTGAGGAAGCTTTGACCTCTCTCTCTCTCTCTCTCGTATATATATATATATATATATATATATATATATATATATATATATATATTAGTTTATTTATTTAATTGCCTTTATCTTGGGTGGTTGGAAGGAATGATTGTCGAGTGATTGAGAAGTTGTTCCAGTGTATTCTGCAAGTGGATAAGGCCTCTTGGAGACCACTTCTCTGGAAATTTGTGGGCAATCCCTACTATGGGTGCGATTGTTTTTTCTCGTTGAATAAATTGCCATAGAAGTGAACTTGTGTGTGGAGGCAACATCATTGGCTCACGTTTCTGAGCACTTGGTGAAAGCAATGAAGTTGTTCAAATAGTGAATTGTGGACCTGTGATTGTTTTTGTAGAGAAGAGACTGCTACTTTCAAGTCATTATAAATGGGTATTGATGTTTTGTCTATGTCTATAGCTGATTTTTTTTCCTTCACCTATTTCACTGGAGTTTTTTTTTAAGGCAGTTTAATTAAATAAATCAAATGAAATTTTATACCAGCTACATTTCTAAGTTGGCAATTTGAGAGGAGAAACATTGTATATTCGATACCTTTGGAGTGTCTACAATTTGAAATGTCAAAAGGTCAATATTATAGTTTATGATTGTGTAGACGATCCATGTGCAGTTCATATTGATTAGAGGTGACTTTGAATTGGGATTTTCATTGATGCTGCAAAAAGAAGTGAAAATTTAATTTTTTGGATTTTGAGGTTAACCTTGAAGGCTTACAGCAACTATTCATAATTTATTTGTGAAATTACTTTGTAAAAAAGGTGCATTTTCGGTTGAACTTGACACCCGAGATTGACTTAAATGGCTCAAATTAAAAATGTATTAGAAATATTAAAAAATATTATTAGTTCCACTGCTGATGTAACTGTAAATGTTAGCAAATGAAGTATTATTGATATTAGATTCTATTTCCATGATGCATCGATAAAACTGAATTTCTCTAGATTGAGTCTCAAGTACAATGAGATGATCCTTATTCCAAATAGCAGTCGAAGAGTAATGAAGCCATATGAGGAGCAAGTTTGGATATAGTGGAAAGTCATGTTCATACAACAATATGCACGAGTCATTTGCATACATATGTGAAGCCTGTCGTTCCCAAAACCTTTATAATATCGTTGGAATAAATTACGCATAACAAACACAAAAGTGGTTTGGGATATAAAAAGGATGTCCTAGATGTATCTTTTCACATTCCAAATTTTGTTAAACCTATACATTTTTGTAGTGCTGAATTTCTGGATGGTGTTGTTCCAAAACAATTTGATCGATGTCAACAATGTAATAGAGTTTGACATGTGAAAGATCAATGTTTTGATCTTCACCTATGTGAGAATTGTGGAAAGTGCAATCACCATTCAAACAAATGTTCTAGAAAGAAGACTATTGCAAGAGAGAAACTAAATTTTGGATGGATTGCTTCTTGGGATTGGTCAAAAACAACTAAGAAGTTCCACGGATCATACCACAGGATATGTTTTAGAGCGTTGATCAACCTTGTAGTGATGAAGAGATTCATATTCTCGCCTTGTATCGGACAAGGGGGGAATTGATGGAATTGATGGTCCACTACAGGTTTGAATATTTTTTAAGTAAGCCTGAGACAACGATCAAAGTTTCCGCTATAGTCTAGAGTTTGAGTTCAGATTCAGAGTTGTAGACATATTTGTCTTGATTTAATATCTATGAGGATGATCATGGTTGCATGTTTTTGGGATGTTGAGTTGGTTTTTCTAATAACTTCTATGAAGGTTCTAGAGTTGGTGTTCGTTGAGACCTTGAGTTCTCCCATATTTTGGTATCATTTGTGGTTTTCTCTTAAAAACCACCATCTTCAATTTGTGGTTATCCTTGAAAAGCATTTTTGAGAGACATTTGATTCTTGGCTAAGATACATTTTTGCATTTTGAGCTCTCATTCTTGGAATTTGATACATCCCTTCAGATTAAAGGGGGAATGTTAGAAAACTAATCCTCGGGATTAGGTTTGTGTTTTGGTGAGTAGTTATTAGAGTACAAGAAGACCAAGAAATTGAATGAACAGTTTCATTATGTATTTATATGTATATTGTGTACAACATTCTTTGACATCAATTATTAATATAGTTGAGTTGGTTTCCAATATCATGTGTCTTACAGTATTGATAAGCCATGGTATTGGCCCATGGTATTGTAACAAAACATATTTACAAGTTAATAATATCCATGGTAAAGTGGGGTTGAATAACCATGGTTAAGTATCTTGTTATATTTAAATTTTATTATAAGTATTAAGTTTTTAAGTGCTTATTAACTAAATTTAATTATGACCACAAAATCATTATTAGTATCTGCCAAGGCAAGACTCTAGAAATGGATTTTTCTGTTGATCACTATTAGTTTAACATTGACCAATGCAAATTATAATGTTTAACTTTGAAAATCAAATATTTATTTTTCAATATTAATAAAAAAAACTAGTTTTCAAACATTTGATTGGACCATAACTTGAAGGTCTTATTGTAGCCTTCGCACAATTTTTGTAATGATTTTTTAGTCTTAAGCTTTGCAAGAAAACCATCCAAAAATAAAATCTTTGAAACTAGTTGATACTCACGTAAAAAACATATTTACCATAAGTTACTTCCCACCATAATTTAAGTTTTTGTATAAAAAAATGATAGGAATAAGATGCAAATAAATATACTTACACTTATGTTTTCCTAACACTTATGTAGGAGTAAAATTGTAAATGTATTGTTACTACCCACCACATCTCAATTTATTAGTTCCTTCATGAATGAGTAACAAAACAAAATGACAATATAACATATTGAATTTTATTATTTTTATTACTTTTAACTTTTTATTATTAATTGAGCCAAATTTTAATTGTTTCCACTCATTTATGAACACTACAACATCTCCCTCATATCAAATCTATATTGCTTTTAACCTTTTATGATTTTTCAATTGAGTCGGCATGTAAATGTTTACAAACATTTACACCACTACAACATCAACCCATATTTACAACGCATCTTCGGGCAACTAAATTGTGTAATGTTAACATCTAATATTTGTGATTGCATCAAAAGAAAATAACTCTTATCTAATTTCAAGCCAACAAATATTGATAATTTATTTGAAAAAATAACAAGTAAAAAAACTAATTTATTAGACATTAAAAATATGTCTATGTGTTTATTTGCAATATAATTAAGATCTTAGTTTCATTCTCAAAGCATATTTAAATTTGAATAAATAGATTCATTTATATGTATTTTTAGATATACATCTAAGTAATTTAACATTTATATGTTATATATGTTTGTGTGGAGAGACGCTCTACAACTGAGTATAGAGTAGATGTGTATATATTAAATATATTGTAAAATACACTGTATATCAACATTTTTAATGTCAGAAATATTTAAGATAACCCTTATTATATAAATGAACAAATCATATATATAAAGAAACTATATAACTTAAACAGAAATGAACTTATCACTCCCTTTATATTGGTTTTTTATTAATTTTATAAGAAAATGAAATTATTATAATTAATTGTTTTTACTTATTAAATTTAATTATTTTAAAAATTATGTTTATAATATAATATAATTTATATTAAAATTTTGTTTAAAATTTAAAATTTATAAAATATTAATTTTTTAAATCAATAATTTTCTAATTAAATATTAAGACATTTTTTCCAATTTTATATATTATTATTCATTAAATTATTTATTTAACAAATTTAAATAATATATTTAATAACAAAGTGCATTATAATATTGTTATTGTGCCGAGAGGTGCTTTACATCCCAGTATAGGAGAGACGCTCTATAGAGGAGTGATGTGTAGGTGTAATGTAAGAAAGTTTGTAAACATTTTTACATGTCGACTTAATATGTTGAATTTATATTAATATGTCCAATTTATAATACATAAAGGATGGGTAAACATTTGCATGTCAGTGAAAAGTAATATAGAGCCCACGAGATGTTGTAGTGCCCTTAAAAAGTTAAAAGTAATACAAATAATAAAATTCAATTTGTTACATTGTAATTTTGATTTTATTAATAAAATTATGAATAATTTTTTAAATAAAAGAAAATCATAAAATAGAATAATGATTCTCAACCCATATTTAAATTTAATTAATAAGCAAATCTAAACTTTAATACTTACAATATAACAATATGTTTGTCATAGATATTATTAACTTGTAAATAGGCTTTGTTACAATACCATGGCTCATCAATACAATATGGCCATCAATATATCTACACCTATATCACATTAAAATATATCAAATATTGTAGAAATTCCTTATATATTCAAACTACTTATGTAATTTTCTAAAACAATTGACTTCAATATACTCTACTCATCAGTAGAAACAATTAAACAATCGAGAAACCACAACATAAGCATGAGAGAAGATTCAATCACATATGCTCAGAGGTTTATCTAAGGGGAAAGAAATTGCTCATAACCGCTTCCTATTTGTATTGCATTAGTTACAATGTTTGCTCAAGACCGGGCAACCTCTGCACTAGTATAATTTATCTCCCTGCTTCCTAAACAATCTTTGGTCAATACTTAACAAAATCCAAGCTTGCCCAAGTCTTTATTTCCTTGTGTTTTTTCAAGGAATTATCCCCCTACTAATTAGGGAAATCCCCATCCAAAACTGTGCAATCCCTATAGGCCCTTCTCTAACTGCATGCACCACTTGTACAATTTGGAATTGTCTACAACTGATAGGACATTTCCCTTGAACTTCAATCTCAACTGGGTAACTCAAGTTATCTCCATGCATTATTCTGGGTTAATTGATGAGTTAATTGGTTGATCAAAAGTGAACACACCCCACTACGCGATCTTCCACTAGTTCTTAATCAGTGAGAACTATTTAAACACACAATAACTCAAATTAACTGAAATAGATTACTAATGCTTTGTAATTAATCATAACTCAAGTGTCTCCAACTTGAATAAACTGATTTATTTGAATGATAAGTGTCATATAACTTAAGTTAAATTCCTCCAAGTATTTTACTGAAATTGAAATTTGAATTTCTCCTAATTTAATTAAGGAAAAAATAAATTAGGAATTTATTGTTGCATTTTTAACACCCTGATCTTGCCTCTATGGAACTTGAATTTTCATCTTGACAATACCTTTGTCAAAATATTTGCATCTTGTTCCTCTGTATAAATGTACTCCAACACCATGATTCTCCTCTACACACAATCTTATATATGGTGATACCGGATGTTGATATGCTTGGATCGATCATGAAATATTGGATTCTCAGAGAGTTTGATACAACTCTAATTATCACAATAAATCACAGTAGAATCCATACTCTAACCAAATAACCCAACAAGGATCTTTCTCATCCAAATTGACTCACATGCTGCTTGGCTAGCATCCATGTACTCTGCTTCTGTTGAGCTGAGTGCAACAAATCTCTACTTTGTGTGCCAAGAAATCATTGCTCACCCAACTTTGAAAATTCCTCCTAATGTTCTCTTCTTATCTGATGGACTACCCGCTCAATCTGCATCTGTGAAGCCTTGCAGCTTCACTCCCTCTATCTGTATGTACCAAAGACCAAACTGAGTGGTTCCTCTGAGGTATCGCAACACATGTTCTGTTGCCTTCCAATAGAGTTTGGTTGGCTTAACCATAGCTTGACTAAGCTGGTTAACTGCATAACACATATTCGGCCATGTGTTCACCAAATACATAAGTGAACCCACAAGCTTCCTGTAAATGGTAGCCTCCACTATTTCACCTGAAGTAACATCTTCCTTCCTCCAATTCCCCTCTAGAGGAGTCTCCATGAGTTTGTTGCTCTCCATGTGGAACTTCTTCAGTATCTCATTGTTATAGACATATTTGGGCACTGCAACCCCAATCTTATATGTCAATAAACCAAGGGCTCTTGAACCCCTAAAAGTGTTGTCTCATACCCTAAAGGATCATAGTCAACTGATTACATCATTCCCCAGAAGTTCCACCTGAAAAACCACTCAGAACTGACCAAAACAGGACCATACTGACTGCTCCACTGTCAAGGTGCGATGCATACTAAATGCTACAATAGCCAGGTGCGATGCATACTAATTAGGCCCTTTGTAGGGTGCGATGAGCGAGGATGGACAAATGTCCAAGACAGTTTGCTAAGTGGATGCTCATGGAATCTTCTAGAAACTTCCTCTATGACACTTGCCTCTCTGAATTCGCCCAAGGATGAGTAAGAGATCTAAGAAATCTCCAAGTGGAACCAAGAACTACAAGTGGAATGACACTAATCAAGAACCCAGAGATGACTCACACCCTTGCAGACATCTATAAATGGATCCCTCATCTAAGAGATCTAGAAGGCTGCAATTTTGTAATTTGTAAAGAATTGTTGATAGTTTATCTTTGAGAAGGAACATTGTATTGTTGGGTGATCTTGCTTTTCATGAGGTGAAGAGGGCTTTGACGCTGGGAGGATGATGCTAGGTCAGAAAGCTGGGTTGTAATTCTCCCTTCTATTTTAATAAAGTTCTTTGAGTTTTCCTCCATACAATTGTGTACTTGTGAATCTTGTTATTTGTGAATGCAATTCTATGTTCAATGTATTTCTGATTTTGCATTGTTTATGATATAATAAATCGAGATGCTTTGATGGTGTTTTGTTACTTTGTTTCTACAGGTATTCTCTAAGCGGGACAAGTAGGAGAGGAGTTGCAAGCTCTATCAAGGGGGAGAGAAATCAAGCAAGGAGTCAAGCGGAAGATCCAGGTTGGTCCCTTTGCTTCTCTCTTATCTATCATACATAAAGGAAATCGTAAATTGCTTTGATTATTTGTTTCTAAGATAGTTGCCAATCTTAGTGGGACTAGCAGATCGAAAAGACACTAGTTTTCCTGGAAACACTCATTAGCATACTTTCCTTGGAAGACAAATAGTTCCCCATATCCTTTTCATACTTCCATACCAAGGAAATATTGCATGAACCCTAGGCCCTTCATCTCAAATTCTCATGAAAAATCCTCTTTGCAAGACTTGATCAACTTCTCATCACCGGTCAAAATTAAACCATCGACATATAATATTATAATCAATAATTTACCTTCAACAAAAAATATGGTAAAGATTTGCATCTTCTTCACTTTTGGTGAAGCCCAACCCGATGTGATAGTTTTCAATCCTGGTGTACCAAGCACGGGGTGCTTGTTTCAATCCATACAACGCTTGCTTGAGTCTGCACACATGAAAATCTCTGTTGAAGGTCTCAAATCCTTTCGGTTTCTCAATGTGCACCTCCTCCTCAATCACTCCATTAAGGAATGTTGTCTTCCCATCCATCTGATGGATCTTCCATCCCATCTGTGTTGTAAGCACTACAATTTATATGATTGAAGAGTACCTTGCTACTTGAGAAAAAGTTTCCTTAGAGTCAATTCCTACCACCTGAGAGAACCCCTTGGCCATAGATATTTCTTTCTATTTCTCAATGCTTCCATCTGCTTCTTGCTTCACCTTGTATATCCACCTAGATCCTATCACTGACCTGTCCTTTGGTATTGGAACCACTTCCTAAACATTGTTACTAATAATGGAATCATATTCCTCTACCATGGCATCAATCCATAATGGTTTCTGCACTGCTTCCTCGAATGAGGCTGGCTCAATCTCTACAAGCTCACTCATCAGAGCCATGTAGCCAGTGTAGCGATCTAGTGATCTCCTCTACATGTGTTATGATGTGGGTGCTCCCACATTCTCTTTAGCATCATGCACAAATCTGTCAGCTTCTCTGGTGCGCTTCCTTTCATCTTTGGATGTCTATGCTTGAGTGGATGTCTCCACTCTCTGCTTCTCCTCTTGTGGTTGTTGCACAGCTTCATGAGGTTCTTCCTTTGGAGCTAAAATCTCATGATCTGAATGAAACTGAATCTCCCTGTCAAGAGAACACCTCATTGCCTTCTCCTCGTCAAACTTCACATCTCTTCTAACAACTATCATCCTGAGAGATGGAAAGTACACATTATAGTTGTAAGGTATATCAGTGTACTAGACAAATATGCCCAACTCAGTTGTAGGCTCTAGCTTTTTCCTTACATCCTTGGAAACATGAAAGTAAATTGATGATCCAAAGATCCTGAAGTGTGACACATCTAGTTTCTTCCCTGGAAAAGCTTCCTCTGGTGTACTCATGCCAAAAAACCTATGAGGACTTTTGTTCTGCAAATAAACAACTGTGTTGCATGCTTCATCCCACAAGTGCAACGATAGGCTCTCGTCATGAAACATGGCCCGTGCAGCTCCCACAATACTTATGTTCTTCCTCTCAGCCACCACATTTTTCTGTGGGTTATGAGGTGTTGTCAACTCTCGTTGAATGCCTTCTTTTGCACAAAAGTTCTTGAACTCATTCGACAAATATTCTCCACCATTATCACTCCTGAGAGCCTTCACTTTCTTTTCAGTCTCTTTCTCAACAAGTGCTTTAAATTCAACAAATTTGGAGACTGTTTGGTCTTTCTTCTGCATGAAGAAGATCCAGCACTTTCATGATAAATCATCTACAAATATCGCATAATACCTGTGCTCGGTCGTGGAAGATGTTGAAAAATTTCCACACACATCAGAGTGTACCCTTTCAAGCATTGCTTGCACTTTATTGTCCTTCTCATTGAAGGTGGCTTTCGTGTACTTCCCCAATGTACACACTTTGCATGTATCTCGTTGCTCTAGTGCACCCTTGGGAAGTCCTATAGAAATCTGTTGCATGATATTCAAGGTTCCATGGTGCAAAAGGCCCAATATTTTATGCCATAATTCACCATTGTCTCGACTCTACACCTTCTCTTCCTTTGTGCTAAATACTGCACAATCTTCTACAACTAATTTGCAGAGGTTCTTCACTTAAACACTGATCCACTTCACCTATCCTGTGGTGATGTATCTAAGGAAAGCCTTTCATTTATTAAATATCACATTGTAGTCACAATCTTCCAACATAGCAATTGAAACGAGATTATTCTCTGGACCTAGAGCATCCGCGACATATTTTAATTTGAGAGGGGAGCCATACTCCCTCTGAAATTTAATTATACCAATACTGGTCGCACTATATCTTCCATCATCTCCCATATCGATGTGCATCTGGAGGTCCTTCTCCTCCAAGTCACTGAATAATTCTCATTTGCCTATCGTATGGAATGAGGCTCCACTATCTAGGTACCACACGTTACCCATCACCGTGCTCATCATACAAGCGATGAGGGTGAAATAAAGTTCGAACTGCAAAGCAAGAACTTCACCTGTTGCTCCTCCTGAGGGATTCTTACTCGACTTCTTGTGTGGACACTTCGTGGCATAATGTGTCCCAACTCATGATAGTGAAAGCACTTGATTTTCGACAAGTCCTTCTTCTTTCCTGCCCGACCAAATTCTGCTTTGGATTGGGATTTCTTCCCTTTCCCTTTCTTTGCCTTTCCATCCAAGGCATATTTCACCTCATCATCGCAATTGGATGAGGTTCCATCTCTGGTGTTCTTCCTTATCTCTTCTTACACCAAGTCAGACCACAATCGCTCCCAATTTGGTAGCTTCTCCCTCCCATTTACCGAATCTTGGTAGTTGTGCCAACTCTTAGGAAGGCCTATAAGTGCTAGACTTACCAGATCATCCTCAACAACTGTAATACCAACACTCCCAAGTTCATCCTAACATTGGGTGAACCTGCTCAAGTATTGTGGTAGTGTGTTGCCCTTTTCCATCTTAATCTTTCGAAGCTTATCCTTCAGTGCCAGCTTCATGTGATCACTGATGTTCTAAAACAAGTCTATCAAGGCTTACCACATTGCATATGGAGTCTCCTTCCCATAGAGATTCGAGACAATATGATCTCGAACTCCTTTTAGTATGATCCTCCTCGCCTTTGCCACACACTTCTTCTACTCTGCCAGATCTTGAGCATCAGATGTTGGAGGCTTTAGCGTATCATTGTCTATGAATTCCTTCAGCTCGTTATCTTCAAACACTACCTCCATTCTATCCTTCTAAGCAATATAATTTGAGTTACCCTCAAGGGAATACTCGAGTCTCAATCCATAGAACGACATCCTGCTGGCTCTAAAGAATGATACTACAAATTTGATTCACCTACAAAGACAAACTCGAATTCTTCTCTTCTATTGTAATTCTTGCTCTAATACCATGTTTGTGTAGATTCAAATTGCTTATGTAATTTTCTAAAACAAAAGACTTGAATCTACTCTACTTATCAACGGAACAATTAAACGATCGAGAAACCACAACATAAACATGAGACAAGATTCAATCACATATGCTCAAAGATTTATCTAAGGGGAAAGAAACTGCTCAAAACCCCTTCCTATTTGTAGTGCATTAGTCAGAAAATAGAGCAAAATACAATGTTTACTCAAATCTGAGCAGCCTCTGCACTAGTATAATCTATCTCCTTGCTTCCTAGACAAGCTTTGGTCAATACTTAACAAATCCAAAATTGCACAAGTCCCTTTTTCATTGCGTTGTTTCTCAATGAATTAGCCCCCTATTAATTAGGGAAATCCCCATCCACAACTGCGCAATCCCTGTAGGACCTTTTCCGACTGCATGCAACACCTGTACAATTTAGAATTGTCTACAATTGATAGTACACTTCCCTTGAACTCCAATCTCAAACCACTACGAGATCTTCCACTAGTTCTTAATCGGTTGGAACTAGTTAAACTCACAATAACTCAAATTAACTGAAACAAATTATTAGTACTTAATAATCAATCATATGTAAAGTGTCTCCAACTTGAATTAACTAATTTAGCTGAACGATAAGTGCCATATCACTTCAAGTAACTTACTGAAATTGGAATTCGAATTTCTCCTAATTTAATTAAGGCAAAATTAAATTAGGAATTTCTTGTTGCATTTTCAACAAATATAAATAGTAGCTAGAAATTAAGATTTTATTTTACCATACGAATTAAAATAATAATTCTATAACCATACTTAAATTTCATTAGTAAGCACATAAAAACTTAATATTTAAAATATAACAAGATTTTTAACCATGGATATTCACCCCCGCTTTACCATGGATATTATTAACCATACCATACCATGGGCCAATATGATGGCTCATGAATACCACATGCCCAAAAACCTTCTCTTATTTTAGAATCAAAATAATACTTACAATATAACAAGGTTTTTAACCATGGATACTCACTCTACTTTACCATGGATACTCACCCTACTTTACCAATACGATGGCTCATCAATACCACATGCTGAAAAACCACCTCTGATTTTAATTTAATTTTATCACATTTTTGGGTGAGAGACTCTTCATCCTAGTATGAAAGAGATGTAATGTCCTTTCATATTATGTTATTCAGCCAAGAGGCTCATTCTACAACCCAAAATGAGGGGACGTGTAAGTTTGTCTGACACATACCCTTTAAAATAAAAATAGATAAATTATGTTCTAAATAGAAAAATAATGTCGACAATGAATATGCTATAAAGTAATTAGAAGTAAAAATAAAAATAAAAATATGACAATACCATGTTTACACATTACACTTCTCAAAAAATATTTCCATAGGCAACCAATGTGATATCAACTTCGTCTATATCTATATATAGAAAAGAATTTGTTAAAATAAAATATTTTAATGGTGTATATAAACAAATATTTAAACAATGAAAAAATACACATTGTATTTTGCACTCTAAATAAATTTGTGCTCAGAAATTTGATCCTTCTCGGCTCATGTTAGATCTATATTTAAGATGGATCTATGATGGTATAAATATTTTGACCCAAACAAATTACATAAAAATAAAAATGAAAATAAAAAATAAAATTAATAATTAAACCATTCTAGATCCAACTTAACTCCAAATCAAGATCTATCAACCGCTAAGCACTTGATAAAAATTAAAATTGATCTAGAATAATATTATACAATATTAAATTAACATTTATATTTAATAATATAATAGAAAAAAATATAAAAAATAAAATATATATACACATCACATATTAAACTAATATTTTTAAAAAATAATTTTTATTATATTAAATATTTAAAAATAAATAATTAATTAAATTTAAAATGATGATAATGGTTATCTCTGGTAAAAATAGAATGAAAAAAAAAAAAAAATATTATTAAAAACTACTTATCTCATTTAAAAAGAGATAAAGTTCATTACACCAAAATTCATTATAAAACAAAAATATCTTCTTCTTTTTTAGAAATTTCCTTTTTCTCCAATACAGGTTAGAGAAAAGTACTTATCTCCTATAAAAAGAGGTAAAGTTCATTACACCAAAAATCATTATACAAAAGAGACAGGTTCTTCTTTAGTAGAAATTCCCATTTTTCTTCCATATTTCTAACCTCTCCGACACTCATTGACACTTCTTTCACAGATGTATTTAGTTTCTTGGTTTTTTCTAAATTTTATAGTAACAATGGACAGCCCCATAGTCTTAGTTTTTGGAAATTTTTAATGTTCAAAATATTTTCCGGCAATATTTTTAAAGCTTCACACAACATAATGGTGAATATTTTAAGTGAAGGCATTCCACCTTCTTCTATCATGGGCAACTCCTCTAACTTTAATTCAACTAATGAAAATATCTCCAACACAGGAAATGCGCCCTTCTCACCAAATTTGTCGGAAAACCTTTTCAACTTATAACACCTTATGATTTCTAATTTCCTCAAACTCTCCATCTTTTGTAACACTGGAAGTTCTTCGAGCATTTCACATCCGACCAGCCTAAGTGTGCTCAAACTTTGAAATGCATAAAACTCAGTCTCCATTTTAACCACGCGAGGGCACTGTAACCGAACTTTTCTCAACTTGGACATTTTGATGATATCAGCGGGTAGACTTTCCATCATTGGGCATGTCAACCAGAGTGTCTCCATTTGCTCCATGCTCCCCAATGTCCCCTCACTAATCATCTCTTCGTTGCTAGCTAGGTATAAACTTTTTACCTGCGTTAGTGTGTGCAGATCATTAACAAGAGCCACCTTTTTACGACTTTTCTTCTGCCCGCCATTTGTCCACAGCCGACTGCCCCCGTCCATCATTAAATGCTGCAGAGAGGTAAGGCGTGACAGACTCCGCGGCAGACATTCTAAATCTTTACAGTTCTGAAGCCCTAAATACCTCAGGGATCTCAGCCTGTGAATGTCGGAGGGTAATTCTGTTATTTTAGAGCCCCTAAATTCGAGAACTTCTAGGCATGCAAGTTCTGTAACTGATGCAGGCAGCCTTGTGATGGGCACTCCTGCTAACCGTAGGGATATCAACTGTTTCAAACAACCCACACTCTCCGGCAATGACTGGAGGGGCGTCCAACTCAAGTCCAAAACCTTCAGGGAGACCATCCTCCCAATCACTTTTCTTGGAATCTCTCTGAGATTTGCATGTGCCGAGATTAACAGTGAGGAGATTTCTGGAGGGCGGAATGGCTCTGGAAGCGAACTCAAATCGTTAGAGCTCAGCAAAAACTGAGTGCTCCCTGAACATTCATTTTCAGGCAACGCTGCCAAACGCTTAGCAGCCCGGCAGTAGAAGTTTTCTTCCCGCTCAGCGATTTGTATGGCCAAATCACGCAGGACGTCGTGCACCCTGAAATACAACACGGACCCATCCACGTCTCTCAATGTCGGTTCTATCAAGCAACGATCGGCAAGAAAGTTGATGTAAATTCTTCCGACCACAAATGGGTCGTGGCTGCGCTCATCTTGCCCATTCTTTCTTGCAAGTAGCCCTTCGCCAATAAACAACTGAATCGCCCACGCGACCAAGATAACCTGGTCTTCTCGAAAGGCAGATGAGTATAAAAAGCACAATTGCAGGTTGACGTCGTACCTGGCCAGTGCGTCGTAACTCCACCTGAGCGGATCATAGAGAGTTTGTCGAACACCTCGGCTGTCGCTGCTTGGCAACCCCCTGACCGCTAACTCCCACTCTCTTGGATCAGTAATGCCTGCCATTACCCTGCCAACTGCTTTGATGGCAAGGGGAAGCCCTTTGCAGCGGGCACACACAACCCTGGCCGTTCTCTCCTCAATGCTTGTTGGCCGCTTTCCGTTATTGTATGGGAAAGCATGATGACCAAATAACCGCCAATTCCAAGGAAAATTTTAAGGATGGAAAATTTTCTTGAAGTTTAAAACATTGGTCAATCTCACTAATCCCTAATATGCAAATTATAAATGTTTATTGATATATTTGTAAAATTATTCAAATTTATAATTATTTTATATATAGTCTCTATATAATGTTGGCGATTTTTAAGTTAAAATAATTTTACATTATAAAATTTGGGCGAATAGTCTTTTATAAAATTGGAAATTGGCGAATCTTTTTTGTGGAAAAATCATGGAAAATTAGCGCACTGGACGAACATTAGCCCCTAAAATTTTCCAACTCTCATCTTCCATCAGTTCCTTCATACTTATTGTCGCCCTCTCTGCATTAACCCCCATCTCTCGCAATGCTCTGTGATCCCTTGAACTGAACGATTTTGGAGTCGGAGGGGTCGGTTAAGGAGGGTACACCCAATTCTTCCAGCAGTTTTGCACCCTCTCCCCATAAATCATCTAACAACAGGGCAAATTTCTTTGCCTGCAGAGTCTGGTTCATCCAGATTTTTAGACCTTCCGGGTTCATATTATTTACCAGTTCCTGTGCATTTGTTTCGATGGCTATCTGTTGACAGAGTTCTTCTCTAAGACTTTTAAAAGACGGGAACTGTGAAACAGTAAGCCAAAGCATTAGGCCATCGTTAAAGACATTCCGCACCTTTTCACTATTGAAGACTGCCTTGAGAAGCAGAGTCTTCCCGGATCCACCTTTTCCTACCACGCCAACGCGCGAGAGCTCTGGCTCGATCACTAGCTTCTCCAGTGCTGCAAAAGTTCTCTCCTGTCCGACGACAAGGGTTTCGGGGATGAAGAATCCTGTTGAAGCAAGAGATTGGGAGGTGGTTGCAGAAGAACTGCTGGAAGAAGCCACGGCTTCAACGCTTTCCTTCATAATCTGCCCCAATCCCTCCATGAGCACCTGAGTTTGTTCCTCTAGGAGCTCTGGAATTTGGGCCAACTCGACCAAAGGAGACAATCTTAAAAGGCCATCGATTTCTGAAACAAGACTGCTGATCTTTCTTCTTGGTAGGTAACGAGAAATGAATTGATACCTTGGTAATGTGCACTGATGCACCAATTCTGATGCTTGTCGGAGAAGCAAGTCCAACTTATTGAGCCATATACTGACGGCTGAAGCTCTCTGATAGCACTGAGAATTGGGAATTCCATTCTTCTTGTTCAATGCTGGGCGGTATCGCTGGATCTGCTGGATGATAGGCGGGATGTCAGCGACCAGACGCTGAAGAGAGCCCAATTCTTGCTTGTAGCGAACAGCAGTCCCTATGAGGTGCAGAATCTGGCTGACCACCTTGTCGATGCCCACACCAACAAATCCAGAAATGATAACAGCTTCTGCCATGATATGATTTTCTCCAACACAAACACAACAACAACAAAAAATCTCAGAATGACCGTAGGCTCGATTCTCCTCACAAAAACTTCCAAAGCAATGCTACCAGTACTAAAGAGTGAGGAATGCAATCCTAAATTAACGAGACATGCAACTTAAATCCAAAATGATAATGGATACTAATGACGAATTTCTCACACCTCTGTCACTTGAAATGAACTGACCATTGCAGACATATAGGCCACGTGAAAATGGAGGACAGTAGGTTATGAATAATGGAGGACAGTAGGTGAGGTTTCCACACGATAGAAGAATATCTTAAAAATTAATAAATTAAAATAATGGAGTCGGTGAGGTTTCCACACGATAGAAGAATATCTTAAAAAGCAAAGGTAGGATTTGGGATCTGATTTGATTTGTTTTATTGGAGTATTATTAAATCCTCTTTTCATGTCACCGGCTTTTCCTTGAATATTGATAACCATAAATTCATTTTTCATAAATTCATTTTTCCTTCACATGTAGACAAGCATTACTTAGCATGGTAACTTTGATTTACTATTTGGAACAATGCTACAAACAATTTTCTTTGTCCCCACTCACCATTTTTTTTTCCTTTTCCTTTAATCGCCAATTTTTTTTCCTTTAATTTTTGCTTTTATGTTTTAGAATATTAAATTTCATTATCTAGAATGTAATTATTTATTTTTGTTTTTTTTGTTTTTATATTTTAGAGTATTGAATTTTGTTATTCAGAATGTAATTAGCATTTGTACTAAGATGCGCAAAGCAGTGCTAATAGGAGATGCGGACTGTGAGTTCATCTATGTTTGAGTCAGAAAGACAGTTTATTAGGTATCAGAGGTTTTAACTTGATAGGCATTTTAAATATGTGATATAAGGCAGAGTTGTCGAGAATGGGCCGCTAGTGTTAATGTGTCGGCATGGCCGATAAGAAATTAACAAAGGATTTGTGTGTTAAACGAAAGAAGCAGGGGTGTTTTCTTTCTCCTCTCGAAGAGACATGTGGTAGGAAAAGACTAGATCTACATGTGGTAGGAAAAGACTAGATATGATAAGAGACACGTGACAATGGCGTGCCAACACGATTGATACGTGGCAGCGAGATTCGGCAATTTCAAGGCTCACAGTAGCCCAAAAAGGGGTAACACGTGGAATTACTCACATGACGATAGGTGACAAATACGTTGCGACGATGATGTCATGTATGGGAGATTAGAGATCGGAGTTTGAGGTGTATTGTGCATCGAAGAAAAACCTCCGATTGCCAACCTCTGATTGAAGGGTTCTGATACAGGGGCTAGACTGCAGTCACGTGAAAAGCTACAGAACCAAGGGCCAAATGAAGAAGGTGATCGGTAATCGAAAAATTGACATGTAGTCCATGAAGGTTACGTCTCCAAATGGAAATTCCCAATAGAGAGGGCTCCGATTTGAGGACTAGCACGACGGTCACAAAGAGTTGAAAGGAGGCAAAAGTTATTGGCATATCGCAATCGGAGATCGACAGATGCAAGCAAAGGTTTCATTCCAAAAGTTGCGAAGAAGGGCAGATGAAATATTATATTAAAGATGTTTAGATAAAATAAACCGGGTCCGAAGATAAACGAGATAACAAGTTTTACCAGGACAACCATCTTATTTTTCCGATTAAAATCTCTCGTAAAGCTGATGCATACAGTAAGACATATCGCAATTGGAGATCGATGGATCTAAACAAAGGTTTCATTCGAAAAGTTGCGATGAAGGGCAGATGTGATTCTATATTAAAGATGTTCACATAAAAGTAATCAGCTCTAGATACAGAGGAGATCGCAAGTTTTGGTAGGACAACAATGTGATTTCTCTGATAAAAATGGTCGTTAAAGCTTACGTGTGTCGAATGCCACACAGATGCACGTTCTATCAATTAATGGCGAAATGCAGTGAATTTATGGTTTCCAATATTGTAAATTCTTTCATTAACACTAAGGATCCATAAAGATTTCGCTCATAAAAGTATTGGATTCATGCATAATTGGTCATTTTTTCTAAGTGCAGGCGCTAGTCATTCTTGTGTTTTTTCCTCGCAGGCTACTCCCGATAAGCAGAATTCATGAGAAATGTCTCGACTGGCTAAACTCGGAAGGAAAATTCTCATTCAACAACAGCTAGTTGGTCCTGCTCCTGAGGTCACAGAAATCCCTGGGCTATTTTCTGACACGACATGCACCCTTGATGTTGGGGTCTCTAGTTGGGAGGCCATGTATAAGCTCTTTGAAGATGAAGGGATAAAATTCACAAAAAGAACAGTTCCAGTAGAGGATAGGGTTCCTGTTTCGGAAATTACATACAGTGATGTGGCCAATTCGTTTCTTCATAGAATTGGCACTCGTCCAAGAATCTTGCCTTATATGGATATGATCAGGTGGGTCATTGATCATATGAACATCGTAGATAGGAACTTCATGACCCAGAGACAGACAGTCAACGACTCTTTCACTGTGAAAGAATTGTCTGCAGTGTACCACCTCCTAGCATCTCAGAGGAAATATGATAAACAATTCATTGAGAAGTTCATGCAGGAAAATGAACACCACTCTGAGGCTATTTGAGGATGTAGAAGAGACGCTAGCAAGCATAAGCGGGAGGACAAGGGTATGTATGTTATGGCCTCTATTAATGCACCCTATTGTTTTGCTATTGCAATGATGTGTAGATTGTTTGACTATGAGAATATCCAAAAAAATTTAGACAAATGGGCACCCCTGATTGAAGTTTCCTCTGATGGTTATGTAATGGACTGGGGAACTATTATGTCCAACAACCTAAGCAACGTAATCCTAGAATATAGGAAAAATTGTAAGTTTACTGAAATTTTTCCTGTCCCATTCTACATGAGTGCCTACATTATGGATTGTACTTGTTTCACTTCAGATTTTCCATCCATGGGATGGAAACGGACTATAGAAAACCCTTTGTCTTTTCACATTTACCATGATATTCTATGGGAATCAAAATACCAACCCCATTTTTACGAGATTAGCCATGGTGTCGTCCTTTCTATTTACCAGTGTGTTTTCAATGAGAAGTGCCCTAGAATCTCCGCTAAAGCCAATATTGACATGTTATCATTTGGAAGATAGTTTGGGGAGGAATAATTTACCTATGTTCAAGTTTTTGGCAGCCATGCATAGCCTCATGTGTTTCCCTTGTATGTCCCCGATAAGCTCCTAGCCTAGGTAATAGCCTACCAGACTGTGGGAGATGGCCTGTCTAAGGTCATGAAAGAAAGAAAAAAGACAATGTGGCATGTTTTCCATATCAATGTGGATTATGTTCTTTACAGAATTTCAAACATGCTACTAAGAAGATGGAGGAAATCCAAATGATTAACTTTCCAACCATTCCAAATCGATAGTACGATCCAATAGATACTACAAAAAATGTTACAGCACAAGCAAAGATCAAGAAGTTTACAAACGAGCCTGATAAATTTGATGATTTCTTTAAATCAGTGTTAAATTATTCAAAGGTTGAAAGATAAGCAAGAGGACGGCTCAACCCTGAGGAATTAGTGCAGTTTCATCAATACAGGGTTAAAAGGATTTCTCGTTTGCCCAGTGAAATTTTGAATCTAAATCACCAGAATACAGAACAAGACACATGAGAAAGCACATCTCAGAGTCAGGATGTAGTTCATGTAACTAAAACATCGGCAACTAGCAAATCAAAGGCAGAGAAGGTAGGGACAGAAGAAAGTCTGGATGGGATTTAGGAACAGTTTATTAAAGTGATTGACCCTAAAAACAACAAATTTCATCACAGATAGAGATTGATCATACTTTTGTCATCACTGAGAAGAGCTCGTTCACTGTTGAGCCTTCTAAGGAAATTGTCAGCAATGATGATCTGGAAATCATCCCAGTTTTTACGACCTCTGAGGTCATTCACAATATTGAGAAGATTCCTCCTCTTGATGTATTTTATAGTCTGAAACACAAAGCAGTAGTTAGCAGGAAGAAGAAAGAAGAGAAGGACTAAATAAAGGCAGGATTTGGTCCCTGAAAATACCTCTTTTGAAGTATTGTGGAAAGATGCCCAAGTGACCCTTGTTGAAGATATTGGGAGACTATCACAATATGTAGGATCCTATGCTAGTGCAACAATTGACAAAGCCATGGAAGTGCAACAACTCCTAAGGGAGAAAGATTATAGAATAAGGCACCTTAAACAAAAATTTAGAAAACGAAAAGCAATGAATCATCCAACAATGTCAGGCTCAATTTTCACAATTGCAAACCAGTTTCGATGGGAAGAATATTCAATATGAATCTCACATGAAGAGTTGGGATGTCCACATACAAGAGCTAGAGCGCAGAATTGAGCAATTGAAAGCTAATCTGGAGACAACAGAATTCATGAAAGAAGCAAGGGCGCTAAATAACCTTCTTACTCATTACCAGGTTTTATTTTTCCAAAACTTGGGCATTATCGAAGAGATGTGCCAATCAGTTGATGCACTTGTGAATCAACTATCTGATTTGAGGACATATGGAAAGGAAGTTGAAGAGAAAATCTCTGATTTCATTGACTGGCAGAACAACTCTAAGGGTTGATAGAAAATCTTCCCAAGATAGATGAATCTTAGAAAGAGATTTCCTTCCAAGAATGGGAGATAAGGCTTAAAAATGTAGAGATGGAAATCTATAGTGTGAGGGACATATCTAGCAACATGATTCAATCAATCAGCCACAACCTCTTGGAGGCAAATTTAATCTCAGAGTTCCTAGAAGATACGTTTCCCGATGTTAAAATATTGACAAGATATTGGCAAGAATCATCAAAGAATAAGGTTGAGCAGCTAAAAGCTCTATCAAAGATTGACTTGGAATGCCATTGGCATTTGCATGCTATAACAAACCACATTATAACAAATATTAGGCAACATAAGAAATTGCATGCTATAACAAATCGCATGACAGCAAAGAGTAATAAATTATTAAGGAAGATACATAACTCATTACATGTCATGGTCGCCCCATGAGAGGTTCAATCAAACTTGAAAGATAGTGGTTTCTGAGACCCTTTTATTAATATGAAGATTACATGGCAGACCCGTTGAATAGTAGGGTCTTTATCCACCTGCATGCCTTTTGTTTTCCAAGTTACAAATTGTTGTGTTGCATGGGAAGCATTGGATTATTGTCAAGGTGAGTTTCTCCTTGGGATGATATGAGGCGACAAATTTTCCTAAATGGCCTACAACCTGGCCTTCTCAGTAGGTTGGACACCTATTATTCCCATCTTAGGATGTTTGTCCAGGAACCGGAAGGTTTCATCAAGCACCATGGAGTTGTTTGCAAGCTCGAATCAGGGTTTAGCACTGTTGACGTGTAGCAAGAGAGTTAGGAAGCTCTCAGGATTCCATACCAAAAATGTGGTAGTTAAGCAACGCATGATTGCCTATGCCGCCTTTGGTAGGATTCCTTCCCAGTGGGAAGGGAAGACTCGTCGGCCAAGAATCCATTGGAGAATATATCACCCAAGCTCAGGAGGGATAACGTCATAGATCGTTGTAAGTAACCAAAGGTATCATCATCAAACCGTGAAATATGTCTGGGAGTGTACGATATTTATGAGATAGAGACACAGACGGCAAGACTGGGTCGAGGAAGCCTTTACAATAACAAAGCTTATAACTGGGGAGGTTCTAGATCTCTTCGGCTACGACACTAAGCGATGCAAAGGCGAGGTCCGTTGGCCGAGTCATGACGAGAATCAGAGAGAAGGCTTTGTTGTGGTGCATAGGAGTGAGGTTACGAACTTAAAGGAAATTTTGGGATAACCTTATCCTTTTGATGGTAAAAACCCTAGTCAAGGGAGGCTTCTGATTGGTGGAACTAGATTTCCCCTCACATGATTGGTCATAATGACATGGTAGGAAAGCCATAGAGCGGTTGTAGTCTATTGATGGGAGAAACCTTTTGATAATAGAGTTATATCAAAGGTATGACATTGGAGGAATTATTTTAGAAATCTCTGATAGTAAAACTCTAATACATATAAGATTGGTTCTTTATAATAATAAGGAAATATCTAAACTCTAAAAAACATAAGTGATAGCGCTTTTAAAAATTTTCGGCGTATTATAATAAGCACTATCGGAGGAGGCCACATGGCATATTAGACTCTGCTTTAGTAAATTGGAGATCCCCTATTGGTGTTTTTTTTTATGTGACACGATTCAAAATCCCCACTCTCTGATATGTGATAAAGGGTTGGATTTCGATATTACGATATGATAATCTCGCAGGTTGTATGATATTGGAGGTTGGAGGCAATGGCATATCGAAACAAGTGCTTTAACGATGAAAATACATTTGTGAGTAAGTGAGAGCGGTTTGTTTTCTTCTTTTTTTCGTTGTCAAACATTTTGAAAGTATTTGATTTGAATTAGAGTTGTAAAACCATGTTCATATCAATCACTGAAATGCGACCTTGTAAAATTTGTCGATTTTTTTTTTCTATTTTAAAATTGAATCAAAAGTATGCTTATTGAAATGAAATCAGAAGGGATTAGTTCAATATAAAATGGCTAAAGTCACATGGAAATACAAGTGTTGGACTCGGGCGTTATTTCTTTCATTTATTCTAATTAATGAATAGTAAAAAAGAAGTTGTAAAAAAAAGATTAAGTCAAATTGAAAAATAAAACAGGAAGACATGATAAGAAAAAAAGGAAGAACAAATGATCCAAAAGGCAGTTGCAAATACATAGGGGTCCCCATTACCAATGTATTGACAATAAAGTCAAGTTTGGATTGTTGTCTTTTTTACCACAACAGTTTGGAAAATTTGTTCATTTTGAGTCCTTTTGTTGTTTGGAAAAAACACTGTGAACTTCTGTGGTAAGTCACTCCTTGGAGCGTTGAAAAGAGATTTAACAACAAGTGAGAAGAGATATTTTAGTTTCTATTTCATTGTCAAGCATTTTTTAAAGTATTTGATTTGAAGCGAAGTTGTAAAAGTATGCTCATATTAATCAGTGAAATGTGAACTTGTAAAGTTTGTCTTTTTTTTTTCTTTCTAAAGACAAATGCACACAATATGTTATTTTGTAGAAAGGGGAAAATGTATGGAATTTTAACTGCTTTTCACAGCAACTACTTGTAAAAGAAAGAAACTATTGTGAAATTGAATGCAAAGTATGCTTAGTGAAATCGAATCAAAAGGGGCTAAACGCAACAATCAGACTGGAGGTGGTTGTAAAGAATTTGATGCTAGTACTAATTCCTCTTGTTTCCTACGCTTGATTTAAGCATTCCCTTGCATGCGGGAGTAGCAGCTGAAGGAAAATGGTGGAGATATGAGAAGATCAGCCAACATTCGAACTCTAGACATAACAATGAATGTTAACCCTTGTCGATCTATGTTGCCAATGTCCATTGTCGCCTTTTGTAATGTCATTCCTTGTGATTTATGTATTGTCAAACCCCATGTCATTCAAAGGGGAATTTGCCTACGAGACCCTCGCGTTATTGGGGCAAGTGGAACATAAGATGGGTTGAAGGAATCCCATGGTGAACCTTTGTATTGGAAGAAGTCAACAACAACAAACGATGGTAACTAAGGGGGTTTTTATCTAGCTACATAGAAAATGGAAATTACTTTTCCAAGTGCTATGTTTATAAGACCTACTTCAAACCACAAGTTACATGTGAGGAAAACCTGTTGTTCATTGCAAATAAGAACTTTTGCATTCAATTGTTCAACTTCCGCATCTACACCAGTAGGATGGTGGTTACTTTTCTCTGTGTAGCAGCGTGTAATTGGCATATTCAATATTTTGAGCATTTTTTTTATGCAATTTGATAGTTAGGTTGGTTGGATATAGGTGGATTGCATTGTCAAATTCCTGCTGCTCATCTTTTGACAAAAATGTATTTTTCCTTAACATGAGAATGTTCTAGTGTTCGACTCTTGGTGTTTCATTTCTAAGATTCGTGAGCAATTATCAAATTGCAATTTGAAGAGGGTTCGTCCCTTGTTGATGAAAGATGGTAGATAGTGTGGCGACTGTGTCAAAGTTGTGTCACAGGGCATTGTCCCATGATGTGATGATATACATGGGGATTTCCTTCACAAGAGGTAGTTTTCTAAGATCACCAACAAGTATGATAGACCGGTTGCTGAAAGACACATTATGATACGAAGGAAATACCTCCCTTAAGCCATCGTCTATCTATAAAAGAAGTTGGGCCAATAAAGCTCATTTCATCGATTAAAATGTATTTAACGTGGCAAAGTTTTTCTTTGAGATTGCAGAATTGGTTTTCCCTCAAGAGGATGCATTGACACTAAAGGAATACGAAGGGAAGAATGAATTGTAAGTGCCTTTATGTTAAACACTGCAACACCTGTTAGAGCGAATAGGAGCAATGGACTTGAATTGGGAAGAGATTCAGCAAGAAATAAATCTTTTATGCAATCAATTAAATGAGACTTCCCCATGCTAGTGGTAACTTGGATGAGAATTCTAAGTTGAGGAATGGAAGAAGTGGTCCTAAAGTGAGTGAGGACAATGGTGAAATGATCTGGAATTTATCTAGGATAAAGAATGAAAGGTATTACAGACTCATGTGCATGGAGGTGCCTATGTTACTTATGCAACGGATCGATAAGATTGTTAGAATACATAGACACTAAGGCAATCAGAGGAAACATAACAGTAAAACATTAAAAAAAAAGGTTTAATAAGGAGTTCAACCAATGCTCTTGGGCTACGTCTCCTGGTCCAGCCTTTCAGTGGTGGCCTCTCTATTATGTTTTCAAGCAGAGTTTTTACCATAATGAGCTCGATTCAATTCTCACTAACAGAATGAAGTCAGTAGGAATGGAGTGCACGGACTCTCCTTACTGAACTCGACCTCTGAGGGTCACAGTAGTATGACAGGCCTATGCCGAGGAGCTTGCTTGAACCTCTCAAGCCTTCAATGGAGTACACAGGCTCTCTAACTCTCTATGGCTCTGTCTGGCTCGATGTTGCCTTCAGGTCAGCTTAGCTTCTACTCTCTGTTCTCTGATGTTGGCTTTCTACATCTCTTCGCTGTCTCCCTCTCTGTTTTTCTGCTTCTGTCAATTCATGGCTTTAAAGCCAGTCTACTCTTCGACTGCTCGTTTCCGCTTTCCAACCTTCTGGTTTCCTTTCCGCTGTCTGTTCGAATTCCTCTGCTCTACGTCATCATCACTGGGTAACGCCTTGCAGGGTGGTGGCCACCTGTTTTCTAACGAAATGGGTGTCAGATTCCCTAAATCATACTCGAATGGTCGTTAAATCTGTTTGCTTCAAGATCGCCCGCGAACACGAATCGTTTGCCGACTCATCATCCACGCCGAACGTCAAATCCATATCATCTTACTTTTTTACCTGTCAAATCCGGTCAGTCATCGGTACGTATCTCCACCGTCGATCTGGACCCCCCAGATCCTACGGTCATCCTTCATATCGGGTGGACAAGTCACACGATGTTTATCGTCCGATGCAGGCATTTTTCTCTCTTATGTCGGATGTGTGTTGCTCAATGTATGGCATCGGGTGGGACTTGGTCAAAGCTGCTTATCGCCTTGAAGCCTGTCAATATCCTACCGGTTTTGGGGAATCCGTGCTACGAAACCAAAACTCTTACTTTTCCGAGTTTTATAGCATTTTCGGGTCCGAGCGTTCCTAGGCTTTCCTTCACTGAGGGGGACGCCCTATGATACGTGATTAGTGCTAATTACGTATCAGAATCCACCTCCGTTTCCTAATTTAGCCTTCGGTTTTGCCAGTTTTATGCCATTGCACTTTACCATGGGCCAACGGTCTATGCGCTCGACTGAGGGTCCTTGTTGCTCCGCTCTGGCCACAACTGCAATTGTTATGAGGATTCCTTCTGATACCTTCAATCTTTTCTAGGACTTGAATGTTTTAGCAAAATTGAAACAATCATGAAAACTCAAAGAGTTTTAGGATCCAATTCAGATCACAGCCTTCCCACTGAAAAAGATTTTGGACCACCAAAAGTTGGTTTTCTTTCAAGCATCAATCAAGTGAGGGTATTGCTTCCTCGCTTGCTCAATTTCTATCCATTTTGCACTGCTTGGCTTTGAACCTTTGAGTTCAATCCTGAGGTGCTCAATGTCACCTCTGCGTGTAGTTCTTACCTTCCTGTCCAGAACTTCATCTTCCTGCTACTCATTAAGATATTCAGGTAACAAATCATCAATAGAAGGAAATTGACTTTGCTCTTCAAGATCTTCAATTAATGAAGGTTCAAATAGTCTCAATCTGTCTGCATTAACAACTAAGTAGATGTGCATGTAAGCTGGTAGATCAAGGAAAAAAGCATTCTCACCAATTTTCTCAAGTATCTTGAAAGGTCCATACCTTATTGGTTTCAGCTTCTTACCTTCACCTTGCATCCTGTCTTTGCTGATATACAGCCAGACTTGGTCACCAACTTGGAAACTATGCTCCATCTGATGCTTATCATGCCTTGCCTTGTACTTGGCTTGGCTCTTTTCTAGTTGTTCCTTTACTGCCTTGTGAATATCTTGGATTTGTTCAATGAACTTGGTTGCTTTTTCCACATCATTGTTTCCATCAACTGCTATGTCTTTACCAAAGACAAAATCCAAGGGAGACCTTGGTGTGAAACCAAAACAGGTCTCGAAAGGAGATCTTTGTGTATAAGAATGTTTATCTCGGTTGTAAGCATGTTGCACATAGCGTAAATGTTCATCCCAAAGTTTGGGATGCTTGTTGCAATAGCCTCTGAGCAACTGGATCAATATCCTGTTGACCACTTCTGTTTGGCCATCTGTTTGTGGATCAAGATTTGTGCTTTTCTTCAGCTTAGTGTCCATCAATTCCCACAAGTTTGACCAAAATTTCCCAACAAATCGGATATCTCGATCAGATATTATGGAAGTGGGTAATCCAAAATGAACCCATGCATGCTGAAAGAACAACTTTGCAGTTTGTTCAGCTGTAATATGTTTGTTACAAGGTATTAAAATACACATTTTGTTGAACCTATCCACAACAACATATAAATAGTCATGACCTTTCCTAGATTTAGGCAGTCCTCCAATAAAGTCCATGGAAACACTTTCCCAAGGATGAGAAGGAACTGGTAGTGGAGTGTACAAGCCTAGTTTTCTATTGATGGGCTTGCTTTTAGCACACATGGTACACCCTCTTACATATCTAGAAACTGTCTCATTCATTTTCGGCCAATTAAAAATATTTGCAGCTGTGCAACCGTTTTACTTACACCAAAGTGACCTGATATTAGAGAAGTGTGTGCTTCTTGAATTATCTTTACTCTTTCATTTTGTGGAATGCATAGCTTCCCACAATGATACAAGAGTTGGTCCTTAATATGATAATCCAATTCTTCTACTCGTTTGCCTTGACTTAAAGTTGCATATACATCTTTAAAATCTATATCTTGAGCATAGTGTTCAATGTAGCTCTCATGCAATACTAAATTATGCTTAAGTATAGTAGATGCATTTATAATTGGTCTAGATAACATATCTACAACTTTATTGTGTATGCCTTTTTTATATCTGATGACTAAATGAAACCATTGTAGAAAACCCATCCATCTATAGTGTCTTGATTGCTACAACTTAGTTTGGGAGTGTAGATATTGAAGTGGTTGATGATTAGTATGTATAGATTTCTCTTTGCCCATTAAGTAATGTTTCCACTTTTTCACACTCTATACTAATGCATACAATTCTTTATCATATGTAGGATAGTTAAATACTGTAGAATTAAATGTCTCATAATGATAACGTATGGGTTTACCGTGCTGCATCAACATTGCTCCCATGGCATAGTCACTGCATCCGTTTCAATCTCAAATGGTCTTTGAAGATCGGGCAATGCTAGTACTGGTGCTCTACTAATCTTTTCTTTCAAGGTGTCGAAGGTTTTCCATTGTTTGTCTCCCCACTGAAACACCTTGTTCAATTATGTTAAAGCATGTAAGGGAGCTGCAATTAAGGAAAAGTTAGAAATAAACTTTCTCCAATATTGCGTTGCTCCTAAGAAGCTTCTAACCTCTGTAGCAGATTTGGGTTTAGGCCAGTTTACAATGACTCCAACCTTAGAGGGATCTATCTTCAATTCACCACCCCCTACTATATGTCCCAAATAATTCAAAGATGTTTTGCCAAATTCACATTTTGAGAGTTTAACATAAATTTTTTCTCTTTTCAAAACATCTAATGTCTATTGAACATGCTTTAAATGTTCTTCCCACGTTTTTCTAAATATAAGAATGTCATCCAGATATACAATAACAAAATCATCAAGAAAAGGTCTGAGTACATCATTCATTACTCTCATGAAAGTAGTAGGAGCATTAGTTAAGCCAAAAGGCATAACCAACCACTCATACAATCCCTGCTTTGTTTTGAAAGCAGTCTTCCATGCATCTTGCTCTGCAACTCTGACCTGAAGATAACCACTATGCAAATCTAACTTGGAAAAATAAACAACTTCCTTTAACTGATCTAATAGATCATCTATGCGAGGAAGGGGATAACGATTTTTTATCGTTATCTTATTCAATGCTTGGTAATCAATGCACATTCTCCACGAGCCATCTTTCTTTTTCACCAAAACGATTGGAGACCCACATGGCGATGTGCTAGGTCTGATGAACCCTTTCTCTAGCAACTCCTATACCTTCGTCTTGATTTTTGTATTCTCTAAAGTGGACAACCTATACATTCCAATGTTAGGCAATGGAGCATCTTGCTGCAAATTAATATCATGCACTATTTCCTTTTTGGGTGGCAGACCTTTAGGTTCTTGAAACAATACATCATATTCTGAAACAACTTTTTCTAAATTAGCTTGTTGTTTATCATCACATCCCTCAAATACATTGGTTTTATCAGGTTTCTTTTCCTTTACAACCATCAATAAAAATTGTTTGCATGAATTTACAATTCGTTTCATCTACCCTGAGTTTATGAGAGTATAATTATTCTTGAGCTTATGAGCTCTTACAATATATTCGATTCCATCTTTAACGAGTAGATACTTGTTCTCAACTCTATAGAAAATAGCTTTTCTATACAAGTAAGGACTTCCTAAAACAATTCCACATATATCCAAAGGAACTATATCTAACTCAACCTCATCTACAAATGTTGACCCAAAAGAAAACTTAAATTTACATTGTCTAGTCACTTGTAGCTTTGCTTTATCACATAGCCAACCTAATGGATATGGTTTCGTGTGAGGTGTGGTTAGTAATCCCAACTTCTTTACAATTGCTTCATAAATTAAATTTACTTGTGAGCCACTATCAAACAAAGTATCAATCGTTTGATGATTGGAAATAACTCGAATATGAAAAAGCTCACGTCTTTTTCTCTCATTTTCTTCATTATCAGTAGATTGTACATAATTACTAGTAGATGCTTTAGAATTGTTACCTTTTATACCTGTGGCTGCGATTGTTGCTTCATCTCCTAAGTCTGACCCCAAATCTTTTTTAATAGCTGCAGCAGTTTTCTTCTTCTTGCCCTCAAACTTCTTAGGTTTCAGCTCTGGATGCAGAATCCAGCAGTGTTCATCATCATGCCCATCCTTCTTACAGTGAGTGCATGAGGACTTTCTCTTCTGTACAGTGTTTTTCTTCCTCTCTTTCCATTTCTGTTTTCTTTTCTCATTATTTTTGCTTGCAGTGGGTTGGGATGATCCCCCAACTTCTGGGTTCCCATTCTTACCTCTAGCTTCTAGATGCGTAGCCTGAACGGATACCTCATCTATGCTAGTAAGATTAAACATGAGGGTAGTGTGCCTCATGTAGCTGTGTAGACCACCTATGTACTTCAACAGAGTCTCAGGTGAGTCTAAAGAGATTCCTAGAATCAAAGCTCTTTTCCTAAATTCTTGAGTGTAACCTTGTACACTTTGCCTTTTAGTTGTCGAAGAGTTTTCCAACTCATCATGGCTTGCTACGTGTAGGCTAGTGGATAGAATTGCTTTTTAATTGCAGAAACAAATTCACTCCAGATAGAAAGAATCTTACCATGTTTCTTCATGCCAGCTTATGTCCTGCCTTCCCACCATAGCAAGGTAGTGCCTCCGAGGCGTAGGTTGGCCAGCTAAATCTTACTCTTGTCTGAGTCGATGCTCTGCACTTTGAAATAAACATCAATCTATCTGATCCAATTATCCAGTTTCTCTGCTTTCAACTCTCCATCATATATTGGTAAATCAAATTTAACATCTAATTTAATCAAAGTTGTCTTTTTTATGTTTAGGGCTATTAGGAGGCGTGAGGAATTTTTCTTCTTTCCCTTTTCCTTTGGAGTGGTCATTGAGGAGAGATTCTTCTACTCCTTTGTCTTGTTTGGAGCTTGATGCATCCTCATCTCTATGTTTCTTATAGTCCCTATACATTTCCTCCACCATGGATTTCAGGGTCATAAAACTATCCATGAACTGGGGGTCTGATTCCAAGGGATTTTCTTCTGAAATTTTCCTCTTAGAATAGACTCTTCCAATTTCTAGGTTAGTTTCAGCCAATTCTCCTTCTCCTAATTTAAGCTTTGATCTAGTTAGCATTCAACAACAAAATCTAGCACAAGCTTGTCTAACCTTAATAAACCAAACGCTTTGATACCACTTGATCTTAAATTTATCCAAGATAAAGTATGAAAGGTATTACAGACTCATGTGCATGGAGGTGCCTATGCTACTTATGCAATGGATCGATAAGATTGCTAGAATACATAGACACTAAGGCAATCAAAGAAAACATAATAGTCAAACATGTAAACAAAACAAGTTTAATAAGGAGTTCACCTAATGCTCTTGGGCTACGTCTCATGGTCCAGCCTTTCAGTGGTGGCCTCTCTATTATGTTTTCAAGCAGAGTTTTTACAACAGTGAGCTCGATTCGAGTCTCACTAATAGAATGAAGTCAGTAGGAATGGAGTGCACAGACTCTCCTTACTGAACTCGACGTCAAAGGGTCACAGTAGTATGACAGGCCTATGCCGAGGAGCTTGCTTGAACCTCTCAAACCTTCAATGGAGTACACAGACTCTCTGACTCTCTCTGGCTCTGTCTGGCTCGATGCTGCCTTCAAGTCATCTCGGCTTCTACTCTCTATTCTCTGTTGTTGGCTTTTTGCATCTCTTCGATATCTGCCTCTCTGTTTTTCTGCTTCTGTTAGTTCATGGCTTTAAAGCCAGTCTGCTCTTCGATTGCTTGTTTCTGCTTCCTGGCCTTCTGGTTTCCTCTCCTCTATCCGTTTGAATTCCTCTGCTCTGCGTCATCATCACTAAGTAATGCATCGCAGGGAGGTGGCCACCTGTTTGCTAACGAACTAGATGTCATATTCCCTGAATCATACTTGAATGGCTGTTAAATCTGTTTGCTTCAAGATCGCCCGCAAACACGAATTGTTCGCCAACTCATCATCCCTGTCATCTTTCTTTTTGACCTGTCAAATCTGGTCAGTCATCGGGATGTACCTCCGCCATCGATCTGGACCCCCCAGATCCTATGGTCGTCCTTCATATCGGGCAGACAAGTCGCACGACATTTACCCGTTTGATGCAGGTGATTTTCTCTCTCTTTCGTCGGACGCGTGTCGCTCGATGTGTGGCATCGGGCAGGACTCAGTCAAAACTACTTACTGCCTCGAAGCCTTCTGATATCCTACCGGTTTTGGGGAATCCATCCTACCAAACCGAAATAGTTACTTTTTTTAGTTTTATAGCGTTTTCGGGTCCGAGCGTTCCAGGGCTTTCCTTCACTAAGGGGGTCACCCTGTGATACGCAATTAGCACTTAGTGCTAATCATGTATCAGAATCCACCTTCGTTTCTTGATCTGGCCTCCGGTTTTTCCATTTTTGTGCCATTGCACTTTACCATGGCCAACGGTCTGCGCGCTTGACCGAGGGTCCTTGTTGCTCTACTCTAGCCACAACTGAAATCGTTATGAGGATTCCTTTTGATAGCTTTGATCTTTTCTAGGACTTGAATCTTTTAGCAAAATTGAAATAGTCATGAAAACTTAGAGAGTTTTAGGATCCAATTCGGATCATGAAAGCAACTTTATGGGTGGCTGATAGTGAGGTGAGTGAGCGGGGAACTGGAGACGAGGTAGAATGGATTTGGGTGGATGGGTGACTAAAGTCAATGAAACGTATGGTTGTCTCTTGCAAAGCGAGAGGGATCGTAGTATGGGACCAATTGTGGTTATAGTAAAAGTCGTGATGTCCAAGCATGTGAATGTCATATATTTCCATGTTGTTTCTAGGGTGTAGCTAAGAAAGGAATTTCCATTCATCGATGTCTACGGATTCAGGGGGGTTTGACATATCATTAATGGATATGTCATCAAAGCAAAGGGAAAAGGGGGTGTCAAGGGCTTGATGAACATGCCATGGAACATACACATATATTTTTTTGTTCCCAATGTGAAATTATTACTTCATCAGTGGATCCTATGTCTGATGGGAGTGTGCGGAAAGGGAAGTATAGAAGTAGTTCACTCCAGCAGAAAGAAGCATAGGATGCATCAACAGGAGAAGGGATTGAGGAATAGGAAGGGAGGACATGAACAATCTTGCAAGGATTTATTTGTTTCCATTGGTAGTGTTTTCGGCGAGCAGAAAAGGACCCGGAACGTGTAGCGTCAAGAAGAGTTAGTGTTTCAAGAGAAGCATATCTATTCATTTATGCTACAATGAAGGGTGGTGTTGGGAAGGGGGAACCTAGACCATGAGAAACACGTCAAAAACAGTTCGAGTAACATTGAAGGAAACAAATGAGAGGCTACAAAGTGAAAGGGGCAGTTTTTGTAGCATGTGGCATGTTTCCTGTGCGTCAATGTCCCTATCGACATTTTTTTTATTAAAATTTTTCGGACAACACTAAAAATAGGTTTTCTAGGGTGGAAATCCTGCAAGACACGTGACAACATTTGCTGATAACTTTCAGTTTTTGTTTCTGGTTTCGATGTATATTTCGCGATATAGCACAGAACAACATGCCGAGACAAATTCGGCTGGAAATCAGTGTTTTCTCTCTAGATGTATAGCATTTCAGAGTTGTATACATTTAACATGTCATCATTATGAGTAAGGATATACTTCTTTCATCTACTATCATCAATGATAAAAGAGGAGGTGGGATTCAAATCCCATGGAAGTCCATAGCGAAAAACAAGAGTAGGACCTTTTTTGCGAAGACATGAAGAGGGGTGGCATTTTGTATGTCATTGAATGCAATTAAGAAGATTCTCATAGTCCTGAAGGCGAGAGGATGAAAATATCAATGGTGATGGGAGTATGCATGGGTCATTCTTTGAAGATATGTGTACATAATGTCCACGTTGTTAAGGAGCACGAGGATTACAAGCAGAAATGTGTTCATCGAAAAACGACCTGGCCCTATCCATCGCGACTTGGTCATCCCAATCAAGGTTGTCCATATCATATGCATTTTCTAGCCAAAGGAAACCATGTATGTGTGCGGAGCTCCTATGTTTCCACTCATACCTGCAAAGATGAAAAATGAAATTTGATGAAGTGCCTACACATCCAGACAATGAAAAAAAAAGGAGAAGGATAGTCAGGGAAATACCTGAACCAGAAGTCCTTTGCATGTAAATCTTTTTGCAAGACCTCTTCGAGGAAGATTGTGAACTGAGAATGAATATATTGCACTGCAAGATGTGGATTGTTGATTATATTCTTGAATTTCCATCAAGATAGCTCGAATGAATCCGGAGGGGGTCTATCAGGCATGACCATGTGCATGTCATGCCATTTGGTGTCAGTTGCACTTAGGGTGAAGAAGAAAGTAGGGATACCTGTTTCTATGATCATATTAGTGGCGTTTGTTCCAGAATGAGCATGTCCCTCTAAGGCCTAATCCAAAGCGCATAATTTGGTTATGAAGCATGGAATTAGGCATGTCATGGAAATGTGCACGAAGGTCTGGAATGGTTATTGGAAATTTGTCTTCAATGTTTCTCTTCATGAAAACAACAGAAATTGCTTGACTACGATGTCGCAACATCAGATTGTAAAATTAATACCAGAATCGTGGATGCTAGGAAAAATGGCTATCATAGTAGTGTATGAGGTGAACAATATAACCCTGTATTTCAACTTTTCTAAGACGTGGTTGACAAATCATAGCAACTCCTGTGGGAAAGAGTGTGGGAAACGCCATAGTAAGGAGGCCTTATGTGGTATATTCATTGATAGAAGAGGGGGAAACAGAGATCTAGGAAAGTGAAGTAGTGGAATTAGGATGGGGAGACTGCAGGTAGTTGCATATTTCTTCAACCTCAGTATGGGAATTAGGGAGTGTTGATACAAAAGAGGATGGTTGGAGGTTTTTTGGAGTGGGGTGTGCAGGAATGTTATCATCGAAAGTAGGGAAGTCAAGTTGTGGTTCAAGAGAGGAGGGGGAGATGTGAAGGACGACAAAAGACATATTGGTAGGTTGAGTCTGCAAGGCATATATTGTAGCTTGGTTCAGTTGGAAGTCCTTGTATTTGGGATCATATGCTAGTTTGTACTTTAAAGACGCAAGAACATGTGTCTCGCTAACAATGAAATCATATGTATTTTGGTCACATCTATGCCTAGTAACAATGACAATGTCCAATTCGGAAACCAAGCGCGGTAAAATGTTGGTAATGGCAGTGATGTCTTGTGGGAAACAAATACTAAGACCAATGTATTTGTATTGTCCACCTCGTGCATGGGTGACTTGCAATATTGGGATGACACGTGATATGAGCATTTCTTCTATTTGTGTTAGAGAAACAAGTACAAAGGTTGGTCGCCAGGGTCCATGTTGTTCGCAAGGGACAAGATGTGGGTGGATTTTGTTTTTGCACACTAGAAGCAACAAATATTACCATGTAAGAATTTTGTTTTCATATTTGGATATGATTCTTTGAATATGGAGCAGATACACAAGGGAGAGAGGTCATCTATCCTTTCACGGAATCATTGGTGTGCATGGTTAAGGCCAAGGTTGACCAAAATATGGGGATGGGAGGGTGAATGAGGATGAGTTAGTGGTGGGGTGTGCGATGTACATGGGAAAGAAGTGGCAGTGAATGGAGGAAGTTAAAGGGTAGGTACAGTCAGAGCGGGGAATATTGAAGGAGATGGGTTTTCAAGTGAAGCTTCGGCATGTTGGGGAAGAGAAACATTAGACGGGGATATAACTAGAAAGGTTTGGGTGTTTAAATCAACTTTATTTTTTAGGCATCTTTGTTTGTTGGACTCATCTTTATTATGTGCATAAAGGAGTCTCTTCCAAGCATTTCTTGAGGGGTTTGCAGAAGATTTTGGAATGTCCATCCTGATAAAAAACATGGGGAGACAAGTTGAAGTGCTTATAAGAGACCAGAAAGAGTTGTCTTAAGCACAAAGATAGAGTACATAACCAAAAAAAGCAAGAACTTCATTATTGGGTATATTTTTGAAGTAGTGCCCTCTAGCTTATAAAGTAGATGTGTCTTTTAACAAAGTAGCTAAATTTTAGTGGCCGAAGAGGCCTTTTTTTATAATAGATTTTGTGTTTCTTTGATATTATGTACTAATGTCGTGCGATTCAAATTTTGTTGTTGGAACTTTGTCAAAGTTATCTTTGCAATGTAGAACAAGATTAGAATCAAACTTATTTCAGCGAAGTACTTTTGTGGCGATGGATAACTATCTATCATTCATATACCAAGTAGATTTAAGGAAACCAAATGACAACCCTTTGTAAGAATCCAGTGTTTTTATTGTTGAAATGTGGCAACAAGAATATTCCAATTTAATTTGTCCTTGAATTAAATTAAATTATTTAGTCTTAACAACTACTTGGAAATAATTAATTAAGTTATTTTGACTTAATTAGTTGGAGAATTTTAGGAGGGTGGAAAGCATTATATGCTCTTCAAAACATATGTAGAAAGGCAGAGTTATGGGATTGGAAAATGATTAAAGTGCTTTTTGGACTCCTAGTGTGTCCATTTATGTTATATGGGTTTGAATTGTGGGATAGTAGCACCCCACTCTCAAAATGGAAACAAATTGAGAAAATCCAAAAATGCTTGATTAGGAGTAAATTCAAAATAAAAAGTTTGGTTGTTTATGAGATAACGTTGAGTGAAACAGGAGCATCTCCCATCAAAGCAATTTCTATAGTGAATCTTATAATATATCTAAACATAATTGAGCAAATGGGAGTAGGTAGATGGCCTAAAGTTCTCTTCAATGAAGGCATGAGTGAAAGAAAGAAAACATGGATGCGACAAAACAACAAATGGATGTAAAAATGGAATATCCACCTCAATGCCTATCCCACAAATAGCAAGGAGCTAAAGAATTTTTTTATGGAGAAATTTTGTAATTGTATATGGGGAAAAGAGTTGATTAGAAAGAAGAAGTACTATGTTGAGCAATTAAACCCCCCTTGTGATCTCCAACAAAAAGAGTACATTGGAGCTAGCATTCTCTGGAGGGAAAAAATTCATATTTCTCAAAAAAGAACTAATTCGCACCAAATTATGTGTGAAAAAGGATAGTGGAAAAGACCTAAAGAAGCTTGGGAAGAACAAGTGTGTACATTTTGCACGTCTAGGGAAGTGAATCGGAAAACCATTTCATTTTGGAATGTGATGCTTTCAGAGACATCAAGAGAAATTATGGCAATATGTTAGCATCGATCACTTGTCATTGTCTTTTCATCGAGGGGACTATTAGAAGGTTGGGCCTACTCATCATCAATTTGAATAAGAAAAGGATTGAATTGTAAAAGGAAAAAGGCAGGGAGGTTAGTGATCCCATTGACTATTTTTAGTCTCGTGGACATTAAAATATCATTCTTCATTCTATCTATTGTGTTTAAAATTATATAAATAAGTTTAGGTAGATCAAAGATTCTGAATTTTGATACTAAACAAAATGCCAAATGCAGATTCAAGATATTGGGCATAAGAATAATTAAATGATTGATTTAATTTATACTGTTAAATATTTAAATATTCTAAATTCATTAAATAATTAAAATATTTTAATATTTATAATCAACATTAAATTAAATCAAATATATAAGAGGTATTGAAATATTTTATAACAATAAGAAGGAGGTTGTTAGGTCCCTATACTACTAGTGTAGACCCTTATTATTATTAGTGCAACCTCCTTATTGTGTTGGTGTGTGTTAGATGATCCAAAAATACAATTTTATCATAGGTTATAAAATTAGAATAAAATAATTATTAATTTAAGATATTAAATTAATAATTATTATTCTAGAATGTTTAATTATTTAATGGAGACTTTTAGAATTAGCATATTGTTGTAACTAGATATGACTCTCCAAATGTGTCGTATCTTAGGCTCTATTTTAGGAGATTAGTTAGCTAGTTGGTTTGAATAGCATTTATTGTAAATGGACACTTGTTATTTAATAAGTGATCCATAATTAGAGGTAGTTAGGACATGGAGCTTATAACTAGCTCATTGCAAGAGTGTTTGTGTTGTTCGGGTGTAAACTCTTGCAACATAAATTATGTAATTTTTTTTTTCTGATTAATAAAATTACGTGTCTGAGGACACTTCTGCCATTATTGTGGTATCAGAGCTCCAGTAATGCTGCAGTGGATGTGAAGAGGAGATTCCAACTCTACAAGTTCTTGGAAAACTCCATTGAATTGATCAACAAATTATTGGTATGGAAATTGTCTGGCTTTTTGTTTAAAAGGAAAGGGAATTTTATTATTGATTTTAGATTTTTTTAAATCTAAAAATCAGTTTTTATTATTGTCAAAAATTTGCACTCTGTTTTCATGAGATAAGAGGGAAGTGTTTTGAACAAATTTGCTGCAACCATTTTTTTGTGATTTCTCGTGTTGGCAAGGCATGCCAGAGTGTTGGAATTGATTTTAAAAGTGGGAGTCTGACGGGGAACACATTGGACAGCCATAGATTGATAACATTTGCAGGTCAGCAGGGCCTGGAAAAGCAGAATGCCCTTGCGGAAGAGTTGTTTCTGAATTTTTTTCACACAACAGAAGTATATAGGTGATCGGAAAGTACTTCGGGAAGCTGTTGAGAAAGTGGGTATAACAGGCGCAAAAGAATGGCTTGATGATCCAAATAATGGATTGAAAGAGATTAACGAAGAGCTTCAGAAATATGCACGTAATGTGACAGGAGTCCCACATTTTCTGATTAATGGGCAGTATAAGTTACATGGTGCTCAGCCATCAGAAACATTCTTAAAAGCTCAGACATGGAATTTGAAAATGGTACGTTCTGGACTATAATATTTGAGACCCATAAAGATTTTGCAGATTATGATTTCGTATTTTAAGCGTATTTATTCTTTTAGTGGATTGCTCGTATTTTAATGGCATCTCTCCCATTTAAATTTGAGCCAACTGGGCCTAGCGAACGCGTTCCTTAACCGACATTCAAGTTCATGTATTGCGTGGATTTATCTCCACAAGCCCTTAGTTTCGAACCTGGCCCATCAACATCCAATGATTGCCCAATTTTTTTGCTGGCCCAATAATAATTTCAAGAACGCTGAAAAATATGGTCTGTCTGTTAGTTGAATAATCAATTTAATATAATTCCCACGAAAAGACGGTCATGGTAACAAATCATGAGTAGTAGCTGTCCTATCACAAGAAAAACTCGACATAAATCGCAGAAAAATGCCAAAAACTGAATGTTTAGCAGACAATGTTGTTAAGAGAGCAAAGCCGATCATTCCTCCGCGCAGTAAGATGTACTTGTATGCTTTTTGAAGCTGTTGTCTTCTCATCCACAGTGACAAACAGATACGGAGTGCCAAAGAATGTTGGGGTTGCCTGATAAGAGCATAACAGTTGCTTGCCATCGTTGTTAGCCTCAACAGAAGCAGAAATCTGCATGCAATTTCAGCGTTTGCCCTGCTGTAGAAGCCTACATTGAAAGCAGTGGCGCTTCCTAGAACTTTTTTTTTCGATGTAATCATTTATGGTTGATGGAGTAATAAGGGTGATGTTTTGAAATTTTTTGGAGTAATAAGGAGTTTTATTTGTAATTTGTAAATTGGGGAGATAAGGTGTGTTGGGTAATTTGTTTTTAAGAAGTTTTTTAGGATCATCACATTCTAACTCAAAGTAATTTTACTTTGAGGGGGGGTAATTTTTTTTACCATATTGTGCAAAAGCACCATTGTAAAAAGTCAAATTTTGAAAGTTGCCTTGTAAAAATTTGAGATATTGACTAGAGCCAAGTGCAAAGCTCAGTCAATTTTCTCCTGTTTTGACGACTATTCGAGGGTCAAGGCCAAGCCCCGATAGATCGTGTTGTTTTTTGCATGGTGTGTTGTGTTGACTATCTTGTCATTTCTGTTCTGATTCTTGGTGCAATGCTTCAACGCTAAAATGTCTAAGTTGATTAATTTGTTTTCTGATTCCGAAAAACTAGAAGGCACCAAATCTTATAAAACATGGCATCATCTCATCGAAAGCACATTCATTTACAATGAATTATGGCAGGGAATATGTGATGGAGATGTTAAGCCAAATAAACCCACAGATGCAACTGCACTAGCAAAATGGGAAGTCAAGAATGCTAAAGCCTTAGCTCTTATTAAATCTTCTGTAAATGATGAAATGTATGTTCATATAGAGAATGTCACAGATGCATGGACTACCTTGAAAACTTTTAAAGACCTCTTTGATACTCAGCCTAAATCAAAGAAAGTCGATCTACAATTAAAATTGTTGCAACAAAAATTAACTGAAGGCGGTGATGTTCTTGAATATCTCTCAAGACTTAAGAATATCAGGCAAGAAATTATTAATGTTGGTTTTCCCGCAATTGATGATAGCTTTATGGTCACAATTGTAATCGTTGGACTTCCTTCTTCCTATACGCATTTTTTAGAGACTCTACAAGTAACTGGGAAATTAGAGAAACTAAAGTTTGATGAGCTTTGTGAAATGTTGAGTCAACATGATAAAAATTTTGGGAAGAAGAAGAAAGTTGGTGAAGATGTTTTTCTCACAGAGGCCAGCACTAGTAAGTCATCAGCCGATAGTTCTCGAGGCAGAGGCAGATGGAATCAGAATCAAGCAACACATAATCGAGGTCGAAGCCAAAGCAGAGGAAACAATTTTAACAGAGGAGGAAGAAATAATTTTCAAGGTAGAGGAAACAACCAACGAAGAGGCAATTTACAAGGACAAGGATATGATAGTCAAGGTAGAGGACAATCTCAAAATTGAGGTCAAAGCAGAGGCAGAGGACAATCTTCAGGAAGAGGAAGAGACTTAAGTCAAATTGTGTGTCGAAGATGTAACAAAGTTGGCCATTATGCTGAAGATTGTCGAACATCACTTAATAAAATTCCCAAGTTTTAGCAGCATTCAGCACAATTTGCAAATGATCAAGATGAAGATAACTCAGAATATGTTTTTACTTCCTCACCAGCATCACAAATTTCATCCCATCTTAGAAGTGACTATGAAGATGCTTGAATCTTGGATTCCAGGGCAACTCAGCACATGACTTGTCGACGTGATTTTTTCTGAAATTTTCAAGAATGCCAACTTAATTCCATTTTTCTTGCTGATGATACAAAACATACTCCTTATGGAAAAGGAGTAGTAAAAGTTTTTCTCCCTGGCATTGGAGAAAAAATGATTTCCAATGTATGGTATGTACCCAGTTTCAAGAAAAATTTGCTCTCTTTAGTCACGATTCGACAAGCAAGACATCAGGTGATTATGGAAGATGGTTTAGTGAAGATTAATTCAGTGAAACAGAACTTGAAAACAATCATGACAGGTTATGAAGATGGAAAACTGTTACGGATGAAAGGGACAGTTATTCCAAGGCATTCTGATTTTGCAGGGGCAGTGACTACAGGTATTTCACCTATAAGACTATGGCATGTAAGATATGGACATTTGAATTTTGAGAGTCTTTCTCAATTGCATAAACAAGGAATGGTTAAAGGACTTCCCACATTCAAAAAGGAAAATGCAAAATGTGAAGCTTGCATTTATGGCAAACAAAATAGAGAAAGTTTTCCAACAAGTTCATGGCGTGCAAACAGACGGCTACAACTAGTTCACAGTGATGTTTGTGGTCCACTACAAACTTCATTTGGCGGTTGTAAATATTTATTACTATTCATTGATGATTTCAGCAGAATGACTTGGGTTTACTTCTTGAAGAACAAGTCAGAAGCATTTGATAAGTTTAAAATTTTTCGCCAACTTGTTGAAAATGAAGTCAGAGAAAAGATAGGTACTCTCCGGACAGATAATGGGGGAGAATTCACTTCGAATGAATTCAAAACTTATTGCAGTGAAAATGGCATAAGACGACATCTTACTAATGTTTACACTCCACAACAAAATGGAGTAGTCGAAAGAATGAATCGCACTTTGTTAGGAATGGCGAGATCCATGTTAACCTTCAAGAGGTTAAGTCCAACATATTGGGCGGAAGCAATCCATACAGCTGTCTACTTAAGAAACAGATCTCCAACTGCTTCTTTAGACGGAATCACACCTTATGAAGCTTGGTTTGGTTTCAAACCTCAAGTTAAACATCTTAGATTTTTTGGGTCAGTGTGTTATGCCTTAGTTCCGAAAGAAAAACGAACTAAGCTTGACTCAAGAAGTTTAAAATGCATAATGATTGGCTATTCTGATGAGAAGAAAGGATATCGTCTTTTGACCAATGGAAAATTCATTGTGAGCAGGGATGTCATTTTTGATGAAACAGAGAGTAAGAGTGCTGAAGAAATTGAAAATCTTCTTCACAAGTTAGAAACTAAAGGAAGTAAAAGAAATGGAAAAATGCAAAGTCAACCAACTTCACCAAATTGGTATGAACTTGATTTTCCTTCCTCTGAAGATGAGTCATCCAGTCCATCTACATCAACAACATCATCTGGATCTTCTAGCAGTTCATCCGCATCTGCAAGCAGCAGCAGTTCTTCTGACAGTGATTCTCCACATTCTTCACCTGAACGACGAACATCAGTTTATATTAATCCTCTTTACAATGATGGGGACTTTACAGAAGCGCAAAAAAGTGAGCACCAACTTCCGAAATGGGCAGTTCAACTTTTGAAAGATGTCAAGCCTGATGAACAGAATAAAACTGGCACCAGAAGGGCACATAGAAGTGAAGGCAATTTTGCCTTGATAGCAAATGATTTTATTGAACCTTCCACATACAAAGAGGCAGTAAAACATAAAGAATGGCAACAGGCTATGGTTGAAGAATATCAAGCAGTAATTGATAACAACACTTGGAAACTTGTTGATTGTCCAGCAAATGTTAAACCCATAGGCTGTAAATGGGTTTACAGAATTAAGTATAATCAGAAGGGTGAACTTGAAAAGTATAAAGCACGACTTGTCGCAAAGGGTTTTGCGCAGCAGGAAGGCATTGATTATGAAGAAACTTTTGCTCCTACAACTAAATGGAACACCATCCGATTAACACTTGCATTGGCCGCTCAAAAAGGATGGAAAGTTCATCAAATGGATGTGAAAAGTGCTTTTCTCAACGGGGATTTACAGGAGGAAGTGTATATGACCCAACCACCAGGTTTTGAAGTTGAAGGAAAAGAACATAAAGTCTGCAAATTGATCAAGGCTTTATATGGATTAAAACAAGCTCCCCGAGCTTGGTATGCAAAGATGGATGAATACCTTAAGAAAGTTGGTTTTCAACGAAGTGAATCTGATGATACTTTGTATGTGCGACAACAGGGAAAATATCTGGTAATTCTTGTTATGTATGTAGATGATTTGATCATTACTGGCAACCATGATGATCATATTGCACAGGTGAAAAAGGAGTTACATGCAGGTTTTAAGATGACAGATTTGGGATTACTTCACTACTATCTTGGAGTTGAAGTCTTCCAACGTCCACATCATATTTTCATTTCTCAGAGTAAGTATGCCGCAGAGGTTCTTCAGCGATTTGGCATGCAAGATTGCAAGCCCGTTCTCACCCCCATGGAGCAAAATTGAAACTTTCAAAATTTGAAGGGGGGGAAAAGGTGGACAGTACAACTTACAGACAGTTGATTGGCAGCTTGATTTATTTGAAAAATACTCGTCCTGATCTATCTTATGCAGTTAGTATTCTTTCACATTTTATGCAGGAACCACGAGACAGCCACTGGAATGCAGCCAAAAGAGTTCTTCGATATATCCAAGGAACAAAAGATTTTGGTCTTCTTTACACAAAGACTAAAAATTTTGTACTAAGTGGATATTCTGATGCCGACTTTGTTGGGAGTATTGATGATCGAGCATCAACTTCAGGTTATTTAATGAACATGGGATCAGCAGCAGTATCTTGGAGTTGTAAGAAACAAGCTACAGTGACCACTTCTTCAGCAGAAGCAGAGTACATTTCAGCATGGGAAGTAGCATGTGAAATTGTTTGGTTGCGCCGAATTTTGCAGGACTTGGGCATTTCTCAGGTAGAAGCTACATCATTGTTCATTGACAGCCAGTCAGCCATCAAACTTGCCAAGAACCCAGTTTTTCATTCAAAGGCAAAGCATGTGGACACCAAGTATCATCATATCAGGTCTCTCATTGCCAAAGATGTCCTCAAACCAGTTTATTGTCCTTCCGAAGATCAGATCTCCGACATTTTCACGAAACCGCTTGGCAGAATAAAATTTACTAAGTTCAGGGATGAACTTGGTATCTGTTGTAATGTATCTTTGGATCATAGGGGGGAATGTTAGATGATCCAAAAATACAATTTTATCGTAGGTTATAAAATTAGAATAAAATAATTATTAATTTAAGATATTAAATTAATAATTATTATTCTAGAATGTTTAATTATTTAATTGTAATGCCCCACTTAAATCTTATCCTACAAATTGTGTTAATATTTACATTATCTGAAAATATTGAGAAATATTGGTTATAAAATAAATTTATGATTTCCATTATTCAAATTCCCCACTTACCTTCTCAATTTGAATATTATGTAGGATATGGTCTCCTTCCATTAATTCAAAATATATTTATTCATTTCACATACCCCAATGTACCCTCACATTTACTTGGGAGAAGACATAGTCCTCTCCATCTTATCATCAATATATATTTATTCATTTCACATTCCCCAATGTACCCTCACATTTACTAAGGAGAAGACATGGTCCTCTCCATGTAATTACACTTCACATTCCCCAATGTACCCTCACATTTACTTGGGAGAAGACATAGTCTTCTCCATCTTATCATCAATATATATTTATTCATTTCACATTCCCCAATGTACCCTCACATTTACTAAGGAGAAGACATGGTCCTCTCCATGTAATTACACTTCACATTCCCAAATGTACTTTTCAGATTTACTTGGGAGAAGACATGATCCTTTCCCATTAAATTCTCAATTTTATATTCATGTCACAATTCCAAATGTACTCCTAGCTTAGAAGAGAAGTCAACCAAGGATGGGTGGGAGTTAATGACATTAATGGGAGGTGGTTGAGGAAAGAGGGTATAAAAAGGGAAGGGGGAAGGAAGAAAAGGGGGAGTTGGAGTCTTGCTTAGGATTGTGGGGGTTGGTTGTGATTGTTTGGCCTTGTTATGATTTTTGGGAGACCTTGGAAACCTGTGGAGGTTTCTTGGGTTTGAGAGGAGGAAAGTATCATTATCTAGTTTTGCACATTCTTCTTGAGGACACACTATATCTGGTTGGACTTGGGCACGGAGGGCTAGGGAACCTGTGGAGGTTTCCTGGGCTAGGAATTTATTTCCTAGTTGGCTGGGAGGTAAATCCGGTTGGGTCGGCCAGAGGGAGCGTTCAGCAGGAGCTATAAGAAAAAGGTATCATCATCAACCACCGGAATAGGTATTTTTCCATGGACTACTCTTGTTAAGTTGATATCAATGGAATGCTCACCTTAATTTATGTTGCTTATGATAAAATGATAAGATGTTAAATGTTTAAAGCTATGTGAAAAGGTCAGCAAGCTCCTTTTATTATTTATAAATTAACGGGAAAATAGATCTGTTAGTGTATAACAAAATAGAGGCTCTAACAATAGGATTCAGGCCGTTACACATGGTATCAGAGCTTTGGTTCAAAATCTGGACCCAAAGCCCACTAAAACCCAAATGCCGCTAGAAGGAGGACTTGAACCTCCGACCTTATAGCTGTTAAGCCGTTGTGGTTAACAACCCTTTACCCATGAGAGCATCTAAATTTTGGTGCGCTGCAACCCAATTTCCAAGATGTCGATTTAATGAAATGAAGGGATATATAGTGTTTCTGAACTTGTTTATGTAATGAAAATAATGGCTATAGAATGTTGTCTGAGCTCGTTTCATGCAAGGAAGAAAATCTAGCTGGTTTTAAGTTATCAATAAGATCTAAGCTATCCTCGGTGTTACTATTGATTTGTGATGCTGCCAAATAGTTGTGCTCTCTGGGAAGGCAAATTATTGTAACTATGTATTACCTTGGTCATAAATTTGTGAGCGTTCAAAGGCCTTAGCTCTTGGAATAAAATGATCTGTGCACAAGCTATCGACAGCGTGGTGGAATTCTCTGAGATTGAAAGTCCCTTTCGGATGGTACGCAACCCTGAGCTCATTCGAACCGGAGAGGTTATTTTTCTAAATGCAACATAGACCGATGGGATTGTAGCTGCGAGTCTCAGCCCGCTCATCAGCTTTTCTGATTGCATAAAAGTTGGCAAGCTGAAGCAAGCACTGCTTTAGTTCTCTTAGCAGAGAAGGTTGAAATGAAGACAAATCTAAGACAAAGCAAATGAGCACCATTACGGCTCCGTACAAGCGAATTAAGGCGAATTACCTGGATCTCATTAATTTCAGGGACCTAGTAGTAATATTGAGCGACTACTTAAAATGGTTTCCCAATCTCCACACGAAGTATCTGCATCGGGCTAAAATTCGAGCAAAAACACATGCACAGGAAGTAATCACTGGAGGATCAATTAAAAAATGAGGGAAGGGGGATAACTTTAAAATGGCGGAGAGATATAATTTATCAGTAGCTTCCTGGAATTGGCGAAGTAATTGTAAAATGGTCCTCAGTCATCACACCCTGCTCAGGAAACTAAAATTCCTCAAACAATCAAGTTCAATGGACTAACCCATTTTATATTATCATCAAAACGTTTTAATCTTTTTTCTCAAATATTTCATTTAGGACTTGTCAGGCCAGGCTAGCTCAGAAATTAATGAGCGCAAAACAAACTGAGTGTGTATTATTCATTCAACTATTATTATTTATACAAATACAAAAATGGATCAGTTCATCTTCTAGATGACTGTCCGGCTTCACCTCATCCGTTTCGGATTAGGTGTCAACATTCCCCCCCTTAATCTGAAGGGATGTTGGTGAGTCCAAGCATCGTTCTGAATCTTTCAAGCTTTTCTCTTCCAAGCGCTTTGGTGAAGATGTCTGCAATTTGCTCGTTTGTGGAACAATGACGGAGATGGATTGTTTTGGCCTCAACATGATGTCGGATCAGATGATATTTAGTATTGATGTGCTTAGTACGATCATGGAACTTTGGATTCTTGGCCAACTTTATTGCAGATGTGTTATCAATCATGAGTGGAGTAGATTGTATTTGTTTTACTTGCAAATCTTCAAGAATTTTCCTGAGCCACACAATTTCTTTCGTTGCTTCAGCTGCTGCCACATATTCTGCTTCTGTTGTGGAATCTGCTGGTACTGATTGTTTTCGTGATCTCCAGGAGACAGCTCCTGATCCAAGACTCATAACATATCCTGAAGTAGATACCCCAGTTTCTTTGTCTCCATCGAAGTCTGAATCAGAGTATCCAATCAAGTTGAAGTCGTCCACCTGTGTATACTTGATTCCAAGGTCTTGAGTTCCCTTCAAGTACCTTAGAACTCTTTTTGCAGCAGACCAATGTCCTTCACAAGGCTTTTGCATAAACCTTGAGAGGATTCCAACAGCAAATGAAATGTCTGGTCTGGTAGTAGTGAGGTAGATGAGACTTCCTACAAGCTGTCTATACTTTGTTGCATCCTCAAATTCTTTTCCTTCAATAGATGTGAGCTTCAAGTTTTGTTCCATTGGAGTAGAAAGGGGATTGCACTCTGTCATGCCAAATCTGTTTAACAAATCTCCAATGTATTTCTTTTGAGAAAGAAATATGGACTTTGGATGTTGGGTTACTTCAATGCCAAGATAGTAATGAACATAGCCCAAATCAGTCATTTCAAAAAAATTTCCTAATTCTTTCTTTATGGATGCAATATAACTTTCATTGTTCCCTGTCATTAAAAGATCATCTACATATACCACAAGATATACAACTGTTTTGCCAACTTTCTTGACAAATAAAGTTGCATCATCAAGATCAAAATGTTTGAAGTTGAGTTTCAGAAGATGCTCAGTTAGTTTTTCATACCAGGCTCGTGGTGCTTGTTTGAGGCCATACAAGGACTTCACAAGTTTGCATACTTTGTGTTCATGTCCTTTCACAGCAAATCCTTCAGGCTGGGACATAAAAACATTCTCTTTTAGATCTCCATTCAAGAATGCAGTTTTTACATCCATTTGATGGACTTTCCAACCGTTCTGAGCAGCTAGTGCAAAGAGTGTCCGGATGGTGGCCCATTTTGCTGTGGGAGCAAAAGTTTCCTCATAATCGACCCCTTCCTTCTGTGCAAAACCTTTTGCCACAAGCCTAGCTTTGTGCTTGTCAAGTGAGCCATCAGCTTTGTACTTGTTCTTGTAGACCCACTTGCAGCCAATTGGTTTGGTTCCAAATGGAGGATCAACCAGCTTCCAAGTGCCATTCTTTATGAGGGCATCATACTCCTTCTGCATCGCTTCTTTCCATTCATCATGAGAAGCAGCTTCTTTGAAGGAAGTTGGTTCAAAATCTATAGACAAGTTCAATTCACAATCATAAGTAACATCCATATCAACAGGTGAATTAGAGTTATCTACATCACCTCCATCTTGTCGGTTTGAATTTCTGGTTCCTGTTTTTCCAATTTCATCAGGATGAACACTTTCAAGTGTCTTTGTCAGCCACTTTGGAGGACCTTTCTGAGATGGTCCAGGCTGTTCTGTTGATGGAGTTGGGTCTGAATCAAGATTGAGTCTCCCAATTCTATCAATTACATCACTTAAAGCATCATCCGTTGTTGGAGTGTCATGCAGGGGAGATTGTTCTTCAGAAGAAGATTCCACATGTTGATCTAGTATAGGAATCCCCCCTTCAAGATGTGGAATCTGATTATCAAACTCTTGAAATGATTTTGGTTTTGTGAATCTATCCAAGCGATCAAGTTGCCGCTCAACAACACTGCCAGATTTGGATGATTCAAGAAAAATGACATCTCTAGATAAAACAAACTTTTTATTTACTTCATCATAAAGGCGGTATGCTTTAGATGTGTTTGAATACCCCAGGAAGATACACTTACGACTTCTAGCACCAAGTTTGTTTCTATGTACCTTTGGTATTAAAGCATAACAGGTGGAACCAAATATCCTGAGATGTTTTACCGAAGGAACATGTCCATACCACAATTCATAAGGAGTCTTGTTTCTTATAGCACTAGATGGACATCTATTCTTTATATATGCAGCACATAGAACAGCATCAGCCCAAAACATTGTCTTTACATTTTTGAAGAAAAGCATGGATCGTACCATATTCAAAATTGTTCTGTTCATTCTTTCAGCTACACCATTCTGTTGAGGATTATAAGGCACAGTTGTTTGATGTTTAATCCCATGTTGGCGAAGATAGTGTTCAAATTCATTTGATGTATATTCTTTTCCATTATCAGTGCGAATAGACCCAATATGAGATTGTGCATCATTTTCAATCCACTTATGAAAATTCTTGAATGTTTGAAAAGCATCAGATTTGTTCTTCAATAAATAAACCCAACACATTCTGGTGTAATCATCAATAAATGTCATTATATACTTATTTCCATTTGCAGAAGGAACAGGCATTGGACCACATAAATCTGAATGAATAAGTTCAAGCTTCCTATGTGCTCTTGAATGTGAATCATGAAAAGACTGTTTGCTATGCTTTCCTAGAATGCAAGCATCACATTGTTTATGTTTTCTAGGAATTGTAGGCAAACCAGCAACACCATTTTTCTTCAACAAGCGGAGACTATCATAGTTTAGATGTCCAAATCTAGCATGCCATAATAAACTTGATGGAAGTGTACCTTCATCATGATGAGAAATATATGAAAAATGTTGTGCATGAGCAGAGGTTCCTTGTAGTTTAAGAAGTCTTTCTTCTTCTATACCCCTCATGACAAGTGAATGGTCAGATGCCTTTCTTACCTCAAGCTTTCCATCAAACATATGAATGGAGTGACCTTGCTGGCGGATGTGGACCAGGGACAGCAAGTTTCTCTTGAGCTGTGGGAGATATAGAACATGATCCAGAAGAAAGTCTGGAAGACCAGGCAGTTTAAGCCTGACTGTGCCAAGCCCTGATGGCTTGATTTTTGACTGATCTGCAAAGTATATTGCTCCATCAACATTATCAGTGAAATCTTCAAAAAAATCTTTCCTATGAGTCATATGACAGGTTGCTCCTGAATCAAGCAACCAGTCATTTTTCGAAGAAGTAAGTGAAGCATTAAACAGATCTTCATTTACTCCAATGTTACATTGTGCCTCAATATAGTGAGCGGATTCAGGTGCTTTACCTTTGTCTGAGTCATCAGTTTTACCTTTCTGCTGATTTCTTCTCTGTTCAATCCTTTCCCATGGTAGCTTGCATGTAGAAGCATCATGAGATCCTTTTTGTTTGCAGCGAATGCAATGTAAGTCTGCCTTTTCTTCTTGAGGGTGTCTGCCCCCCCTGCCTCTGAAGTATCTTCTTCTTTCTCTTGAATGCATACTGTAACAAAATATCTCTGCCAAAAACTTCTGTAAACAAAATCTTTCTGAAAAAAATATCTCTGCCAAAAACTTCTGTAAAAATATCCTTATATGATTGCCTTATGCATTATATATATCACTGCTCACATATTTATATCATTGTTCAAAAAAACAAGGGGGCTCAATACACTGTTCACTGCTCACATATATCACTGTTCAAAAATCAAAGGGCGCTCAAATAGTGTTCACTACTCAAATACTGCTCACATATATCACTATATTACTGTTTAAAAAAGAGGACGCTTCGATGACTTGACTATATCAGTTTTAAAATCCCGCAAAAATTGATGCACATATTACAAAAAATATATATATATATTTCAGTTACCACACCACCTCTTCGTTGCCACAGATGTCTGGCAATGAATTGCTGGAATGAACGCTGGATTGCTGGATTGATACCACACTTCCGCTGCGCAACTTTATTCTTACCACAGTTTACAAATAACCCAGCATCAATAAAAAACTTTTCAGAGACAATTGGTAGCAATTTCAAAAGCGGTTTACAAGACCATCCTGACAACATGCTCTCATCCACATTTTTGGAGATGCGATAGTAATTTAAAACCCAGTTTGGGATACAAAAGAGTTTTTCAAAAGGCACCCAATACAAACAGTATGCATGAACTTCTCTTTACAGCCGCATTAAATTAGCAGCATTCAGTATTGACATACAATAAGTTCAGCACTTTTCAGATTAATACATCAACGCTCCCATACCATTATCAAGAAAACGCAGTCAGTTTTCAAGAAAACGCAGTTACTCAATGCATCAACGCAGTCTATAAAGGAAAACGCAGTCACTGATACACCCATGACTTATTCTTGGCATTCAACTTTGGCACTTTGAATTTTACACTTCAGATGCAGCAATAAACGCAGGTCTTCACTACGCAGGTTTCAATAACATTAAAGGCAGGTCTTTGATACCATAAACGCAGGCTTCTTCAAAACGTTAAACGCTGGCTTCAATACGCAGGTTTCAATAACATTAAAGGCACAGCTCTCAATACATTAAAATGCAGGAGTCTTCAGCAACAAAACGCAGGAGTCTTCAGCAACGATACTATTTAGAACAGTCTTTTTTTTTAAAACGCAGTCCATATGAACAATAGCCCAAACGTTAAACAACACAGTCCACAGCTCATACCTCCAAAAACGATACCTCAATTCAACGTACTGGCAGCAACGTACTTAATGGCAGAGGGCGCAGAGAGCATATGCAGCGCTGGTGCGCCAAGGAGCAGAGGCAGCAGAGGAGTTACGCTATTTCTGGAACCTAGGACCTGGGCTCTGATACCATGTCAGGCCAGGCTAGCTCAGAAATTAATGAGCGCAAAACAAACTGAGTGTGTATTATTCATTCAACTATTATTATTTATACAAATACAAAAACGGATCAGTTCATCTTCTAGATGACTGTCCGGCTTCACCTCATCCGTTTCGGATTAGGTGTCAACAGGACTTCTTGTGTCTGTTTTGTTCCTGTAATTCGCCGCTGAATTTTTCGGTACCAGGGATGTTGCTAGGCCTCCCAAACAGAGCTCCTCTTCAACCCCAGGTATGTTAAAGTGTGTTAGATTTCTTTCATTGAATTGATCGAAATGTCTTTAGGGTAAATCAACCATTGAAGTTATGCCATCAATATGGCTGCATTGCCCGATTTTGGATCAACTGTAACGGTAGACCCTGTCTAAACCCTCCTAGAATGCGGCACACAAGCCAGGAAATTGTAAATAATGTCCCCTATTTTGGAACTGTTCATAATTTATGGGCTACAAAAGTTCAGTACTCTAAAATTTTGGTCAGAAGAGTATGCTCCAATTCAAAAGGAGGTCAAAGGAAACGGGAACTCTGTGGCAGGTTCTCATTGCCAGCCAAGCACCAGTCTTCTAATCTGTTAGGCCATCCATATAGACTTTCCACAATCTCTTGGCCATGGATATAGACTTTCAACAATTCAACAATCTGGAAACATTTGCCATAACACATGGACATCGTCCACACGAGGAAATGTTTTGAACACGTTTCAAAATAGAAGGATGTCATCCACAAGGTACCCAAGTTCTTAGTTTTTTTTTTTCCTTTACAGAAAAGTCCGCCAGGAATCCTCAGGTAATTGCACTCTGATAAAGTGACAACAAATGAATTTCAACGATGGGGCCGCGACTACAATATGGAAGATGCGCAGCAATTCATCGCAGCCCTTCAGGGATCTATTTAAGCCACCTAATGTTCTTGTTGAATTCCTCTCTCCAGTCCATCCCACCCTCGTTAGCATTGCTTTTTCCCTTTTGTCTTACATATTATTCTCAGAGTCCCTGTCCCTTTCGACCAAAATTTCCTACTTCCTTATTGCTTGCACCCAGACTGATCGATAATGGCATTGGATGAGAATCGACGCGTGACAGACCAGAGGCCTCGATATGACTGCCTTCTGTTTGATTTGGATGAGACATTATATCCATTAAGTCTCGGACTTAATGAAGCATGCCCCAACAACATCAGAGATTATGTGAATCAAAAGCTCGTAATTGGAAATAGCAGAGCCCCCGACTTGAGAGAGTTGTATGAGACTTATGGGACAATCATGGCTGGACTCAGGGTAAGCATTCAGTCCCTTTTGTTTCATGGAATTAGCATTGTAATTCAACTTTTAACTTTAAAATGACTGATTTTTAAATTGTTTTTGCATTGGGGACCCTCTATAGCTGATTGTTGATGAATTCTGCAACCCTGTGAACTGTAATAGTTTGCAAGTAGCTTAAGAGCGAGTTATGAGCTGCTTATAAGGCCGTTCTTCCTGCAATGATGGCAGAAAGTCTGAGATATACTATCCATAGTTACTACATGGGTTTCTATGATTTAACCCATGGAAATTGATCCACTGGCCACTATTCTGAGACCTTTTGCAAATTTATGAGATCAAAACCCTGTTTTTCCTACTTGTCATATGTGTTATACTTGTGGTTGTTACTAGTATTGATCATTGTGAGACAGAGTAGTAACTAGTTTTATTCTAAGTTTTAGGAGGCTGTTCGATTTAGTTGGACAAAACAGATTCTCTCCCAACTAATGAGCCCAAGGAAAATAGTGTGTCTATCTTAAGCCAACAAGTGTTTGTTCGAGTTGCTAATACGGTTGAGATCCAAATCCTAGGAAGGTTTACAAAGCAGGTGCCTACATGACCATACCTGTGTGCTAGTGTGAACCTTGTTGCATTGTTCTTACAGGATCCACTGTGAATCCATTCGTGACTGCAAAAATCAAATAAGTCGGTCGAGAAATGACCTCCTCTATGTAAGAAGAGCCCAGCAGTTGCGTTACACCTGCATATGTGAAAACTGTGTCTCAGGGATCGTAGCAGTTTATACCTATGTATGGAGTTTTAAGGCAAAAAGTCCAAATAAAAGCAAATATTTGCATTTTGTGGAGGATATGGATATTTTGTATGACAAGAGCTATCGAGGTTTACTAATTGACCCTGATGCTGCTCTATTGCAAGCCTATGCCGATATCCGTGCGCCCTGAGAGAGCTAAAAACATCATACCCAAATAGTTATAAGTGGCCTTTAACAAATCCATTTTGAAATAACAACATCGTAAGCATGTATGCCAAGTATGGCAGTCCAGGAGATGACCGACTATTTTATGATAAAAGTCTAGGAAAAATATTAACCCATGGAATATAATTATGAGAGTTTGCCATAAACCAGCTAAGCGGGCAAACACCTACACTGTAGTACCAAATGTAAAATGAAGGCATATTTCCAATTGACTTTACGTTACCATTGGTACTAGGATTGTAGTGACATATCAACTTTGCAATAGGGCAAGAAGTTCATTATCATATAGGCATAAATGGGTTCAATTCCAACGTTTTGTGGTGGATGAAATCACTTCTATCCTAAATTTGGATCTGTCGAGGTTCATGCCAAATGTTTGAGAAAACATCTAAATTGAGTGTGGTTTAATGCTCTACAATGCTTCTCGGTTATGCACTGAGAAATCATAGATCATATAAGGAGGTATTCACATTCTTTCATCAGCTGTAGCTGGTGGGTGTGATTCTGGACTCAGTTACAGTGGTAGGTGTGCTCTAAGCTTGTGATCATTTAGAAACTCTAGAAGAAGGTAAATTGATTCATAGTTATGTAACTAGGAATGGATTTCAGTCAGATGCTTTTGTAAAGGTTGCTCTTATGAATATGTAGTGTGGTGTTTTGGAATGCCATGATCTTTGTGTATGTTGTTGAGGTAATAGGACTGTTCACCAACTGGAGCTAGGAGTGAAACCTAACTGGAACACAATTGCGATTTTGCTCTTGGCATGTGCCCATTTAGGAGCTTTGCTAAAAAGGGAAGTGGTTTCATGATTGCATAATTGGGAGCAGATTTTAATGTGAAATTGTGGTTGTCACTGCCCTCATGGACATGTATTGCGATGTGGGAGACTAGAGATTACAAGGCCACTGTTTGACAAAATTCTTGAAAGAAATGTGATCTCATGGAGTGCACTGATTGCAAAAGATTAAGATCAAAAGAAATCATCAGCCTTTAGAGGCCATTTAAAGTAAGTCCAGTTGCACTGCCAAAATTTGTTCATTTCAGGCAGAGTTGAAGGCCAATGTCATTAAACTTTACAAAATCTTGCAGGTTGCAGTGTGTCCTAATCAATCTAGGGAGATAATTTAAGAAACACATTTGTTGCCATAATTTAAGCTTCTCTCAATCCTTACTTTAACTTAACAAAAATATCATTCTTTTGAAACGGGCTTAAATCAAATGAAAAAAAAAAAAAACAGAAAAAAAAAAAAAACAAAACAAAACAAAACACCTTCATGAGATTTTGCTTTGCACTTGTATCAAAATGTTCATCGACTACTTCATATTTAAAATGAAGCTCCCCTAAGTCCTTGACATTTGATCCTGAGAATGTTACCATTCCTTTCTCTAGTTGTTGAACAGTAGATTTACAAGTCTGCAATGTCCTAACAGTGAGATTCACGAAGTTTTGTGTTGTTATGCCTACTTTAGACCAGAGAAAAGAGTACATAAATGTGATATACAATTTTTGTGAAATTAAAGTCTAGCAAAATGAAAAGATAATTACAGAGCAAGATTTCACATATCTCTCTTTTCAGAATTAATTTACAGGATTGAATAGTCTTTTCTTCATAATATAAATCCAATTTCAATGTAGTTGTAACATGCATAGTATAGTAGAGAAGACCTTTTATATTTTGAGAGACTGAGGTACAACGAAAAAGTTTGTGCAGAAATGAATTTGTTGGTTTGTGAATGCATAATAATTCTGGGCCATTTTGTAACCCACTTTGGAAACTTCTAATTATAACTGGAGATTTGCCATGACGATTGAAGGATTGCAATGCCTTAAAGGTTGTTCCTAACATGTGGCACCATAGTATGGGAAATTTATTTTCTTTGGTTGTTAAAATATATCTGGTTCAAATATGGTAGGTGCCTAGATTTCAAGGGCTGGCAAATTGGTCAGTCTGTTTATACATTGTATATAGCCTAAGATATATGCTTCTCACGTAGTTTTCAAGAGGGGTGGCAAATCACTCAAGAAACCAATGGTGTTTCACTGTGAAAGACTATCTAGGATTTTATTTAGTTCTTTTGTAGGCAACCTATGCTTTTTTTCAAATTTGAATGTATGTTGTGGCTTCAACATTAGAGCATATATGATCTAGTCAGTAGGCTTCTTGGCTAACTTGATTTGGATAGAAGTATTATTTTTTTTTAACGAAAATAAAGATTCATAACGATAATTTAAAAACAGCCTCAGCTTTAGGCATATAATTTACAGAGCGATATGGGTTACTCAAAATTCCTTGAGATTATTAAACAAATCCAAGTTGCAGGAAATGTGTAGTATAGGGTTGTATCATTCATTAAACACATGCCGTATAGCCCTGAAATGTGTTTTCAGTTGAACAAACATGACTAGGAAATGCATTTCGTACAATTGGAAATGCTCACTATCAGAAATGCATTTGCAGATTGTATTGGCATTATTATAACCAAAATGGTTTTGTTGAGTTTTTTTTACTCAAATTTTCACCCTGATAACAAATAATTTTAAATTTTTAAAATAAAATTGATAGAAGCGAAAGAGAGAAAATGTAAAAATTTTACTCAAATTTTTATCGCTATTGTTCATTGAGTCCCAGATTATTGGACAATTGAAGTTAGCACAACTTATTTATTGCATCGTAATTGAAATATATTAGCACACCATATTAAAAATTAAAATTATTAAACTAAGTCTCGGATTACTTTATGAAACTGTACAACTTAACCAAAGATGGTCAAATTTAGACTTACCAGAACCTTTAAAAATGACTGACATTGATTTGAAGGCAAATGCTTCCTCTATAAATTTTAAGCGATGAGCATCCACAACCTATCAAGAGTTGGGACAACATTTACAGTGTATATTGTTCGCATATACTACCCCCTCCTAAGAGAATGACCTTGAGGCTCAACCACTGAACAAACAATTGCCTCCTTGTGGGGTGAACTAAACCCTTTGGGAAACAACCACATGATGTAGGAGGGATCTCGAGCCCAAGTCTCCACTGCCCCACTCTTAGTGTCCCAGCTCACCTCTCATTGTTATTGACGGAAACCTTAATACAATGCAGTTGGCAGTAACTACAAACTTATGGATATATGATAAATTAGCTCCATTTTCATGGATATATGATAAGATCTAAATTTATTAGAGGATGAACCTGTGGGGAGCTATTTCTCTGTTGCCTATGTTAATGATTTTGTAATTGTCTAATAGTAGAGGCTAAATTTGCAATTAGACTTCTAATATTCACTCTTAAAGGTATTTTACTTGTCATCGAGGATATAAGGTTTGCCCTTCAAAACAAAAGAGTGCCATATTTAAGTTATGAAAATATTATTTCTTGATAAACACAGGGTTTGGTGATTAATGTATATTTCTATCTGGCATAAGTTCATCCTTATAGTTCTCTAAGCACTAATGATATTGATGGTGGCCTTTGTGATGTTCTCTGTTTCATATAGCTCAGATGTTATCTCTGAACTTTTGAATGTTGCATTAGATTGTAATGCTTGTAAAATTTGGAATTCTTATGGTGCCATTAGAATTTGATCTTGGACAAATTTTCATAGATGTTGAAATTAATGATATAGGATTTGGCTTTTATTTTCTTATATTGGAAATTAACCAATATATTTGGAATGGAAGTTTCTGTTTTGTTTTCCTATTGCTATCCTACATTTATATCTCTGTTGTTCCCATAATGCACCCATTTCAATGTTCCTAAACATCACTAGTTGGGTAGAGGAGCATTTTTCTATATGTGGATCTACGAAGACCAAGTTTGTGGATTTTTCTATTTGACAAATGCTTACGCAAAAAAAAAAAAAAAAAAAAATGTAAAAAGGAAAAAAAAAAACAAAACAAAACAAAACAAACAAACAAACAAACTCCGCATGCAGACGCAACTTCACATAGACCAATATATCTCTGATTTTTTTAAATAAAAATTAGCTTATGTAAACTAGATTTTAATATCTCCCAAAAGAAAATAAAAATAAAAATAAAAAATCCTCTGGTGCCTAATAAGCTACTCCAAGAGTCATTCAGAAACCCTGGAATGCAGTCAATGAAACTTAAAGTTAGCCCTAAAGAAAAATGTTAACGGGCTTCTTTGGCAATCCAGTCAATCTATAAATTTGATATTTGTTTTACATGCTGTAGCCGTCATTACAAAGTGGTATTAAGTTTGGATTCCATGCTATTCTTTTCCTTTATTTTTAAGAAAGGCCTGTTATTGCAACTCATTCCATAACAATGCATCCCTATTTAGTAATAATTTTTTTGTTTGTTTGTTGGACACCCTGGAAATCTGACACTACAAAGTGATGTTTATGAAATTGGAGTAGTTCTTCTCGAGCTACTAATCGGTCGCAGACCTCAAGACTTAAACCAATCCCTGGCTAATAAGAACCTTGTACCATAGGTACATTGTTACAATTCTCTGTTTATAAGCAGTTTGTTTCCCTTCCCTGTTTGAACTGATGGAAGACATTGCCTATAGTGTCGAGAAACCCTAGATTATATGTATGTCTGTGGTATTAGGAAAACCTAGATGGCCTAAAAGATCTTTTTATTTTGATCTTCCTATATTAACACATGTGCTCTTATAATAACTTGTGCAGACTTCCCAACCATTGGCAAGAATGTGGGTATCTAATAAGCGGAGTTACCTTTAAGCCTTGAGCATTGCCAACCCAAAATTAACATATTGAATCAATAGATGAATGATGAATCCAATGCAGAGCATAGACACAAATTTTTAATGTATTGGAAAAAAAAAAGAAAAAAAAAGTAGTCCTTGCTAATTATTGTGTAGTACTTCTTTGATTTAGGAATCTAGGATCTTTGTCATTAACAATAGCATAATCCTTCTCAATTATTTTGTTTTTGTTCATTTGATCTAGGATCTCTGCTAGTAACTATCCTTAGTTTCCTACTCTCTGTATCCTAGCATTGCGACTAGCTAGCATAGAAAAATATCTCTCTGTCCATTCAATTTTAGATTATGTGATTTTCATTGGAGGGCAATTTCTTAGGTTAGGAACAAATTGAAGGAAAAGAGAAAGCTAAAAAAAAAAAAAAGTTATAGATTCAAGGGTGAATAAAGATTCATATAGCATGGAATGTATGTCATAGATCCTGAGGTATTAAAGAAATTATATGCATGAAACTTATACTAGTGCCTTCTAGTGGAATTGATAGTGCACTAATTTGTTGCTTGCCAATATTTTGGTTGGTACCACCTTATAGCATATTTGAGTTCAAATGCTATTTTCCATGGTGGACAGTTGAATCTGTTTCAAGTCTAAATGTTATCAAGGGGTTTCACAAGGTTGTCACATGAGAATCTGTGATGCCCATTTTGACTTAGATAGCTACCCATGCTAGGGCTCTATTTTGTAGTTCCATGTTATCATTTATGAACATTATGTAATATTGATGCATTGGTTGGACACGTGAAACTACTTATATGAATCAGTTGATAGATTTGATATTAATGATAGAAATGGTTGATGTATGGACTACATGTATGACTCGCTTAGTGATGGACTATCTAGTGCGTAACTTATCAGAATTACTTTGGTTCATATATAGATCAAGTGGATATGATTTATTTAAATGAATGACTTAGCGAGAATTCTTGGATTGACACATGGATACTAGACTTAGTAATGTGATGATTATATGTCTTGTTGTTATATAAATGCACGAATGAGAGGCTAACCCGCAGGGGAAACTAACTATGTGATAGCCAGGAGGGAAGGATGAGACCTCTCATGAGGAAGGTATAATGTACATTATTTTACTTCATCGGTATCTACTTGATATGCACTTTTATGACATGAGAAAAAAAAAATGCAAATGACAGGTGGCAAGACGACCTGACTGGATTATTCAATGACAAGTCCAACCAGCTCTGTAGTGTGGTCCGTGCTCTGAAGGAGGGGTGGAGGTGTTTCCCACCGTGTATCCTCCGAAACCTGGAATCGTGGGGAGGACAGCTGAACGCTCCCCCTAGACGTGTGATGACGATTGCCAGATTCCTGCTAGGGAAAGTTTGGTCGAGGCATTCGACGCTTCCACCATGTCGGTTTTATCAGTGCTCAGTATGGCCTTTGCCACTGATAAGGCAGCAGAGGACGGATAGGGCGGGAGCGGAAGTAGGTCAGGGTGGATAGGAAGATATAGATCAGTTGGAGACTCTTTTTGGGAAGTAATGTCATTGTCTGACTTATCGAATTTTAATGCTATAACTCTCTCTGGTTTGCTATGCTTTCAAACTCCTTGTATCTTTTCATTCTAACTTCGGGACGAAGTTTTCTGAAGGAGGGGTGTATGTAATGCCCCACTTAAATCTTATCCTACAAATTGTGTTAATATTTACATTATCTGAAAATATTGAGAAATATTGGTCATAAAATAAATTTATGATTTCCATTATTCAAATTCTCCACTTACATTCTCAATTTGAATATTATGTAGGATATGGTCTCCTTCCATTAATTCAAAATATATTTATTCATTTCACATACCCCAATGTACCCTCACATTTACTTAGGAGAAGACATAGTCCTCTCCATCTTATCATCAATATATATTTATTCATTTCACATTCCCCAATGTACCCTCACATTTACTAAGGAGAAGACATGGTCCTCTCCATGTAATTACACTTCACATTCCCCAATGTACCCTCACATTTACTTGGGAGAAGACATAGTTCTCTCCATCTTATCATCAATATATATTTATTCATTTCACATTCCCCAATGTACCCTCACATTTATTAAGGAGAAGACATGGTCCTCTCCATGTAATTACACTTCACATTCCCAAATGTACTTTTCAGATTTACTTGGGAGAAGACATGAACCTTTCCCATTAAATTCTCAATTTTATATTCATGTCACAATTCCAAATGTACTCCTAGCTTAGAAGAGAAGTCAACCAAGGATGGGTGAGAGTTAATGACATTAATGAGAGGTGGTTGAGGAAAGAGGGTATAAAAAGGGAAGGGGGAAGGAAGAAAAGGGGGAGTTGGAGTCTTGCTTAGGATTGTGGGGGTTGGTTGTGATTGTTTGGCCTTGTTATGATTTTTGGGAGACCTTGGAAACCTGTGGAGGTTTCTTGGGTTTGAGAGGAGGAAAGTATCATTATCTAGTTTTGCACATTCTTCTTGAGGACACACTATATCTGGTTGGACTTGGGCACGGAGGGCTAGGGAACCTGTGGAGGTTTCCTGGGCTAGGAATTTATTTCCTAGTTGGCTGGGAGGTAAATCCGGTTGGGTCGGCCAGAGGGAGCGTTCAGCAGGAGCTATAAGACAAAGGTATCATCATCAACCGCCGGAACAGGTATTTTTCCATGGACTACTCTTGTTAAGTTGATATCAATGGAATGCTCACCTTAATTTATGCTGCTTATGATAAAATGATAAGATGTTAAATGTTTAAAGCTATGTGAAAAGGTCAGCAAGCTCCTTTTATTATTTATAAATTAACGGGAAAATAGATCTGTTAGTGTATAACAAAAAAGAGGCTCTAATAATAGGATTCAGGCCGTTACATTAATGGAGACTTTTAGAATTAGCATATTGTTGTAACTAGATATGACTCTCCAAATGTGTCGTATCTTAGGCTCTATTTTAGGAGATTAGTTAGCTAGTTGGTTTGAATAGCATTTATTGTAAATGGACACTTGTTATTTAATAAGTGATCCATAATTAGAGGTAGTTAGGACATGGAGCTTATAAATAGCTCATTGCAAGAGTGTTTGTGTTGTTCGGGTGTAAACTCTTGCAAAATCAATTATGTAATTGTTTTTTTTTCTGATTAATAAAATTACGTGTCTGAGGACACTTCTGCCATTAGTGTGCCCATGTAGTCCCCATATTGTTATTATTGTGCCACATAGAAGTCCACTATTGTTATTGTTGTGCCCTTACATTATTATTGTTATGCCGGCTCTGATTATATTGTGATCCCTTAGACTCCTATATATAGAAAGGAGGATATTTCATTTGTATCATCCAAGAATTATTCACTTGTGTAATGTAAAGGAGTTTTCCCCTTTGAAGAGGCTGATTTTGAAGTCATTGATCTATCTCTTCTTCTATTTTGTGAGCTAGTTGCATAACATTTGGTATCAGAGCTTTGGATTCTAGAGTTTCGCTACTTCAAATAGGACATCGTGCAATTTTCTATATAACTTGTTTTCTACAGAGCTTCAGAATTTGAAATTAAAACCCACTTGATCCGAAATCAAGATGAACTCCATGTCCGAATTTCACATCTTTTCTAGCTATATTTTCGGAGATATGAGCTTAGGAAGTTAGGGTTTTTGTAGGCTCCATAATTCCATCTCACACAAGCAACCTAGATAAAAGCATCATAACTTTCTCTCTGAGCATCGAATTCAAATTTCATAAAAAGTGACAGAAATAGGATGGATGGTGGTTTGTTGGATATCGTTTTTTGGCTAAAGCTAACTTCGAGCCGTAAGGTTCGTTTTTCTTTGGATATTCGTGTTGGGTTTTGTGTTTTGTGTTTTGTAGGGGAAAAGAGTCTTCCCAAGGCAAGCACGCAAATCGAGGCCCCCCCCCCCCCCCCCCCCCCCCCCCCCCCCCCTCTCTCTCTCTCTCTCTCTCTCTCTCTCTCTCTCTCAAATATTTTGTATAGATCAATTGGTTCAAAGACCTTTTAAGAGAGTAGAGGTCTTGGGTTCAAGTCTCCATTTTGTGGGGGCGGATTTTTTCATTCCCGCACATTCGCGCACTTTGCCGGCAACGTCAACAATTTTTTTTCAAAAAGCCATAACTTCTTCATCCGGAAGCCTTTTTCAGAGCCGCTTTTTTTAAAACCGCCTATTTTTTCGAGATCTATCCATTGGACCACTTACTTTCAGCATCTTCAGCTTCAGTTGTTTTTCAAAAAATGGAAAGTCCATGCCAAGTCATTCTTGACAGCACTAACTACTTCCAATGGGTAGCCTACATGGGAGATTTACTTAGAAGTAAAGGTCTCTTCAGAATAGCCACAGACCAAGAGAAGAAACCCAAAGATGAAGACAAGGCCGAAAAATGGGAAAATCGACAAGATCAAGCACGTGGTTTGATAGGAATGTCTGTTTCTCCTGATCTTAGATTCCACATTGCAGAAATTGAAACTCCTCATGAAGCATTAGAAAAACTTGCTAAAGTTTTTGGGATTAAAAATGAAATTAGAGCCCATCAACTTGAGAATGAGTTGCTTACTTTGGATCCTAATAATTTTTCTTGCATTGAAGATTTCTTGTCCAAATTCAAGACCCTTAGATATCTCTTGGAAGGTGTTAAAGTTAAGAAAGAAGATGGTAACCTTATTTATTCCATCCTTACTAAGTTGGGACCAGCCTACTCTGTATTTGTTTCCACTTTCCATTCTACCAGGGAAGCTTTCATTTGTCAAGGCAAAGACTACAAGCCCCTTCCTTTGACTCCTTTTGTGATTCCTTAATAAGAGAACAAGAAAAACTCTTACACCTTGGTCTTCTTAATCTTGGAAACTCTTCCTCGAAAGCGTTAGCCGCCCAGCAGCAACCAAATTCAAAGAATCCTAAGAAGTCTTATCCTCAAAGGAATGGTCCTAAACCAACTCAGCCTCAAGATGAAAGATCATTTCAGCAATATGACAAGACCAATAAAAACAAATGGAAGAAGACTGACAGACATTGTAACTTTTGTAATCGAGATGGCCACTTAGAATCTAAATGCTTTAAGAAGATGGAAGCCTTGGAAGCCGCAATGAAGAAACATAACATCCATCTGGAGCCTACTTCAACTTCAACTTCCGGAACGGCATTTTCTGCATGTCATCGTCAATCATCTCAGTCTGGTTATGCATTAAATGTATCTTCTTCTTCTTCTCATTCTCATGAGTGGCTCATTGATTCTGGAGCCTCTTGTCACATGGCCAAAAACCAAGCCATGTTTTCTTCTTTAAATGATTGTAACACCAAAAATATATATGTTGGTGATGATAGATCTCTTAATGTTGTAGGGACTGGAACTGTTCATCTAGACAATGGTCAGTTCAATGATGTATTATGTGTTCCAAACTTATCCTGCAACCTTCTATCTGTCTATCAGATAACTCATTCAGGTGAAGGTAAAATTGTTGAATTTTCACCTCATGATGTTGTAATCAAGGATCTAAAAGATCCTAAACAGATTCTAGCTACTGGTCTTGCTGATGATTCCAAAAGGTTGTATAAGTTTCACAACTTTGGGTCATCCCATCTTCCCTCAGTATTTGTTGCTCATAATGATGAAGTGAGCAAACTTTGGCATGAGCGGTATGGTCACTTAAACTATCGCTCCCTTCAGCATCTATGTAAAGAAAACATGGTGACAGGTCTTCCTATGGTATCTTGCAAAGATGGTGTTTGTTCCGGATGTGTACTCGGAAAACATCATCGGGACAGTTTTGACAAACGTGCCTCTTGGCACGCCTCAGCCCCTTTACAGCTTGTGCACAGTGATTTATGTGGTCCTCTTCCTGTTGCTTCATTCTCTGGCTGCAAGTACTTCTTAACTTTCATTGATGATTTCTCCAGACGCACTTGGGTATACTTCTTAAAACTCAAGAGCGAAGTATTTACCACCTTTTTGGCCTTCAAAGCATTCGTTGAAAAACAATCTGGACATCAAATTCTTAAGCTAAGAACTGATAATGGTGGAGAATATGTTAAAAATGCATTCATCAACTTTTGCACCGAAAATGGAATTCAAATGCAACATACTGTTCCATACACTCCACAACAAAATGGTGTAGCTGAAAGGAAAAATCGCACCTTAAAGGAAATGGCTAATTGTATGCTGCAATCTAAAGGACTCAGTCTTAGTTTTTGGGCCGAAGCAATTAATTGTGCAAATTATATAATCAATCGCACTCCTACTAAGGTTCTAGAGAATATCACTCCAGAAGAAGCCTGGAGTTCCATTAAACCAGATGTAAGTCACTTTCGTGTGTTTGGAAGTGAAGCATGGGCCCATATTCCAGATGAAAAGCATAAAGCCTTAGAACCTAAGAGTGAGAAATGTACTTTTGTTGGATATTCTGAAGATGTAAAAGGCTATAGACTTATTCCATTTAAGTCCAAAAATGTTATCATTAGAAGAGATGTAAAATTTGATGAAAATAAATCGGCCTGCGAGCCTAGTCCGGCGGATGTGCCACCTCTTCCTATCTCTTCTATCTTTGAAAACATTTCTTCTTCTGATGATGAAAGCGAGGATGATAATCCTTCCCCACCTTCTCAGGATCCTCAACTTCCAAGATGGGTCCGTGCTACTCGGGATGCAGCAGGTGATCTTGCCGGTGATCCTACAGATCAGCGACGTACACGTTCTCAGTTTGAAAGAGCCTCTTCTTTACTGGCTCAAGCTCCAGTAAATCATGATCCTGACACTTTTGCAGAAGCTTCAGGCCATCCACATTGGGAAACAGCTATGAATGAAGAATATCATTCATTGATGACAAATGATACATGGGATCTTGTTCCTCTACCAAAGGGACGCAAACTTGTTAGATGCAAATGGGTTTACAGAACCAAGTATGGACCAGATGGGAAAGTTGATAAACATAAAGCTCGTCTAGTTGCTAAGGGCTTTTCACAGGTTGAAGGCATTGACTACACTGAAACCTTCTCTCCAGTTGCCAAAATGAACTCTATCCGCCTTGTTCTTTCCCTTGCTGCCTCTTTAAAATGGGAAGTCCATCAAATGGATGTTAAATCTGCCTTCTTGCATGGTGACTTGCAGGAAGAAATCTATATGGAACAACCCATTGGCTTCATACAAACAGACTCCAGCCTCGTTTGTCGACTTAAGAAATCCCTTTATGGCCTCAAGCAAGCTCCTCGAGCTTGGTATGCCAAAATGGATAGCTTTCTTTTAGAATCTGGCTTTTCTAGGTGTCATTCTGACAATACTGTCTACACCAAGAAAGTGGGCAACTCTCTCATCATCCTTGTTCTTTATGTTGATGATCTTATTCTTACTGGTAGTGATCCCAACCTTATAAACCATGTGAAGTCCAGCCTTAAAAAGAAATTTGAAATGACAGACTTAGGACACTTACACTATTTTCTCGGTCTTCAAGTCTTGCAATCCCAAGAGGGTATTTTCCTTTCCCAGTCCAAGTATGCTTGTGATATTCTTCGTCATTTTCACATGGAAGACTGTAAGCCAGCCACTTCTCCCTTTCAGTCTGGAGTCAAACTTTCAGTCTCTTGTACTTCTCCTGAAGTTGATGCTACCTTATACCGTCAACTTGTCGGAAAACTCTTGTATTTAACCCATACTCGTCCTGATCTTTCCTTTGCTGTTGGCCTTGTTGCTCGTTTTATGCAAAACCCCCGTGAAAGTCATTGGAAAGCAGCTAAAAGAATACTTCGTTATGTTCGAGGTACAGTACAGTTTGGGATTCATTACAGTGCCAAAGCAGCTCCTCTGTTAGTTGGTTTCACTGATTCTGATTGGGCTGGTGACCTTGATGATCGGAAGTCTACTGCCGGTTATGTCTTCACTCTTGGTTCAGGACCTATTACATGGGCTTGTAAGAAACAGGCTGCCATTTCTCTTTCATCAGCAGAAGCAGAGTATCGTGGTGCCGTGGAAGCTAGTAAGGAAGCCTTGTGGCTTCGTCAGATCCTATCAGAGTTTGGCTTTGAGCAGCAGCATCCAACCACACTTTGGTGTGATAATCAAAGTGCCATTCAGCTATGCAAAGATCCAGTCCAGCATCAGCGCAGCAAACACATTGAACTACACATGCACTTCATCAGAAAGCTCATTCATGACCATGTTCTTGAAGTGCAATATTGTCCAACAGATGATCAGGTTGCAGACATCTTCACAAAGGCTCTCACAGAGGCGAAGTTCACTAAACTTCGATATATGCTTGGAGTTCAGGAAGTTGTCACTAAGGGGGGATAGGCTCTAGTGCCTCCTTCCTTCTCCTATTGTGTCATATTTGTAAATCCTTCAATCCTATCCCAAGTTGTTCTTAAGGGGGGATGTTAGGATATTCCGACACATAGGATATAGTTAAGTTCAACTTGGTCTAGTATAGAGTTAGGTTAGAGTTAGGTAAAGTGTGTTTCTTTACCGTTGTACATTTTGTAACTTACAATCCGACGGTCACGATATGTAGTGATCCGACGGTTCACTCTCACCTCGGTATTACCGACACTTGATCCGTGGCTTGACACCCGATTGGTCCATGAGTTCTATTTAAAGCGCATGGAGGGTCATTGTTCGAGTAATCCGTGCATGAGAGAAGCTTATGTAAATTTTCATTCTTTGATTAATAAATTGTCTGTACCCACGTTGGGACAGGCCGTGGACTGTTTCCCTCCTTGCACTCTGAGGGTTTTAACCACGTCAAAAATACTGGTGTATTGATTTGAGATCTGGTTGTGAGCGGTGTCCTTTTGGTATTCTTTCTGAGGAACTTACCCTGTAAATTCCTACAGATGATTTGAAGAATACGATCGAAGCTACGATAAATAGTTTTTTCTATGCTATGGAAGCTAATATCGATGGTATATAAGCATAATTGAAAGGAAACATGGAATATTTGAAGAAATAAAGGGAAGGTTTGAAGGAAGGTTGGATAAAGTTTCTACAAGAAAGGCTTCCTAATGACGAAAAGGTAGTATAGGAAACTCATGATGAGAACAAAAGAAATGTTAATCATGATATCATAGAATCTAACGTTGTATTGAAGACCCACCATATTCAAAAGTTACATATGAGGAAGTTTGATGGCAAGGATCCGATAACTTGGATACTATAGATGGAGCAATATTTTGATCTACATGATGTGCAGCCATCAAAAAAGGTACATATTGCATATTTATATCTAGAAGTGAATTAGTTTGTTTTGTTCTCATAAACCACTAGTCACTTGGTCAATTTTCACAAGAGGAAATGATAGCACATTATGAGGATACAAAGAGCAACACCTTCTCTAGCCAATTGATAAATCTCAAACAAAAGGGTTTAATGGCATAGCACATTGAGGACTTCCAAAATTGAATATAAGGATAAACAATATTCCAGAGAAGCATATGATTGAAGTCTTCATATGGACTTTAAAGGATAACATACAACATGAGGTTCTCCTTTGGGAACCTGATTCATTAGAGAAGGCATTCAGGTTGGCAAGAAAAATTGAAAGCAAAATTATGGAAACAAGAAAGCCGGCCACTCATAACTATAAATATGGAAGTGTTGTTACCCCTAGCCTCCCACAACCTACAAGGTTGACACCAAAAAAAATGGAATATAAAAGAGCAAAAGGTCTTTGTTACAGTTGTGATAGAAAATACACTAAAGGTCATAAGTGTGCTGAGAAGAAATTATTTTACATAGATTCTGAAGAGGAGGAAGAAAAGGATCAATAAACGTCAAAAGAAGAGGATATACACCAGGAAACAACACAGAGAAAGAATAAATGAATCTAACCATATCTTGTAATGCATTGACATGAATTACCACTCCTCAAACTCTCAAGATAGAAGGACATCAATAAGAAAAAGGTTCGAGCAGTGAAAGATCACATTGAGCATCAACAACAAATTCTCAAACTTTTAAAGGATAACCTCACTTTGGCACAGAATCGAATGAAAAAACAGGCATATTAACATCGTAGTGAAAGAAGTTTTGATGTAGGCAACTAGGTATTTGTATGGCTACAACCATAGAAACAAAGGTCCTCAAGCAAGCTAACAAGGATAATAAATTCTCACCAAAGTACCATGGTCCTTACAAGGTGTTGAAAAAGATTGGTACTATGGCATACAAATTGGAGCTTCCTGTATCTTCCCGAGTGTACCTAGTTTTCCATGTTTCATGCTTAAAGAAGGTTAGAGGTGACAAGCTCCCAGTTCAAATAATATTGCCGGAACTTGACGACGAAGGAAAAATCATATTGGAACCTGAAGTATTCACAAAAACAAGAACCCGACAGCTACGAAATCGATCAATTTTAGAATATCTCATCAAGTGGAAAAACTTACCTGTTGAAGATTTCACATGGGAGGATGAGAATTTTATACGAAAACATCTAAAACTACACAAGCGTTGAGGACAACACTTTTTGAAGGAGAGGGGCATGTTAGGTCTCTATACTACTAGTGTAGACCCTTATTTTTATTAGTGCAACCCCCTTATTGTATTGTTGTGCCCATGTAGTCCCCATATTGTTATTATTGTGCCCCATATAATCCCACCATTGTTATTGTTGTGCCCTTACATTATTATTGTTATGTCGTCTCTGATTATATTGTGACCCCTTAGACTCCTATATATAGAAAGGAGGTTTTGCCATTTCTATCATCCAAGAATTGTTCATTTATGTAATGTAAAGGAGGTTTCCCCCTCAAAGAGGCTAATTTTGAAGTCCTTGATTTATCTCTTCTTCTATTTTGTGAGTTGGTTGCATAACAGAGGTTAAGTGTCATAGTTCATTATTGCAATGTAGCATTGTAGTCCTAAATCAAAACCATATATCTTCAAGTATTAATCACGACTTACCTCTTCCATATGAATAAGATTTGTAAATTTTTTTAATGTATGTTAATCTTAGTTCAAAGATTCCTATTTTATTTTGATAAGGGAAGACTCCTTCGAGTTTCTTTGGACTTGGAATGGAACAACTCTAAAAATTTTGGATCGAGAATGAATATGTGGGAATTAAATAACTAAAATGAAAGGAGCAGAGGAAGACGAAGAGTATTATTTCCTTAAAAAAACATGTTTGCAAACAAAGTTTGGTTTTATAATGTATGATCTATTTATTCTTCCAACATGTTTTGGAGACCATGTAGAAGTTAACTGGAAGAGTGTGTGCATGTTTTGTGATAAGTTGTGGTTTTTGCGATAAAAGAAAATAATGTTTTCTAATGAGAGATCATGTGGACAAGGAAAAATTGTGTTGAAAAGGAAGATCAAGGTATGGATCGCATGAGATAAAGAATGAGAGAGAGAGAGAAGTGGTATGGTTAAGAAAATATCAAAGATCAAGTCAATAGTGCTGAAGGTATGGATCACATGAGATAAAGAATGAGAGAGAGAGAGAAGTGGTATGGTTAAGAAAATATCAAAGATCAAGTCAATAGGGCTAAATTTTAATGAAGGAGACAATTTGTGATTTGTGAAGACCCTAAGGGTTTTGGTCCAAGACATGTGTTCCCCTAGGAAGTTATAATACTTGAAATTCAGGTTGACATGTTGCACGGGACCACACATTGTTGTAAGGACTTAAGAGTTTTCTCAAGCATATATGTAGTGCAATGGTGCATGGAATCTTCAAGTTGTGGAATGGACAACTTGGAGAGGTACCAAGTGGCATACGTATCCTAGCTTAGGGGGGAATGTGAGATCTCAGGTGAGATAGTTAACGATTAGGACTAGGTCAATCTCTCGGAGTCAATTTTTAGGGGGGGGGGGGGGGGGGGGAATTTTTAGGGTGGATCAGGTAAACTTGACTTAGTCAATTTATCGGTGGTTTTCCAACTCGAGGTATATGACACCTATTGTTTTTTCCATGGTATTTATCTTTCATGTGGGCTATTTATAGGCCAAAAGACTCCATGATTATTCATTTTATTGGCTAGTGTAATCAAGCAACAATTTCTTTAGACACCACAACTTCTCTCAATGCTTTGTGATCCTAAAATATTTTGTTAAAAAATTATATCGAAATTTGGTATTTTTCTACTTTTATTTAGTTTTTCTTCATAACAATTTGAGATCCATTTAAATAATAAATAATATGCACCTTGTAGCAATATATTAAATATTATATAGATTGAAATATAACATTTGGATCTAAATGTTGATATCTAGATATATATCCAACAATATATGTTGTTTGTACAACAATGTCAATTTTGTGCACTTGGATATGATAGAGACTCCGACTCATCCACAACTCACACATAGGAAAAACAAGACTTCTAGAATAATACTTTGGAACTCACACAAATCTAGAACATTTATCCATTATTTCTAAGTCAGAGTTGGTGCATCAATGCACATTACCAAGGTATAAAATCATTTCTCATTATCTACCAAGAAGAAAGATCACCACTCTTGTTTCAGAGATCAATGACCTTTTCAGATTGTCTCCTTTGGCTTAATTGGCCCAAATTCTAGAGCTTCTGAAGGAACAAACTTAGGTGCTCATGGAGGGATTCAATCATATTATGAAGAAAAGAATTGAAGCCATGCCTTCTTCAAGCAGTTCTTTTGCAGACACCTCCCAACCTCTCGCTTCCACGAGATACTTCATCTACGAATCCCTTGTACTCTGACAAGAGAGAGATTTTTCAACATTCGAGAAGCTAATGATTTATCGAGAGCTCTCATGTGTTGGCATGGTTAGAAAGGGTGGATCTAATGTGAAGATTTATAGTGTCTTCTAGGAAGTATATCATTGCTTACCTCTCTACAACACTTAATAATGAATGTGCACTTGGTTGTGGAAACATTGTGGGCATGTTGATAAATTATCTCTCTTGAAAGGGTTGAGTTCTTGAAAAGTTGACATATCATAATTTGGTCAAACTTATTGTATTGCATATAATCTCTATAAAGATAATATAGAACATTTTTTTAGATTTAAAGTGGCCAAAATTTCAAGACTATATTAGGTGCAAGGTTAACTAGTAAGATAGACTCCAATTAAACTTTCAAAAGATATGTTAACTTAAAATTACATAAATTTTGATTGAAAGGTTTGATTTAGGTAATCAATGTTGGGTATGTGTTATATTCTTTGCACGACTAGCTCCATGCACAATACATTGCATTAGGGGGGTTAAAGGGGAGCAATAGCCCCCCTGCACGGGGTTTGGGGCAGTGCCCCAAAATGTTTTTGGGCAATTTTACCCATGGCTTTACACATGGTTTTATGCATGGTGGTTTTTCCCATGCTTTTGTAGATCCAATCAAAGGAGCTATAGTTATGTTTTGATCCAAGGTTAGTGGAATGGGGGTTTACAAATACTTCAACATGTATATAATGTATTGTAACATTCAAAGGAATAGATGAAAAATCAATATTGTTTTCCTGATTTTGGGTGTGTGTATATTTTATGTTCTCACCATTGTATATTTTCTGCTATTTTTAAGAATTAATTTGCATGTATTATATGTTTACGGTTAAAACCTACAATAAAAAGCTATGTGGAAGAGGGAAAGATAAAAGAATATGTTGGAAAAACATAGTGACTAATTCAAAATCTATTTCTAATATTTTGAGGTTAGAAGTTGAGTGTGTTTGTTAGATCTCAATCAAGAATAAATGACAATATCTACTTTAAGTGGTGATGAAGATAAATATGAAATCAATTTTGTTGAATGGTTGAGGATGGTGAATGAAATTGGTATGATTCTTTTTTGAGCATGTTTTTGTTTTTAGGATAAAGCTTCTAAGTAGAGGAAGATTTTTTATGAAGATAGCAAAAAATGAATATAACAAATTTTATTACTTCCCATGAAGTTTGAACTTAAGATTTGACAAACACTAAACCCCATAAAAGCTTACCACTCTACACTTCACGGCTAATAAATATATATATATATATATATGATCTAATTAATAGAAATTTTATGTTATTAATATTTAAAATAATTTTTTATTTTATTTATACATTAAACAAAATTAAATGATTTATTTTATTTATACAGTTAAATGTTTAAAATTTTCTAAAATCAATAAATATTTTAATATATATAATTAACATTAAAATGAATTTTGAATTTTTTTTATAATAACAAAAAGCTGGTAAAGTGTCATTTTTTTCATTACTACAATGTAGAATAGAGTGTTAAATCTAAACCATGTATCTTATGTGTTATTTTTAGTTTAAAGTTATGTATTTTATTTTGTTAGGGGAAGATTCATTCCCGGTCTCTTTGGATTTGGAATGGAACAACTTTAAATATTTTTGATTCACAATGAATATGTGGAAATTAAATAACTAAAATGAAAGGAGAGGTAGAGTATTATTTCTTTAAAAAAACATGTCCGTAGACAATGTTCGGTTTTGTAATGTATGATCAATTTATGCATCCAAATATGTTTTTGGAGATTATGGAGAAGTTATCTGGTAGAGCTTGTGCATGTTTGGAGATTATGGAGAAGTTATCTAGAAGAACTTGTGCATGTATTGTGAAAGGTTGTGGTTGTTGTAATAAAAGAAAATTATTCTTGTTAATTAAAGATTGTGTGGATCAAGAAAAAATGTCTTGAAAGGGAAAATAAAACTATACATGTGTGAAATTTTTTAAGAGTTTTGGTCAAGGCATGTATTTTTTTAGGAATTCGTAAAATCTGATGTTCAGGTACATATGTTGCACGAGAGTACACATTGTTGTAAGGCTTTAAGAGTTTACTTAGGCATATATGCAGTGTAGTGGTGTATGAAGTCTTCAAGTTGTGGGATGGACCACTTGGAGAGGTACCAAGTGACAGGTGTACTGGTATCCTAGCTTAGGGGGAATGTGAGATCTTAGGTGAGATGGTTAATGATTGGGACCCAGTCAATCTCCTGGAGTCAAGTTTAAGGGGGGGATTTTTTGGTTAGATCAGGGAAACTTGACTGTGTTAAGTTATCGATGGTTTTCCAGCTCGAGGTAGATGACACCCATGGTTTTGCCCATGGTATTTATCTTTGATGTAGGCTAATTATAGGCCAACAAATTCCATGATTATTTGTTTTGTTGGCTAGTGGGATCAAGCAACAATGTCTTTAGACACCATGACTCAGTGCTCTATGATACTAACATATTTTTGTTTCAAAATTTATATCAAAATTTTGTAATTTTCTACCTTTATTTAGTTTTTTTCCATAAAAAATTGAGATACATTTAAATAGCAAATAATATGCATCTTGTATCAATATATTAAATATTGTTTAGATTGAAATATCAACAGTTGGATCTAAATGTTGTATACCCAAATATATATCCAACAATGGATATGGCAACTTATAAAATATCTAATGCATTTTTGCAAAGGTGCATTGTCAATTTGATTTTTTTGAAATATGGTTTTTACAAAAATTCTAGTTTTTAGAACAATGTCAATTTTGTGCACTTGGATATGGTATTTGATCATAACAAAAAAATTGCAAAATTGCCTTGCAATGGACATGAATCCTTCTTTCTTATTCAATCTCAATTGTTTATTCAATTGGCACTAAGAATATGTGGGAGTGTGATCTTTGTGGCAAATTTTGACCACAAATTCCCATGCCATCTAGTTACTATATGAATATCAAAGTCAATGCATTGATATATCCCTTACAAAATTGATTTCCAAGATTAAAAAATAATTCTAGCACAAAATATAGTGCAATAAATCCCTATTCTAGTTCTCAAAGAGGCCTATACGAAGGATTCAATTATAAATCTTCATATTTGAAAATTTATATTTCCTGATAAGTAACAAGTGCATGTTGGACATTGGATAAACCAATGCTCCTGGTGCGTTTCGCGACATGGACTAACCGCCTCTCGTGGATACTTCTCTCCGACGATGCAATCATTGGCTAACACCTACAGGTTTTGGTCTAATGACAAGCGTGATTTCCAACAAGTGGCATCAGAGCATAGTTCATGAGATCGATACACACCCAACTCGCATTGGGGGAGAGATTGTTGGACATTGGATAAACCAATGCTCCCTATGTGTTTCGACATGGACTAACCACCTCTCGTGGATCCTTATCTCTTGCAATTCGATCGTTGACTAACACCTACGGGTTTTGGTATATAGACAATCGTGATTCCCAGCAGTGTATGTAGGTTCATTCTCCCTTTGTTAAGGCTTTTGATGAAGCAAGTGAAGAATGGGATATTTTTTTCACTAGTTCTAAGCATAATAGAATTGGTTTTTCTAAACATAATAATTCACTAGTTTAGCTTTATAACAAAACAAAACAAAAAAATTGCTAGGGCAAAAGTGATGCTGCTGGAATTCTATATTGTGGCAGCTAGGGTTCAAACCTAGTCAACTGCTTCCTTACCTCTCACAGTGTTTTGCAAAATTTTGATTTCTTGGATTCCATAGCGCTCAGATTCTATATATCTCCTACTTATACGTATTTTGCCTCCCTCCAAACCTTAATCTTGTGTTCCTTGGCAGCTAGAATCATGTACTCACTCTGAGTTATGGGGAAGAGCATGCCTTCACCATGGAAACATGCTTTTACTCGTCCCCCACTCCACAATCTACATAGGAGGCTTATATCATTCAACAATCTCTACAAAGGTTTCTCCTCTAGATCTTAGTAATGATGCCAAATTGCAAAAGTATATAAATTTTTTAGAGCTCAAGATTGATCCTCCTAAAAATCAAGGATTTTTAGCAGTAAATCAAGTGAAGATGGATAGTGGGTTGAAGGTTTCTGGCACCTTAGTGAAAGTTGATAATCAAAATGCTTCTTGAGAGAATTCTTTTGGAAAAAAGACTTCTGGGGCTGATCATGCAATACTGGACAAGGGCAGGAATTGTGCTTCCAAGTTTATAACCTCTGTGTGTGTTTCTCCAGAAAAAAAGTTCAGAAAAGCTCCCTCTTGGGTTGATCAGGTAGATGTGGAAGAGTATTCATTAGGTCAAAAGAATGAAACTGCCCGTAGAGATCAATAAAATAATGGTGACATGTTATATTCATCAGGAAAATTTGGTTGGATCTAAGTGGAAAAAATGATGAAAAACTCTCTAATGCTAACGAGAAGCCATTCAAAGTTAAAATGACATTAAGTAGAAAATGGGATGCAAATACATCTAGATTTTAATGTCCTTTTGGAAAAATTTCAGTTGGAATGGGAACAAATATTTTGTCTTGTGCAGTTCTCTTGTAAGGATCTAGGTTGAGCTTGCGTGTTGAATCCCAAATCTTCCGGGAATTTTGGAAGCTCTTGTTCTTAGAAGAATTGTTACATCGAATCCCATCTTTATTAATTTAATCTTCAATACTCATTTCTTGTAATAAATACAAAAACAATGAATTTTCCTTTTTGTAGTGAAACGTATGTCAATGGTGTTCAAATTGAGAATATCACTACTCTAATATTTCTCTATATTCATTTTTATGTTTACCAACATAGATCCATTTTAAATATGAATCTAACATGAGATGAGAGGGATCCAATTTCTTCATGTGCAATATTTTTTATGAACCGACATTATTTAAATGTTTTGTATAGTTATTTAAGTTTTTTATTTTAGATTTTTTTTTTTAATTTTTTTGGCCGAAATGAGCAAAATTTCAACCTTAATGACGGACGGACAGCATTACACATCATACTAGACTGTAAATGAGCCTCTCGACTCAACAAGTGAAGAATGGGACAATTTTTTTCACTAGTTCTAAGCATAATATAATTGGCTTTTCTAAACATAATAGTTCACTAGTTTAGCTTTATAACAACATTTTTTTTTAATTGCTAGGGTCAAAGTGATGTTGTTGGAATTCTATGTTGCCACAACTAGGGTTTGGACCTAATCAACTGCTTCCTTCCCTCTCACAGTGTTTTACAAATGGTGGATTTCCTAGATTCCATAGAACTCAAATTCTCAATCTCTCCTACGTCTATGTATTTTTCCTTGCTCCAAACCTTAGTCTTGTGTTCCTTGACGACTAGAATCATGTACTCACTCTGAGTTATGGGGAAGAGCATGCCTTTCACCATGGAAACATGCTTTTACTTGTCCCCCACTCTACAATCTACGTAGGAGGTTTATATCATTCTACAACCTCTAAGGAGGTTTCTCCTCTGTATCTTAGCAATGACGCCAAATTGCAAAAGGATATAAAAATTTTAGAGTTCAAGATTTATCCTCCTAAAAATCAAGGAATTTTAGTAGTAAATCAAGTGAAGATGGATAACAGTGTGGAGGTTTTTGACACATTAGTGAAAGTTGGTAATCCAAATGCTTCTTCAGAGAATTCTTTTGCAAAAAAGACTTTTGGAGCTACTAATTCAATATTGGACAAGGGCAAGAATTGTGCTTCAAAGTTTATAACCTTTGAATGTGTTTCTCCATAAAACAAGTTTGAAAAAGCTCCTTCGTGGGTTGATCAGGTAGATGTGGAAGAGTCTTCATTGGGTCAAAGTTTATAACCTTTGAGTGTGTTTCTCCATAAAACAAGTTTGAAAAAGCTCCTTCGTGGGCTGATCAGGTAGATGTGGAAGAGTCTTCATTGGGTCAAAAGAATGAAACTGCTAGTAGAGATCAATAAAAGAATGGTGACATGTTAAATTCATCAGGAAACTTGGGTTGGATCCAAGTGGAAAAAAATGAAAAACTCTTCAATGCTAACGAGAAGCCATTCAAAGTTAAAATGACATTAAGCTGAAAATGGGATGCAAACACATCTAGATTTTAAGGGCCTTTTGGAAAATTTTCATTGGGAATGGGAACAAATATTTTGTCTTGTGGAGTTCTCTTGTAAGGATTTAGGTTGAGCTTGCGTGCTCAATCCAAAATCTTTAAAGAATTTTGGAAGCTCTTGTTCTTAGAAGAATTGTAATGTTGGATCTTATTTTTATTAATATAATCTTCAATACCTATTTCTTGTAATAAATACAAAAAATTTAAATACGGATCTAACATGAGCTGAGAGAGATCCAATTTCTTCCTGTGAAAATTTTTTTATGAGCCGATATTATTTAAATGTTTTGTATAGTTATTTATTTTAGATTTTTAAAATTTTTATTTTGGCAAACATGAGCAAAATTTCAACTTTAATAACAGATAAACAATGTTACACATCATACTTGGCGCTGTAGAATAAATTTCTCGGCTCCATAAAAAATTCATTTCCAATAAATCTACTAAACCAAAATTCATTTCCAATAAATCTACTAAACCAAAAATAGTTATGCAAAATAAATAAATTGTCTAAATTAATTTCTATCAAAATCGCTCTTTGGAATATGACTGAACACTTAAATACTTCACTGTGGAATTTACGATTTCAAATATTTTTAATAAATCATTTGTGACGTTTCAAAATTTTCATCTCTGTCAAATAATTTAAAATGCAAAAAAAACACGTTATGTGAAGCTCAAATTCCAAGCCCCGTGTGGGGTCCACACGGTTAATGTTCTTAACGAATTTTTCTCTTTGCGTATGGGGTCCACACGATTGATGATGGCAAACAATAAATCCCATGCTATTGGGTATTGAATGCCTTCTAAGAGATAATATTTAATGCACTCTAAGAGATTGACGGGACAGCCCTGGTCGTTCTCCTGGATACATACATGGAAAATTCCTCCGCCTCCGCTTCCGCCTTGATGGCCACCGCCACCACCATTCCATAAGAACGCATGCGGAGGCATGCGTAACATAGGCCCATCCATTCTTCTTATATTGATGGCCATGAAATGTCTTCATACGAAACACAAGATGCGAGCTCCATTGATTATAAATATTGTATACGAAATGATGTATCAGGTGGAATCAGTATTGTACGCATTAATACCATTTATTTATATTCAAATTCAAATTCGAAATTTGAGCTTTGAACTTGTAAACCCGCCCCGCCCCGCCCAAATTCAAAATTTGAACTTATAAACCAGTAGCGACGACAAGCGTGGGTCAGAGGCATTCAGGCCTTTCTGGAACCTTCAATGAACCTTCAAGGCACCCCCCGGTTTCCTTTTCTATAAGGGGGAGGAGGAGGGGCAAAAGGCTCTGTAGCTTTATCTTTTACAGAAATGGGCGTTGCACAGGTTGTGATTCTCCTTCTGGTTGTGTTTTTGGGATGTTCCTTTTGCCACTGCATTCGGTCTCACTGTCCTCAAGATCCTCTCAACGTCAAAGCCTCTCAAGATGACTTCAATTGAGTCGATTTACAGCGGGTTTGCAATCTTTGTATTGCTTTTCTGTTTCAGTATTGGTTCTCTGTTATTGGGCAGGATCAAGAATGGTGAATAAGGTTTGAGCAGTCAGACTTTATGCAGAGGAATTGGCTGGGGCTGGTTTTATATTTTTCAATCGCTACCATTGTATTATTTTAGGTGGTTATTGTATTTTTAGTAGGCACATGTATATGGGATTTGAGCTTTGAATTTCTTTGCACATACCAAATTATTTTTATAGCCATGAGATTTGAACTCTTCTCGCACATAACGTATTATTTTTATAGCTATAGAGATTTGATCATATTTGAACTTTAAACTTTTAGCCTTGAATCTTGAATCTCCTCTTACATATCATATCATTTTTATAGCCATAATCAATTAAACTACCCAAAGACTATCGTGAAACTGCTATTGATTCAAGTACTGTAAATAATTTTAATGGCAGATTTGTGGGCTTGAAGCAAGCGGGAAGATTGCATGGATTCTTGCTCTGGAACAGCTGAGGTAGGGATTTGATTGCCTGGAGTCTTGCTATGGCACGGCTGAGGTAGGGATTTGATTGTATTGTTTTGAGAATATTGGAATGCTCGGCAGAGCTGCATGATGGGTTTTACAGACCGGCCTCGTTTTAGTATCTGCCCGCGATTTTTGCATGCGTTTTACTGTATGGATTGCAGAGCCGGTTCGATTTTTTGGTGAAGGGTTGGGATTGGGATATTTAGAAATGGATGGATCTCAGTTACTTTTTCTGGAAAGATAAATTGATTATGCCTTATTGGCTCTTGGTACCAAATTGTGTGAATGTCTGGTAATTTTCGTTTAAAGAAAATGTGTAGGTTTAAATAATTGGTTTTTTTCTGGATTTTTGAATAATTATTACTGAAATTTGGTATAATTATTGATCAAAGTGTAATTTTTTATACGAATAGCTGATCATTGAACTATTTTTCACATTTTGGAAATTTTTGGCATATTTTCGAAGCCATTGTATTTGAAATCTAAAAATATTTTTTGAATTACAATTTTGAGTGATAATTTTTTTATGATACAGGTGTTTTAAAAAAAATATTAAATCTATTTATGTAATGAAAAATATATTTTAAATAACAAAAAATCACAATCCACTCATAAAAATAAAATTTAAATTTAAATCACCCAAAAAAATAATTTAATTATATAATTTTAATAATTACTATTTACCATTTATTAATTCAAAAATAATATATATATATATATATATATATATATATATATATATATATTATTAAATATTTCCTATTAAAACTATCTTAATTTACATTACATTTTTGTATTCAAGTTTCTGTGATTTATAATGAATTAAGTAAAGTGTTTTGGTAGAAATTATATACCAGAAATTTTTGGTGCATTTTGAACTAATAACTGTGGTTTATCAATGATGAACCACACTTGTTAAATGATGAACCACCACACTTGTTAGTTGAAAACGCGTTAGCCAAAAATTTCTCTTATGTGATTTTTACTGAAAAACATTACTTAATTTATTACATTACATTCTTAAACAAAACAATTAAATCTTTATGAACTAGATTGCAAATTCAAACGGAAGGTGAGTTTGAAAATAAAGAAATAATAATTGGGTTCTTTTTATTAACCCCTAAAGTAAGAGAATATTGAATCTTTTAAGAAATTCCATATAAATTCTCATTATAAATACTAGATACCAATTGATCATTGGATTTCAAATATAATAATAACAATTATCGGATTTCAAATATAATAATAAAAATTTAACAATTTATGAGAGTTTCACATGGAAGAATTTTTTTTTGGAATACCCTTCATTTTGTCCTACTTATTTTGATTTCAAGAACAATACTTATCGTGAACAAAATACATAATCAAGGTAAAGTATATTGTTATCTTGATTTCAAAGACAATACTTATCTTGATTTCAAGAACAAAATACATAATCAAAGTAAAAATACATAATCAAGGTAAAGTATATTGTGTTAGTGTACACTGAAATAACAAAACCAAGATCTTTGCAACAATTCCATTTTTTGGTACACAATTATTAAGGAGTGCTATTTTTCAAGATTGTTTCAGGTGAGACATAGTTGCATATTTATTTTGTAAAAGAAATTTAATGGAATTAAGGATGATATAGATAGGAATTTGCAATCTAGTTCATAAAGATTTAATTGTTTTGTTTAAGAATGTAATGTAATAAATTAAGTAATGTTTTTCGGTAAAAATCACATAAGAGAAATTTTTGGCTAACGCGTTTTCAACTAACAAGTGTGGTGGTTCATCATTTAACAAGTGTGGTTCATCATTGATAAACCACAGTTATTAGTTCAAAATGCACCAAAAATTTCTGGTATATAATTTCTACCAAAACACTTTACTTAATTCATTATAAATCACAGAAACTTGAATACAAAAATGTAATGTAAATTTTGATATTTTTAATAGGAAATATTTAATAATATATATATATATATATTTATATATATATATATATATATATATATATATATATATATATATATATTATTTTTGAATTAATAAATGGTAAATAGTAATTATTAAAATTATATAATTAAATTATTTTTTGGGTGATTTAAATTTAAATTTTATTTTTATGAGTGGATTGTGATTTTTTGTTATTTAAAATATATTTTTCATTACATAAATAGATTTAATATTTTTTTTAAAACACCTGTATCATAAAAAAATTATCACTCAAAGTTGTAATTCAAAAAATATTTTTAGATTTCAAACACAATGGCTTCGAAAATATGCCAAAAATTTCCAAAATGTGAAAAATAATTCAATGATCAGCTATTCGTATAAAAAATTACACTTTGATCAATAATTATACCAAATTTCAGTAATAATTATTCAAAAATCCAGAAAAAAACCAATTATTTAAACCTACACATTTTCTTTAAACGAAAATTACCCGACATTCACACAATTTGGTACCAAGAGCCAATAAGGAATAATCAATTTATCTTTCCAGAAAAAGTAACTGAGATCCATCCATTTCTAAATATCCCAATCTGAACCCTTCACCAAAAAATCGAACCGGCTCTGCAATCCATACAGTAAAACGCATGCAAAAATCGCGGGGCAGATACTAAAACGAGGCCGGTCTGTAAAACCCATCATGCAGCTCTGCCGAGCATTCCAATATTCTCAAAACAATACAATCAAATCCCTACCTCAGCCGTGCCATAGCAAGACTCCAGGCAATCAAATCCCTACCTCAGCCGTTCCAGAGCAAGAATCCATGCAATCTTCCCGCTTGCTTCAAACCCACAAATCCGCCATTAAAATTATTTACAGTACTTGAATCAATAGCAGTTTCACGATAGTCTTTGGGTAGTTTAATTGATTATGGCTATAAAAATGATATGATATGTAAGAGGAGATTCAAGATTCAAGGCTAAAAGTTTAAAGTTCAAATCTGATCAAATCTCTATAGCTATAAAAATAATACGTTATGTGCGAGAAGAGTTCAAATCTCATGGCTATAAAAATAATTTGGTATGTGCAAAGAAATTCAAAGCTCAAATCCCATATACATGTGCCTACTAAAAATACAATAACCACCTAAAATAATACAATGGTAGCGATTGAAAAATATAAAACCAGCCCCAGCCAATTCCTCTGCATAAAGTCTGACTGCTCAAACCTTATTCACCATTCTTGATCCTACCCAATAACAGAGAACCAATACTGAAACAGAAAAGCAATACAAAGATTGCAAACCCGCTGTAAATCGACTCAATTGAAGTCATCTTGAGAGGCTTTGACGTTGAGAGGATCTTGAGGACAGTGAGACCGAATGCAGTGGCAAAAGGAACATCCCAAAAACACAACCAGAAGGAGAATCACAACCTGTGCAACGCCCATTTCTGTAAAAGATAAAGCTACAGAGCCTTTCGCCCCTCCTCCTCCCCCTTATAGAAAAGGAAACCGGGGGGTGCCTTGAAGGTTCATTGAAGGTTCCAGAAAGGCCTGAATGCCTCTGACCCACGCTTGTCGTCGCTACTGGTTTATAAGTTCAAATTTTGAATTTGGGCGGGGCGGGGCGGGTTTACAAGTTCAAAGCTCAAATTTCGGATTTGAATTTGAATATAAATAAATGGTATTAATGCGTACAATACTGATTCCACCTGATACATCATTTCGTATACAGTATTTATAATCAATGGAGCTCGCGTCTTGTGTTTCGTATGAAGACATTTCATGGCCATCAATATAAGAAGAATGGATGGGCCTATGTTACGCATGCCTCCGCATGCATTCTTATGGAATGGTGGTGGCGGTGGCCATCAAGGCGGAAGTGGAGGCGGAGGAATTGTCCATGTATGTATCCGGGAGAACGACCAGGGCTGTCCCGTCAATCTCTTAGAGTGCATTAAATATTGTCTCTTAGAGGGCATTCAATACCCAATAGCATGGGATTTATTGTTTGCCATTGATGATCCCCATCAAAATTTTCTCTTTGCGTGTGGGGTCCTCGATGGTTTAAAATTCAGGCTTTTTTTCCAGGAATTTTTCTCTTTGCGTGTGGGGTCCCCTATGGTTTAATTTTCCTGCTTTTTTTTCCAGGAATTTTTCTCTTTGCGTGTGGGGTCCTCGATGGTTTAACTTTCAAGCTTTTGTTTTCCAGGAATTAGCCTTCACCATAGACTCATCACGCGGGGTTTAAGTTTCATGTTTTTTTCCCAGAATTAGCTTTCACTATACTCTCGTTTCCGAGGGTCCACAAGGGTTTAACTTTTATGCTTTATCCCGAGAATTAAAGTGTGGGGTTCAAAATGATTTAATTTTGTTGTACTCTAATGAGATTGTATAGAAATTTGGATTATATTTTGAAAAAAATTGATACGGATTTTTGTAAGGAGTAGTCTACCTAGGCGGAGGAATGGCTTGGTTTCCGTCGGCGCCCGGAAAAACCTATGGCTCCGGCCATTGGCAATTCCTCCGCCCAGCTCTGCCACCCTCCACGAGCTACGCCCAGCGCCGCCGCGAGCTCCGCCCAGCTCGATTCCGTGAACTTCCAAGGACTATTAGACATGGATCCGTGGCGCAACGGTGGTGCGTCTGACTCTAGATCAGAAAGTTACGTGCTCGATTCATGTAGGGTTCAATGTTGCGAGTTCGTTTATTTTTCGCCCAGATGTTCTTTGGAAAATAATTACCAGGCTGTTCCAGACAGGTGGCAACGAAACAATGCTAGCTACAAGGATTGCAGACAGGACAACCAGAGCCGATTTCTTGCAAAAATCCATCAACTGGTAACTGCTAATCACCCATGGTAAAAAAGCCCATCCTCTGGCCTTGCTGCTGTGAGTTCGTTTATTTTTCGCCCAGATGTTCTTTGGAAAATAATTACCAGGTTGTTCTAGACAGGCGGCAATGAAACAATGCTAGCTACAAGGATTGCAGACAGGACAACCAGAGCCAATTTCTTGCAAAAATCCATCAACTGGTAACTACTAATCACCCATGGTCAAAAAGCCCATCCTCTGGCCTTGCTGCTGTGGTGGTTACTATGGCCTTCTTCTTTGCAGGCCATGAACACTGGGGCACCAGATGGTGAAATTGAGAATCTCTGCATTCCCAACATACCCATCCCCAATTGATCTTGCAAATGGCTTTTTACTGACCAGACTGGCTATTAATTCAGAGTACTTGTCAGTGTAGGGTTGGTGTTTTCTCCATCGAATTGACGTGTCTGTCAGAGATTTTTTTGGGGTAAAATGGTTCGGCACGACCGAGAAAAATGGCATGAACCAAAAACAGATTAATCTTGACATGGTGACGAAGGGACATGTCAGCTTCGTTCTTACGGTTCAAAATCGAAATCAATGCCGCGCGCAGAGTTACATGTGCACCTCAGTTATTCGATTCAGAATGTACAGTGTTTTTCAATTCAGAGATCTTTCAGTGGAAAGGCGGAGTGCCAAAAGGACTTTCGGGCTGCGTCAGCTTCGTTCTTACGGTTCAAAATCGAAATCAATCTTGTGCGCAGAGTTACATGTGCGCCTCAGTTATTCGATTCAGCAGTTGTCTATAATGAGACTTTTTGGAAGCTTTTCTGGTGGGTTTTTCCGGTCAAAATCCGATAGCAATTTATTGGAATCGCAAGTTTGATAGCTAGTTCTGCACAATCAAAGCGTCCCGGGGGTTTTTCAGGGTGCTGAATCCAAATATGCAGTTAAAAAACCATTTTAACTACAACAAATCAAGATTTAACCTCAATTTCTTCTGCCGGATTCCCTCACCGGAATCTCCAAAAAGTCGCATTATAGACAACTCCTTCGATTTAGAATGTACAGTGTTTCTCGATTCGTAGATCTTTCAGTGGAAAGGCGAAGTGCCAAAAGGACTTCCGGGCTGCGTCAGCTTCGTTCTTAAGGTTCAAAATCGAAATCAATGCCGCGCGCAGAGTTTCATGTGCGCTTCAGTTATTCGATTCAGAATGTACAGTGTTTTTCGATTCAGAGATCTTTCAGTGGAAAGGCGAAGTGCCAAAAGGATTTCCGGACTGGGACGCAGCCGACAAAGAAACTTGCAACATTTAACCCAATGTGAATCAAACACGTAACCTTCTGATCTGGAGTCAGACGCGCTAGCATTGCACCACGGATCCCTGTTTATTAGTCTTTGGAAGTTCACGGAATCGAGTTGGGCGGAGCTCGTGGCGGCGCTGGGCAGAGCTCGCGGAGGGTGGCAGCGCTGGGCGGAGGAATTACTGGCTGCCGGAGGTTTTTTCGGACGGTGACGAAACCGGACCTTTCCTCCGCCTAGGCAGACTACTCCTTTTTGTAAATCTAAGTAAAAGTTGTCAAATTTCATAAGTGCTTTAGTAGTTTTTGATGGTGCTGAATTCATTTCCACCATCAAAAACATGATTCAAACATTGTCTCTACAAGATTTTTTGAATTTTTTGTTACCAGAATTCCGGCCACTTGTAGCTGTCGGCCTTCAAGACACAGTCCTTTAATTTCATGCAGGCTTGGAATTTAGAATTTAATGTTCCACGAAAAAAATTTAAAGGTATTTTACGGTCAATGAAAATTTTGAAACCTCCATCGGACAGGTGAAATTTGAAGACGTACTTTAATTTATAAATGAAATAATTTTCTCATTGGAATTCACTAAAATATGGCAATATAACTTCAAGATTTTTTGTTGTTTAAAATATATTTTTGAAAATATAAATGTATTTAACAATCTGAAAAAAACATTGGGACACTAATATTATGTATATTAAACAATTTAAACTCTTTTTGAAAATTAAGATTTTGATTAAAATTAACCAAATAATGATCAAGGAAAAAATCATTTTATCTATAAATTTTAACACTCACATATTTAAATAATTAATTATAACTATGTAAATTGATTTACAATCATCTTTAGACTTAACCAACAAAAAAGCGTTGTTTTCTTTGTGACAAGGAGTGATCCGTGATGATAACTTATTAACTTCTCACTGACTTTTGTGTTAAGGAATGGCCATTAATTGCGGCTTAATTGTCATAAAAAAAAAACTGAGAAGTTTTTTTAAATATTAATAGCAAAACTCTTTTGTTTAATGAATTATATATTTAATTTATTTGTTTCATTAAAATCAAAATTATGGTAAATTCATAAGAAAATAAGCGTCTTTCATTTAAATTGCAATTATGTTTGGTTAAATATGAGATGTTGTTATTACAGTCGTATAAACTTAAAATGATGTAACAATCATTAAATTTTGACTTGACCGTCTGAACCAATTTGAAATCCCAAGGCTCCTTGAAATTAAGGTTGCTTTCATGTGTTTTTCCAAGAGTGAATTTTTAGGCCGATAGGCCTTCCTTTGAAAGGGGCTTTCGTCGTCCCTTTGTTCCTCATGCTGACACGTGGCGTGGGAATAGAGCGGCACAACCGGGAGTTCTGCAATCTCGTGCTGACAGGCGTCCACACATTCAGCGGGAAATCCTGCAATTTCTGTTCATTGTTATGATATTGTTATGTTTGTTAATTCATGAACCTGACATCTGTCCCATTCAGTTCTGACATTTCGGTCTTCCTGTTACGCTGGTCTTATGCTTGCCAGGGTCGATCCCTGCACCTTTCAAGCAGATCCCTGTACCTCTCCCCAACTCCGAAACACGCCTTTCATTTCTCCCTTGGCCGTTGGCGCTCTGCAACCTCGCTCTTCTGGTGCTCGAGGTGAAACCTACACTAGCACACCACAGGTATCTTTTTCCTCCTCGAACTTAGAAGCCGTTGCAAACCCTCCTTTAGTGTTACAAATCCTCTCTCTTGAGGTTTTCACCAGGAATTTTGTTTATCTGTCTTGGATAAATCTTTCCCAATTTCACTTGGATCTTAGGTTCATTCAACAAAAGCGTAAGGTCTTCCAGGAAATTTTTTCAACGTTATCGCACACTACACACCAACCCTCGCAGGTAAGGCTCTTGTTGAATATATGATGTTTCTGTTATCATAGGTCCTTTGTTTTGCATGCTCATCATCGTATACAACTTCCTTTTCCCCTTCTTTGCAGGGAAAAGCTACAGGTCTATATTGTCGATGGCTTCCATAGTGCAACCGTGGCGGCAACAATTTCTCCTCACCCCGGAAGTGAACCAGGTCATTCTTGTGGCTATGTTTCCTCTAAGCTTACTTATTATTAAATTATGTTATGGTTGTTCGAGAAGAGCGACTTTTCTCTGTCGGACTTGAGGGTTTTTAAATCATTATGGATGTTGAGTGTTTTAGCTCTGGCCGGAACCAAACTCAGTTGTTTTGTTTTACATTTCGCTCTTCCTTTTCATGTACTGTTGGTTTAACAGGTTACTTGTAGTATACATATATGCATTTTGGTATTTTATGGCTAAACACTTGGTTTGAAACAGTTCTGCAATCAAATCTTGCATGTTGGGCATGCCATTCCTCTTGTTTATATGGTAGTAAGTTCACTGTTTATTGTAGTTCCGACTCAAGGCGGCGAAAACTATATTGCTTATATTCTATTTATCTTAAGATAGATAATTGTTATTTAATATTTCCAGAGTAGTGATTACAGTACAATATGCTTGCCTCTTTGTAAAACCCCTCCTAATTTCCTTTATATACTCCGAAGTTTCTTTTTTGAATAAGTTTGAGGTCAATGGACAGTATCTGCTCTGTTCAATTTGTCAACGAACTTGCTCTCATTTAACGTCTAAGTCAAGTATTTGCGGCTGTGTTGATTTCTATTTGACAGTCTGTATTGCCTTCACCGTTACTTTTTGAAACCTTAATAGTGCGGTTTGCTTTATTTATATAAACAAGTCCTGTACAGGGTCATTACAGGTATTCCTTCCATTTCTTTAGAGAATAAACATTTCTACGTATATGGCCTATACAATTTCTTCCACTCCTCCTCCCCATTCTCCAAACAAAATGTCGTCTTTCTCTAGTGATTAAATGTTTTTTTACAAAGTGATAGGGGCTGACATACATCCTTTGCTGTATTCTGAAGAATGGAATGCATCGCCACCTTGTACACTTGATTTGAGTTCCCATTACCCCATCTCCCAGTAGACTGTTTCATAAATCTAGCCATTCTTCTACTGCACCTAGCTATTCATGCTATCTTGGAAAAACATCTCTATCTTTCTCGCAACCTTTGATACAAATCCAAGTCAAGAATACCTGGAATTGGAGATTACAGGCCTCAGTCACTTTGGAACAGGATTTTCAGTGGTTTGACTTGCATTTGTAGTTATTTATTTTCTACAGATTTGCATGTCAAATTCTAGATTCAACTGAAGTAATTCTAGGAATCTGTTTTCTTAGAAGGAACATCTTCAATGAAGCTTTGTAATAGTTCAAATACTCCTGTGAGAAAGAACTCCATAAGGTTTCTGTAATATCTTGAATTCTGTGAGACCCTGTTTTATGTTGAACTCTCTGGGACTCTATTTTTGGTTGTTTGACTTACAGTTGTATCTATTTATTTTCTATAAATTTTCTTGTCAAAATCTTGATTCAACTGAAGTAATTCTAGCTTCTTTTTTCCCGGCAGAAACATCTTCATTGAAGCTTTGGAACAGTTCAGAATTCCTCTGAGCAAGAACTCCATAAGATTCCTGTAATAGGTGGACTGAACTGTTTGTTCTTATTGCAGTTTCCTGTGAGACGGATCCACCGTCTGTTAAAGTCTGGAGTATCTGCAAATGGAAGGGTGGGAGCAACTACAGCTGTTTATTCTGTAGCCATTCTGGAGTATCTCACTGCAGAGGTTTTAGAACTTGCAGGAAATGCCAGAAAAGATCTCAAGGTTAAACGTATCACCCCAAGGCATTTGCAACTCGCTGTTAGAGGAGACGAAGAACTTGATACTTTGATCAAAGGTACCATAGCAGGTGGAGGTGTCATCTCTCACATCCACAAGTCACTTATTAACAAATCCACAAAAAAAGATTAGTTCTTTGTGTGGGGATTAGTTCTTTGGTTCAAATTTCTTTGGAGATTTGATCAGTTAGGGTTTCTTCTTCTGTAGCGATAAAATTTACAAAGCTTTGCTATAATCCTTTTTAATCTGTGCCGTGTTTTGCAGGTATTGAGCTCACCTTATCTCAAAGGCATTCCCTCCAGCCAGAAGGTAATTCAAATCTTTTTCCCGTCTTGCTTTCTGCAGTAGCTACAATTTTGGTCTTCTAATACTCGTTTTATGAAGCCTTCCTGTAGTTGGGAGTGCCATTTACAGAATAAAGCACAGGTAAGGGGAACCCTGGTATCTAGGTAGTACCCTGCTAACCTCTACAGAGGCCTTGTATCCGTCTTTAGACATGCTTGGTAAAAGGTGCCTCCATAAAAAAAGTGTTCAACGTCTTTTGGATTGATGCAATAGCTACAATTTCAGTCTTTCAACACTGGTTTTATGAATCCTTCCTTAGATGGGAGTGCCATTTACAGAATAAAGCAAGTACGGGGAACCCTGGTATATAGGTAGTACCCTGCTGAAAGTGACATCTACGTTTTTGATCATTGAGGTTGCATCTTCTATTAAACTTTGTTCGAGTAGAAAGTTTATGGATCATTTTCTTTTTGAAGTTTCTTGTCTTGTATGTTGCAATAGGCATTTGTTTTTTATGATCAAAATTGCTGCATTATTCGGCCAAATATTTGACTATTTTTGAAAGTTCTTTCAAAGGATTATTCTGTAATTGATGCTACCCCAATTTTTTTTCCCATATAGCTCATGGGATTTTCATTTCTCTTGCAGGGGAACTTCGATCTTGTTGGAAATAATTTTCCTGTATTCTTTGTTCGCGATGGTATGAAGTTTCCAGACATGGTTCATGCATTGAAACCAAATCCCAAAAGTCACATTCAAGAAGACTGGAGGATTCGAGATTTCTTCTCTCACCACCCACAGAGTTTGCATATGTTCACCTTTCTCTTTGATGATCTTGGAATCCCTTTAAACTACAGGCATATGGATGGGTCTGGTGTCCACACCTTTACCCTTGTTAATAAGGCTGGGAGGCAAACCTATGTGAAGTTTCATTGGAGGCCTACTTGTGGAGTTAAGTGTCTATTGGATGATGAAGCAGTTGTAGTAGGTGGGACAAACCACAGTCATGCAACCAGGGATCTCTATGATTCTATAGCAGCAGGAAACTATCTTGAATGGAAACTTTTTATCCAGACAATGGATCCTCGGGATGAGGATAAATATGACTTTGATCCTTTAGATGTTACGAAAACTTGGCCCGAGGATATCTTTCCTCTTCAAACTGTAGGATGCATGGTCTTGAACAAGAATATTGACAATTTCTTTGTTGAAAACGAGCAGCTTGCATTTGCTCCTGCTCTTGTTGTTCCTGGTGTCTATTACACTGAAGATAAGCTACTCCAAACAAGGATATTCTCATACTCAGATACACAAAGGCATCGACTTGGACCCAACTATTTGATGTTGCCAGCCAATGCACCCAAGTGTGCACATCACAATAATCATCATGAGGGATTCATGAACTTCATGCACAGGGATGAAGAGGTTGGTAAATAATTTTAATCTTTTTCTTTTTCAATACCTCTCGTATTACTTGGACATCGAGTCAATGTTCATGGAGAGTTTGATTTTTACAAAACAATTGCTGGAATTATAGGTCAACTACTTTCCATCAAGGTTCGATCCAGTTTGTCATGCTGAGAGATTTCCCATTCCTTCCCATACCCATACTGGCAAGCGGGAGAAGGTAAGATCTCACCACTTCTCCAGAATTTGGTGATAGATCTGTGATTTTTACAATATTATGATACAATGACAGTTCGTTATTGTAGTATGTATGTGGCGTAGTGGCGTTTTTCTTGATAATTTTTATTTTTGAAAAAGATGTTTGTACTATTTTAGTTTGAAACTCAAAATAGTCTGTTTTTGGAGACTATTAATTGCATGCTTTTTGTTTTATTCGATAGTTTTTCTCTTTGTGATTATGATGAAAATGACTTATATTATTGTTGCTTTTTCTTGGATTTGGATATATCGTCACAGTTGATGATCTAACATTTTTCAGTTTATCATAAATTTATTTCTGTTTGTTGGTTCAGTCCACTTTGTGTCTTAGCTATTCGATGCATCTTCCCTTAATTTATAAGTTGATTTCATTTAAGTGTTAGGAAGGGCTTTGCCTTGTCATCAGTCAAATTCATCGTTTACAAATTGGGGAAGTAAAGATTGCCAAAAGAGAAATGTGCAAGTCTAAGAAATATTGGATATTTTTTGGTATTTGCAGTGCATGATAGAGAAGGAGAATAATTTCAAACAACCTGGAGAGCGATATCGTTCATTTGCACCAGAACGGTAGGTTGGCTTGATTTCTAGTAGTCAATTCATTGTTTTTGTTATATGGATAGAAATTACAGTGATGATTTTAAATTGCAGGCAAGAGCGTTTTGTGAAGCGATGGGTGGCAGCTTTGTCAGATCCTAGGGTCACCCATGAAATTTGCGGTATTTGGATATCTTACTGGTCACAGGTTTGCCATTCAGACTCTCTATATTTCGTTTGAGCTACTATGTTTGTGATCCTTTTTATACATCCGTTGGAATAACCTATTATTGATATTAATTATTAATCACATGGATTGGTGCAGTGTGACAAATCATTGGGTCAGAAGATAGCAGCTCGCCTTAACATGAAAGCAAATATGTAAGAAGTTCGAACTGCAGCATGCAATGTGGGATACGACATTTTATAATAGGATGTTGCTGCTTGTTAATCTTTCTACATATATGAAGGGCAGGAGAAAGAGGAATTCTCTCTGTGAAGATAAAATTGCTTTTACTTTAGTACATAGTGCTAGTGGTTCATGAAATTGAAATTACAGCTGATGATTTATCAGTGATTGGACATCTGTTAGGTCCAGGGGATAGATACCTACTTATGAACTTTGACAGGTCTATTGTCATGATGTATTGGTATCATATATGGTCAAATTGAATAAATTCTGTTGAGAAATGTTTATGAAAGAATATCGGTTGTCAGCCTCGATAATAGGTAAAGAAATAACCTTGGATCATAGCTCCGGAAAAAAGATATTCTTTGACCAGAGTTCTTGCGAAAATACAGGTGATATTGTTGTAGACATACCTTTTATTGTCATTTGGTTTTATGCCTTATCTCGAGTGTACCTTTTATTGTTTTTATGCCTTATCTCGATTCTCAAAGGTACTGTAGTCGAAACGAATGGGTGGGTGAGCGTTAGGGAAGTCGAGCGTCAAAATAAAGACTGATAATATTACCTATTGCTGGAGGAAACATTCTCGGCCTCGTTTGTCTTGTTTTTCCCTCTGCATGGTGCAGATACAGTGATAGTCAACCTTACTGACACCTATTTTCTCTATTTATTTTTCCCTTGGCATAGTGACAGTTAGGTTCCTTTCTTTGAGTGATTTTTCCTCATTTTCATTTTTCCCATTGCACGGTGACATTTTGGGGAAGTTTCTACCCTAACTCAATTGTGTTTGATTGCAAGGTAGTTGAGGAGTGTAATTGTGTTTGATTGCAAGGTAGTTGAGGAGTGTGTGATATACCTGGGCAAGAAAATATAATGTCAAAAAAATTCTAAAACAAAAGAAAACAATGGTCCACACCACGAGAGATTAATTTTGAAAGCCCTTGATTCGAAAAAAATAACAATTTCAAAGATATTGATTGAAAAATAGCAGTTTTCAAAGCCAGATAAAATTTTTAAGTATCCCGTAGCAATCTTAATCTATCGAGACTGGTATTAGATTACAATCCTAATTCCATACTCTGGATTGGATTATAGAAAGAGGCACACAAATGGTCTAAAAACATAGCACAAAATCCCCAGGACAGGGAGCTGTCGCCTCCTAACCAACATTTTTTCAGTATCACAAAGGCTTCATGTGATACTTCTCATGAACAGATTTCTGTTTTAATATTTATGCCCCAAGAGGCTTCCATTGACAGGTGGTCTGCTTCTCCTATACTGATACTTGCAGTTCTGTGAATTTGTTATTTTATATCAGGCATCCAACTTCCACTATAGTATCTGTTCACTGTGCATGATTTGTGTTATTTTCATGGCCTTCTCATGGGGTTGGAATAACAATCAGTTGATCTTCATGAATTCATTTATGTTTTCTCATAATGATAAAACTGGATTTAAACTCTCATTTTTTTGCGGTGTTTTATGAATATGAACAATCTCTTTACAAATCATTAGACTTCCTCTAAAGCTTGGGTTAAAATCTTTAGTTCATTTGCCTGCATTGTTTCATGAATATGAACAATTTCTCTTTACAAATCCTAAAAATTCCTGTTGAAATGGATCCACTTTTCGTACGTCTGTCCAGATTGAGCTCTGACACGACGTCTTCTGCATTTTGATGGGGGTTGGGAGGATAACCAATGCTTTTTCTCTGTTAACTTGTCAAACTAGAACTTTGGGTTGTATGGTTTCACTTGCACCATCAGCATATTTCTTTCATGCCATTCTTCTTGACTGGAAAGATTCACTAATGCGTTTTTATGGCAGTTGATCATGAAACTATATTGTTGCATCTTTAGAACATGGAAAGCTTCAGTGATGTCTTGATGTCTTTTCATGGCAACTGATCATGAAAGGACATTGTTGGAACATCTTAGACCATTCATGCAACATTTGTTTCTAGTCGATATTACTATGAAGTAAGAACATACATTGGTCCACTTAATTGCCAATCCTCAACTTTATCTGGTGGGGAAATAGTGAGATGGATGTGTACTAAATGAGATTCGTATCTTAATGCGTATTTTCAGTTTGTTGTGATCTACCAGCTGTTGAATCTTCAAGAGAAGCCAAACATCATTTAGTGTCATTTCTGCCGGAGGAGCCACAAGAAGATAAAGGGCTCAATATTTGTAGGGTATGTTTCCGTTTCCCTGATGGCCAGAGAGTGCAGAGGACGTTTCTGCACACCGATCCAATGCAATTACTTTGGTCTTTCTGTTGCTCTCAAATTCAAGAAGCAATTATTTTGGTCTTTCTGTTGCTCTCAAGTTCAAGAAGCTGCAGAGGGCCGGCCGTTTAGATTGGTATATATAGTTCCTGGTTCATCTCAAACATTAAATTATTATCATAAGAGCCTAAGCTTCGGAGATGCTGGATTTTCCAATTTGCTCATATCCATGATCTGGGAATGAGATGTGATTAATGCATCTGTAAGTAAATTGGGAAGATTTCAGCTTTCAATCAATAAGCATTTATCAGTGTTAATTGCTTTGTTCAGATAACAAGTATTTAGCAGGGTTGATTGCTTTCTTCAGTTTTGTTACAAGTTCTGATTCCTTATCTTTATTGAGAAAGAGAAAATTGAAGTGTAAATTTCTGGATAAGTTCTGATTCCTCATCTTTATTGAGAAAAAGAAAACTGAAGTGTAAATTTCTGCGTGATGAATCTACTTTGATTGAGTATAACCCCCTTTATATAAACGGTTATAGTTATTGAATTAGTTAAATATCTTGAACACAATAGATTGAAGTAATCTTTTACCTTATTGAGGTAATCTTTTACCTATGTGAACTGATTTGTATTCTTCAAATGTATTTATGTTTATTGAGATGCTATTTCTGGCGGCAAGCGGACTGGCTTGCCTTGATGTGCTTAATTTTGAATGATTGATTGGATTTTATTATATAAATAATTGAGAGAATGATTGGATTTTATTATATAAATAATTGAAAGAAACGAAGAATAATAATTTGTATAATTTTGATTAAGGATTTATTTTATTTTGGGCAATTTATTGAGGTTTAATTTGGATGATTGAATTATTATAATATTTTTTATTTTGAACCAAAATTGATTTCTTTCAATTTAACATTTCTATCGGCCTCTCTTTGCACCTTCCTTTTGGGGCAATTGCTAGTCATATTACTTTCTTGCATGTAATGAAACTTTGACACTTATCTTCCACTCAAAAGGTATGCTTGACACCACCATTCAAATTTCCAAAGGGGTGTGGCGTGAACGAGACTAGATGCAAACACCGACAACATGTTGCGCATAGTGAAACGTTGCACCTCATCAAATGCTTAACTATAAAGGAGGCATGGAATTGACGTTCCATTAATTCACATCATTTTCTCCACATTTAACAATTTCTGGTTGTTCGTCCATTTGGGATGAAATGTCATGCTTATTTTTAATTTGGTGTCTATTGTTTTTTACAAACTCATCTAAAACTCTCCGAGAAAGTGAGAGTCATGATTAATCACGATGGATGTGGGCAACCCAAAGTGGACTCGTACAAATTGGAAGAAGAGATGAGCAATCTGCTCTGCAGTGACCTGCTTTTTACAAGGCATTGAGACAGAAATTTTGGTCAATCAATCCACAACGACATACAAGTAGCCATGACCTCTCTTAGACAAAAGAAAACCGCCTACAAAATCCATTCACACACTTTCCCATGGACGACTTGGAACAAGGATTGGTGTGTAGAGCCCCAATTTTATATTAGTGGGTTTGCTGACTGAACACAACACACATCCCTTTGCATATTGAGTCACAATATTTTTCATGTGAGGCCAATAACACAACCTCTGCAAATGACACAAAGTTTTTCCTATGCCCAAATGACCTGACACAAGATAGGTATATGCCTCTCTGATTACATGTATTCTTTCATTGGTGGGGATACAAAGTTTGCTAAAGTGGTATAACAACTTTCCCTATAAATGGTAATTATCCACCTACGATCCATGAGTTAGCTTTGCATAAATCTCCTTAAAATCATCATCAACATAACTTTCAAAAGATAAAGAGGTATTTTGCAAAACGATAGATGTAGAAATAAGGGGGTGAGAAAGCATATCTGCCACTTTGTTGCTGGAGCCCTTCTTGTATTTAATTACCAAGTGAAACTACTGGAGGAATCCCATCCATCAGAAATGATGTGCTTGTTGAATCTTGGTTTGTGATTGGAGGTACTGCAAGGGCTAGTGATCTGTTTGAATGATGGTCTCCTTACTGATCAAATAGTGCTTCCACTTCTTCATGCTTTGAACTAAGGCATACAACTCCTTGTCGTATGTGGGATAGTTCACAACAACTTGGAAGAATGTCTCCAAATGGTAACATACGGGTTTCCTTTGCTGCATCAACACTACTCTCATGGTGTATCCACTGGCATCTGTCTCGATCTCAAAAGGTTGTTGGAGGTCAGGTAACGAAAAAACTGGTGTGGTATTGATCTTCTCTTTCAGTGTATCGAAGGTTGTCTGCTACTTTCCTCCCCACTGAAATATTTTCTTCACACTCGTCAATGCATGTAAGGGGGATGCATTGATGAAGAAGTTGGCAATGAACCTTCTCTAGTATTGTACTGGACCCAAAAAACTATGAACCTTCGTAACATTGGTGGGTTTACGTCACTTTACAATCACATCAATTTTAGAAGGATCTATTTTCAATTGTCCACCACCGATAGTGTGACCCAAGTAAACCAAAGAGGTCTTACCAAATTCACACTTAGACATTTTGACATACAATTTTTCTTTTTGCAAAACATCAAACACCTTTTTCACATGACTCACATGATCAGCCCGTGTCCTATTGAAAACAAGAATTTCATCAAGATACACAAGTACAAAATCATCAAGAAAAGGTCTGAAAATATCATTCATCACCCTCATGAATGTGGTCACATTATTGCATAGTCTGAATGGAATCCCCAGCCATACAAGCAACCCCTGTTTTGTCTTGAATGTAGTCTTCCATACATCCTATTCTGCAATCTTGACCTGATGATAGCCACTGCGCAAGTCCAGTTTGTGAAATAGACAACATTTTTCAATTGATGTAACAAAACATCAATGCAAGGGAGAGGGTATTGATTCTTCACCGTTATTTTGTTGAGTTCCCTATAATCCTTCTTTGGCATGAACATGATAGGTGAACCGCATGGAGAAGAACTCGTGCTTATGACCCCATGGTTCAGTGATTCCTATACCTTCTTCTTTATCTCCTCCATCTCAATGGTCAACAACCTCTACATACCAATGTTGGGTAAAGGAGCATCCTGCTGCAAGTGAATCTTGTGTTGGATCTCACGCTTTTGAGGCAACCCACGTAGTTCCTGAAAAATCTCATCATAGTTAGAAACAATTTCATATAGTACCTTTTTATGAGTTGGATCACAACTTTCGAAAGATTCAGATGTCTCAACGTATTTTTCTCTCACAACCATGAGCATGCACCCTTTGTTGGAATTAATCAATCTCTTCATCTAACCCGCACTTACAAGACTGGCACCGATTTTGGCATGGTGAGCTCTAACAATGTATTCCATCTCATCTTTCATGAGATGATACTTGTTTTCATGGCGAAAGAAAACTGCTTTCCTGTCATACAAAAATGGACTCCCCAATACAATACCACAGATATCCAAGGGTTCAACATCAAGATCAACCTCATCTACTATTTTGGATTCAATCACAAATCTAGTTCTACACTGCTTGGTTACATGTCATTTTTCTTTATCACACACCCAACCAAGAGGGTAGGGTTTTGGTTGAGGCTTGGTCTCTAATTCTAACTTCTTAACCAAGGATTCTAAAATCAAATTTGCTTGTGAGCCCGGATCAAACAAGGTTTCCACTTTAATATGTTTCATTATGACTCTAATGTGGAACAATTCAATCTTCTTTCGTTCACTAACAAGAGACTCATTTGAAGAAATTGTACTTGCATGCAATTCATAATTTTCCTTACCATGAAGAGAAAGAGTACATTGTGTGTCTACAACCGTGATCAGTGTCTCATCACCGGAATCAGATCCAAGGTCTTGTTGTACGGTTTCCACCATCTTTTGCTTGTTCTTCCCACCAAATCTCTTTGGTTTCAACTCTGGATGCAACTTCCAACAATGTTCATCATCATGGCCTTCCTTCTTGCAATGTGTGCAATATGGATTTGCTCCTTCCTCCTTCTTGGTCGTAGCCCTCTTTTTGTCCTTTCCCTTGCCTTTTCCTTTGAACTTGCCATTATGAGGTTTGAAAGATGATTTCTTTGGTTTCTCTTATTTATCATTCTTTCCCCTGCTTTCAAGGTGAATGACCTTCACATTGGCTGCATCAATAGTAGTAGGCTCAAATAACAACAAAGAATGCCTGATGTAACTATGTTAAGCACCAATATACTTTGTTACAGTTTTGCTTAATCAAGTGAAATGCCGAAATTCAATGCTTATTTTCTAAACTCTTCTGTGAAGCCTTGTACGTTTTTCCCCTTTCATTGTCTTACATATTGCCATTCCATTAAAGCCTTTTATCGATAACCCAAAGGATAAAAATGATATTTTAATGCAGAAACAAAATTGGAAAAAGAAGAAAGGAGATTACCCAAGTTTTTGCTGCTTTTCTACAACTTTCTCTCCCACCATACGAGAGCAGTGCCATTCAGCCGAAGAGATGCTAATTGGATCTTGGACTCATCTTCCTCGATCTGCTGAATCTGACAACAAACCTCGATCTATCTAATCCAATTGTTTAGTTTTTATGCATTACATTCTCCATTATATGTGGGCAAATCAAACTTTACATCTAGCTTTAAAAATGGCCTCTTAGATGTATTCATATGATGTCGGTTAGAGTGATGAGAAGAAGAAGAAGAAGAATTGTCACTAGAGGATGGAAAGGGCGGTTCAAGAGGCTCTCCTCTTCCAACTTCATGATTTACCGATGCATGGTCATCTGGTTCTTTCTTCTCAGGCTTGATTTTCTTCTCATATTCTGGAAACAACTTGTCAACTTTCTCTACCATTGTGAAGACAATTTTGTGATAATTTCTCTCTTCCTCCATTCGAGCTTCCTCATCTGCCATGTTCCATCTTCGTGGTGTATGCCCTGCTTCGTGATCAAAGGATTTAAGTTTTCCTTCTCCTCTTTGGAGCTTGTTCTTGGTTAGCATTCACTCATACAACTCGCATCAAGAAGACCTTCTCTTATACCAAACTTGATCCATATCTTTTAACTTCAAAGATATATACACAATTTCATAAAAAAGAGCATGTAACCAAGTAACTTAAACACATGAAAAAGAAGCGGGAATCATAAAACAACCACAAGATTAAAGGCACACAAAAAATTTGATTACAGAGTTCACCCGATGTGGGCTATATCTCCAGGCCCTGCTCAAAGTGGGGATGCCTTCTTTCATTCAATGGCAGCAAAGAAATGAATTACAATCAACTTTACATAAATGATCCTTATACCTCCAATCTCAGTCATGGACAAAAAATGCAAAGCTCAGATGCAAAAAATGGACATCACCATTAGATTCATGGTGCGGAAACGTGTAAAAATTATAATAAATTTGTCCCATTCTGAAACTGGCACTTCTGGACCACAAAAGAATCTTCTCAACATCAACAAAGATACCCTGTTCAGATTTCTACCTTCTATACTTGCTCATGGTTCCGCGCCCAAATCCCTCTCTGCTCCTTCGCCCCCGGATGAATGAGTTTCTGGGGTTTAAATGAAAAAGGTAGGTGGAAATACCAATGTCGGGTCATTGTCCTGTTGTTGGTGGTATCTGAGTTAAGGTTTTTGGTTGGGGTGGACCGGCTTCAAAACCCGACGCACCCCCAAATGTTTTGGTCATAGTTCAAATATGGTGCCATATTGTTGGCAGTTCTGGATGGTTATGCTGTGGTCACATTTTTGGTTGGTGGTTTATTATTTGGAGTCGTTGTTAGAGGGGCGACCCACATCGACCGGGTGGGTTCGACCCCCGCCGACCCCCTCTAAGTGTGTAACCATTAGCACTTGGTTGTTGGCGGGGTCCGGATCACCCACGGCCCCAACCCACTACATTTTGATTATATATATATAGCATGTCGTTGGGGGGTGGCGGGGTCGGTGGCCTGCCACCCCAAAATTTTTATTTATTTTTTTACATTTTTAATATATATAGGACCAAAATTTTCTGTTGAGTTTTAAGGGTCACTAGGAAAATTAACGAGGTGACAAATTCACCCATTCCGGTGACCAGATTCCATGCTCCGAGAGTTTTCCAAATTGTTGCCTTGTTAGTGGCTGGCACTTGGCTTAGTTTGCCCAGAACTTTGACTAGCTATATCTTGAGCACATGAACTCGGATTTGAATGTCGTTCATACTGTTGGAATCAAGGTGATGATCACTACAATCTAGTCCTAGTTTCAATTCCATTTGATGAATTTGATTTTTGAGTTATTTCAAGGTCACTTCTATTTCTGGAGCCACCCGGATCATATACTAACATATTTTTGTTTCAAAATTTATATCAAAATTTTGTAATTTTCTACTTTTATTTAGTTTTTTTCCATAACAATTTGAGATACATTTAAATAGTAAATAATATGCATCTTGTAGCAATATATTAAATATTATTTAGATTGAAATATAAAAAGTTGGATCTAAATGTTGTACACCCAGATATATATCCAACAATGCATATGCCAACTTATAAAATATCTAATGCATGTTTGCAAAGGTGCATTGTGAATTAGATTTTTTTTAAATATGGTGTTTACAACAATGCTAGTTTTTTGAACAATGCTAATTTTGTGCACTTGGATATGATATTTGATCATAACAAAAAAATCGCAAAATTGCTTTCAATGGACATGAATCCTTCTTTCATATTCAATCCCAATTGTTTATTCAATTGGCATTAAGAATATGTGGGAGTGTGATCTTTGTGACAAATTTTGACCACAAATTTCCATGTCACTGCATCTAGTTGCTAGATGAATATCAAAGTCAGTGCATTGATATATCCCTTACAAAATTGATTTCCAAGATTACAAAATAATTCTAACACAAAATATAATACAATAAAGCTCTATTCTAGTTATCAACGAGGCTTATAAGAAGGATTCAATTATAAATCTTCATATTTGAAAATATATATTTCCCGATAAGTGCAACAAGTGCATGTAGGTTCATTCTCCCTTCGTTAAGGCTTTTGATGAAGCAAGTGAAGAATGGGATAATTTTGTTCACTAGTTCTAAGCATAATAAAATTGGATTTTCTAAACATAATAGTTCACTAGTTTAGTTTTATAATAACATTTTTTTTAATTGCTAGGGTAAAAGTGATGCTACTGGAATACTATGTTGCGGCATCTAGGGTTTGACCTTAGTCAACTGCTTCCTTCCCTCTCACAGTGTTTTGCAAATGGTGGATTTCCTGGATTCCATGACACTCCAATTCTCGATCTCTCCAACCCCTACGTCTTTTGACTCATTCCAAACCTTAGTCTTGTATTCCTCGACGACTAGAATCATGTACTCACTCTCAGTTATGGGGAAGAGCATGCCTTTCACCATGGCAACAAGCTTTTTCTTGTCCTCCACTATATAATCTATAGAGGAGGTTTATATCATTCTACAATCTCTAAGGATGTTTCTCTTCTAGATTTTAGTAATGAGGCCAAATTTCAAAAGGATATAAAACTTTTAAAGCTCAAGATTGATCCTCCTAAAAATCAAGGAATTTTAGCAGTAAAAAGTGAAGATGGATAGTGGTGTGGAGGTTTCTAACACCTTAGTGAAAGTTGGTAATCCAAATGCTTCTTTAGAGAATTCTTTTGGAAAAAAGGCTTTTGGAGCTAATAATTCAATATTGGACAAGGGCAAGAATTGTACTTCAAAGTTTATAACCTCTAAGTGTGTTTCTCCAGAAAACAAGTTCGAAAAAGCTCCTTCTTGGGCTGATCAGGTAGATGTGGAAGAGTGTTCATTGGGTCAAAAGAATGAAACTGCCAGTAGAGACCGATAAAAGAATGGTGACATGTTAAATTCATCGGGAAACTTGGGTTGGATCCAAGTGGGAAAAAAATGAAAAACTCTCCAATGCTAACGAGAAGCCATTCAAAGTTAAAATGACATTAAGTTGAAAATGGGATGCAAATACATCTAGATTTTAGGGGTCTTTTGGAAAATTTTCAGTTGGAATGGGAACACATTTTTTGTATTGTGGAGTTCTCTTGTAAGGATTTGGGTTGATCTTGTGTGCTCAATCCCAAATCTTCAAAACAAAATTGTAACTCTTGTTTTTAGAAAAATTGTAACCCGAATTCCATCTTTATTAATATAATCTTCAATACTTTTATTTAATAAAAAATAAAAATAAAAAAAAAATAAAAAAATCTCTTTAAATAAAACACTTATTTCTCTAATGTTCCATTAGAAAATATCACTGCTCTAATCTATCTCTACACTCATTTTTAGGTTTTTAAAAATTTCATTTCCAATAAATCTTCTAAACCAGAAATAGAAATAGTTGTTGAAACTAAATAAATTTTCTAAATTAATTTCTATCTAAATCACTCCTTAGCATTTAGATTAGTCATTAAAATTTATGACGGACAATTTAAATACTTACCTGTGGAATTTACGATTTCAAATATTTTTAATAAATCCTTTGTGACGTTTCAAAATTTTCATCGCTGTCAAATAATTTAAAATGTGTTGAAGGTCAAATTCCAACATTTGTACAAACTTTATGATACAAATGTATTAAACCACATTCAACTTAACTTATTTCTATTCAAACCCCACTATCAAGCAATTAATAATCATAATTTCATTATTTTACATTTTAAGTGCAATTTTGCAATGGATGTAAGTTATTTTGTAGTGGATGCAATTTATTTTTGCCCTACATTTAAAAAGAAATGAAGTTTTTTGGGCCATCTTTATTGCTTTAAAAAAGAACTGAATTATAGTAGTTTTATTTGAATTCAATTTATGTGAAATGCTTAATAATTATTAAAGGAGAATGAGGGCTCTCACGTTCTCTCTATTTCCTATTTGAGAATAAATGTTGTAGAGAAGAATGACGGCTTTAATGTTTTCACTTTAAATGAGTTTAAAGTTTCCTTATGTGAGAGTGTCCTCTTTCAACGTACACCGTTTGGGTTTAATTGTTTTAAAGTTTCTTAGAAATTTTTATATATTAAAGTTTTGTAAAATATTTTATATATTAAAATTAAAAAAAAAAGTGAGTACATAATATATATTTTTTTGGGTAAATATGTGAAATGAGTTACATAATAATTTTATATAGAGATATGTATAGTCTAATTAATAGATTATTTGTTTGTTTTGTTTTTTTTTTTAAGGAGAAATTTTTAAAAATCATAAGTTTAAGTTATTTAATTTGCAGAGATAGAGTGTGTTTAGGGCTAGTTTTTTAAGGTGCTGAATTCATGTATGCACTTAAAAGTGCATTTAAAACCATAAAAAATCACAATCTTACTAAAAAGTATATTGTGGATTTCGAGTAAGCTAACGGGTCAACGAAACAGCCTTCAAGTTTCGTGCCCACTCTCCATCGTCGAGGCCCTTCTGGCGACCCAGTCCCTCCTCGTGAACGTTAACAGCGAACAACTTCGTCTTGTCCGTTAACATTACCAACTCTGTCTCCTCGCCGCCCATCCGGATACTTCGTTTGCGGAGCTCCTGTTTGCAGGCCAACTCGCAAGACAATACGACCTATCACCTAACTCACGCAACCACCACACACCACGACTCCATTCATGCATTTGTATGTCTGAATTCCATTTGATCCAGGATCATTTTGAATTCCCCTACACCCTCAGACCAAGCTGACGAACAAACCGCCTGCAAATATCCGTCCAATACTCAACGCGAGCAACATGACAGAAATTGGCAGGATTGCAGATTTATGGTCTGGGTAATATTTCAGGAATTGCAAACGGGAGTCCAATATAGATAAACTCCCTGTGTTGATCACATTCGCGTTTAAATTGCCTATGTTCATCGGATTGCAAATATCGGTCCAATGTTCAATGCGAATGGATCTTAAACAACACGATAAACGTTTATACCAAGATGTTGCTCATATTGTAAGTTCAAAATAGGAAATATCAAAACATAAGCAGATTCCAGGTTTGATTGTTTGTTTTTCTGTCGTTTTTTATGGTGTTGGTCAAAACTCAATTTGTAAAACCCAGAGTCCTCCACATTACTAAAACCCAATTTATTCAAACTATTATATAAAGGAAATGTTGTTTTGGGTTGCACACTGTTGGTTCTGACCGAAAATTGCTTGTTCAACCGTTGTAGCAACTCGCTAGTCAACCATTGTGGCAACTCCCCTGTTAACGTTGGTTAACCATTGCAGCAACTCGGTGTTTCACCCTTGCGGAAACTTGCTTGTTTCACCGTTAACCATTGTCGTTGTCTCACCGTCGTAGCAACTCATTGAGTCAGGAAATGGTAAAGAAAGTCAATTGGGAAACAATAATTGCCCTTCCAATGCAAGACCATAAAGAAAATATCATATTTTCTATTGAGTACATGGAAAACACAAGGAGATTGATTGGATTGCAAAAATCCCTTCAACTAGAGTTGGAGACTTTATTATAGGAGAGGAAATGAACCGAGATGCTCCATGTTCTTTCACCTGGGTACAAAGTAAATGCCTAGGCTCAAGGCCTACTCCTTCCTTGCTATATTAATTGTAAGTTTTTTAGAGATGCATTGTTTAGATGTTGGTATTAGTAGTGCTTGATCAATTTTCATGGATTCATATTTATTGAATTTTCAAACATTTTTATGCAGCTATGCTTGTACATATGACCCCGAGGACAGAAGAGGACAAGATGAAATGAAGCGTAGATACTCATTTGTGAAAAGAGGGGTTGCCAATGCAATTTCATTGTAAAATTATGGTTCAAATCCCGAAGATAGCGATAATAACATATAACATGTATGGGCATGTAGATAGCCAAGGATTGCCTTGTCATGGCCAACATGACATTTCAGGTCATGCTAGGTCCCTACATCAACCAAAGTTATCAAGGGCCATGATTTCCTATGTAGAGAGTTGTTTCTTCTTCGAAATGCCAGTTAACTCGGTTTGCAAAATGCATGTTAAAAAATATGTTGACATGGATGCTGCAACTCAAGATAGGGATTTCTTTTTGTGTAGGAAAGATGTTGTTAACATCTATAATCATCTAATGAAAGAAAATTATTAGTTTCATAAAAATGATGAAATGAGTGTGAACCTTTGGTATAGAAAACACCCAAATGATTTTTTCTTTTATCAAAAGCCCAATGGTGGAGAGACCCTTTTATAGTTGGAATTCAGACAAAGTGGATGTTGGATACCATGGTGAAGCTATCAAATAATAGCCTAATAGCCATGGATTCAACATTCAACACGAATAAATATGGGGTGAGTGTATTAAGAATGATTGATCTAGTACAATAATTTGATTAGTAATGATTGATAATGATTAATGAGTTGAAGTTGACTTCAAATGTTTTTTAAATGTGATAGTATCAATTGTACACACTCGTGGTGTTTGATGAGCAACAAAGTGGGGTGCCAGTTGCATGGGTGGTGGCATCACGTAATACATCACATGACATTTCACTATGGTTGGAGCACCTCATGCATAAGTGTCACCAAGTTGATCATAGTTGGAAAGTTAATGCCTTCATGGTTGATGATGCATTGGATGAAATCAGTTCTTTAAGGTAACTTCAATCTTCTTATTTTACAGTACAACTTGTATTTATTACAAAAATAACATGCTTGAAATGAATTGAATGTGGCAGGAGAATCACAAGTTGCAATGTTGTATTGTGTGTTTGGCAGTACATCGAGTATGGATAAAAAATGTGAATTGATTGGCAAGTAGTCTAGAAATAGAAAAAGAGATGTTTAGTGGTTTGGATTTAATTATGAATTATTATTCTAGTGTTGAAGTGAGAAATTCAATTAATGTTTTCTTCAACAAATTTGCTAATGAGGAGAAGTTCCTAGAATATTTCCACAAGAATTGGGTTACTGGTGACAAGATTTGTAATTTGAAAAACTCTTTCTTACTTTTCTCTTTTTGGTTTTATACGGATGAAATATCTTCATCAACCCAACATTTATGAAATTAGGATGTGGGTAAAAGGTTGTTGGGATTTTCTCCATGCAAATCAGGAGATAAACAATGTTGTGGAGTCATATCACTGTTACCTAAAGAAGAACTTTTTATTTGATAGAAAAGATAAATGTTCTCGTAGGATGGATTGGTTGATATATGTTCTTCTAACAAATGTTGAACCCTGTTACCCGTTTAAGGAAATTTTAAAAAATGAAGGTTTTTTGAATAATTTCAAGAAAGAGAAACAATTTGAATCATCAATGGAAAAAGCAAAAATAATTCTAGATAGTGATTGCAGCCCTCATGAGCAAATGTCTCATGATTTTTAGGTGAGGAGTCAATCCAAACCTAATAAGAAATATCTTGTCACTTATCATCGCAACAATTTCTTAACTTGTGATTGCCCATGGTCTATTCGTGGCAACATCTGAAAGCATGCCATAAAGGTAGGTTGGTTATCTTCCCGTTCAATGGCTTCAAACCAATTACTAAATCATCAAAGCACAACTGATTCATACAATGACCCTCCTAACCAATTACTAAATCATCAAAGCACAACTGATTCATACAATGACCCTCCTGAGATAAATATAGAGGCAATATCGAATCTTGGTGAAAATGCAAACACATTTGTCATGGATAGTCACAATGTTGATATAAATATTGACGAAATTGAGTTGGCCAAAGAGGAGTTATTTGGCTACATAGACCTGGTTCGAAAAATTCTTCGTGCTACTTTGACCAAGATTGAAAAGTTTATTGCTTTGTTTAAAAAAATGTTGGATGATACCAACAATATTCATATTATGGATTATGAATTCACGTGTGGGTTGGGTGCTTTTGAGAGATCTTTGAAGAGGAAGAAGAGTTTCCTGAGCCCCAAAAAGAGAAGAAAAACAAGAAAACAAGATGTAAGAATGGAAATTGACTTAAATATTGTTGCAGATGAAGATGAACCATTTGAGTTTGATCAACTAAACAAGCGAGGTCACCCTCGCTCCAACAATGCATGGATTTCCAGGTTTGTTGTGATGCATTTGTTTTCAATTTGATTTTAATATTTATTAGTTTATTACATGTATTTGATGTATTATAATTTTGTTGAATATGTTCATTTATGTTTGATAGGTGGTCAAGATAGCTTTGCTAATTTCTCTAATTTGTCTGAATTTTCATTTAAGGTCAGTAAATAACTCCATGCATTTACACTCAGTCTTTCAATACATTGATTATTTTGTATGTTATGGAAGATAGCTTTCACAAGGTTTTCCATACTTGCATTATGCTTTCATACATTGGTGTCTAAACATGAATATGATATATAAATTGGAATAAAAACAACGGAAATGTAACAAAAATTGTAGAGGAAATGCAATGAAATTGTAACTAAACACGCAAAACACAATTTTACCAGTTTTTATATAACTGCTCAATGCTAATGGTGATATATTATTGGATAATCATATATATTACATCAAAGATTATATATATTACAAGATCAGCAATAGTGAGGGAGTGAATATCAATAAGAACACAGAGGTCAATCTGAATCTGAGAATGAAGGGGGATTTTCATAAATATTGTTGATACGATAATCATTGTTGATATGATAATCATTGTGTCCTGCTTCATTGGGACGAAGACACCCTCCTGTTTCAATATCAATAAGAACACAGAGGTCAATCTGAATCTGAGAATGAAGGGGGATTTTCATAAATATTGTTGATACGATAATCATTGTTGATATGATAATCATTGTGTCCTGCTTCATCGGGACGAAGATACCCTCATGTTTCCATAATTTTATTCCAGCGTTCAATTTTTTTATTATTATTATTATTTAATTTAATTATATATATATATATATATATATATATATATATATTATTAATTATCTCAGGGTATATGAATTTTTATATATCCTTGTTGGCAACCAAATCATTGGATAACGAAATCTAAGACTAATCTAATTATCCCCACATTGTTCCATGGAAATAATATACTGAGCAACCCTTGTTAAGGTTATCTTTAAGTTTAGGTAGTTAAATGGATATTTATTTCAGGTTTGTTTTCCCGAGGCATCCCACCTTGCTTTACATCCTTCTTGTGTAGCAGTGTACAATATTTGAATATGGGTTGGCAATATGCAATCGTCTGCTACCTATTCCTAGTGATATACTCTGCTACCTTTGTCGAACTGGCCAACTATTGTTGTTCATTTATCACCTCTACAAGTATTTCATATTCTCCTCTAACCCACAGAATGCTCTCGGAATTATGTTTAAAAATTTTAAGGTCTTCCACCCAACTGGCCTGATTTCCTAAATACGATAGAAAATCTCTCAATTGGACATCCCCTACATGAGGGTTGGGATTCCAGTAAGAGATACTACTCAATTGGACATCCCCTACATGAGGGTTGGGATTCCATTTTTTGGTAAGAGATACTAGAAAATTATGTTGGTACAATTCACAGAGAAAGTCTTTTTCTAGATTCGTGCAAACCCTATATGCTTCTATGAAAGCATATTTGTATTCAACTTGCAAAAGGCTTATTGTTGATAATATCATTCTTTTTAAACATCAACAATCTTTCTATCAAGTACACGTTGTAATTGGTTGAAGGAGCCCTACAACTAAGCACACCATCCATTATCTATTCGAGTTGTTTCTTATCATTCTCCATCTTGTTCACCTTGCTTTGCAGCTTAGCCGTTGTGTTTTTATGTTTTCCTTTAATTTTTTTTTTTATATATATATTGTTCGCATTTCTTGCAAAGGTCACGAATTCAGTTTTCGTGCAAATGGAAAGGTATTAGTTTTCCCTTATAAGAGGGTATACATAGGATTAAATTATCCTTTTCTTCCTCATCCTCTGTTTGCATTGTTATCACTTTGTAATTTCCCAAGGCTGTGAGAGAAACCCAGAGGTAACCACAAAACCACTTGTAAGCTTAGAAGCTAGCCCTTCCAACTTCAACGAGGGATCTCTTTATTGGATTTAGATTTGTTGTTTTGAGATATTAGGCTAGTTATTGAGTTATGAGTTTGATTTCTTCAAATAATTTAATTTAATCACCACATGCTGAAAAATCACCTCTGATTTTAATTTAATTTTGAATATGCTATAAATTAATTAGAAGTAAAAATAAAAATAAAAATATGACAGTACCATGTTTAAAGGTTACACTTTTCAAAAAATATTTCCATAGGCAACCAGTGTGATATCAACTTCATATATATTTATATATAGAAAAGAATTTGTTAAAATAAAATATTTTAATGGTGTATATAAACAAATATTTAAACAATGAAAAAATACACATTGTATTTTGCACTCTAAATAAATTTGTGCTCAGAAATTTGATCCTTCTCGGCTCATGTTAGATCCGTATTTAAGATGGATCTATGATGGTATAAATATTTTGACCCAAACAAATTACATAAAAATAAAAATGAAAATAAAAATAAAATTAATAATTAAACCATATTCTAGATCCATTTTAACTCCAAATGAAGATCTATCAACCTCTAAACACTTGATAAAAATTAAAATTGATCTCGAATAATATTATACAATATTAAATTAACATTTATATTTAATAATATAATAGAAAAAAAATATAAAAAATAAAATATATATACACATCACATATTAAACTAATATTTTTAAAAAATAATTTTTATTATATTAAATATTTAAAAATAAATAATTAATTAAATTTAAAATGATGATGATAGTTATCTCCGGTGAAAAAATGAAAAAAAATATATATTATTAAAAACTACTTATCTCATTTAAAAAGAGTTAAAGTTCATTACACCAAAATTCATTATACAACCAAAAAATATCTTCTTTTTTCAGAAAGTAATTATCTCATTTAAAAAGAGATAAAGTTCATTACACCAAAATTCTTTATACAAAAGAGACAGGTTGTTTTGTAGAAATTCCCATTTTTCTACGATATTTCTAACCTCTGCGACACTCATTGACACTTCTTTCACAGATGTATTTAGTTTCTTGGTTTTTTCTAAATTTTCTAGTACCAATGGACAGCCCCACAGTCTTAGTTTTTGGAAATTTTTAATGTTCAAATAATTTTCCGGCAATATTTTTAAAGCTTCACAGCACACAATGGTGAATATTTTAAGTGAAGGCATTCCACCTTCTTCTATCATGGGCAACTCCTCTAACTCCTTTAAATCAACTAATGAAAATATCTCCAGCACAGGAAATGCGCCTTTCTCACCAAATTTGTCGGAAAACCTTTTCAACTTATAACAAGATATGATTTCTAATTTCCTCAAACTCTCCATCTTTTGTAACCCTGGAAGTTCTTCGAGCATTTCACATCCGAGCAGCGTAAGTGTGCTCAAACTTTGAAATGCATAAAACTCAGTCTCCATTTTAACCACGCGAGGGCACTGTAACCGAACTTTTCTCAACTTGGACATTTTGATGATATCAGCGGGTAGACTTTCCATCATTGAGCATGTCAAGCCGAGTGTCTCCATTTGCTCCATGCTCCCCAATGTCCCCTCACTAATCATCTCTCCGTTGCTACCCAGGTATAACCTTTTTAGCTGCGTCAGTGTGTGCAGATCATTAACAAGAGCCACCTTTTTACGACTTTTCTTCTGCCCGCCATTTGTCCACAGCCGACTGCACCTGTTCATCACTAAGTACTGCAGAGAGGTAAAGCGTGACAGACTCCGCGGGAGACATTCTAAATCTTGACAGTTCTGAAGCCCTAAAGACCTCAGGGATCTCAGCCTGTGAATGTCGGAGGGTAATTCTGTTATTTTAGAGCTACCAACTTCGAGAACTTCTAGGCATGCAAGGTCTGTAACTGATGCAGGAAGCCTTTTTATAGGCACGCCTATTAACACTAGGGATACCAACTGCTTCAAACAACCCACACTGTCCGGCAATGACTGGAGGGACGTCTCACTCAAGTTCAAAACCTTCAGGGAGACCAAACTCCCAATCACTTTTCTTGGAATCTCTCTGAGATTTGTATTTTGCCCCATTAACAGTGAGGAGATTTCTGGAGGCCGGAATGACTCTGGAAGCGAACTCAAGCCGTTACAATTCAGCAAAAACCGAGTGCGCCCTGAACATTCATTTTCAGGCAACGCTGCCAAACCCTTACCTGTCCGGCAGTAAAAGTTTTCCTCCCGCTCTGCGATTTGTATTGCCAAATCACGCAGAACGTCGTGCACCCTGAAATACAGCACGGACCCATCCACGTCTCGCAATGTCGGTTCTATCAAGCAACGATCGGCAAGAAAGTTGATGTAAATTCTTCCGACCACAAATGGGTCGTGGCTGCGCTCATCTTGCCCATTCTTTCTTGCAAGTAGCCCTTCGCCATTAAACAAGCGAATCACCCATTCGACCCAGATGACCTGGTCTTCTCGGAAGGCAGATAAGTATAAAAAACACAATTGCAGGTTGACGTCGTACCTGGCCAGTGCGTCGTAACTCCACCTGAGGGGATCATAGAGAGCTTGTCGAAGATCTTGGCTGTTGGTGCTTGGCAGCCTACTCACCGCTAACTCCCACTCTCTTGGATCAGTAATGCCTGCCATTGCCCTGCCAACTGCTTTGATGGCCAGGGGAAGCCCTTTGCAGTGGGCACACACAAGCCTGGCCGTTCTCTCCTCGATGCTTGTTGGCCGCCTTCCGTTATTGTATGGGAAAGCATGATGACCAAATAACCTCCAACTATCATCTTTGATCAGATCCTCCATAATTATTGTTGACCTCTCTGCATTAATCCCCATCTCTCGCAATGCTCTGTGATCCCTTGAACTGACAACAATTTTGGAGTGGGAGGGGTCGGTTAACGAGGGTACACCCAATTCTTCCAGCAGTTTTGCACCCTCTCCCCATAAATCATCTAAGAACAGGGCAAATTTCTTTGCCTGCAGAGTCTGATTCATCCAGATTTTTAGACCTTCCGGGTTCATACTATTTACCAGTTCCTGTGCATTTGTTTGGATGGCTATCTGTTGACAGAGTTCTTCTCTAAGATTTTTAAAAGACGGGAACTGTGAAACAGTAAGCCAAAGCATTAAGCCATCGCTAAAGACATTCCGCACCTTTTCACTATTGAAGACTGCCTTGAGAAGCAGAGTCTTCCCGGATCCACCTTTTCCTACCACGCCAACGCGCGAGAGCTCTGGATCGATCATTAGCTTCTCCAGTGCTGCAAAAGTTCTCTCCTGTCCGACGATAAGGGTTTCGGGGATGAAGAATCCTGTTGAAGCAAGAGATTGGGAGGTGGTTGCAGAAGAACTGCTGGAAGAAGCCACGGCTTCAACGCTTTCCTTCATAATCTGCCCCAATCCCTCCATGAGCACCTGAGTTTGTTCCTCTAGGAGCTCTGGAATTTGGGCCAACTCGACCAAAGGAGACAATCTTAAAAGGCCATCGATTTCTGAAACAAGACTGCTGATCTTTCTTCTTGGTAGGTAACGAGAAATGAATTGATACCTTGGTAATGTGCACTGATGCACCAATTCTGATGCTTGTCGGAGAAGCAAGTCCAACTTATTGAGCCATATACTGACGGCTGAAGCTCTCTGATAGCACTGAGAATTCGGAATTCCATTCTTCCTGTTCAATTCTGGGCGGTATCGCTGGATCTGCTGGATGATAGGCGGGATGTCAGTGACCAGACGCTGAAGAGAGCCCAATTCTTGCTTGTAGCGAACAGCAGTCCCTATGAGGTGCAGAATCTGGCTGACCACCTTGTCGATGCCCACACCAACAAATCCAGAAATGATAACAGCTTCTGCCATGATATGATTTTCTCCAACACAAACACAACAACAACAAAAAATCTCAGAATGACCGTAGGCTCGATTCTCCTCACAAAAACTTCCAAAGCAATGCTACCAGTACTAAAGAGTGAGGAATGCAATCCTAAATTAACGAGACATGCAGCTTAAATCCAAGATGATAATGGATACTAATGACGAATTTCTCACACCTCTGTCACTTGAAATGAACTGACCATTGCAGATATATAGGCCACATGAAAATGGAGGACAATAAGTTATGAATAATGGAGTAGGTGAGGTTTCCACACGATAGAAGAATATCTTAAAAAGCAATAAGTTAGAATAATGGAGTAGGTAAGGTTTCCACACGATAGAAGAATATCTTAAAAAGCAAAGCAGGATTTGGGATCTGATTTGATTTGTTTTATTGGAGTATTATTAAATCTCTTCTTTTCATGTTAATATGTGCTTTTCCTTGAATATTGATCCCCATAAATTCATTTTTCCTTCACATGTAGACAAGCATTACTTAGCATGGTAACTTTGATTTACTGTTTGGAACAATGACGGGAACAATTTTCTCTGTCCCCACACACCATTTTTTTTTTTTTTTTCCTTTTCCTTTAATTTTTGCTTTTATGTTTTAGAATATTAAATTTCATTATCTAGAATGTAATTATTTATTTTCGTTTCTTTATTTTGTTTTTATATTTTAGAGTATTGAATTTTGTTATTCAGAATGTAACTAGCATTTGCACTAAGATGTGCAAAGCAACGTTAATAGGAGATGCAGAGCATGAGTTCATCCATGTTTGAGTTAGAAAGACAGCTTATCAGGTATCAAAGGTTTTGATATCAAAGGTTTTAACATGACAGGCATTCTAAATATGTGATATTAGGCAGAGTTGTTGAGAATGGGCCGCTAGTGTTAATGTGTCATCATCGCCGATAAGAAATTAACAAAGGATTTGTGTTAAACGAAAGAAGCAGGGGCATTTTCTTTCTCCTCCCGAAGAGACTTGTGGTAGGAAAAGACTAGATCTGATAAGAGACACGTGACAATGGCATGCAAAAACGATTGATACATGGCAGCGAGATTCGGCAATTTCAAGGCTCACAGTAGCCCAAAAAGGGGTAACACGTGGAATTACTCACATGACAATAGGTGGCAAATACGTTGTGGTGATGACGTCACGTATGGGAGATCAGAGATCGGAGTTTGAGGTGTATTGTGCATCGAAGTGAAACCTCTGATTGATAACCTCTGATTGAAGGGTTTTGATATAGGGGCTAGACTGCAGTCACGTGAAGAGCTACAGAACCAAGGACCAAACGTAGAAGGTGATCGGCAATCGGAAAATTGACATGTAGTCCATGAAGGTTACATATCCAAATGGAAATGCCCAATAGAGAGGGCTCCGATTTGGGGGCTAGCACGACTGTCACAAAGAGTTGAAAGGAGGCAAAAGCTATCGGTATATCACAATCGGAGATCGACAGATGCAAGTGAAGGTTTCATTCCAAAAGTTTCGATGAAGGGCAGATGAAATATTATATTAAAGATGTTTTGATCAAATAAACAGAGTCCGGAGATAGACAAGATAACAAGTTTTGCCAGGACAACCATCTTATTTTTCTGATTAAAATCTCTCGTAACGCTGATGCATACAGTAAGACATATCGCAATCGGAGATCGGCGGATCTGAACAAAGGTTTCATTCGAAAAGTTGCGATGAAGGGCAGATGTGATTCTATATTAAAGATGTTCACATAAAAGTAATCGACTCTAGAGACAGAGGAGATCGCAAGTTTTGGTAGGACAATGATGTGATTTCTCCGATAAAAATAGTCTTTAAAGCTGACGTGTGCCGAATGCCACATGGATGCACATTCTGTCAATTAATGGCAAAATGAAGTGAATTTATGGTTTCCAATATTGTAAATGCTTTCATTAATACTAAGGATCCCCGAAGATTTTGCTCATAAAAGTATTGGATTCATGCATAATTGGTCATTTTTTCTAAGTGCAGGTGCTGGTCATTCTTGTGTTTTTTCCTCGCAGGCTACTCCCGATAAGCAGAATTCATGAGAAATGTCTCGACTGGCTAAACCCGGAAGGAAAATTCTCATTCAACAACAGCTAGTTAGTCCTTCTCCTGAGGTCATAGAAATCCCTGGGCTATTTTCTGACATGACATGCACCCTTGATGTTGGGGTCTCTAGTTGGGAGGCCATGTATAAGCTTTTTGAAGATGAAGGGCTAAAATTCACAGAAAGAACAGTTCCAACAGAGGATAGGGTTCCTGTTTCGGAAATTACATACAGTGATGTGGCCAATTCGTTTCTTCATAGAATTGGCGCTCGTCCAAGAATCTTGCCTTATATGGATATGATCAGGTGGGTCATTGATCATATGAACATCGTAGATAGGAACTTCATGACCCGGAGACAGATGGTCAATGGCTCTTTCACTGCAAAAGAATTGTCTGCAATGTACCACCTCCCAGCAGCTCAGAGGAAATATGATAAACAGTTCATTGAGAAGTTCATGCAGGAAAATGAACACCACTCTGAGGTTATTTGAGGATGGAGAAGAGACGCTAGCAAGCATAAGCAGGAGGACAAGGGTATATATGTTCTAGCCTCTATTAATGCACCCTATTGTTTTGCTATTGCAATGATGTGTAGATTGTTTGACTATGAGATATCCAGAATTTTTTAGACAAATGGGCGCCCCTGATTGAAGTTGCCTCTAATGGTTATGTAATGGACTGGGGAACTATTATGTTCAACAACCTAAGCAATGTAATCCTAGAATATAGGAAAAATCGTAAGTTTATTGAAATTTTTCCTATCCCATTCTACATGAGTGCCTACATTATGGATTGTATTTGTTTCACTTCAGATTTTCCATCCATGGGATGGAAACAGACTATTGAAAACCCTTTGTCTATTCACATTTACCATGATATTCTATGGGAGTCAAAATACCGACCCCATTTTTACAAGATTAGCCATGGTGTCGTCCTTCCTATTTACCAGTTTGTTTTCAATGAGAAGTGCCCTAGAATCTCCGCTAAAGCCAATATTGACCTGTTATCAGTTGGAAGATGGTTTGGGGAGGAATAATTTACCTATGTTCGAGTTTTTGGCAGTCGTGCATAGCCTCATGTGTTTCCCTTGTATGTCCCCGACAAGCTCCTAGCCTAGAAAATAACCTACCAGACTGTGGGAGATGGCCTGTCTAAGGTCATGAAAGAAAGAAAAAAGACAATGTGGAATGTTTTTCGTATCGATGTGGATTATATTCTTTACAGAATTTCAAACATGCTACTAAGGAGATGGAGGAAATCCAAATGATGAACTTTCCAACCATTCCAAATTGACAGTACGATCCAGTAGATACTGAGAAAAATGTTACAACACAAGCAAAGATCAAGCAGTTTACAAACGAGCCTGATAAATTTAATTGTTTCTTTCAATCAGTGTTAAATTATTCATAGGTTGAAAGAGAAGCAAGAGGATGGCTCAGCCCTAAGGAATTAGTGCAGTTTCATCAATACAGGGCTAAAAGGATTTCTCGTTTGCCCAATGAAATTTTGAATCTAAATCACCAGAATACGGAACAAGACACACGAGCGAGCACATCTCAGAGTCAAGATGTAGTTCATGTAACTAAAACATCGGCAACTAGCAAATCAAAGGCAGAGAAGGTAGCGACAGAAGAAAGTCTGGATGGGATTTGGGAACAGTTTATTAAAGAGATTGACCCTAAAAAACAATAAATTTCATCACAGATATAGATTGCTCATACTTTTGTCATCACTGAGAAGAGCTTGTTCACTGTTGAGCCTTCTAAGGAAATTGTCAACAGTGATGATCTGGAAATCATCCCATTTTTTATGACCTCTGAGGTCATTCTCAATATTGAGGAGATTCCTCCTCTGGATGTATTTTATAGTCTGAAACACAGAGCAGTAGTTAGCAGGTAGAGAAAGAGGAGAAGGATTGAACAAAGGCAGGATTTGGTCCCTGCAAATACCTCTTTTGAAGTATTGTGGAAAGATGCCCAAGTGACCCCTTGTTGAAGATATTGGGAGACTATGACAATATGTAGGAGCCTATGTTAGTGCAACAATTTACAAAGCCAAAAAAGTGCAACAACTCCTAAGGGAGAAAGATTATAGAATAAGGCACCTTAAACAAAAATTTAGAAAACGAAAAGCAATGAATCGTCCAACAATGTCAAGCTCAATTGTCACAATTGCAAACCAGTTTCGATGGGATGAATATTCAATATGAATCTCACATGAAGAGTTGGGATGTCCACATACAGGAGCTAGAGCGTAGAATTGAGCAATTGAAGGCTAATCTGGAGACAGCAGAATTCATGAAAGAAGCAGGGGAGCTAAATAACCTTATTGCTCATTACCAGGTTCTATTTTTCCAAAACTTGGGCATTATCGAAGAGATGTGCCAATCAGCTAATGCGCTTGTGAATCAATTGGCCGATCTGAGGACATATGGAAAGGAAGTTGAAGAGAAAATCTCTGATTTCATTGACTGGCAGAACAACTCTAAGGATCGATTAGAAAATCTTCCCAAGATAGATGAATCTTAGAAAGAGATTGTCTTCCAAGAATGGGAGATAAGGCTTAAAAATGTAGAGATGGAAATCTATAGTGTGAGGGACATATCTAGCAACATGATTCAATCAATCAGCCACAACCTCTTGGAGGCAAATTTAATCTCAGAGTTCCTAGAAGATACGTTTCCCAATGTTAAAATATTGGCAAGAATCATCAAAGAAGAAGGTTGAGCAGCTAAAAGCTCTATCAAAGATTGACTTGGAATGCCATTGGCATTTCCTAGTCAAACCACATGGGCAATGGTTGATGTTGACGTGTCTTCTAAATACAATTAGTCAGGTGCTGCCAGCTCTCAGTGTTGTGTTATTCACTGCACGGATGCACATTAGGCCTGAACATCCGCCTGAATTGAAGGTGATGATAGATATATTGGAACTTCAACAGCGATTTCCAAAGAAGTCTTCATTCAAGTCTTGATCAATTTGTTGTAACAGGATTGTACTATTAGTTTGTATTTTTATTTTTTGTACTATTAGTTTGTATTTTTATTTTAAGTGTGGTTTGTTTGGACCATCGCAACATTTTATGGACTTTTCTATATTTGGGTTTCGACTTTAAACTTTAAATCCCCTTCATTGTTATGAAGAAAGGGGCTTATGAAATTTTGCGAGAAGTATTTTGGTTTTTACTACTATAGTTGTAAACAAGTCTTAATAGAAAGAAGAACCACAACGATTTTACTTATGAGCAGAGTGAATGTGTATCGGGTACTATTATCTTTATGTTGATGCTATGTTTTTGGGTTGAAGTATTGTTTTAATTCAAGTTTGTCATATATGTTATTCTATGTGATTAGATCAGTATCACCATTGATGTGTTTAAATCGAAATGTTCTAAGTATAAATATGAACAATGATATCATATATGCACAATTGATGATTCGGTATTTTTGTTATATGATATCACTTGAAACCCCCCGATGTCTGACTTGCAATAGAGAACTTCCTCTGAGATCCATATCTCACCGATATTCTTGAAGGCGTGTGCTGCGATATGCGATAATCTCTGACCTTGGATTTTCTCCAATCTCCAATATGCAGAGCCGATATGGTGTATTAATTCACTTGTGGACCCAGTATAATTACAAAATTGTATTTAATCTAAGATCGCATCCATTTATCGAAACTTTCGTTATGTGACATCATCTAAAATAGTCGACAAGATGGACGAATATTGATATTAAAACAAATTTAATTATAATTTGGCATCCACCATATCGGAGCTTTATTATAGCGCAAGTTTGCAAACTGTGGAATGTTGCAATTATCTATGATATTATGGACCCGATACAGTTATTAAAATGAGTTAATTATTTTATCGCATCTATTCCAGATCAAAGGTACCCATATCGCAAATGTTTTATGTTGTGTCATTTTGAATGTTTCGATGAGTAAACCTTTGATTCCACTACTGGTTCTAGATTGAAGGACTGCATTATGTTGATTATGTTTTCATATGTGGTACATCCCTGTGGAGATGACTTTTGTATATATATATATATATATATATATATATATATATATGTATGCATGTGTGTAAAATCTAAAGGCAAAGATGTGTGTAATGACTGCCAAAGGTAAACATAGAATGTTTGATGCTTAAGAGGCATAACAAATCGCATGCTATAACAAACCACATGATAACAAAGATTAGGCAGCATAAGAAACTGCATGCTATAACAAACCGCATGACAGCAAAGAGTAATAAATTATTAAGGAAGAGACATAACTCATTACATGTCATGGTCGCCCCACGAGAGGTTCAATCAAACTTGAAAGATAGTGGGTTCTGAGACCCTTTTATTAATATGAAGATTACATGGCAGACCCGCTGGATAGTAGGGTCTTTATCCGCCTGCATGCCTTTTGTTTTCCAAGTTACAAATTGTTGTGTTGCATGGGAAGCATTGGATTAATGTCAAGGTGAGTTTCCCCTTGAGATCATACGAGGCGACAACTTTTCCTAAATGGCCTGCAACCTGGCCTTCTCAGCAGGCTAGACACCTATTATTCCCGTCTTAGGATGGTTGTCTAGGGACCGGAAGGTTTCATCAAGCACCATGGAGTTGTTTGCAGGCTCGACTTAGGGTCTGGCACTGTCGACGTGTAGCAGGAAAGTTAGGAAGCTCTTAGGATTCCATACCAAAAATGTGGTAGGTAAGCAACACATGAGCACCTATGCCGCCTTTGGTAGGATTCCTTCCCAGTGGGAAGGGAAGACTTGTCGACCACGAATCCATTGGAGAATATATCACCCAAGCTCAGGAGGGATAACATCGTAGATCGTCCTAAGTAACCAAAGGTATCATCATCAAACCGTGAAGCATGTCTGGGAGTGTACGAGATTTATGAGATAGAGACATAGTCGGCAAGACTGGGTCGAGGAAGCCTTTACAATAACAAAGCTTATAACCGGGGAGGTTCTAGATCTCTTCAGCTAAGACACTAAGCGATGCAAAGGCGAGGTCCGTTGGCCGAGTCATGACAAGAATCAAAGAGAAGGCTTTGTTGTGGTGCATAGGAGTGAGGCTATGAACTTAAAGGAAATTTTGGGATAACCTTATCCTTTTGATGGTAAAAACCCTAGTCAAGGGAGGCTTCTGATTGGTGGAACCAGATTTCCCCTCACATGATTGGTCAGAATGATGTGGTAGGAAAGCCATAGAGTGGTTGTAGTCTATTGGTGGGAGGAACCTTTTGATAATAGAGTTATATCAGAGGTATGACATTGGAGGAATTATTTTAGAAATCTTTGATAGTAAAACTCTAATACATATAACATTGGTTCTTTATAATAATAAGAAAATATCTAAACTCTGAAACACATAAGTGATAGCGCTTTTAAAAATTTTCGGCGTATTATAATAAGCACTATCAGAGGAGGCCACATGGCATATTAGACTCCGCTTTAGCAAATCGGAGATTCCCTATCAGTATTTTTTGTTATGTGACACGATTCAAAATCCCCGCTCTCTGATATGTGATAAAGGGTTGGATTTCGATATTGCAATATGATAATCTCACAGGTTGTCCGATATCGGAGGTTGGAGGCACTAGCATATCGGAACAGGTGCTTTAAGGATGAAAAGAGATTTGTGAGTAAGTGAGAGCAGTTTTTTTTCTTTTTTTTCGTTGTCAAATGTTTTGAAAGTATTTGATTTGAATTAGAGTTGTAAAACCATGTTCATATCAATCACCGAAATGCGACCTTGTAAAATTTGTCGAATTTTTTTTTTCTATTTTAAAACTAAATCAAAAGTATTATTATTGAAATCAAATCGAAAGGGATTAGTTCAATATAAAAGGGCTAAAGTCGCATGGAAATACAAGTGTTGGACTCGGGGGTTATTTGTTTCATTTATTTTAATTAATGAATAGTAAAAAAGAAGTTGTAAAAAAAAGATTAAGTCAAATTGAAAAATAAAACAGAATGACATGATAAGAAAAAGTGGAAGAACAAATTATCCAAAAGGCAGTTACAAATACATAGGGGTCCCCATTACCAATATGATAACAATAAAGTCAAGTTTGGATTGTTGTCTTTTTTACCACAACAGTTTGGAAAGTTTGTTCATTTTGAGTCCTTTTGTTGTTTGGAAAAAACGCTTTGAACTTCTGTGGTAAGTCACTCCTTGGAGAGTTGAAAAGAGATTTAACAACAAGTGAGAAGAGATATTTAGTTTCTATTTCACTGTCAAGCATTTTTTAAAGTAATTGATTTGAAGCGAAGTTGTAAAAGTATGCTCATATTAATCAGTGAAATGTGAACTTGTAAAGTTTGTCTTTTTTTTCTTTCAAAAGATGAATGCACACAGTATGCTATTTTGTAGAAAGGGAAAAATGTATGGAATTTTAACTGCATTTCACAACAACTACCTGTAAAAGAAAGAAACTATTGTGAAATCGATTGCAAAGTATGCTTACTGAAAGCGAATCAAAAGGGGCTAAATGTAACAATCAGACTGGAGGTGGTTGTAAAGACTTTGATGCTAGTACTGATTCCTCTTGTTGCCTACGCTTGATGTAAGCATTTCCTTGCATGTGGGAGTAGCAGCTGAAGGAAAATGGTGGAGAGATGAGAAGATCAGACAACATTCGAACTCTAGAGATAGTAGTGAATGTTAAGCCTTGTCGATCTATGTTGCCAATGTCCACTGTCACCTTTCGTAATGTCATTCCTTGTGATTTATGTATTTTCAAACCCCATGTCATTCGAAGGGGAATTTGCTTGCGAGACCCTCGCGTTATTGGGGCAAGTGGAACATAAGATGGGTTGAAGGAATCCCATGGTGAACCTTTGTATTGGAAGAAGTCAACAACAGCAAATGATGGTAACTAAGGGGGTTTTGATCTAGCTACATAGAAAATGGAAATTACTTTTGCAAGTGCTATGTTTATAAGACCTACTTCAAACAACAAGTTACATGTGAGGAAAACCTGTTGTTCATTGCAAATAAGAACTTTTGCATCCAATTGTTCAACTTCCTCGTCTACACCAGTAGGATGGTGGTTCCTTTTCTCTGTGTAGCAGCGTGCAATTGGCATATTCAATTTTTTGAGACTTTTTTTTATGCAATTCGATAGTTAGGTTGGTTGGATATAGGTGGATTGCATTGTCAAATTCCTGCTACTCATCTTTTGACAAAAACATATTTTTCCTTGACATGAGAATGTTCTAGTGTTCGACTATTGGTGTTGCATTTCTGAGATTCGTGAGCAATTATCAAATTGCAATTTGAAGAGGCTTCGTCCCTTCTTGACGAAAGATGGTAGATAGTGTGACGACTGTGTCAAAGTTGCGCCACAGGGCATTATCGTGTGATGTGATGATATACATGGGGATGTCCTTCACAAGAGGTAGTTTTCCAAGATCACCAACAAGTATGATAGACCGATTGCTGAAATGCACATTATGATATGAAGGAAATACCTCCCTTAAGTGATCGTCTATCTGTAAAAGAAGTTAGGGCCAATAAAGCTCAAGAGGATGCATTGACACTAAAGGAATACGAAGGACATAATGAATTGTAAGTGCCTTTATGTTAAACGCTGCAACACCTGTTAGAGCGAATAGGAGCAATGGACTTGAATTGGGAAGAGATTCAACAAGAAATGTATCTTTTATGCAATCAATTAAATGAGACTTCCTCGTGCCAGCGGTGCCTTGGATGAGAATTCTAAGTGGAGGAATGGAAGAAATGGTCCTAAAGTGGGTGAGGACACTGGTGAAAGCAACTTGATGGGTGGGTGATAGTGAGGTGAGTGAGCGGGGAACTGGAGACGGGGTAGAATGGATTTGGGTGGATGGGTGACTAAAGTCTATGAAACGTATGGTTGTCTCTTGCAAAGGGAGAGGGATCGTAGTATGGGACCAATTGTGGTTATAGTAAAAGTCGTGATGTCCAAGCATGTGAATGTCATCTATTTCCATGTTGTTTCTAGGGTGTAGCTAAGAAAGGAATTTACATTCATCGATGTCTACGGATTCAGGGGGGTTCGACATATCATTAATGGATATGTCATCAGAGCAAGGGGAAAGGGGGGTTTCAAGGGCTCGATGAACATGCCATGGAACATATACATATATTTTTCGTTCCCAATGCGAAATGATTACTTCATCAGTGGATCCTATGTCTGATGGGAGTGTGCGGAAAGGGAAGTATAGAAGTAGTTCACTCCAGCAAAAGGGATTGAGGAATAGGAAGGGATGACATGAACAATATTGCTAGGATTTATTTGTTTCCATTGGTAATGTTTTCGGTGAGCAGAAAAGGACCAGGAACGTGCAGCGTCAAGAAGAGTTAGTGTTTCAAGAGAAGCAGGTCTATTCATTTATGCTACAATGAAGGGTGGTGTTGGGAAGGGGGAACCTAGACCATGAGAAACACGTCAAAAATAGTTCAAGTAACATTGAGGGAAACAAATGAGAGGCTACAAAGTGAAAGGGGCAATTTTTGTAGCATGTGGCATGTTTCCTGTGCGTCGATGTCCCTATCGACAATTTTTTTTGTTAAAATTTTTCAGACAACACTAACAACAGGTGTTTCAGGGTGGAAAGCCTACGAGACATGTGATAGCATTTGTCGATAACTTTCAGATTTTGTTTCTGGTTTCGATGCATATTTCGCAATATAGCACATAACAACATGCCGAGACAAATTCGGCTGGCAATCAATGTTTTCTCTCCAGACATATAGCATGTCAGAGTTGTGTACATTCAACATGTCATCATTGCGAGTGAGGATATATTTCTTTCATCCACTGTCATCAATGATAAAAGAGGAGGTGGGATTCAAATCCCATGGAACTCCATAGCGGAAAACAAGAGTAGGACCTTTTTTGCAAAGAAATGAAGAGGGGTTGCATTTTGTATGTCATTGAAAGCAATTAAGAAGATTCTCATAGTCCTGAAGGCGAGAGGATGAAAATATCAATGGCAATGGGAGGGTGCATGGTTCATTCTTTGAAGATATGTGTACATAATGTCCATGTTGTTAAGGAGTGCGAGGATTACAAGCAGAAATGTGTTCATCTATCCATCGCGACTTGGTCATCCCAATCAAGGTTGTCCATATCAGGTGCGTTTTCGAGCCAAAGGAAACCATTTATGTGTGCGGAGCCCCTATGTTTCCACTCATACCTGCAAAGATGAAAAATGAAATTTTATGAGGTGCCTACACATCTAGACAAAGAAACAAAAAGGAGAAGGATGGTCAGGGAAATACCTGAACCAGAAGTCCTTTGCATGTAAACCTTTTTCCAAGACCTCTTCGAGGAAGATTGTGAACCGAGAATGAATGTATTGCACTGCAAGATGTGGATTGTTGATTATATTCTTGAATTTCCATCATAGCTCGAATGAATCCGGAGGGGGTCTATCAGGCATGACCATGTGCATGTCATGCCATTTGGTGTTAGTTGCACTTAGGGTGAAGAAGAAAGTATGGATACCTATTTCTATGATCATATTAGTGGCGTTTGTTCTAGAATGAGCATGTCCCTCTAAGGCCTGATCCGAAGCACATAATTTGGTTAGGAAGCATGGAATCAGGCATGTCATGGAAGTGTGCACAAAGGTCTGGAACGGTCATTGGAAATTTGTCTTCAATGTTTCTCTTCATGAAAACAACAGAAATTGCTTGACTATGATGTCTCAACATCAGATTGTAAAAGTAATACCGGAATCTTGGATGCTGGGAAAAATGGTTATCATAGTAGCATATGAGGTGAACAATATATTCCTGTATTTCAACTTTTCTAAGACGTAGTTGACCAAGCATAGCAACTCCTGTGGGAAAGAGTGTGGGAAACACCATAGCAAGGAGGCCTTATGTGGTATATTAATTGATAGAAGAGGGGGAAACAGAGGGCCAGGAAAGTGAAGTAGTGGAATTAGGATGGGGATACTGCAGGTAGTTGTGTATTTCTTCAAGCTCAGTATGGGAATTAGGGAGTGCTGATACAAAAGAGGATGGTTGGAGGTTTGTTGGAGTGGGGTGTGCAGGAATGTTATCATCGAAAGTAGGGAAGTCAAGTTGTGGTTCAGGAGAGGAGGGGGAGATGCAAAGGATGAGAAAAGACATATTGGTAGGGTGAGTTGGCAAGGCAGATATTGTAGCTTGGTCCAGTTGGACATCCTTGTAGTAGGGATCATGGGCTAGTTTGTACTTTAAAGCCGCAAGAACACGTGTCTCGTTAACAATGAAATCATATGTATTTTGGTCACATCCATGCCTAGTAACAATGATGATGTCCAATTCGGAAACCAAACATGGTAAAATGTTGGCGATGGCAGTGATGCCTTGTGGGAAACAAATAGTAAGACTAATGTATTTGTATTGTCCACCTCGTGCATGGGGACTTGCAAGATTGGGATGACACGTGATATGAGCATTTCTTTTATTTGTGTTACAGCAACAAGTACAAAGGTTGGTAGCCAGGGTCCATGTTGTTCACAAGGGACAAGAGGTGGGTGGATTTTGTATTTGCACACCAGGAGCAACAAATATTACCATGTAAGAATTTTGTTTTCATATTTGGGTGTGATTCTTTGAATATGGAGCAGATACACAAGGGAGAGAGGTCATCTATCCTTTCACGGAATCGTTGGTGTGCATGGTTAAGGCCAGGGTTGACCAAAATATGGGGATGGGAGGGTGAAGGAGGATGAGTCGATGGTGGGGTGTGCGATGTACATGGGCAAGAAGTGGCAGTGAATGGAGGAAGTTGAAGGGTAGGTACAGTCGGAGCAGGGAATGTTGAAGGAGATGGGTTTTCAAGTGAAGCTTCAGGATGTTAGGGAAGAGAAACATTAGACGGGGGTATAACTGGAAAGATTTGGGTGTTTAAATCAGCTTTATATTTGAGGCGTCTTTGTTTGTTGGACTCGTCTTTATTATGTGCATAAAGGATTTTCTTCCAAGCATTTCTTGAGGGTTTGCAGAATACGTTGGAATGTCCATCCTGATAAAAAACATGGGGAGACAAGTTGAAGTGGTTATAGGAGACTAGAAAGAGTTGTCTTAAGCACAAAGATAGAGTACATAGCCCAAAAAAGAAAGAACTTCATTATTGGGTATATTTTTGAAGTAGTGCCTTCTAGCTTATAAAGTAGATGTGTCTTTTGACAAAGTAGCTGAAGTTTAGTGGCCGAAGAGGCCTTTTTTATAATAGATTTTATGTTTCTTTGATATTATGTACTAATGTCGTGCGATTCAAATTTTGTTATTGGAACTTTGTCAAAGTTATCTTTGCAATGTAGAACAAGATTAGAATCAAACTTATTTCAGCGAAGTATTTTTGTGGTGATGGATAACTATCTATCATTCATATACCAAGTAGATTTAGGAAACCAAACGACAACCCTTTGTAAGAATCCAGTGTTTTTATTTTTGAAATGTGGCAACAAGAATATTCCAATTTAATTTGTCCTTGAATTAAATTGTGAATTAAAATCGAATTTAGTCTTAACAACTACTTGGAAATAATTAATTAATTTATTTTGACTTAATTAGTTGGAGAATTTTAGGAGGGTGGAAAGCATTATATGCTCTTCAAAACATATGTAGAAAGGCAGAGTTATGGGATTGGAAAATGATTAAAATGCTTTTTGGACTCCTATTTTGTCCATTTATGTTATATGGGTTTGAATTGTGGGCTAGTAGCACCCCACTCTCAAAATGGAAACAATTTGAGAAAATCCAAAAATGCTTGATCAGGAGCAAATTCAAAATAAAAAGTTTGGTGGTTATGAGATAATGTTGAGTGAAACAGGAGCATCTCCCATCGAAGCATTTTATATAGTGAATCTCATAATATATCTAAAAATAATTGAGCAAATGAGAGTAGGTAGATGGCCTAAAGTTCTCTTCAATGAAGGCATGAGTGAAAGAAAGAAAACATGGATGCGAGAAAACAACAAATGGATGTAAAAATGGAATATCCACCTCAATGCCTATCCCACAAATAGCAAGGAGCTAAAGAATTTTGTTATGGAGAAGTTTTGTAATTGTATATGGGGAAAAGAGTTGAGTAGAAAGAAGAAGTACTATGTTGAGCAATTAAACCCCACTTGTGATCTCCAACAAAAAGAGTACATTAGAGCCAGCATCCTGTGGAGGGAAAAGATTCATATTTCTCAAACAAGAACTAATTTGCACCAAAATATGTGTGAAACAGGATAGTGGAAGAGACCTAAAGAAGCTTGGGAAGAACAAATGTGTACATTTTTCATGTCTAGGGAAGTGGAATCAGAAAACCATTTCATTTTGGAATGTGATGCTTTCAGAGACATCAGGGACAATTATGGCAATATGTTAGCATCGATCCCTTGTCATTGTCTTTTCATCGAGGGGACTATTAGAAGGTTGGGTCTACTCATCATCAAATTGAATAAGAAAAGGATTGAATTGCAAAAGGAAAAAAGCAGGGAGGTTAGTGATCCCATAGACTATTTTTAGTCTCGTGGACATTAAAATATCATTCTTCATTCTATCTATTGTGTTTAAAATTATATAACTAAGTTTAGGTAGATCAAAGATTTTGAATGTATCCTAGCTTAGGGTGGGATGTGAGATCTCAGGTGAGATAGTTAATGATTAGGACTAGGTCAATCTCTCGGAGTCAATTTTAAGGGGGGGGGAGGAGGGGGGAAGATTGTTAGGGTGGATCAGGTAAACTTGACTCGATCAATTTATTGGTGGTTTTCCGGCTCGAGGTATATGACACCTATTGTTTTTTCCATGGTATTTATCTTTGATGTGGGCTATTTATAGGCCAAAAAACTCCATGATTATTCATTTTATTGGCTAGTGGGATCAAGCAACAATTTCTTTAGACACCGCGACTTCTCTCAGTGCTATGTGATCCTAAAATATTTTGTTAAAAAATTATATCGAAATTTTTTGTTTTTCTACTTTTATTTAGTTTTTTTCATAACAATTTGAGATCCATTTAAATAATAAATAATATGCACCTTGTAGCAATATATTAAATATTATATAGATTGAAATATAAACATTTGGATCTAAATGTTGTATATCTAGATATATATCCAACAATATATGTTGTTTGTACAACAGTGTCATTTTTTAGAACAATGTCAATTTTGTGCACTTGGATATGATAGAGACTCTGACTCATCCACAACTCACACATAGGAAAAACAAGACTTCTAGAATAATACTTTGGAACTCACACAAATCTAGAACATTTATCCATTATTTCTAAGTCAGAGTTGGTGCATCAGTGCACATTACCAAGGTATAAAATCATTTCTCATTATCTACCAAGAAGAATGATCACCAGTATTGTTTTAGAGATCAATGACATTTTCAGATTGTCTCCTTTGGCTTAATTGGCCCAAATTCTAGAGCTTTTGAAGGAACAAACTTAGGTGCTCATGGAGGGATTCAACCATATTATGAAGAAAAGCATTGAAGCCATGCCTTTTTCAAGTAGTTCTTTTGCAAACACCTCCCAACCTCTCGCTTCAACGAGATACTTCATCTAGGAATCCCTTGTAGTTTGACAAGAGAGAGATTTTACAACATTCGAGAAGCTAGTGATTTATCCAGAGCTCTCATGTGTTGGTGTGGTTAGAAAGGGTGGATCCAATGTGAAGATTTATAGTGTCTTCCAAGAAGTATATCATTGCCTACCTCTCTACAACACTTAATAATGAATGTGCACTTGGTTGTGGAAACATTGTGGGCATGTTGATAAATTCTCTCTCTTGAAAGGGTTGAGTTCTTGAAAAGTTGACATATCATAATTTGGTCAAACTTATTGTATTGCATATAATCTCTATAAAGATAATATAGAACATTTTTTTAGATTTAGAGTGGCCAAAATTTCAAGACTATATTAGGTGCAAGGTTAACTAGCAAGATAGACTCCAATTAAACTTTCAAAAGATATGTTAAATTAAAATTAACATAAATTTTGATTGAAAGGTTTGATTTAGGTAATCAATGTTGGGTATGTGTTATATTATTTGCACGACTAGCTCCATGCACAATACATTGCAATGGGGGGGTTAAAGGGGAGTAATAGCCCCCCTGCACAGGGTTTGGGGCATCGCCCCAAAATGTTTTTGGCCAATTTTACGCATGGCTTTACACATGGTTTTATGCATGGTGGTTTTTCCCATGCTTTTGTAGATCCAGTCAAAGGAGCTATAGTTATGTTTTGATCCAAGGTTAGTGGAATGGGGGTTTACGAATACTTCAACATGTATATAATGTATTGTAACATTCAAAGGAATATAATGAAAAATCAATATCGTTTTCCTGGTTTTGGGTGTGTGTATATTTTATGTTATCACCATTGTATATTTTCTGTTATTTTTAAGAATTCGTTTGCATGTATTATATGTTTATGGTTAAAACCTAAAATAAAAAGCTATGTGGAAGAGGGAAAGATAGAAGAATATGTTGGAAAAGCATAGTGACTAATTCAAAATTTATTTATAATATTTGAGGTTAGAAGTTGAGTGTTTTTGTTAGATCTCAATCAAGAATGAATGACAATATCTACTTTAAGTAGTGATGAAGATAAATATGAAATCAATTTTGTTGAATGGTTGAGGATGGTGAATGAAATTGGTATGATTCTTTTTTGAGCATGTTTTTGTTTTTAGGATGAAGCTTCTAAATAGAGGAAGATTTTTGATGAAGATAGCAAAACATGAATATAACAAATTTTATTACTTCCCATGAGGTTTGAACCTAAGATTTGACAAACACTAAACTCCATAAAAAACTTACCACTCTACACTTCATGGCTAATAAATGAATATATATATATATATATGTGTGTGTGTGTGTGTGTGTGTGTGTGTGTGTGTAATCTAACTAATAGAAATTTTATGTTATTAATATTTAAAATAATTTTTTATTTTATTTATACGTTAAACAAAATTAAATAGTTTATTTTATTTATACAGTTAAATGTTTAAAATTTTCTAAAATCAATAAATATTTTAATATATATAATCAACATTAAAATGAATTTTGAAATTTTTTTATAATAATAAAAAGTTGGTAAAGTGTCATTTTTTTCATTACTACAATGTAGAATAGTAGTGTTAAATCTAAACCATGTATCTTATGTGTTATTTTTAGTTTAAAGTTTTGTATTTTATTTTGTTAGGGGAAGATTCATTCGCGGTCTCTTTGGATTTGGAATGGAACAACTTTAAATATTTTGGATTCACAATGAATATGTGGAAATTAAATAACTAAAATGAAAGGAGAGGTAGAGTGTTATTTCTTTAAAAAAACATGTCCGTAGACAATGTTCGGTTTTGTAATGTATGATCAATTTATGCATCCAAACATGTTTTTGGAGATTACGGAGAAGTTATTTGGAAGAACTTGTGTATGTATTGTGAAAGGTTGCGGTTGTTGTGATAAAAGAAAATTATTCCGGTTAATTAAAGATTGAGTGGATCAAGAAAAAATGTCTTGAAAGGGAAGATAAAAGTACAGATGTGTGATGTGTGAAAACTCTAAGGGTTTTTGTCCAAGACATGTATTTTTCTAGGAAGTTGTAAAATCTAATGTTCAGGTAGATATGTTGTATGAGAGCATACATTGTTGTAAGGCCTTAAGAGTTTACTTAGGCATATATACAGTGTAGTGGTGTATGAAGTCTTCAAGTTGTGGGATGGACCACTTGGAGAGGTACCAAGTGGCAGGTGTATTGGTATCCTAGTTTAGGGAGAATGTAAGATTTCAGGTGAGATGGTTAATGATTGGGACCCGGTCAATCTCCTGGAGTCAAGTTTAAGGGGGGGATTTTTAGGTTGGATCAGGGAAACTTGACTGTGTTAAGTTATCGATGGTTTTCCGGCTCGAGGTATATGACACCCATGGTTTTGCCCATGGTATTTATCTTTGATGTAGGCTAATTATAGGCCAACAAATTCCATGATTATTTGTTTTGTTGGCTAGTGGGATCAAGCAACAATGTATTTAGACACCATGACTCAGTGCTCTATGATACTAACATATTTTTGTTTCAAAATTTATATCAAAATTTTGTAGTTTTCTACCTTTATTTAGTTTTTTCCCATAAAAAATTGAGATACATCTAAATAGCAAATAATATGCATCTTTTATCAATATATTAAATATTGTTTAGATTGAAATATCAACAGTTGGATCTAAATGTTGTATACCCAGATATATATCCAACAATGGATATGGCAACTTATAAAATATCTAATGCATTTTTGCAAAGGTGCATTGTCAATTTGATTTTTTTAAATATGGTTTTTACAATAATTCCAGTTTTTAGAACAATGCCAATTTTATGCACTTGGATATGGTATTTGATCATAGCAAAAAAATTGCAAAATTGCCTTGCAATGGACATGAATCCTTCTTTCTTATTCAATCTCAATTGTTTATTCAATTGGCACTAAGAATATGTGGGAGTGTGATCTTTGTGGCAAATTTTGACCACAAATTTCCATGTCATCTAGTTACTATATGAATATCAAAGTCAATGCATTGATATATCCCTTACAAAATTGATTTCCAAGATTAAAAAATAATTCTAGCACAAAATATAGTGCAATAAATCCCTATTCTAGTTATCAAAGAGGCCTATACAAGGATTCAATTATAAATCTTCATATTTGAAAATTTATATTTCCTGATAAGTAACAAGTGCATGTTGGACATTGGATAAACCAACGCTCCCGATGTGTTTCGCGACATGGAATAACCACCTCTCGTGGATACTTCTCTCTGGCGATGCAATCATTGGCTAACACCTACAGGTTTTGGTCTAACGACAATCGTGATTCCCAACAAGTGGTATCAGAGCGTAGGTCATGAGTTCGATACACACCTAACTCGCGTTGGGGGAGAGATTGTTGGACATTGGATAAACCAACGCTCCCTGTGTGTTTCGCGACATGGACTAACCACCTCTCGTGGATCCTTATCTCTTGTAATGCGATCATTGACTAACACCTGCGGGTTCTGGTCTATAGACAATCGTGATTCCCAACAGTGTATGTAGGTTTATTCTCCCTTTGTTAAGGTTTTTGATGAAGTAAGTGAAGAATGGGAAAATTTTGTTCACTAGTTCTAAGCATAATAGAATTGGTTTTTCTAAACATAATAATTCACTAGTTTAGCTTTATAACAAAACAAAACAAAAAAAATTGCTAGGGTAAAAGTGATGCTGCTGGAATTCTATGTTGTGGTAGCTAGCGTTCAGACCTAGTTAACTGCTTCCTTCCCTCTCACAGTGTTTTGCAAATTTTGATTTCTTGGATTCCATAGCACTCAGATTCTCGATATCTCCTACATCTACGTATTTTACCTCTCTCCAAACCTTAGTCTTGTGTTCCTTGACGGCCAGAAACATGCCTTCACCATGGAAACATGCTTTTACTCGTCCCCCACTCTACAATCTACATAGGAGGCTTATATCATTCAACAATCTCTACGGAGGTTTCTCCTCTAGATCTTAGTAATGAGGCCAAATTGCAAAAGTATATAAATTTTTCAGAGCTCAAGATTGATCCTCCTAAAAATCAAGGATTTTTAGCAGTAAATCAAGTGAAGATGGATAGTGAGTTGAAGGTTTATGGCACCTTAGTGAAAGTTAATAATCCAAATGCTTCTTGAGAGGATTCTTTTGGGAAAAATACTTCTAGGGCTAATCATTCAATACTGGACAAGGGCAGGAATTATGCTTCAAATTTTATAACCTCTACGTGTGTTTCTCTAGAAAACAAGTTTAGAAAAGCTCCTTCTTGTGTTGATTAGGGAGATGTGGAAGAGTATTCATTAGGTCAAAAGAATGAAACTTCCCGTAGAGATCAATAAAAGAATGGTGACATGTTATATTCATCGGGAAACTTTGGTTGGATCTAAGTGGAAAAAAAGATGACAAACTCTCTAATGCTAATGAGAAGCCATTCAAAGTTAAAATGACATTAAGTTGAAAATGGGATGCAAATACATCTAGCTTTTAAGGTCCTTTTGGAAAATTTTCAGTTGGACTGGGAACAAATATTTTGTCTTGTGCAGTTCTCTTGTAAGGATCTAGGTTGAGCTTGCGTGCTCAATCCCAAATCTTCCGGGAATTTTGGAAGCACTTGTTCTTAGAAGAATTGTTACATCGGATCCCATCTTTATTAATATAATCTTCAATACTCGTTTATTGTAATAAATACAAAAACAATGAATTTTTTTTTGTAGTGAAACGTATGTCAATGGTGTTCAAATTGAAAATATCACTACTCTAATATTTCTCTATATCCATTTTATGTTTACCAACATAGATCCATTTTAAATATAAATCTAACATGAGATGAGAGGGATCCAATTTCTTCACGTGCAATATTTTTTATGAGCCGACATTATTTAAATGTTTTGTATAGTTATTTAATTTTTTAATTTTAGATTTTAAAAAAAGAATATTTTGGCCAACATGAACAAAATTTCAACCTTGATGACGGACAGACAACGTTACACATCATACTAGACTGTAAATGAGCCTCTCGGCTCAACAAGTGAAGAATGCGACAATTTTTTTCACTAGTTCTAAGCATAATAGAATTGGCTTTTCTAAACATAATAGTTCACTAGTTTAGCTTTATAACAACATTTTTTTTTAAATTGCTAGGGTAAAAGTGATGTTGTTGGAATTCTATGTTGCGACAACTAGGGTTCAGACCTAATCAACTGCTTCCTTTCCTCTCACAGTGTTTTGCAAATGGTGGATTTCTTGGATTCCATAGAACTCAAATTCTCAATCTCTCCTACGTCTATGTATTTTTCCTCGCTCCAAACCTTAGCCTTGTGTTCCTTGAAGACTAGAATCTTGTACTCACTCTGAGTTATGGGGAAGAGCATGCCTTTCACCATGGAAACATGCTTTTACTCCTCTCCCACTCTACAATCTACATAGGAGGTTTATATCATTCTACAATCTCTAAGGAGGTTTCTCCTCTAGATCTTAGTAATGACGCCAAATTGCAAAAGGTTATAAAAAATTTAGAGTTCAAGATTGATCCTCCTAAAAATCAAGGAATTTTAGTAGTAAATCAAGTGAAGATGGATAGCAATGTGGAGGTTTTTGACACCTTAGTGAAAGTTGGTAATCCAAATGCTTCTTCAGAGAATTCTTTTGCAAAAAAGACTTCTGGATCTAATAATTCAATATTGGACAAGGGAAGGAATTGTGCTTCAAAGTTTATAACCTCTGAGTGTGTTTCTCCAGAAAACAAGTTCGAAAAAGCTCCTTCGTGGGTTGATCAGGTAGATGTGGAAGAGTCTCCATTGGGTCAAAAGAATGAAACTGCTAGTAGAGATCAATAAAAGAATGGTGATATGTTAAATTCATCGGGAAACTTGGGTTGGATCCAAGTGGAAAAAAATGAAAAACTCTTGAATGCTAACGAGAAGCCATTCAAAGTTAAAATGACATTACGCTGAAAATGGGATGCAAATACATCTAGATTTGAAGGGCCTTCTGGAACATGTTCAGTGGGAATAGGAACAAATATTTTGTCTTGTGGAGTTCTCTTGTAAGGATTTAGGTTGAGCTTGTGTGCTCAATCCAAAATCTTCAAAGAATTTTGGAAGCTCTTGTTCTTAGAAGAATTGTAACGTTGGATCTCATTTTTATTAATATAATCCTCATTTTTATTAATATAATCTTCAATACCTATTTCTTGTAATAAATAAAAAAAATTTAAATACAGATCTAACATGAGCGGAGAGAGATCCAATTTCTTCACGTGCAATTTTTTTATGAGCCGACATTATTTAAATGTTTTGTATAGTTTAGTTTGCAAATTACTGCGGTGTGATTTTTGAATGGAGTTCGGATTTTCCACAGTGTTCATGTTTTGTATAGTTATTTATTTATTTTTATTTTAGATTTTTAAATTTTTATTTTAGCTAACATGAGCAAAATTTCAACTTTGATAACAAATGGACAATGTTACACACCATACTTGGCACTGTAGAATAAGTTTCTCGGCTCAATAAAAAATTTATTTCCAATAAGTCTACTAAACCAAAATTCATTTCCAATAAATCTATTAAACCAAAATTCATTTCCAATAAATCTACTAAACCAAAAATAGTTACTGAAACTAAATAAATGGTCTAAATTAATTTCTATCAAAATCGCTCCTTAGAATTTAAATTACTCATTAAAATTTATGACTGAACACTTAAATACTTCCCTGTGGAATTTACGATTTCAAATATTTTTAATAAATCATTTGTGACGTTTCAAAATTTTCATGTGTGTCAAATAATTTAAAATGCAAAAAAAAGGTATGTGAAGGTCAAATTCCAAGCCCCGTGTGGGGTCCACGGTTAATGTTCTATAACGAATTTTTCTCTTTGCGTATGGGGTCCACACGATTGATGATCTCCATCGAAATTTTCTCTTTGTGTGTGGGGTCCTCTTTAGGTTTAACTTTCATGCCTTTTTTTTCCAGGAATTTTTCTCTTTGCGTGTGGGGTCCTCGATGGTTTAACTTTCCAGTTTTTTTTTTTTTTTTTTCAGGAATTAGCCTTCACTACAGTCTCATCACAGTGGGTTTAAGTCTCATCACAGTGGGTTTAAGTTTCATGTTTTTTTTCCCATAATTAGCTTTCACTGTACTCTCGTTTCCGAGGGTCCACAAGGGTTTAACTTTTATGCTTTATCCTGAGAAGTAATTTTTGACTTTGATCTCTTTGCGTGTGGGGTTCACAATGATTTAATTTCATTGTAATCTAATGAAATTGTATGGAAATTTAGATTATATTTTGAAAAAAAATTACGGGGATTTTTGTAAATTCAAGTAAAAGTTGTCAAACTTCGTAATTTTAGGTGTTTTAGTAGTTTTTGATGGTGCTGAATTCATTTCCAACACCAAAAACATAATTCAAACATTGTCTCTACAAGATTTTGTAAAAGTTGTCAAACTTCATAATTTTAGGTGCTTTAGTAGTTTTTGATGGTGCTGAATTCATTTCCACCACCAAAAACATGATTCAAACATTGTCTCTACAAGATTTTTTGAACCGGCCACTTTTAGCCGTCGGCGATTCCTTCAAGACACGACTCCTTTAATTTCATGCAGGGTTGGAATTTAGAATTTGATGTTCCACAAAAAAAATTTAAAGGTATTTTACTGTCAATGAAAAATTTGAAACCTCCATCCGATAGGTAAAATTTAAAGACGTACTTTAATTTATAAATGAAATAATTTTCTCATTGGAATTCACTAAAATATGGCAATATAATTTTAAGATTTTTTGTTGTTTAAAATATATTTTTGAAAATATAAATGCATTTAACATTCTGAAAAAACCTTGGGACACTAGAATTATGTATATTAAACAATTTAAATTCAAGTTTTAAACAATAAGATTTTAATTAAAATTAACCAAGAAAAAAAATCATAAAAAAAACATTTCTTCTATAAATTCTAATACTTATATATTTAAATAACTAATTATGAATATGTAAATTGATTTACTATCATCTTGAAACTTAACCAACAAAAAAAGTGTTGTTTTCTTTGTGACAAGGAGTGATCCGTGATGATAACTTATTAACTTCTCACTGACCTTTGTGTTAAGGAATGGCAATTAATTGCGGCCTAATTGTCATAAAAAAAAACTTCTCAGTTTTTCTTAAATATTAATAGCAAAACTCTTCTGTTTATTGAATTATATATTTAATTTATTCGTTTCATTAAAATCAAAATTATGGTAAATTCATAAGAAAATAAGCGTCTTTCATTTAAATTGCAATTATGTTTGGTTAAATACGAGATGTTGTTATTATAGTCGTATAAACTTAAAATGATGTAACAATCATTAAAATTTGAGGTTAGAAGTTGAGTGTTTTTGTTAGATCTCAATCAAGAATGAATGACAATATCTACTTTGAGTGGTGATGAAGATAAATATGAAATCAATTTTGTTGAATGGTTGAGGATGGTGATTGAAATTGGTATGATTCTTTTTTGAGCATGTTTTTGTTTTTAGGATGAAGCTTCTAAGTAGAGGAAGATTTTTGATGAAGATAGCAAAACATGAATATAAGAAATTTTATTACTTCCCATGAGGTTTGAACCTAAGATTTGACAAACACTAAACCCCATAAAAAACTTACCATTCTACACTTCATAGCTAATAAATGTATATATATATATATATGAGATCTAACTCATAGAAATTTTATATTATTAATATTTAAAATAATTTTTTATTTTATTTATACATTAAACAAAATTAAATGATTTATTTTATTTATACAATTTAATGTTTAAAATTTTCTAAAATCAATAAATATTTTAATATATATAATCAACATTAAAATGAATTGGGAGAGTTGAGAGCTCTGATGGAGACGAGTCGAGTTATCGTGCGCACAGGGTTAGGTTAGGGTTTCTGTAACCCTGCAGTTGCAACTGGCCGCTCTCCGTTTCTCCTCACCGCGTTCGCATCCTCCGTCCTCTTTTCCGCCGTTTACTGTCACCATCCGGTAGTCATGCGACCTAAGGGGATGCGTTTTACCTGAAGCTGCGACTTCGAGCTCTCCTGAGGCGGTTTCTTACACCCTACAACGGACTTTTAACCGCTACATGTCCTATTCTCCGGGATTCCCTGCTCCACACAGCTACACCGTTCCGAGGCGCAGCTAGCCATGGATGATCTGGAGGCCGTTGATTATTCCGCCGACCCACTGGAGGGGGTCTCCATCTGGCGTACCCCGATTTCCAGCTCAGAAGGTATGTATTACGATGACTTCTCCGGGAATTACTCTCAGTTTTCGCTTGGTGAACCGTCTCGATCTCTGTCGGTAGTCCTCCCGGATGAACCTCCCACTTGGCCGGCCCTCTCAACGCCTCCTCACTCTCCGGCGACCCTAGGGTTCGTTACTGGATGCCTTAACCCTAACCCGGGTTTTGACCCTCAGGCAGCTGGCTCTTCCTCCAGATTAACGCAAAACCCTACCCTGGTTCCATCCTCATCCGGCCCTTTGGGTTACCTTGGACCTTCCTCAGGTTGTTTTACCTCCGTACCCCCGCTTTCGGGTCCCCCTTCCGGTGTTGGTCACGATTTCCCTGCCGGTATCCCCGCCTCCCTTCAGACCTCGACGCCATTTCAAACCTCTGCTCCGGCTCCAGGACAACCGCAGAACCCTCCCCATCCTGGCGGCCCCAGAAGGAAATCTAAGTGCTTTAGATCACGAGAGGACGATTATTTCCTCAGACTGGAAGAGGACATACAGTGGGGAGAAGCGATGGACTTTGCAGATCGGGTCTTGGTCGGTCGCATCAGGGGTCGCAACTATTCGGCGGCACGATTGAGGGCATGGGCTACCGAGATTTGGGGTCATCACTTGGTGGATATTCCATTTGTGCAGACTTTTGTGAGGGGATGGTTCGCACTGAGATTCGCGCGTGCAGACCATACCAACTGGGTTCTGTCTTCACACTGGCATTTTGAGCATGCACCTGTGCTTCTAAAGCAATGGACACCTTTGTTTGATCCTGAGACAGAGCAGATAGGGATTGGACCTATTTGGATTCGGCTCCCCGGTCTCCCCCTACAATACTGGTCCGAAGAAATCTTCAAGCGCATCGGTAATGCTCTCGGCACATATATGGGCTACGACAAATCTTATCTCCAGACAGGCATGATGGCTTATGCCAGGATCCTTATATACATGGACACCAGGGGCGGACTTTATGAGCACATTACCATCCAGTGGAGAGACACGGCTCGTCGGCAGATAATTGATTATGAGGGTATCCCATACCGCTGTCGCAGGTGCCACAAAGTTGGGCATCTTTATAAGGATTGCCCTCTCCTCAGAAAATCGAAGAGGAACGATAAGGAAGAGAACACTGTACCTTCTCGGACGGCCCCCCCTGAACATCAACCGGTACAGCCACCTGAGAATCATACGCGCAGTCAAGGTGATGGTGCCCCCCAGGAAGAGCCAAGGAACACAGATGCTGTCATCGATGCAACTACCTCTGCACCGTCCTCAACTACTGAAGCTCCTGTACCATCTATGCCCCCTCCGATGGACCAAGCGGTTACGGGTATGTCAATATCTCCTATTACTTTGACATCTCATGCATCTTGCATTTCATCAGACACATCATACCCTTTACCATCAGTTGTTTCACAAGTTTCACTCACTCACACACATACATCCCTCTCATGCTCGCTCCCTCCCCCTCCCCCGATGGCTCCCCCCCCATTGATCACATCGACATTGGTTACTACCCTGCCATCTCCACGTTACTCCCTCCGCCCGCGGATCAAAGAACGTGGCCCTGATAATGTTGGGCTCGACCCTGTTAGTCCCCCTATTTCTCTCAAGACCTCACGAGGTCGTCCCTCACGCATCTCTAAAGCAAGGCACACTGCGGATGAGGAGGTCGCCCTGGGGCGACATAAACTATCTTTGGGGCCCTTAGAGCAAAGGATGGCCCTCCTCCATCCCCCTCATGAAGATCCTCATCTTTCAACTGTCGAGGGTTTGCTAGTACAGCCAAAAAAATAGCGCTTAGGAGGTTGATTACCTCGGCACATCTGGATATTATTTTTCTGCAAGAGACCCTCTGCCAGGCGGATACCCTTATTCAATCCCTCTCCCCTTGGATCCCGAATTGGACATTTCATGTGCTCGATGCATCAGGGAGGTCCGGTGGCCTGGCAATAGGGGTCTACAACAGGTCAGTAGACATTTGCAATTTTTGGGGAGGCAAAGGTTTCATCGGCCTTGACATATTTGCACATTCTATCGAGAGGGAACTCCACATCATTAATGTCTATGGACCCTGCTCCGATCGAGCTATATTCTGGAGATCCCTTCTTGGATCTGAACTACTTCGGGCGGACAACATTATATTGGGAGGGGATTTAAATTTCTCCCTGGGTTATTGTGAATCCTGGGGGCACATGGCACAAGTCGATTCACTCGCTGATACCATCTCCTCCCTATTAGAGGACCACCACTGGGTGGACATCCCTACTGCTCGACTTCAATATACCTGGTCAAATAATAGGAGTGGAGAACAGAGTTTGGCCAGAAGACTCGATCGTTACCTTATCAAGGAACATTTATACAATGTTCTTCCCAGAACTCGACAATGGGTAGGATCGGGTGGGTTATCCGACCACAGGCCAATCTACCTAGAAGCAGATAGCCTCTCTCACAAAATCAAGAGCCCTTTCAAATTCAATGCAACTTGGCTTCAAGACCCCTCATACATTCAGCTGGTCCATGAATACTGGCAGAACAACCCCCTCCGGGATGATGAGGAACTCTCTGCTGGATTTGTGAGGAAGCTTTCAGACCTTAAGCAGATTACAAAAAATTGGGCTCACCAGAAGCGGATCCGGGATGACCACACCCTCACTGAGGCGGAAAGGGTCATCGCTGAATATGAAAATTCGACATCAGGGACTTTCAATACTCAAGAGAATAAGGAACAGTTTAACCTACTACTAGCCAGGCGCTCTCAGATATTGAAGGAAAGAGAAGAAAGTTGGAGACTGAGGAGCAGGGCTATTTGGCTCACTGAGGGAGACAACAACACAAAATTTTATCATAAGTTTGCCAATGGTCATAAAGCCATCAACACAATCTGGGAATTAAAGGACAACCGTGGCCATACCATTTCATCCCAGCAGAACCTGGCCAGGCTTGCCACCGAGCACTTTAGAAGTATATACAAGGCACCGGGGAACATTAACATCCTGGAGATCATGAGAGTGGCTGAACTATTCCCTAGATATGTGGATCCGGATATGTCGGAAGAGATACAGAAGGAGGTGACCATGGAAGAACTGGAAGCCACATTGAAATGGTTCAAGAAGGACAAGAGCCCCGGCCCTGATGGATGGACCATTGAATTCTATATCGCTTTCTTTGACATCCTGGGCCATGACTTATTGAACATCGTGGAGGACAGCAGGAGAAGGGGTAGAATATCTTCTGCTATCAAATCCACCTTCATCGCTCTCATACCTAAGACCGATGACCCGATCACTTTTGATGATTTTCGCCCCATATCACTCTGCAATTGCCTCTATAAGATCATTGCAAAGATTATTGCCAACCGGCTCAAGCCCATCCTCTCACAACACATATCATCTGAGCAATTTGCCTTCCTGCATCATCGACAGATACATGAAGCCATTGCTACTGCTCAAGAACTCATGCACTCTCTACAGATCAAAAAGCAGAAAGGAATGATCCTCAAAGTAGACCTCTCTAAGGCTTTTGACAGAACAGACTGGTTATACCTTAGGTTGCTGCTCACTCATCTTGAGTTCCCATATGAATTCATCAAATGGACGATGAGCTGCATCACTGATGTATCCTACAGTGTTTTACTCAACGGAGAAGCTACACCTTTCTTCACGGCTGAAAGAGGACTCAGGCAGGGATGTCCTCTCTCACCTCTGCTTTTTCTCCTTATTATGGAAGGTCTGAGTAGGATCATCATATCCACCAGAGATCGGCACCATCTGACTGGCATCAAAATCGTGGACAATCTCTTCCTCACTCATCTATTATTCGTTGATGATATTCTTATCTTCTTGAATGGCAGCATCAGTGACTCCACCTCACTTCAGAACTCCTTCCATCTTTTCCAACAGGCCACTAGGATGCAGATCAACAACCAAAAGTCTACTATCACATTGGTTGGATGCACGATACATGAGATCACCTATGCCTCTCAACGCTTCCCTTTTGTCACCTCCAACCTAACTGATGGGATAAAGTACCTTGGTTTTCGACTGAAACCATCTGGCTATAAAATTGCAGACTGGTTATGGCTCGTTACCAAGGTGGAGAAAAGGCTACAGGTTTGGTACCATCGTTACCTCTCGCGGGCTGGCAGACTTGTACTCATCAAAGCAGTGATAGAAGCCACACCTGTCTACTGGATGGCCCTTGCTTGGATTCCAAGGGGTATACTAAACAGACTCCAGAGCATATGCTGTAGATTCCTTTGGAAAGGACACCAGCCGGGACGGTTATTTGCATGGGTAAAATGGGACACCATATCCAAGCCGAAAAGATGGGGTGGTTGGGGCATAAAGAGACTGGCCATTTTCTCTAAGGCTCTGGCTGCCAAACTCGGTTGGCGACTTCTCACATCAGACAATCTCTGGACAAGGGTGGCATATGCAAAATACATTAAGCCCCAATCCGTTTTAGATTGGATATGCTCAAGACATGGAAACATACAACAAATCTCCAACATCTGGAAAGCAGTCATTGACACCATACCTCTGCTACGAGAGGGGCTCACATGGCGTATTAAAGAAGGGAATGTTGTACGTGTTGGGGTGGAACCTTGGGTCGGATGTGGGAACACCCATAGATTACCAGCTGACCTCATCCGACATCTTCATGACAGAGGCATAACTCATATCAAACATATTGGTGATCAAGCTAACTCCTCATTCCTCCAGCAGGCTTGGTTATCTGCCAGAACACTAGACCTGCCCGATCATTGGATTAACGCATGGGAAGAGTATACTGCTGCCCTCACACAAGCTCAGATCAGACTTACTGAGGGTCCCGATGAGATCATCTGGGCATTTGCAAAACATGGTTTGTACACTCCAAAGCTGGGATACCTCAGGCTCATGGAACCTTACAAACCCCCCGACATACAACCCACCTGGAAGACAATCTGGAAGCTCAAGGCAGCACCTCGGACGAGACTTCTGATGTGGAATATTATATTTGATAAAATACCCACAGGCTCTAATCTCATGAAGAGATCCTTCTATGGACCTTTCCGCTGCCACCTCTGTCTTACTGCCGAAGAGAGTACCGAACACCTGTTTCTAACATGCTGCTCTGCCCAATCATTTTGGCGATCTCTAAATACTCATATTCCGCTCTTGAAAGACTGGCACGGGAATAACCTCTTGGAGGCATGGTCTAATTGGTGCCTTGAGCATACAGGAAAGGCTATAAACCTGCCTCTGCTGGCATGCTGGGCTATATGGATTGCCCGTAACCAGTCTATCTTTAATCTCAAAGAGCCTCACTGGCCCTCGATCATTCTACATACAGTCTCAGATTACAATATGATACCTGAAGAGGACCACTCCAACCCGCCGAGAATTCTTAGACCAGTTCCCATTGATAAATCAAAACCTTGGGCATTTTTTGATGGCTCGGCACAAGATGATGGATGCGGGGGTGGAGCTATACTCCATCTCGATGACAGACATTGCTACAAGATCCAAATCAACCTAGGCAGAGGCACTAATAACTTCGCAGAATTAAGCACTGCCAAACACATAATACACTTTGCTATCTTAAAACACTGCAGACACTTACAGATATTTGGTGACTCTAAAATTGTTTGCAATTGGCTCAATAATGCATCACATTGTCATGCCTTTTCTTTGAGACATATTCTTGATGAAGCAAAGAGATTGATTACTTCTTTTGACACTTTTGTCTGTCATCACATCTACAGGGAGCAAAACTCCATTGCAGATCAGCTCTCCAAAGAGGCAGCGCACAGAATAGGTGAAGACTGGTGGGTCCAAGAGGAAGTTGACGGCACATTTTATCAGTATTATCACCGACCCTTTGAGGAACAGTTGGAATGATGGGCTATTAAGCCAATCCATACACAATTTTGTTTTTTATAGCATGTATATAGACTGTTAGCAGCAGAATCAGTACATCTTTTTTATTTTCAGCAGTATATATTTGCTCTCTGCGAAGAGCCAGACATAATTTTGAACACAGTTGACATTTCTTGGAATGCTCCCTGCGTGGAGATAACTTGTTTATACCTTTCAGCAGTTAGAATGAACTCGACAGGATAGAGCCTGCATATGAATATGCTTCGGCATCTGCAAAATGTAATTTTCTTAATCATAATGAAAATTACGACTTTTTCCCAGGGGAAAAACATTAAAATGAATTTTGATTTTTTTTTATAATAATAAAAAGCTGGTAAAGTGTCATTTTTTTCATTACTACAATGTAGAATAGAGTGTTAAATCTAAACCATGTATCTTATGTGTTATTTTTAGTTTAAAGTTTTGTATTTTAATTTGTTAGGGGAAGATTCATTTCCGGTCTCTTTGGATTTGGAATGGAACAACTTCAAATATTTTTGATTCACAATGAATATGTGGAAATTAAATAACTAAAATGAAAGGAGAGGTAGAGTGTTATTTCTTTAAAAAAAACATGTCCGTAGACAATGTTCGGTTTTGTAATGTATGATCAATTTATGCATCCAAACATGTTTTTGGAGATTATGGAGAAGTTATCTGGAAGAGCTTGTGCATGTTTGGAGATTATGGAGAAGTTATCTAGAAGAGCTTGTGCATGTATTGTGAAAGGTTGTGGTTGTTGTAATAAAAGAAAATTATTCTTGTTAATTAAAGATTGTGTGGATCAAGAAAAAAATGTCTTGAAAGGGAAAATCAAAGTATAGATGTGTGAAAACTCTTAAGGGTTTTGGTCCAAGGCATGTGTTTTTCTAGGAAGTTGTAAAATCTGATGTTCAGGTAGATATGTTGCACAAGAGCACACATTGTTGTAAGGCATTAAGAGTTTACTTAGGCATATATGCAGTGTAGTGGTGTATGAAGTCTTCAAGTTGTGGGATGGACCACTTGGAGAGGTACCAAGTGGCAGGTGTACTGGTATCCTAGCTTAGGGGGAATGTGAGATCTTAGGTGAGATGGTTAATGATTGGGACTCGATCAATCTCCTGGAGTCAAGTTTAAGGGGGGGATTTTTAGGTTGGATCAGGGAAACTTGACTGTGTTAAGTTATCGATGATTTTCCAGCTCGAGGTAGATGACACCCATGGTTTTGCCCATGGTATTTATCTTTGATGTAGGCTAATTATAGGCCAACAAATTCCATGATTATTTGTTTTGTTGGCTAGTGGGATCAAGCAACAATGTCTTTAGACACCATGACTCAGTGCTCTATGATACTAACATATTTTTGTTTCAAAATTTATATCAAAATTTTGTAATTTTCTACCTTTATTTAGTTTTTTTCCATAAAAAATTGAGATACATTTAAATAGCAAATAATATGCATCTTGTATCAATATATTAAATATTGTTTAGATTGAAATATCAACAGTTGGATCTAAATGTTGTATACCCAAATATATATCCAACAATGGATATGGCAGCTTATAAAATATCTAATGCATTTTTGCAAAGGTGCATTGTCAATTTGATTTTTTTTAGATATGGTTTTTACAAAAATTCTAGTTTTTAGAACAATGCCAATTTTGTGCACTTGGATATGGTATTTGATCATAACAAAAAAATTGCAAAATTGCCTTGCAATGGACATGAATCCTTCTTTCTTATTCAATCTCAATTGTTTATTCAATTGGCACTAAGAATATGTGGGAGTGTGATCTTTGTGGCAAATTTTGACCACAAATTCCCATGCCATTTAGTTACTATATGAATATCAAAGTCAATGCATTGATATATCCCTTACAAAATTGATTTCCAAGATTAAAAAATAATTCTAGCACAAAATATAGTGCAATAAATCCCTATTCTAGTTATCAAAGAGGCCTATATGAAGGATTCAATTATAAATCTTCATATTTGAAAATTTATATTTCTTGATAAGTAACAAGTGCATGTTGGACATTGGATAAACCAATGCTCCCAGTGCGTTTCGCGACATGGACTAACCGCCTCTCGTGGATACTTCTCTCCGACGATGCAATCATTGGCTAACACCTACAGGTTTTGGTCTAATGACAAGCGTGATTCCCAACAAGTGGTATCAGAGCATAGTTCATGAGATCGATACACACCCAACTCACATTGGGGGAGAGATTGTTGGACATTGGATAAACCAATGCTCCCTGTGTGTTTCGACATGGACTAACCACCTCTCGTGGATCCTTATCTCTTGCAATTCGATCGTTGACTAACACCTACGGGTTTTGGTCTATAGACAATCGTGATTCCCAACAGTGTATGTAGGTTTATTCTCCCTTTGTTAAGGCTTTTGATGAAGCAAGTGAAGAATGGGAAAATTTTGTTCACTAGTTCTAAGCATAATAGAATTTGTTTTTCTAAACATAATAATTCACTAGTTTAGCTTTATAACAAAACAAAACAAAAAAATTGCTAGGGCAAAAGTGATGCTGCTGGAATTCTATGTTGTGGCAGCTAGGGTTCAAACCTAGTCAACTGCTTCCTTCCCTCTCACAGTGTTTTGCAAATTTTGAATCCTTGGATTCCATAGCACTCATATTCTAGATATCTCCTACTTATACGTATTTTGCCTCGCTCCAAACCTTAATCTTGTGTTCCTTGGCGGCTAGAATCATGTACTCACTCTGAGTTATGGGGAAGAGCATGCCTTCACCATGGAAACATGCTTTTACTCATCCCCCACTCTACAATCTACATAGGAGGCTTATATCATTCAACAATCTCTATAGAGGTTTCTCCTCTAGATCTTAGTAATGACGCCAAATTGCAAAAGTATATAAATTTTTCAGAGCTCAAGATTGATCCTCCTAAAAATCAAGGATTTTTAGCAGTAAATCAAGTGAAGATGGATAGTGGGTTGAAGGTTTCTGGCACCTTAGTGAAAGTTGATAATCCAAATGCTTCTTGAGAGAATTCTTTTGGAAAAAAGACTTCTGGGGCTGATCATGCAATACTGGACAAGGGCAGGAATTGTGCTTCCAAGTTTATAACCTCTGCGTGTGTTTCTCCAGAAAACAAGTTCAGAAAAGCTCCCTCTTGGGTTGATCAGGTAGATGTGGAAGAGTATTCATTAGGTCAAAAGAATGAAACTACCCATAGAGATCAATAAAAGAATGGGGACATGTTATATTCATTAGGAAACTTTGCTTGGATCTAAGTGGAAAAAATGATGAAAAACTCTCTAATGCTAACGAGAAGCCATTCAAATTTAAAATGACATTAAGTAGAAAATGGGATTCAGTTGGAATGGGAACAAATATTTTGTCTTGTGCAGTTCTCTTGTAAGGATCTAGGTTGAGCTTGCATGCTGAATCCCAAATCTTCCGGGAATTTTGGAAGCTCTTGTTCTTAGAAGAATTATTACATCGAATCCCATCTTCAATACTCATTTCTTGTAATAAATACAAAAACAATGAATTTTCCTTTTTGTAGTGAAACGTATGTCAATGGTGTTCAAATTGAAAATATCACTACTCTAATATTTCTCTATATTCATTTTTATGTTTACCCATATAGATCCATTTTAAATATGAATCTAACATGAGATGAGAGGGATCCAATTTCTTCACGTGCAATATTTTTTATGAGCCGACATTATTTAAATGTTTTGTATAGTTATTTAATTTTTTAATTTTAGATTTTTAAAAAAAAATATTTTGGCCGACATGAGCAAAATTTCAACCTTAATGACGGACGGACAGCGTTACACATCATACTAGATTGTAAATGAGCCTCTCGACTCAACAAGTGAAGAATGGGACAATTTTTTTCACTAGTTCTAAGCATAATATAATTAGCTTTTCTAAACATAATAGTTCACTAGTTTAGCTTTATAACAACATTTTTTTTTAATTGCTAGGGTAAAAGTGATGTTGTTGGAATTCTATGTTGCCACAACTAGGGTTTGGACCTAATCAACTGCTTCCTTCCCTCTCACAGTGTTTTGCAAATGGTGGATTTCCTAGATTCCATAGAACTCAAATTCTCAATCTCTCCTACGTTTATGTATTTTTCCTCACTCCAAACCTTAGTCTTGTGTTCCTTGACGACTAGAATCATGTACTCACTCTGAGTTATGGGGAAGAGCATGCCTTTCACCATGGAAACATGCTTTTACTCATCCCCCACTCTACAATCTACATAGGAGGTTTATATCATTCTACAATCTCTAAGGAGGTTTCTCCTCTAGATCTTAGTAATGACGCCAAATTGCAAAAGGATATAAAATTTTAGAGTTCAAGATTGATCCTCCTAAAAATTAAGGAATTTTAGTAGTAAATCAAGTGAAGATGGATAGCAGTGTGGAGGTTTCTGACACCTTAGTGAAAGTTGGTAATCCAAATGCTTCTTCAGAGAATTCTTTTGCAAAAAAGACTTTTGGAGCTAATAATTCAATATTGGACAAGGGCAGGAATTGTGCTTCAAAGTTTATAACCTTTGAGTGTGTTTCTCCATAAAACAAGTTTGAAAAAGCTCCTTCGTGGGCTGATCAGGTAGATGTGGAAGAGTCTTCATTGGGTCAAAAGAATGAAACTGCCAGTAGAGATCAATAAAAGAATTGTGACATGTTAAATTCATCAGGAAACTTGGGTTGGATCCAAGTGGAAAAAAATGAAAAACTCTTCAATGCTAACGAGAAGCCATTCAAAGTTAAAATGACATTAAGCTGAAAATGGGATGCAAATACATCTAGATTTTAAGGGCCTTTTGGAAAATTTTCAGTGGGAATGGGAACAAATATTTTGTCTTGTGGAGTTCTCTTGTAAGGATTTAGGTTGAGCTTGCGTGCTCAATCCAAAATCTTTAAAGAATTTTGGAAGCTCTTGTTCTTAGAAGAATTGTAATGTTGGATCTTATTTTTATTAATATAATCTTCAATACCTATTTCTTGTAATAAATACAAAAAATTTAAATACGGATCTAACATAAGCTGAGAGAGATCCAATTTCTTCATGTGCAAATTTTTTTATGAGCCGATATTATTTAAATGTTTTGTATAGTTATTTATTTAGATTTTAAATTTTTATTTTGGCAAACATGAGCAAAATTTCAACTTTGATAACAAATAGACAATGTTACACATCATACTTGACGCTGTAAAATAAGTTTCTCGGCTCAATAAAAAATTTATTTCTAATAAATCTACTAAACCAAAATTCATTTCCAATAAATCTACTAAACCAAAAATAGTTATGGAAACTAAATAAATTGTCTAAATTAATTTCTATCAAAATCGCTCTTTGGAATTTTAATTACTCATTAAAATTTATGCCTGAACACTTAATGGAATTTACGATTTCAAATATTTTTAATAAATCATTAGTGACGTTTCAAAATTTTCATCTCTGCCGAATAATTTAAAATGCAAAAAAAACACGTTATGTGAAGGTCAAATTCCAAGCCCCGTGTGGGGTCCACACGGTTAATGTTCTGTAACGAATTTTTCCCTTTGCGTATGGGGTCCACACGATTGATGATCCCCATCAAAATTTTCTCTTTGCGTGTGGGGTCCTCGATGGTTTAACTTTCAAGCTTTTTTTCTCAGGCATTAGCCTTCACTATAGTCTCATCACGCGGGGTTTAAGTTTCATGTTTTTTTTCCCAGAATTAGCTTTCACTGTACTCTCGTTTCCGAGGGTCCACAAGGGTTTAACTTTTATGCTTTATCCTGAGAATTAATTTTTGACTTTGATCTCTTTGCGTGTGGGGGTTTACAATGATTTAATTTCATTGTAATCCAATGAGATTGCATGGAAATTTAGATTATGTTTTGAAAAAAATTTACGGGGATTTTTGTAAATTCAAGTAAAAGTTGTCAAACTTCATAATTTTAGGTGTTTTAGTAGTTTTTGATGGTGCTGAATTTATTTCCACCACCAAAAACATGATTCAAACACTGTCTTTACGAGATTTTTTGAACCAACCACTTTTAGCCGTCCGCGATTCCTTCCAGAGACGACTCCTTTAATTTCATGCAGGCTTGGATTTTAGAATTTGATGTTCCACAAATTTTTTTTAAAGGTATTTTACGTTCAATGAAAATTTTGAAACCTCCATTAGATAGGTAAAATTTAAAGACGTACTTTAATCTATAAATGAAATGAAATAATTTTCTCATTGGAATTCACTAAAATATGGCAATATAATTTTAAGATTTTTTGTTGTTTAAAATATATTTTCGAAAATACAAATGCATTTAAGATTCTGAAGAAACCTTAGGCACTAATATTATGTATATTAAACAATTTAAACTCAAGTTTTTAAAAAATAAAATTTTGATTAAAATTAACCAATAAAATGATCATGATTTTATCTATAAATTTTAACACTTATATATTTAAATAAATAATTATAAATACGTAAATTGATTTACAATCATCTCGAGACTTAACCAACAAGATCCGTGATGATAACTTATTAACTTCTCAATGGCTTTTGTGTTAAGGAATGGCCATTAATTGCGGCCTAATTGTCATTTAAAAAAAAATGAAGTTTTTTTAAATATTAATAGCAAAACTCTTCTGTTTATTGAATTATATATTTGATTTATTTGTTTCATTAAAATCAAAATTATGGTAAATTCATAAGAAAATAAACGTCTTTCATTTAAATTGCAACTATGTTTGGTTAAATATGAGATGTTGTTATTACAGTCGTATAAACTTAAAATGATGTAACCATCATTAAATTTTGACTTGACCGTCTGAACCAATTTGAAATTCCAAGGCTGCTTGAAATTAAGGTTGCTTTCATGGGTTTTAAGAGTGAATTTTCATATTACTTTCTTGCATGGAATGAACTTTGACACTTATCTTCCACTCAAAAGGTATGCTTGACACCACCATTCAAGGGGTGTGGCATGAAGGAGACTAGATGCAAACACCGACAACATGTTGCGCATGGTGAAACGTTGAACCTTATGAAATGCTTTACTATAAAGTAGGCATGGAATTAACGTTCCATTAATTCACATCATTTTCTCCACATTTAACAATTTTTGGTTGTTGGTCGATCTATGGATGAAATGTCATCCTTATTTTTAATTTGGTGTCTATTATTCTTCACAAACTCATCTAAAACTCTTTAAGAAAGTGAGAGTCACAATTAATCACAATGGATGTGGGCAACTCAAAATGGACCCGCACAAATTAGAAAAAGAGATGAGCAATCTGCTCTGCAGTGACTTGCTTTTTACAAGGTATTGAGACACAAATTTTTCTCAATCAATCCACTACGACACACAAGTAGCCATGACTTCTCTTAGACAAAGGAAAACCGCCTACAAAATCCATTGACACACTTTCCCATGGACAACTTGGAACAAGGATTGGTGTGTAGAGCCCCAATTCTATATTAGTGGGTTTGTTGACTGAACACAACACACATCCCTTTGCATATTGAGTCACAATATTTTTCATGTGAGGCCAATAACACAACCTCTGCAAATGACACAAAGTTTTTCCTATGCCCAAATGACCTAAAACAAGATAGGTATATGCCTCTCTGATTACATGTATTCTTTCATTGGTGGGGATACAAAGTTTGCCAAGGTGGTATAACAACTTTCCCTGTAAATGGTAATTGGAAAAAGAAGAAAGGAGATTACCTAAGTTTTTGCCGTCTTTCTACAACTTTCTCTCCCACCATACGAGAGCGGTGCCATTCAGCCGAAGAGATGCTAATTGGATCTTGGCCTCATCTTCCTCGATCTGCTGAATTTGACAACAAAGCTCGATCTGTCTAATCCAATTGTTTAGTTTTTATGCATTACATTCTCCATTATATGTGGGCAAATCAAACTTTACATCTAGCTTAAAAAACAACCTCTTAGATGTATTCATATGATGTCTGTTAGAGTGATGAGAAGAAGAAGAATAATAATTGTCACTAGAGGATGGAAAGGGTGGTTCAAGAGGCTCTCCTCTTCCACCTTCATGATTTACCGATGCATGGTCATCCGGTTCTTTCTTCTCATGCTTGATTGTCTTCTCATATTCTGGAAACAACTTGTTAACTTTCTCTACCATTGTGAAGAAGATCTTGTGATAATTTCTCTCTTCCTCCATTCGAGCTTCCTCATCTGCCATGTTCCGTCTTCGTGGTGTACACCCTGCTTCGTGATCAAAGGATTTAAGTTTTCCTTCTCCTCTTTGGAGCTTGTTCCTGGTTAGCATTCACTCATACAACTCGCATCAAGAATACCTTCTCTGATACCAAACTTGATCTAGATCTTTTAACTTCAAAGATGCATACAAAATTGCATAGAAAAGAGCATGTAACCAAGTAACTTAAACACATGAAAAAGAAGTGGGAATCATAAAACAACCATGAGATTAAAGGCACACAAATGATTTGATTATAGAGTTCACCTGATGTGGGCTACGTCTTCAGGCCCTGCTCAAAGTGGGGATGCCTTCTTTCATTCAATGGCAGCAAAGAAATGAATTACAATCAACTTTACATAAATGACCCTTATACCTCCAATCTCGGTCATGGACAAAAAAATGCAGAGCTCAGATGCAAAATGGATATCACCATTATATTCGTGGTGTGGAAACGTGTAAAAATTATAATAAACTTGTCCCATTCTGAAACTGATACTTCTGGACCACAAAGGAATCTTCTCAACATCAACAAAGATGCCCTGTTTGGATTTCCGCCTTCTATACTCGCTCTTGGTTCCGCACCCAGATCTCGCTCTACTCCTCCGCCCCCGGATGAATGAGTTTTTGGGGTTTAAATAAAAAAGGTAGGTGGAAATACCAATGTTGGGTCATTGTCTTGTTGTTGGTGGTATTTGAGTTAAGGCTTTTGGTTGGGGTGGACTGGTTTCAAAACCCGACACACCCCCAAATGTTTTGGTCATAGTTCAAATATGGTGGCATATTGTTGTCGGTTTCGGAAAGTTATGCTATGGTCACATTTTTGGTTGGTGGTTTATTATTTGGAGTCGTCGTTAGAGGGGCGACCCACATGGGCCGGGCGGGTTCGACCCCCGCTGACCCCCTCCTAGTGTGTAACCGTTAGCACTTGGTTGTGGGCGTGGTCCGGATCACCTGCGGCCCCAACCCACTACATTTTGATTATATATATATATATATATATATATATATATATATATATATCATGTCGTTGGGGGGTGGCGGGGTTGGTGCCCTGTCACCCCAAAATTTTTATTTATTTATTTTTTTTTTTAATATATATAGGACCAAAATTTTCTGTTGAGTTTTAAGGGTCACTAGGAAAATTAACCAGGTGACAAATTCACCCATTCCGGTGATCGGATTCCGTGCACCGAGAGTTTTCCAAATTGTTGCCTTGTTAGGGACTGACACTTGGCTTAGTTTTCCCAGAACTTTGACCGGCTATATCTTGAGCACATGAACTCGGATTTGAATGTCGTTCACGCTGTTGGAATCAAGGCGATGATCACTACGATCTGTTCCTAGTTTCAATTCCATTTGATGACATTGATTTTTGAGTTATTTCAAGGTCCCTTCTATTTCTGGAGCCACCCAAATCATACACTAACATATTTTTGTTTCAAAATTTATATCAAAATTTTGTAATTTTCTACCTTTATTTAGTTTTTTTCCATAAAAATTTGAGATACATTTAAATAGTAAATAATATGTATCTTGTAGCAATATATTAAATATTATTTAGATTGAAATATAAACAGTTGGATCTAAATGTTGTATACCCATATATATATACAACAATGCATATGCCAACTTATAAAATATCTAATGCATTTTTGCAAAGGTGCATTGTGAATTAAATTTTTTTAAATATGGTGTTTACAACAATGCCAATTTTTAGAACAATGCTAATTTTGTGCACTTGGATATGATATTTGATCATAACAAAAAAATCGCAAAATTGCTTTCAATGGACATGAATCCTTCTTTCATATTCAATACCAATTGTTTATTCAATTGGCACTAAGAATATGTGGGGGTCTGATCTTTGTGGCAAATTTTGACCATAAATTTCCATGTGATTGCATCTAGTTGCTAGATGAATATCAAAGTCAGTGCATTGATATAACCCTTACAAAATTGATTTCCAAGATTATAAAATAATTCTAACACAAAATATAATACAATAAAGCTCTATTCTAGTTATCAACGAGGTTTATAAGAAGGATTCAATTATAAATCTTCATATTTGAAAATATATATTTCCTGATAAGTGCAACAAGTGCATGTAGGTTCATTCTCCCTTTGTTAAGGCTTTTGATGAAGCAAGTGAAGAATGGGATAATTTTGTTCACTAGTTCTAAGCATAATAGAATTAGATTTTCTAAACATAATAGTTCACTAGTTTAGTGTGATGCTACTGGAATACTATGTTGCGGCAGCTAGGGTTCGACCTTAGTCAACTGCTTCCTTCCCTCTCACAATGTTTTGCAAACGGTGGATTTCTTGGATTCCACGACGATCCAATTCTCGTTCTCTCCAACCCCTATGTCTTTTGCCTCACTCCAAACCTTAGTCTTGTATTCCTCGACGACTAGAATCATGTACTCACTCTCAGTTATGGGGAAGAGCATGCCTTTCACCATGGAAAAAGGCTTTTTCTCATCCTCCACTCTATAATCTACAGAGGAGGTTTATATCATTCTACAATCTCTAAGGAGGTTTCTCTTCTTGATTAGTAATGAGGCCAAATTTCAAAAGGATATAAAACTTTTAAAGCTCAAGATTGATCCTCCTAAAAATCAAGGAATTTTAGTAGTAAAAAGTGAAGATGGATAGCGGTGTGGAGGTTTTTGACACCTTAGTGAAAGTTGGTAATCCAAATGCTTCTTTAGAGAATTCTTTTAGAAAAAAGGCTTTTGGAGCTAATAATTCAATATTGGACAAGGGCAGGAATTGTACTTCAAAGTTTATAACCTCTAAGTGTGTTTCTCGAGAAAACAAGTTCGAAAAAGCTCCTTCTTGGGCTGATTAGGTAGATGTGGAAGAATCTTCATTGGGTCAAAAGAATGAAACTGCCAGTAGAGATCGATAAAAGAATGGTGACATGTTAAATTCATCGGGAAACTTGGGTTGGATCCAAGTGGAAAAAAAATGAAAAACTCTCCAATGGTAACGAGAAGTCATTTAAAGTTAAAATGACATTAAGTTGAAAATGAGATACAAATACATCTAGATTTTAAGGGTCTTTTGGAAAATTTTCTGTTAGAATGGGAACACATTGTTTGTATTGTGGAGTTCTCTCGTAAAGATTTAGGTTGATCTTGTGTGCTCAATCCCAAATCTTAAAAAAAATTGTAACTCTTGTTTTAAAAAAAATTACAACCCAAATCCCATCTTTATTAATATAATCTTCAACACCATCTGTTTGTAATAAATAAAAAACAATAATTTTTCTTTAAATAAAACATATTTCTATAATATTCCATTAGAAAATATCAATGCTCCAATCTATCTCTACATTCATTTTTATGTTTTTAAAAATTTCATTTCCAATAAATCTTCTAAACCACAAATAGAAATAGAAATAGTTGTTACAACTAAATTAAATTTCTAAATTAATTTCTATCTAATCACTCTTTAGAATTTAAATTAGTCAATAAAATTTATGACTGACAACATAAATACTTACCAGTGGTATTTACGATTTCAAATAATTTTTAATAAATCATTTGTGATGTTTCAAAGTTTTCATCTGTGTCAAATAATTTAAAATGCAAAAATAACGTTACGTTGAAGGTCAAATTCCAAGCCCCGTGTGGGGTCCACACGATTAATTGTCTAAAACGAATCTTTCTTTTTTGGCGTGTGGGGTCCACACGATTGATGTTCTCATCGCGCGGGGTTAAAGTTTTTTGTTTTTTCTTCGCCATAATTAGCTGTCACTTACTCTCGTTGCCGAGGGTCCACAAGTTTAACTTTTATGCATTAACTTTTGGGCAGCGCCTAACCAGCCATATATCAAGTATTAAATGCACCCGGAGATGCACGCGAGATAATCCATTAACACACAAATTTGAAAACTCTTCACTAAATCAAAAAGGCATTTTGCGTATTAACTGGCTATGTCGCGTGCATCTCCGGGTGCATTTAATACTTGATATATGGCTGGTTAGGCTTGGCGCAACTTTTGACTCTGCTCTCTTTGCGTGTGGGGTCCACAATGATTTCTTTTCATGCAAGACTGGAATTTGAAATTTGATAATACATTTCCAGAGGTGTATTGTGGCTATGCATGTGTGAAAAGCTGAACCTCATGAAATGGCCAACTGTAAAAGGAGACATGGAATTGACGTTCCACTAACTCATGTCATTTTCTTCACATTTATCTTCTTTCTGTATGTGTTCATGAAATGGCCAACTGTAAAAAGAGACATGGAATTGACGTTCCACTAACTCACGTCATTTTCTCCACATTTATCTTCTTTCTGTATGTGTTCATGAAATGGCCAACTGTAAAAGGAGACATGGAATTGACGTTCCACTAACTCACGTCATTTTCTCCACATTTATCTTCTTTCTGTATGTGTTCATGAAATGGCCAACTGTAAAAGGAGACATGGAATTGACGTTCCACTAACTCACGTCATTTTCTCCACATTTATCTTCTTTTTGTATGTGTTCATGAAATGGCCAACTGTAAAAGGAGACATGGAATTGACGTTCCACTAACTCACGTCATTTTCTCCACATTTATCTTCTTTCTGTATGTGTTCATGAATGGCCAACTGTAAAAAGAGACATGGAATTGACGTTCCACTAACTCACGTCATTTTCTCCACATTTATCTTCTTTCTTTATGTGTTCAAGCCCACAAAACGCTCACCTCCCAACCCCTGTAACCAACCCATACCCATACCATTTTCCTGGGCTATATAAATATTTCTATAAAGTTGTTTAAAAATATTAAATAATTATAAGCTATAAATTAAATACAATAATTTGAAATGTATAAAGCATTTTCCTGGCCTATATAAATATTTTATAAAATTGCTTAAAAAACATTTCTCAATAATATTATTAAAATACTTTAAAAAAATAATAATAATTATAAATTAATTACAATCATTTGAAATATATAAAAATATAACATATTAAGATGTGAAGGCATAATTATTAGTGGTTCCAACATTTATACAAACTTTATCAACGTCCAACACTAATAATAATGATACAAATGTATTAAACCACATTCAACTTAACTTATTTCTATTCAAACCCCTCTATCAAGCAATTAATAATCATAATTTCATTATTTTACATTTAAGTGCAATTTTGCAATGGAGGTAAGTTATTTGGTTGCGGATGTAATTTATTTTTGCCCTTCTTTAGTAGTTTAAAAAGAATTGAAGGTTTTTGGGCCATCTTTATTGCTTTCAAAAAGAACTGAATTATAACAGTTTTATTTGAATTCAATTTATGTGAAGTGCTTAATTATTAAAAGAGAATGAGGTCTCACGTTCTCTCTATTTCTTATTTGAGAATGTAGCATTTATAAATGTTGTGGAGAAGAATGAGGGCTTTAATGTTTTCATTTTAAAAGAGTTAAAAGTTTCTTTATGTGAGAGTGTCTTCTTTCAACGTACACTGATTGGGTTTAATTGTTTTAAAGTTTCGGAGAAATTTTTATATATTGAAATTTAAGGGTTTAATTGTTTTAAAGTTTCGTAGAAATTTTGATATATTAAAATTAAAAAAAAAAAAGTGAATAGAGAGTATATGTTTTGAAAAGTTTTGTGAACACTTTTATGTTTTAAAATTTTAAAAGTATTTAAAAAAAAGTGAGTACAGAGTATATTTCTCATACTTATTTTCTAATAAGTATGAGAAATGAGTTACATAATAATTTTATATAGAGTTATATGTATAATCAAATTTTATTTTTTTTAAATATATATTTTTTGATTAATTTCGTTTAAATTATAGGAGAGATTTTTAAAAATCATAAGTTTAAGTTGTTTAATTTGCAGAGATAGAGTGAGTCTAGGGCTAGTTTTTTAAGGTGTTAAATCCATTTATGCATTAAAAAGTGCATTTAAAACCATAAAAAATCACAATCTTACTAAAAATTATATTGCCCATTTCGGCCAAAAAGTCGTTTATCTATTAGTTAAAACACACACATATTCACTTACTTTTTGTGGGGTTTAGTCTTTGTCAAATCTTAGGTTCAAACCTCATGGGAAGTAATAAATTTGTTATATTCATGTTTTGCTATCTTCATCGAAACTCTTTCTCTACTTAGAAATGTTAGGTAAACTTGACTCCGGATAGAGTCAAAGTTGAACAGGGTTATCAATAGTGGTTTTGGGCAGATGGTATATTGTACCCATGGTATTGCATGTAATGGAGCCTTTTCTCTACTTAGAAATGTTACATAAACTTGACTTGCGATAGAGTCAAAGTTGACCAGGTAGTCATAGTGGTTTTGGGCACATGGTATAGTGTACCCATGGTATTACTGCCCATGGTATTGCATGTAATGGAGCCTTTTCTCTACTTAGAAATGCTAGGTAAACTTGAGTCGAGATAGAGTCAAAGTTGACCAGGTAATCAATAGTGGTTTTTGGCACATGGTATAGTATACCCATGCTATATTTTGGCCTGAACAAAAAATATACACATATTTTCTCTTGGAACCCAAAACCGAGAAAAAACATATTGATGTTTCATTATATTCCTTTCAATGTTATAGTACATTATATACATGCCGAAGTATTCATAAACCCGAACATAACCATAGTTCCTTTAATTAGATCTACAAAATCATGGGAAAAACCACCATGCGTGAAACCATTTGCAAAGGCATCCCATTTGCAAATGCTAACACATGATAGCTTTGTATAGATCACTAGCTTCTCGAATGTTGCAAAATCTCTCTCTTGTCAAACTATAAGGGATCCCCAAATGAAGAATCTCGTTGAAGCAAGAGGTTGGGAGGTGGTAGCAGAAGAACGGCTTGAAGAAGGCATGGCTTCGACACTTTTCTTCATAATTTTCTCGAATCCTTCCATAAGCATCTGAGTTTTTTCTTGTAGGAGCTCTGGAATTTGGGCCAATTCAGCTAAAGGAGACAATCTGAAAAGGCCATCAATTTATGAAACTAGACAGATGATCTTTCTTCTTGGTAGATAACGGAAAATGACTTTATACCTTGGTAATGTGCACTGGTGCACTAATTCTCACTTGGAGATAATGGAGTAATGTTCTAGATTTGTGTGAGTTCCAAAGTATTATTCTAGAAGTCTTGTTTTTCCTATTGAATAGAGTATTTAGCTGCTCCATTGTGGCCTACGTTGACAACCTTCAAGTTGCTCCCCTTTGCACCTAAATTGGTTCTAGAAATTCGGGAAAAAGAGAGAAATTTCGGAAGCCTCCTTTTCCAGAAGCTTCCAGAATTTGTTACAACCATTTACCTCAGATAAACATTCAGATCCTATCCTAACCTACTATGGAGTTTCCATCCCTTATCCTTTGATCCCATCCTCCCATAAAAGGTGGATCTAAAACCTTAGATTGGTATTTGGATAAGAACTCCCAACTTATCCTACTCATCTATATATTTACATCCTTCCATACGCAAGGGGTTGGATTTTGGAGACTAATTTTACCCTTATGCCGTTCTGGTGAGAGGTTTCATTTCATCCATTTAGGTTGATAGGAGGTGCACATTGTGACAAGGAAAGGACAAGTTAGCCTTGGAGGAGCTCTTCTACCAGATCAACACCTATTTATGGTTGTAAACTGCTTCAATTTATATTAATGCAAAGAATTATTTGTTTCCTATATGTGATGTTGTTATTTAATATATTTAAATACCATGTTTATCTATTGAATAGAGTATTTAGATGATATTGCATAGATCTCGTAGTTTCTTGGCTTGTGTTATCTGACTGTGTAGGTTTTAATTTTGGCAATCAAAGCTGGAATTGGAGCATTCAAACTAAAAAGGAGCGAAGCCATGATAGATTCCAAGTAGGCTTCATTATGTCATTTATTTGCTTTATTGAAAGCATTATCTTCCTTGTTTCTTTGTTGTTCTAGGTTAGCCACCAAACCTAGGGGAGATACTTTTGTCCACAATTATAAGTCCCATATAACAAATTAGTGATCACACTGGGGATCGATGCATTCCCTTGGTGGTTCCTTTGTCCATTGTGTTCGATTATCTCCTTCATATACCTTTGCAACTTTGCATAGCCAAGAAAGAACCAAGGAAGAGATTTCATTGAGTCCCTTTTGCAATTTTTGTGTCAGAATACTCTATCCCTGGAACAACACACCCCTAATTCCTCTAATAGAGTGTTGCACCTCACTGGGCCCACTTTGTATTTGCATTGCAAAGCACTGGTGCCTCTTTTGCACTAGCGTTGGCCCCTGTTTTTCACAAATCTTTCCCTTGTTTCGAGTTTCTCTTTGGTCAACCTACTTCCAGCTAACCTTCCCTGAGTCTTGAGTGTCTCGTGGTCTCTCTAAAGCCTCCAGTTGGCTTACATTTGTGTTTGATTGCTTTTGCTAAGAATTGGTTTCGATTGTTCTTTTGTTGTTATCATTTGGTCGCTTGCAAACTGATTTTTTTTGGTCATTGATCACTTGGATGAATTTTTATTTTAGTCATCATTCTAAAAAGTGCATTTGAATCAGTGATTAAACATTTGCATCTTAGTTTTCTTCATTTCGAAAATTAAGTGTGTTGATTTTTTTTTTTTTTGCATTGGCATTTAGGGTTTTGTATGTGCATTGATATAGGAACAATTGCATCAAAAGGGAATTTGTATCTTGCATCTTGTTTTTTGCATGTTGTATGTTGCATATTGATTGTTTCTTCCCTTCCTTAGCTATATTTTCATTGAAAGAGAAATATTTCCATTTTCTCATGCTAGATTTGCATTTTAGGATATTCAGGTGACATTCGTGGTGAGCCCAAAACTAAAACTTAATCAAAGATAAACAATACACTTTATTTAATCAACCTAAGGAGAATCTGTAAAATTAATGCAAACATTTAGAGTTCTAAGCTAGATACGTGTTCCAACATCTTTAAACATAGGAGCTGTCATTATTTTCCAGTGTTGCATCTCAGGTTGAAATCTCGTTCCACATATGTGAGTGTATAGGATCATTCTCCGCATACCTTTTGGTATATTGGATGGAGCTCCACGCACGTAAAGTATATGGGAACACTCTCATTGAATTATTACACATTAGACAACACTACTACGGACTTCACTCCCATGTACCATCGATTATATTTTGCGAGTCCCCTATAGGTTGCTATATGACATAGGTAACTGAGTTTGCCGCCTTATATATCGTGATACATCGAACACAACATTCAAGAATATTTCTTATCATATGTTAAGTCCTTGGTTCACCAAGTTGTATATTGTAGTTCACAGTTGCTTGGTAATCCTTTATGCCTATATTACCTTCTTTTTTATTTATTTATTTTTGCGTTAATAAAATTTATTATCCAACGTGGAAGAAAAAACCCCCCACCCTGTCCTTCACATAGAATGCAAAATAAGCCTCCTCTTCCACCAGAGGCTACTCTTGGTCATCGTCATAAGCATAAGAAGACACAAACTATTGAGTCACGAACTTTGGGAACTACTTCTGGTCCTCCTTTTGATATTGATCCATCAGAATCATCTATCCCTTTGAGTTTCAAGCTCGAGATAATATCTAATCTTGACGGTGACACTAACACAATCGAAACAGAAGCCCGTGAAACCTTGTTGCCTAAGGTTATTGAACCTAACCTTCCTGATTTAGATACTTTGATTCATGAGGTTGTTGAACTTGAGGAGCCTCATCCATCTTCACCTATTACTTCAAGACCTTCCTCCTCTCTTCCTTTGTCTCAGACATAACCTATATATCTTGGACCCAACAATGAACCTCTTCCACATGGACTTGTGAGTATTGAAGAGATATCACAAGAGGAGCCTTGTCCTTCTACTCCTGTTCATTGGGAAGGACTCCATTTTTAACATATTTATCCTTTTTCACCTCTTTAGGCTTCGACATAAACTCCTTTTCCCGATTCTTTGGACTTACGTGCAGATCTCTTGCGGCAATATTCATTGGGATTGTTAACCATGATTGGAACTGATTCGATCTCTCATCTCGTGTTCGACACTATGGTTGCGACATTAAATGTTGCTTCCTCATCAATGTTTGCAACATCACCAGAAACACATATGCATGGTGGCCCGTTCATCCTACTTGGTTATTAGTCTTTATTTGGTACCTTTTTTGGTGTGTCTTCCAGTCCTTGGACCTCTCCCCTATCATCTAATTCGAGAATAACATCTGGTACTTCTCTTATGAATGCCACACAATATTCTCCTCTCCCTCCACCTATAACTACGATCGAGCAGCAGGTTGGCCCCTATGTCAGTGGGCAAGTCTACCTTCAACAACCTAACTCTTCTTATGTTGGGTACCCTCCATATGGATCATAGTTTCCTCCATCATAGCCTCCTCATTTGGTAGGGGGGAAACTTGTTGTTGGTATACCTCAAATTGGTAATCAGCCTTATTATAGTCCTCCTTATCCTGTAATGCTACCAAAGTTTGGAAACCTACTTTTCCCATTCAACTTGGTTCATTTTGGGACCGATCGTTGAATCCTCGACCTACACCATCTTCGTCTCAAATTCCTATCCATCCATTAACACGCCAAAAAGCTCAAATACATGTGAGCCAATCTTTATAGGTTTTCATTCCATCACAAACTTTTCCCTTGGTATCTGGAACTTCCTAGGTTTTATTTACCTAGCCTATACAAGGTACCTTACATTCTGAACTGCTTGGATAGGTTACTCCTCAAGTTTCGATAGGTCAGATTATACATAGTATGGCGTAGTCCCAATCGGACTCACCTTACCATGGGAAATTGAAAACCCCCATTGGGAAAAAATTTGGATCGTATCATGGTATTCCTTCTGTGCCTTTTCAAGGCCAACAAATCCAAACCCAACTGTTCCAGCAGCTTTATCGTCATCATGGGGCTGGACAACAAGGTCACTTGTATACTAGTTATAAGAATCCCCCTTATCTTGGTACCCAGGTTCATTATCATCAGAACCCTCCTTATCCAAGGATGCAAGTGCATGTTGCTCAATCTATTCTTTCATACCCAGGCCATCCCCCTCTGGACTTTAATTGAAGACTGCCTTTTATGGTTAGTTTCGAATTTCCAGACTTAAGTCGGCTTGATTATGACCCCATTACTCATTCGCCATGGTGGTTGATTATTCCCACTAAATTGCCTTCTGATATACTAAAATTCAATGGGAAACTTGGAGAAGACCTGTCGACACACATTATAACGTATCATCTACGATGTTCTTCGAACTCCCTTAATGGTGATTATATTCGACTTCGTCTTTTCCAAAGAACGCTTACAAGTACCACAACTAAATGCTATATTGAATTACCTAGAGCTTCCTTTCATGATTTCAGTACTTTAGCCACCACCTTCCTCAAACATTTCTAGTTTCCCATCATATATGAAACTAGAAAGGAAATCTTAACCAACTTCAAACAATCAAATTCCACTCAAATCTCAGATCACATTCATGAGTGGAGACATCACCGTCGGTTAGTCAAGGCTTATGTTCCAAATCAATTGTTAGCGGAATGGTTCACCAAATCTCTGTTAGCCCCTATAACAGAAGATGTGGCTAAAGTTGGAGTCGTGACCGAAGAGCAAGTTATTACTCGTGTGAAATATTTGGACCTTGTTTATACCCAATCGAGCACAATGTATGATAAGACACAAAATGCTCTAATACCTTCAAATGTTGTTCCTCCTCTACTTGGTAAATAATCTCATGCTGTTGATGGTGTGATTGGTTCTGCTAGTTCATAGTTGGTGATTAAACTATCTAGTATTGCTCTTACTGCACCTGCTAAAAACCCTCAATCTTATCCTCTCGCGACTTCTACTTCCGAGATAAATGTCATTTAATTTGATAAAGGCAGGTCTCAACAGCAAATTGGAAGCAAGAAGAAATCAAAAGGTAAGAAAAAGAAAGATCCCTCACCGCAAGATAAACAAACAAATCAGTCCTACAATGAGAAACGAAAGCCTCGATACCCATGCTTGATTTGCAATGAGGATCACTTTACACATGATTGTCCACATTGTGCTAAAGTGAATAAGTTTCTTAAATATTCCACTTCTCCCACTGTGTTGGATGACCCATTTCCCAATCAGGAGACACATATGGTTGCTCGACACCCTTCTTCCTCTAACACGCTTTTGATGTTTTCCTCCTCAAAGATGAAATTAATGTTATGGTGTCCACTTAGAGCAAGGACTATGGTAATGTGAATCCACAAAAAGGTCAGGCTATTGATCAACCTATTAGTTCGACCTCACCTTCATCTGATCCTACCCCACCTTTGATTCCTACGGAATTGACTATCAAGCCTCTGAAGGGCGTTATTCATAAGTCCTCTTTTTACCCTCATTCAAGAGCCTCCCAAAATTATAACGTAGTTGAAGACTTGGCTTAGTCTCCATAAATTATCTCAAATCTTGAAGTGTTGTAGAACTGACCTACCCAAAAGAAGGCCTTATTATCAGCTATCAGATGTGTGGATCCATCAGATTCCAACCTAGTGGTTTTCTCTCATGAAAACTATACCCCTTGAATTCCAGCTCAGTTAGCCTTTATAATCCAGGTCTTCATCTATGGTAAGAAAATTCATCGATCTATCATGGACGAGGGAGCCTCAACCTGCATTATGTCTTTGTCTTGGTGGAAGAATATTGGTTTGCCTCAACTGATTCTATCAACCACCACATTGAAACCCTTCGAAGGAAGAACGTATAAACCTTGTGGGATTCTGAATCCCCTCCAAGTAGAACTCAGGGGAAAATCGTTTCCATAGAAGTTGAATTTATTGACAGACCTCTCGATTATAATATTCTATTGGGAATTACATGGGTTTACACCATGGCTATCATCGTTTTGACTTACTTCTGCATGATCGCCTTTCCTCACACAGGCGGGATTTTAGCAATAGATTAGCTCACCTTTTTCGCCTTTGGTTCTCATGTTACTAGAAGTGTCCCTTTTGTAGAGGAAACTCTACATTCCTATCATCATGTCAGAGTTGGATTGTTGAAGAACTCTTCACTTATAGAAACATTTTCGCTTCCTCCTCCTGTCCTTCCCAACAGCTCACCTTCGGTTTCTTATATCAACATGATATAATATTCTACAATCCTGGTTGATCCCTAGATTGTACCTGATGAAACTAGCATCCAAAGTTTTGGTTACTGAATGTCGCTTAGCCCTATTGAGATAGATTATGAAGCCATATATTCAGCTTGTGCGGCTTACACCTTCTCTTCGATTAATTGGGTATATCGACCACTAGATTATGTCACGTCTTCTAATCCTTTTTATCGCGTATTCTCTACTGACAAGAGCATCATGGATATCATGATGCCAGATCACGCGTCGTGGGATGAACGTCATCATTGTTCCTCCTTACCAGATTCCATTGAGGATAATCTCAGTGATGTGTACTTACCTGATTTTGTCGAGCCTTTTACGAATTTCGATCCATTCGTGAGATCGAATCTGAAAAGCACCCTTCAAATATCAAAGAAACCATACCTCTCGATATCTCGATCAAACCAGGAATTGTCGAAAATATGTACATTGGAGTGCCTTCTTCTCCATCTTAGATCGAGATCTATAGAGCTCGATTTAGTGATTTTTGGGATGTCTTTGCCTAGACTTATGAATAAATTCCAAGTATCGACGCAAACATAGTAGTGCACAAGATTAAAATGTATCCTAATGCCAAACCCGTCCGACAGCGCCTTCATTCGATCCATCCCAAGAAGACTGTCGAGATTAAGGTTGAAGTTGAAAAGATTCTCTGGGCTGGTTTCATATACCTCATTCCTTTAACTGATTGGGTATCGAATGTTGTCCCTGTCATGAAGAAACGAGGGGCGATCTCAGTATGTGTCTATTATTGGGATGTGAATCGTTCTTGTCCTAATGACAACTATCCGACCCAATTTATTGACCAGATTATTGATGACTGCGTTGGCTGTGATATTTATTCATTCATGCATGGATTCTCGAGCTATAATCAAATCAAAATTCTCGCAGCGAACCAACCTAAGACATCATTTATTTGTCCTTCGGTACCTTTTCTTATTGAAAGCTCCCATTCGGTTTGAAGAACATTGGGGCCACGTTTCAGCGTGTTATGGATTATGCTTTTCACAACAACAAACATATCAGGCAACCATATTTGGATGATCTCCCTGTTCATTCCAATCATCGAGTTGATCACCTGATGCATCTAAGATCTATTTTTCTCTGCTGTAGACATTATAGAATTAGACTTAACCCGCAAAAATATGTGTTTTGTGTCAGTTCTAGTCGACTCATGGGTTTTGTCATTTTGAAACAAGGAATTCGTATTGATTCGCTAAAAGTACATACAATTGTTGACTTGCCTGCACCTTCTTGTCTTGTTTAGTTACAAAGACTCCAAGGGAAATCTAACTTCCTACAGAGGTTCATCCATAATTACGCTGAGCTGACCAAAGGATTCACTCACTTGCTAAAAAAAGGGGTCCCTTCCATTGGGATGACATTGCTCAGAAAGCGTTTGATGCCCTGAAAGATGTACTGGTTCGGGCATCTCTTTTATACCCCCTTGATTATTAGTGCGACTATTTCCTGTATTTTCTTGTTGCCATTTCTACTATAACAATGGTATTGGTCCAAGAAGATGATATAGGGATTGAACATCCCATTTATTATTTGAGTCGGAACCTTAATGATACCGAAATCATATATACTCATGTAGAAAATTTAGTTTTGGGGGTCATTCAAGACATCTAAAGGTTTCACCATTACATATTGCTTAGGAAAACTATAGTAATTTTGGATTGCAACCCTATGACATATATATTGTCACGTCAATTTCTGGGGAGCAAGTACTCTAAGTGGATCGTTATTCTGCAAGATTTTGACCTAGAGTTCATCAAGTCCAAGTTGAAGAAATCCCTAGTTTTTGCCGAGATAATGTGCGGTCATCCTTCCCTTGATTCTGAATCTAGATCTAAAGATTTTATCCTCGACGAGTCATTGTTTTTTATATCGTCATCTAACCCTTGGTATGGATATTTTTTAATCTATCTCTAAACCCAGACTTTCTGACCTAATACCTCGCGCTTCGAGCAACGACGTATTCGAAACCAATCCAGAAATTACATTATTATTAGCGACACCCTTTTAATCATTGTGGTATTGTTACAACCTTACGGAGGTGCCTCACCCTTGAGGAGGCCGAAAAAGTCCTCAATGAATGCCACTCGGGGGCATGTGGCAAACATCTATCTGGTTACACTACAGCGCAAAAGATCTTACCTATTGGTTACTTTTGGCCTACTATCTTTCACGATTATCTTCTTGTCGTCCAGAAGTTTCATGGGAACCAGATCTACGATCCTAAGACCCATACTCTACTTGCTCTGTTGCATCCTACTGTAGCTCTTGGTCCCTTTGCGAAATGGGGTATCGAATTTATGAAATGTAACCCTCGCTCGGTCAGGGGCATGGTTATTTCATTGTCTTTATTGACTATTTTACTAAATGGGTCGAGGCGATGCCTACATTTAACAACGCGGGCAAAATGACTGAAAACGTTTTCCTAAATCACATTATTGCTAGGTTTGGCGTTCTGCAAGCAATAGTTACAGATCATGGAAATCATTTTGAAATCATATGATGACCAAACTAACTGCTAAGCTGGGACTTTCACATGAAAGTTCCACTCCCTACTATCATAAGGCTGATGGACAGGTTGAGGCTATCAACAAATTTCTTAAGACTATGCTTCAACGTATGGTAGGGGTCAACAAATAAGACTGGCACTTGCTTCTCTACGCCACCTTGTGGGCATACCAAACTTCAGTTAGGACTATTATCAGATTCACACCATTTCAGTTGGTCTATGGTCTGAAAGAAATCCTCCCCATCGAATGTGAAATTCCATCATTAAAACTAGTTGTTGAAATTCTTCCTGCCACTTCCGTAGAGGAGGAGTGTCTCTTTCATTTGGCTCATTTGGATGAAACTTAGCGCGATGTTGCATTAGCCAACGAAGCTCATAAAAGACATTTCAAGGTGCAATATGATCAAAATGTCAAGCCTCGTATATTCTTGGAAGGAGACCTAGTTCTCTTATATGACTAGGAGGCCAATAAGTTAGTTCTAGTAAAGCTCCAACCCATGTGGCTAGGTCCATACATTGTCAAGCGATTCCTTGCGAAATGGGCCTGCAATTTAGTAAAATTTGATGGAGTTCCACTGGTGCAACCTCGAAAAGGGTTGTACCTCAAAAAATACTATGCTTGATCCCATGTGTAGTCCACCATGTAGACACTATATATAGGTGTGTTGAGTGTGTTTGTAGTGTGCCTTTTCATAGTTTCTTTCAGTTTCTATTGATCCCTTTTACATTTGGTTTGCAGAGGGCGAATTCTCTCGAAGTGTATATGAATTATGCCAATGGTGCTAGTTGTAGTACTCGGAACCTATCTTCTGTTGCATGGGCTATGTTTTCTCCAAATGGAAAGCTAGTGAGTATATAAGGAATTTACATTGGTCGCTCTACTAACAACATCGTTGAGTATAGTGCAGTGGTTGAGCTACTATCTGATGCTATCTTACATGGTATCCACCGTTTAGTCATCAGACTTGACTCACAACTAGTAGTACTACAACTTGCTAATGTTTATTTGGTGAAAGATCCTTCCATCCTTTGCATGGTTTTGAGAGTACGTCTTCTGGAAATATATTTCAATGTCATATGATGTGAACATATTTATAGAAATCTAAACACATTAGCAGACGCCCTAGCTAATTATGTTTTAGATAGACATTTGCAACGAATGTAAATAAGCTTCAATACACATCACACCATATTGAAAGCATAAAAGGAACTAGGAAACACTGAATATCTATATCTATATATATATAAATTTTGGTTTTACAAAAAATTGTGCCTTGAGACACATATGGTTATTGCCCATATAAAAAACTACATGCAATATCTAAGTAGAAAAACCAATGGTTCTCATTATAAAATGATAGTGCACAAGCTATCTTGCATAGTAATCGACCAATATGGATAGGCACTCCTATAGTGTGTCGTTGAAGTTGCATTGGAATACAGTTTACCTCAGTCTCATCAATCCCGTTTGTCAACCCCTCCATGTGGCACTCTACATCTTGTTGAGATTGCAACAAGATGAGGAGCTTAGTGAAAAGAGTCGCCTTCACTAAGTGGGCCCGCAGGCTATTTTTGGCGCAAGTCTATTTTTTAGACTATGTCTATTTTTAGACATATGGATCATGTCTATGGATTGTAGGTCGCTGTTTATGGATGATTGATCAAGTTGGAAAAAATAGATGGACTTCTATTTTTGATGAAAGTGTGAGTGATCACAGTGTGAGTGATCAAAGTCTATTTTTAGACTGGCTGTCAAAAATAGAAAAGTCAAATATTATTATCTCACAATAATATTTGGACTATAAACTTAATCTTATTCTCTTGGAGCACTTCATTTTGAGCTACAGAGGTGGCACATGCAACTGTTAGAAGGAAATGCGCTTTTCTTATGAGTCAGTTGAGTTGTTGCATGCATGAATTCAGTTAGAACTCAATCAGTTGAGTTTGGTGGAGTTGATTGTGGAGTTGATGGAGTTGTGTTCAGTTTAGCTTTGTTAAACTGGTTGTATTTAGTCTAACTGGCAAATAGACTAGAGATGAGTTGGGTGAATTAGTTATTAATTAATTCACAAGTTATTAACTCATAATACAACTAATGAATACATCAGTTAACTCAGTTGCATGTCAGTGCATGTTCAGTTCAACAGGGACAGGTGGTAGAGAATCAGATTGCTATCAGTTGTGACTATAGTTGTGCACCAGATCTTGCACAATCAAGGGATTGAGTATGCCAATGAGTTTGCTCATGTATTGGCCCACATTATAGCTCGTGCTCACGTCAAACAAAGAGTGAGTGACTATTTTGCAGGTGAAAAACGAGTTTGGTGAGCCATTCTCATCAGTTCTTGAGCAGGTATTGAGCAGCCATATACAAGGCAAGATTTGTTGCTCGAGGCTTTTCACAGATTGAGGGGATCGATTATGAGGAGACCTTTGCACCTGTCGCAAGGTATTCTTCCATACGGACGATTCTTGCTCTCTCAGCGCAGATGGGATGGCACATTCATCAGATGGATGTGAAGACTGCGTTCCTCAATGGAGTCATTGAGGAGGAGGTGTACATTGAGCAACCCGAAGGCTTTGAAGTCTTCAGCAGCGAGTCGCATGTGTGCAGGCTCAAGAGAGCGCTGTATGGGTTGAAGCAAGCACCACGTGCTTGGTACACATGGATAGACAGCTATTTCACAGGACGTGGATTCTCCAAGAGCGAGGCGGATCCGAACCTATACCAGATTGTGGTGGAGGGTAAGTTTCTTATCATTGTACTGTATGTTGATGATTTGATTCTAACAGGTGATGAGCTGTTGATACTGTCATGCAAGAAGGATCTTGCTACAGAGTTTGAGATGAAGGATTTGGGCCTCCTTCACTATTTCCTGGGATTGGAAATATGGCAGCGCAGTGGTGGGCTGTTTGTTTCTCAGGGCAAGTATGCTCGGGAGATACTGGAGAAGTTCAACATGCATGGCTGCAAGCCTGTTGATACTCCTCTTCCTAGAGGTTGGAGGAAGGAGGATGCCACTTCGGGAGAAGAAGTGGATGCCACTGTTTATCGACAGTTGGTGGGGTCGCTGATGTATTTGGTCAATACACGACCTGATATATGCTATGCAGTTAACCAGCTTTCACAAGCTATGGTTAAGCCTACCAAGCTCTTCTGGAAGGTCGGCAAGCATGTATTGTGCTACTTGAGAGGCACATCGGGATATGGTTTGTGGTACAGACAGGAGGATGAGGTGAAGCTATGTCGCTTCACGGATGCAGATTGGGCAGGGAGCCCAACGGACAGAAAGAGCACATCAGGAGGGGTCTTCAGTATTGGATCGACATCAGTTTCTTGGTACAGCAGGAAACAGAGATCCGTGGCACTCAGTTCAGCGGAGGCCGAGTATATGGCAGCAGGTTTGGCTGCATGCGAGGCTATATGGATGAGGAAGATCCTAGTTGGTTTGTTCGATTCTCATTTGGATCCTACTGTGATTTACTGTGATAACCAGAGTTGCATTAAACTCTCGGCTAATCCTGTATTTCATGATAGATCTAAACATATTGACATCAGGTACCATCATATCAGAGATTGTGTGCAGTGGAGGATCATGTTACTTTCGTACATTCCAACGGAGGATCAGGATGATGATATTCTGACGAAGGCTTTCACCAGGAGCAAATTCGAGTACCACCGAGGCAGGATAGGGGTTGTTGATAATCCATATCTTGTCGAGAGGGAGTGTTGAGATTGCAACAAGATGATGGAGCTTAGTGAAAAGAGTCGCCTTCACTAAGTGGGCTCGCATGCTATTTTTGGCGCAAGTCTATTTTTTAGACTATGTCTATTTTTAGACATATGGATCATGTCTATGGATTGCAGGTTGCTGTTTATGGATGATTGATCAAGTTGGAAAAAATAGATGGACTTCTATTTTTGATGAAAGTGTGAGTGATCACAGTGTGAGTGATCACAGTGTGAGTGATCAAAGTCTATTTTTAGACTGGCTGTCAAAAATAGAAAAGTCAAATATTATTATCTCACAATAATATTTGGACTATAAACTTAATCTTATTCTCTTGGAGCACTTCAGTTTGAGCTACAGAGGTGGCACATGCAGCTGTCAGAAGGAAATACGCTTTTCTTATGAGTCAGTTGAGTTGTTGCATGCATGAATTCAGTTAGAACTCAATCAGTTGAGTTTGGTGGAGTTGATTGTGGAGTTGATGGAGTTGTGTTCAGTTTAGCTTTGTTAAACTGGTTGTATTTAGTCTAACTGGCAAATAGACTAGAGATGAGTTGGGTGAATTAGTTATTAATTAATTCACAAGTTATTAACTCATAATACAACTAATGAATACATCAGTTAACTCAGTTGCATGTCAGTGCATGTTCAGTTCAACAGGGACAGGTGGTAGAGAATCAGATTGCTATCAGTTGTGACTATAGTTGTGCACCAGATCTTGCACAATCAAGGGATTGAGTATGCCAATGAGTTTGCTCACGTATTGGCCCACATTATAGCTTGTGCTCACGTCAAACAAAGAGTGAGTGACTATTTTGCAGGTGAAAAACGAGTTTGGTGAGCCATTCTCATCAGTTCTTGAGCAGGTATTGAGCAGTGGAGGCAGGCAAGCAGTGGAAGAGATTTGGAGATCAGATCTGAGCTGTATTGTGTGTAACAGAGGTGGAGATACTTGTGAGAAGTATTATGTTGTGTAATGTTACATGACTCAATCATTAATATACAGATAGTTGGGGTTTTTAGCGAGATGCTTTCCCCGGGATACATACTGTGTTAATGTGTGAATTCTCTTGATGTTTTATTGTTATTGATGCTGCTATATTGATGATCAACGTAGAGGAGCTTATGTATTGTGTATGTTTTCCGCAATAGTACATGATCAGGATAATCTCCATTGAATATGTGTTAAATTATTCAAAATTTCTACACATCTGATAGGATCTCAGCTACCTCAAGATCCCATAGCGCATCCGTTCCTACCGCAACAACCTGTATTGGTTCCACTGCCTCCTCATGTGGTTATCTCTTTGCACGACGGACATATGAAGCACCTACTGGTCGAACTGATCCAATATCTGCATGAAAACATCAATATTTTATTCTCGGAAACATAAAAAAATACAAAAAAATGTAAAATTTTCAAAAACTTAAATGGTTAAAATATTTTACCTGAGGCATCCCAATTCTCACCCTCAAGAAGAACGAGCTCGGTATCATCATGGAAATCCATCCCTGCGTAAGGATAATTTTTAATTTTGATGAATTTCCTATGCAGCCACCCAAATAAGGCTGGTGAGAAGCTGATTGCCGACAGACCTGCATGTCAGGCCATATGATATATCCACCTCATCATCCATGGGGTCCTCAGATCGATAGGCTTTAGTATAATCTATTGAGGTCGATGTAGTGGCACTCGTTCTAGAGAAAAATAAACTAAGATTGAACCATAGCTGAATTTATTTAATTTCCCATCTCTTGCTTTAGTTAGTTTTTCTTTCATATTGACCAAAACTCCCTCACTCTCGTTGAATATTGTTGGCTCTAGACACTCCAATGTGTACTGCATGTATGTTCTACTTTCAACATGAAGTGTTGAGCTACCTTCCAATCTCATGATAATGAACATGAGCGTTTTCAAAGGTAACTGGGTTACATCTTTTATGTTGATCTTTCCATACCTAGTTGGATAGGCTCGAGGACTACAATAGGTGGTGATATAATATTTCACTAGCTCCCCACCACTTCTCCCCACTAGGAGAGAGATGAGGCACCTCTTTTGGATAAACCTATCAGAAAGTATATATCTTTTACCTTTATCTCGAGCATATGTGACCCAAAACTAAATTCTTGTGCCCAAACATCCCACGAATGAACAAGATATTTCAAGAATTCCATCTGTTGTCTCATACCAGGAAGCTAGAATAATTTTAGCAATCCACAGTTTTTCAATGCTTGGATGGTAGTAGGATAATTTTCTGCATTTAAATCATGTTCCTCATGTTCTTTTTTTCTCCAAATGAATGCCATTTTGTGCTAATGAACACCTGAAACATCAACAAAAGATTCATTAGGCTCCTTTTCATGTAAAAAACTTGACAAAATTAAGGGAAAACTGATAAACAACTTATCATTTTGCGCCCAATGCACCCCAATAGTGCATGATAGAGCGTTTCACCTATCCCTACAGTGATAATATGCCTAGGTGCAATGCAAATTTTGATACTGGGGGGTGCGTTGGTCCTAGGGCGTGTTAGGGCCCTCATAACCTCAAAAAACTTGCATGAAATCACAAAAATGACTGTGAAATGAAAGAGAAAGGTTTTAGCTCCTAACTAGAAGTGACAGTACTCGAAATGGTCCATTCAATTGGCTGCAATCAGCTTTAGAAGATCGAGGGAAAAAGAGCTCATAACTCTCATTGTTGAAGGTAAATGTGAAATGTTGAAAATGAATAGTCATTTTGATTATTTATGGTCATTTCTCACATTAATTTATTCATATTTAATGTTTTAACCTAGATATGCTTCATTTTTACTATGAAACATGTATGTTTAATCTTTTTGTGTTGTTTTTGTTGGAAAATGTAACTATGTCCGGTCTTCAATAATGTACTTGAGTCGTTATGTAGTGTACTTTTCAAAAGAATAAAGAAAATAATATTTTATTATCATTATTGTGACTTATTAAAGCATGGGTTTCACGCTTGGGTCACCATGTTTTAGGTCAAAGACCCCATTGAGGACTTCTAGGTTTTATTCTGAGTCTATAAAATTATTGTACACATAAAGAGACCCTTATTGGGCTTTTGAATCATGTAAAAACGTTTCATATTGAGTAAAATATGAATTATGGAACCTCCACACCATGTAGGCCTAAGGGAAGATCAAGTCGGCCTAAAACCCTATTCGACTACACAAAAAGCCTATAAAAGGAAGGACATCGAATTCATTTGGAGCATCACTTCTCATTCTCTCTTTAGTGGGTAGAAGTGTGAAAATCTGTTTGTGGGAAAAAATGCGAAGTAGGAAGCAAGGAAAGTCTATTGTTGGGAGTCGAAGTGAATGTGAGTTTGGGTGAGTCTAAGGAGAAGAGCATAATCAAAATTTTGGTGGTGGTCTCACTTTGTTTCTTGGTATGGATTGGGAGATCGAAATCTTCCAAGTTGGACTGCTGCCGGAAGCTATTGGCTGCTACAAGTTGTTGCATAGTCGAAGTTACTGGGAAGAGGTCAATCTTTTGGAGGCTGACTTGGTGTGGATGGAAGGTCTGGCCTTGGTCTAGGCTTAAGAGTCTCAAATAATACTATTGAAAGGAAGAACTACTTTGACTGGGTTTTCCCCTCGATGGGGGTTTTTCCCTAGCATATGCTACATCTTGTGTTCATTGTTTTATGTGTTGTTGCTTTTGGTAATTGCTTGATGAAATAAAGAAAGAAGATATAGAGAATTGTAATAATAAGAAACATCACAAGCAATATTCAAGATCAAGAAAATATTACTACCTTTATGATTTTCTAACATGGTTTCAGAGCTTTGGTAAAGAAGGAAGAAAAAGGAAGATCCATCCATAGGCACTATCTCAAGGAAGGAGTCTATTATATTCAAAGAGGATGTCTAACTCTATCAAGGGTGAGAAAAATATTGAAGGAGCATCTAACTTCAAACCCTGGAAGAAGAGGATTGACCTTATCCTCGAGAAAAACAAGGTGCTATATTTGATAAGAGGAAATATAAAGAAAGCTACTGAAGAAGCGAGTGATGCCGACAAAGCGAAATTCAGGGATCTAGAATTGGTGGCTATGACTCTAATGGTAGAAGGGATAAAATACAATCTTGTCTAGTTCATACCTAACATCGATCATGATCAGGAGATGTATGAGCCTTGTTGAAGATGTTCACTATTAAGAACATTGGTCATGTAGCAAGTTTGAATAATGAGCTGAGGAAGACACAGATGACTAAAGAAGATATTGTTGCAACCTTCTTTGTGAAGATAAATAGACTCGGGGATGATATTTTAACCATCGATGAGATTATTCTGGACAAAGAATTGGTGATCACTACTATATTAGGATTCCCACCCTCTTGGGGTGCATTTGATTTAGGTCTCAACAATTGGAAGGTAGCTCCCACCTTTGAAGAATTATGGACTGCATGTACTCAAGAAGAATTAAGGATCTCAATGGTTTCCAATCTTGAAGAAGTATCAAATGCTTATGTTGCTCACCATAAAGGAAAGATATCGAAGGGATGAAGGAAGGAAATTGACATGTCTAAGATAGAGTGCTATCAATGTCATAAGAAATTTCACTACAAGAGTGACTACCCTGAGAATCCAAGGAATAAAAAGAGAGGAAGAGATCAAGCCAACTTTAATGAAGAAGGAGACTCAAAGAAAGTCAAGCATGAAGAATATGACATTAGGGACTTACAATATTAAGTAATTTTCTTTACATAACTTGTTTTATATGTTTTTAACATATCTTTGGAAAAGACATTTTTGTATTGCTTTAAGTTTGTAGGTTTCCCTCAAGCTTTGGAGGGAGCTCCCAACAGCTCTCAAAGATAAGTATCTCATGTATTTTTAGTTTTGGGTTCATGTACTCATTCAATTTTTTATTATATTGAATAATAATCACCTTTCTCCTTCTGTTGTCTTGACTAGGAAAAACATCTTCAAGAAGGAGGATCTCTCAAGAAAAGGTTAGCCTTGAATCAAAGGTATGCTTTGAATACATTGATTGAAAGGATTATTCATTTAAAGATCTATTACTAACTTTGTTATGACTGGCTGTATTGAATCTTAGTGATTCTTGTTTGGATGATTCATCTCTTGATAAATCTACCCACCCCACTCATATTCTTGATTTACTATGTAGAACCCTATACAGGTTCTATAAAACCCTAACCGAAGGGTATGCTAATATGAATGTTTGAAATCCTAAGATGCTTATGGTGATTATGAAATGTTAGTTGAAGTTGTATTGATGATTTCTTATTTGGGATCTTGGTGTGATCTAGAAACCTAACTTGTTAGGGTTAAATGATTAGGTCTAAAACCCCGAACCTTTGAAGTTTCGGTAATGTTGGGTTTTCTATGTTTCTACATTGGAACCATACCTCATTGGGGTTTGGTGGAATGTGTGAGCAAGACCCTTACATTGTCTTAAAATTTTTTCTTCGTATGAGTGTATTTTTTGGATCAAACCCTAGTATAATCGAAATAATTGTGTCTAACTCCTATTTGATATTTTTGTGAAGTTGGGTTTGACCAACACATGATATGAAATGTATTTTTCATGATGATAAAATCTAGGCATATAAGTATATAGATATGTCATTTTGGTTGAAGTAGGTTGGTCTAGGTAAAATGTATTTATGTTATTACACATATGATATGCTTGTATATGGTTATGAATTCCTAGATATGTGTGCTGACCTAGTCATTGATGGTCTAGAGTCTTAGGATTTCATGGAAGTCCTTGTCTGAGATTCTAGGATGATGATATCTGGAAATCTAGGGTGTTGTATCTAAACCCTATTGTAGTTTAAATTGTCTAGTATGTGTGACATAACAATCCGAAATCTATTAGATGATTGTTGAAATTAAAAAATCTAGGGTTTAGCAGTTAAATCCTAGTAGTGACATTGTCTATTGTGAAATGTAACAATTTGAAATCTATGTATGTAATGATTGTTGAGATTGTGAAAATGGAATTCTAAGGTTTTTTAATTAAACCTTAGTCAAAGTAAAATCTCTATAATATGACGATTTGAGATTCGTATAAGATTGTTGAACTCTAGGGTTTTGAAGTTGGACCTTAGTCGAAATAGAAATATCTGATATATGATGACTATATGATAATTTGAGATTTGTGAAGAGATTGTTGAAATTGGAATTTTTGGTTGAGTTTGATGATTACTAAAAAATATAGGGTTTACAAACTAACCCTAGTGGTAGTTGGTCATGATAGTGATTGATTGGTGATTGATTACAAAATCTAGGGGTTTGGAACTAACCATAGTGGAAACTGGTCATGTTAATGACTAAGTTGTGATTGACTTTTATTGATTCTTTTGTATGAAATCTAGGATTTGAATGAATCCCTAGAGAGAAGTCTAACATATATATTTGGAAAGATTCTTAGATGTTTTATAGATCGATATATGTGTCTATAAGGTTTACTATATGTTGTAGTAAGGTATGTCATACCTTTGGAAGACATTTTGAAACCCTAGATGGAATAATAGGTGGTATGAAGTAGTCTAGGGTGTATATCAAAGTCCCTAGCAAGATGTTGAAGAGTATATGTCTCTTGTTTGTAATTGATTTTGGGTATCTGATATGTATAAAGATTAAATACTTCCGTGATTCTGATATGGCTAACATCATGTTTCTATATTTTTGGTTGTACTTTCTATTGGGGCTGTGTAGGTACATAATCTTCAACTTGGTGAATCTGCTCATTGATGTGATAAGCATGATGGGGATGATGATAACTCTGATGAAATGGTTGGAAGCCACGAAAGATTCTCCAATGTCGAAAAGAAGAAGATGATATCCCGGAAGAAGAATGAACAGAAGAGATCTCCCTAAGATTAAGAGGGGGTCCGGATAAAGAGGTGCTTCCTGGTTGAGAGGGATTGAGAGATATGGTTCTCTCCTTCATGTGTGATGATCTAGATGAGAACTAACAACCATAAGTCTGAGTGAAGACCATGAACATGAAAAGGAAATTGGAGAATGCATTTTTGAAGTGTGGTTGAAAGAAGGAAAGAAGGATATGACTGAAGAAGATGGTGTTGCATATGAAGTAGGAAGAAAAAAGTATGATTGAGAAATATTCTATCAAATATTCGGTTGATAGTCCTACTATGGAAAGTTAAGATGCAATATTTGTTACTTGGAAGACCACGAAGGTTTGTATTTGATTATGTACATGTGAAAACATATTATTGATTAGGGTTGTGTTTGTATAGGTGAATCTCTCGAAGAATTTGACAACATGCTAGTTACCAGTTAGTTTGATTGGGAGAGATTGGTCATTATTGATCTGCTAGATCAAGGGGTGTTGAGTCTTTTTGAGTGAAGAATTTCCTGGGGAGACATCATGTTGACACTTTGTATTGATGTCTGAGTCCCCGAAGTTGGAAAGGTGGTGTTTTTTATTGAGCTCTATTTTGGATACACACCTGGATTTTTGGGTTGGTGGTTAGCAAGTCAGCTTAATGGTACTTAGAGGGGTTGAAATCTTGATTCCACCTTAGTCCCACTTGGAAAGATTGCCCTGGTCAGGAATCTAGTCCATGGCATTGCGGTGCCTAAAGTTCTTCATGGTTCATATAGTTTGGGATCTTCCATTGTATTTGTACATTATGAATAGTTCCCTAGTTAAGAGGGAGTGTTGGAAAATGTAACTATGTTCATTCTTCAGTAATGTACTTGACTCAATATGTAATGTACTTGTTAAAAGAATAAAGACAATAAATTTTATTATCATTATTGTGACTTATTAAAGCATGGGTTTCATGCTTGGGTCACCATGTTTTAGGTCAAAGTCCCCATTGAGGACTTCTAGGATTTATTCTGAGTCTATATAATTATTGTAAATTTAAAGAGACCCTTCTTGGGATTTTTAATCATGTAAAAGGGTTTAGTATTGAGTAAAATATGAATTACGAAACCTCTACACCATGTCAGCCTAAGGGAAGATCAAATCGGTCTATGATCCTATTCGACCCCACAAGAATCCTATAAAAGGAAGGACATCAAATTCATTTGGAGCACCACTTCTCATTCTCCCTTTACTGGGCAGAAGTGTGAAAATTTATTTACTGGGGAGAAGTGCGAAGTAAGAAGCTGGTAAAGTCTATTTTCAGGAAGTTGAAGTGAATGCCAGTTTGGGTGAGTCTAAGGAGGAGAGAAAAAACGAAATTTTGGTTGTGGTCTCACTCTGTTTCATGCTCTGCATTGGAAGATCAAAGTCGTCCAAGTTGGACTACTGCCGGAAGTTGTTGGCTGCTGCAAGTTGCTGCATAGTCGAAGTTACTGGGAAGGGGTCAATCTTCTAGAGGCTAACTTGGTGTTGAGGGAAGGTCTGGTCTTGGTCTAGGGTGAAGAGTCTCAAAGAATACTATTGAAAGGAAGAATTAATTTGATCGGGTTTTCCCCTCGACGGGGGTTTTTCCTTGGCATATGCCTACATCTTGTGTTCATTGTTTTATGTGTTGATGCTTTTGGTAATTTCTTAATGAACTAAATAAAGAAGATATAAATAATCATAATAATAAGAAACATCACAAGTAATTATCAAGATCAAGAAAACATTTACTGCCTTTCTGATTTTCCAACAGTTTTGTGTAGGTCAACATCTGTTAACATGTTTTTATAATGCCTTACATAGGTTACTTTGACCAAGGAATATACCTTTATCTCTTTCTCGGGCTCCGTAGACCCATGAAAAAGGAACCCCTTTGAGTCCTCTTTCAGCTCTTTTCAGACTCCAAAAATATGAAAATATTGTCAAGCACTTGTCTTTTTGAACTCATAAAAGTAAATGAAAAGATGTCTACTCAATATAAGTTTAACGCTTTTCCAGATTGAGATAGACTATCTACGAAAAAGGAATATCTTAGTCGAACATAGCTAAGAGGTTCTCTCAAGTATTATTTTCTAGCTTTTCGGACTTGAGAGACTATCTACGAAAACAAACATCTGGAGTTTTCTTTTTCACATTTTTTCCAAACTCTCTAAACATGAAAAGGATGTCAAGTTTTACCTTCGCTGGACTTGTTAAAACATCAAACAATAATGGAATTTTTGAACATGACACGATCAAACCTCTCCTTCTAAGGGTTCTTTAAGCATACTCAGAGGGATTCATCTGAAGGGTGACCTTAGAGGTCAAGCATATGTTATCCTCCTCAAGCTTGTTAAAAAATAAAGAGGTGTTGACCAATATGGTTGGGGGATGTGGGAAGACAGGGTATTCCATTTGCTAATGGCAACAAGTTTCTCTTGAACATGACACTCTTCCACTTCATCTCCATGTCTGTCGGGTTGGCTAATCTTCTTGTAATTTGGTTACCATATTATTTTCAAAGCCTCCATTTCAGTTTTGGGTCAATGCTGCCAATTCCATTCAGTGTCATCAGTGTGTCTAAGAGAATTCGTTTAGTTGATATCCGTTACAATACTCTTAAGCCTTCATTCCATGTTTTCATTTCCCGATCTAGTTTCGTATCAACATCATTCTATCTCAATCATGATACCTATTTTGTTTCATTGATGAGGGATACATCAAGGCCCTCCTGCGATGGGTCGCTTCCTGTCGACATCAAAACATTATATGGGAAGTTGACTTAGAAACGCCCTTGGTACCTTGGTGCTTGCATACATAAATGGAAAGTTTCCTCACTCTCGGCGACAAGTTTTCATCAATGGCCTTTAACCAAAAGATTCTATGTGATGTTCGACATCAACTCATTTCTTCACACCATACAGATTGTACTATAGTACCTTGAGATCCATTAACATCATCGGTGGTTTCTCTCGCGTTTGTTAATGACTTAAATCATCGGGTAGTAATCAGTTGGTGTCTACCATGTTTGACATCAGCTCGTTGACTCACATGGTTAGAATCGTACATTGGTTGGTTGTGTGAAGGAGATAAAAGACTCCAGATCTAGTTTCATCTATCTGGGTTGTGATTTCAGGAGTTATACAAAGATCACAATGTATGGTGACCATGATCATACAAACAGTCATCCAGTCATGGGTCCACCAGTTGTCATTCGTGGATGCATCTTTTGATCATTTTACATATTATGTTAGCTTATGTGTTGAGTATTGCTATGCCTCCCTTAGTAACAAAGATGTCATGATGAAAACGTATTGTAACAGATGAAGCTCGCTTATTGTTCTTGATCCCGACTTTTCACAAGATAAAGCACTTAAGTCATCAGTCGTCATTTCTGACTTTGCGCTTTAGGGGGGAATATGTTATAGGTCATTTTGTCACATCCGATCAATATGCCTCCTAATGGGATCAATCAACATCATATTCCCCCTTATCACCATCATCTTGCATAAATCCCTAAGCATGAATCTTTCATTCCCCAGAGTTTCTCCCTGAAATTGCATCATCTGATCCAATTTTAGGACCAACACATCCTATCCTCTTGTTGGACAATTTTCACCCACATGTTTCTCCACTATGGCCTGCATTGATCACCTAGAAGTTGCTCCCCTTTTCACTTGCGTTGGTTCTAGAAATTCGGGAAAAAGAGAGAAATTCTGAAATATTTCTCTTCCATAAGATTTTAGAATTTGTTACAACCATTTACCTCAGATAAAACATCCAAATCCTATCCTACCCTACTTTGGAGTTTACATCCCTTATCCTTTGATCCCATCCTCCTATCAAAGGTGGATCTAAAACCTTATATTGGTAATTGTATAAGAACTCCCAACTTACCCCACTCCTCTATATATTTACAACATTTCATATGCAAAAGGTTGGATTTTGGAGAATGATCTTACACTTATGATGTTGTGGTTAGAGGTTTCATTTCATGCATTCAGGTTGATTGGAGGTGCACATTGTGACAAGGAAAGGACAAGTCAGTCTTGGAGGAGCTCTTCTATAAGATCAACACCCATTTATGGATGTCAACTCCTTCCATTTATATTAATGCAAAGAATTCTTTGTTTTCCTATTTGTGATGTTGTTATTTCATATATTTCAATTCCATGTTGATCTATTGAATAAAGTATATATATTATACTACATAGATCTCTTAGTTTCTTGGATTGTGTCATCTAACTGTGCAGGTTCTAATTTTGACAATTAGAGCTGGAGTTGGAGCATTCAAGCGAGAGAAGGAGCGAAGACCGTGAAAGATTCTAGGTAGGCTTCATATCGTCATCTATTTACTTTAATGAAAGCATTGGGTCCCTTGTCTCTTTGTTGTTCTAGGTTAGCCACAAAACCTAGGGGAGATAATTTTGTCCGCAATCGTAAATCTCGTATAACAGAAGGTACTCCTCCCATCTCCTTTGTTGATGCATGACATACATCCTCATTATATCCTCCAGAATCTTGTTGACCCTCTCTATTTGTCCATCTATCTACGAATGATAAGTTGTATTGAAGGCCAACTCTATCTGAAAACTTGAAAATAGCTCCTTCCAAAACATGAAAGTGAACTTAGCATCCTTGTCCGATACAATCTTCTTCGAACACCATGTAATCTCACATTCTCCCTAATGAAGACATGTGCCACATCACTAGCTGAATAAGTATTCCTTACTAGAATGAAGTGAGCTATGTTGCTCGATCTATCGACCACAACCATAATAGAATCATGTTGTCTCGATGTCCTCAGAAGAACTGTAATGAAATCCATGGAAATGACCTCCCATTTCCATCCTGGAATCAAAATAGGTTGAAGCAACCCACCTAGATTCTTACACTCTGCCTTCAGTTGTTGACAATCCAAACATCTAGCCAAAAACTATACCACTTACTTCTTCATATTTATCCAATAGTAGAACTTCTTTGTTGCTTTCAATGTCTTCTGATATCCTGGGTGACGTAAGTATGGCTTGACATGAAACTCCCTCAATATATGCTTCTTGAGCTCACTATCATATGACACATAGATCCTATCCATTAATCTCACCAAGCCATCTGTCATGAGACGATAGTCCGCATCCTGATCACCTGTACCCTATTGTTGTAGCCTGTGCCGAAACTCCCTGTACCTGTCGTTCTCCTGTCCTGCGTGTAAGACCTGATCCTGTAAATCTGTCCCATATGAGTTCACTGCTGCAACATGGTTCAACTACACTTTCCTGCTGAGAGCATTTACAACTTCATTCTCCTTTCCCTTAATGTATCTAATCTCGAAGTCAAACTCACTAAGGGTGGCTAACAATCTAGCTTGCCTAGAATTCAAATTCGGTTGGTCAAACAGATACCTCAACCCACTATGATCGCTCATCAATACAAAACTCCTTCCAAGAAGAAAATTCCTGCACATCTTCAAGTGCATGAATAATAGCTGCCAACTCAAGATCGTGAATCACATAGTTTTTCTCATGCTCATTCAGTTTCCTAGACTCATGGCAACTACAGAAGAACTCCACCAAGCCCTCCCTTGCAAGCATTTGCACACACTACAAAATATTTATCCAAATCTACAATCTTAAGGACTTGATCTTTTGTCAACAACTTCTTCAATTGTTCAAAACTAGCTACACATTTCCTTGTCCACTAAAATCTCTTACCTTTTCTCTGCAAAGATGTAATGGGATATTCAATGCGTGAGAAGTTCCCGATGAACCTCCTGTGATAACTTGCTAATCCCATGAATGATTTGACTTCATCCACATTCCTAGGAGCTGCCCACTCCATGATGACTCTTATACAATTGATGCTCTTTTAGCAATACCAACACTGCTACTAAATGCTCAACATGTTTTTCCTCATTCTTAGAATATATCAAGATGTCAACAATGAATACAATAACAAACTTGTCCAGATAAGGATGCAATACACTATTCATCAAGTGACAAGCACATAAAAGTAGTTGGGTCATTAGTAAAATCAAAAGGAACTAAAACAAGCTCATAATGCCCATACCTAGTCCTGAAAGCAGTCTTGTAAATGTCCTATTCTTAAATGTGTACCCGATGGTATCCTAATCTCAAATCAATCTTTGAGAACACCGGTGCTCCCTTCAGTTGACCAAACAAGTCATCAATCCTCAGCAACGGGTACCTGTTCTTGATTGTCACATTGTTCAAATGCCTATAATCAATGCACAAGCTGGGAATACCATCCTTCTTCTTCACGAACAATATTGGTGCACCCCAAGGCGATACACTTGGCTATGTATCCCTTATCAAGCATTTCCTTCAGCTGCAACTTTAATTCCACTATCTCTATAGTTCTCATCCTGTAAGGTGCCTTTGATGTTGGTGCTGCTCCTGGTATTAACTCAATAGAAAAGTCTACTTCCCTGTGAGGATGCAACTCTGGAATCTCTGATGGAAACACATCCTGAAACTGTTGCAATATAGGGTACCTCTTGAATATTTATGCATCCTCAACATCCTTATCCTTGTCACTGGAAATATGAACTGCAAACATCACACACCCCTTCCTCCAACTGCACTTAGCCAACGTAACTCTGACCATCCTAACTGATGTAAGCTTCTTCTATCCCTGCAAGATTCTATTTTCCCCATTATCATCGAGGAACTCAATAGACTTGTCATGGTAATCTACCTTGGTCATGTGAAGATAGAACTAGTCCATACCCAAAAGCATACTATACGATCCCAATGGCAGTACATTCAAATGTGTTGCTGTAGGCATACCATTTAGCTCAAATTCACGAGCTCTTACCCAGCGATGAACTCTCTTCTTTGTACCTGTAGCCAACTGCACCAACTAAGAATCTACATGCACTTCTTTTCTCAAGCCACACTTATCCACCAAGTCAGGATTAACATAACTATAATTAGATCCATGATCAATCAAAATAGAAACAACTTGACCATGGAGCTTACCTTCCTTCTCAATAATGGATTTCTGATGATCTTCGTGCTTGTTGTCCATAAGCCTCTTGAGCACTATAGATCTGAGGACTACCACTGTGGTACAATGGACACTGTGGTACGATTGTCTTTTCCACATATCCAACACTGCAACAGTCCTTTATCACCACCTCTATTTTTCTTCTCTCCAGTCTGCGACCCATGTCCTTTCTCAACTGCATTGAAATTCTTATACAAAACCACATTTTCTTTCTCACTTGCATCCTCAGATCTTTCCTGCTTGGGTGGCCACTTCCCTTTAACTTTCTCATTTCCCTTCAAATCACACTTAGGTTCAACCTTACGCTTTGTCTGCTCATAACAATGCTTCAAATTCTGTATGGCCTCCTCCAATGATCTAGCCTCATTAAACTCAATTTGATATCTATATGCTGTTGGTAATCCACTGATAAATCTCTGAATCTTAGCCTTCTCATCCTTGAGGTAATGCACATACCTTAACAACTCCAAGAATATGCTAGTATACTCATCATCTATCATAGAACCCATCAACATCTCACAAAACTCCTTATTTTTGTCATCATAGTACCTCTCCGATAAGTAATTATTCTTAAAGAGTCTCTCAAACTCATCCCAAATCAACTCCTCTCCCCGAATTCCCTTGACATTCTTCACATATTCCCACTAGATATCTACTTTCCCATTAAGGCTGAAGGTGACTATCTTGGCTTTCATGTTCTCTGAGTAGTTATGCAATCTGAAGAATTTCTTCATCCCAACGAGCCATGCCTCTGCATCTTCTAACTTCTTCATCTCTCCATCAAATGTAAGAGGCTTCACTTTCTTGAACTCCTTAGGCAAATACTCCCTCCTCCCATAAGGATGATGACGGTGATGACTGTGATGATGTCTCCTTGATGAGGAACTAGAATGATGCCCATACATACCAGTCCCCCTGTTAAGTGTATCCATTGATCTGCCACCTCTAACTGTGTCCCATCTATCTAATCTATATGTGAACCGAGACCTACTACCATAGGCTCCATTAGTCTTTTGTTCCTGCTCTTGACCGATCCTCAATTATCCTTGTTTCTGTAACTCTTACAAGCTCTAAAGAATCGCTGAATTGACCTCTACCTACTTCTCTTGAGCCCTTGCAAGTGTTTCCTGTGCCTCAACCAACCTGTCATTGTCTGCTTTTCAACTTCTGATCTCTACCCTCAAACTCCTCAATGTATCTGTTATACTAGAAGATTACTCATCTCCTTGTTGCCTAACTGATCTGTAGGGAAAGTCATGGGAACTGTAGTCTACCATTTTTCTCGTCATATTTTCTTTTCTTCTTCATGCAAGTGTATCATGTCAGATAAACCAAATAGATACCAAAATCAAATCCATGACTTATTGATGTTCAGGGGAGGCTTATCTCATCTGCAAGATCAATCCACATTAGCATGTACATGTATAATCATAAGCATATCCATATAAAAACATAACAACATAACAACATCATGCATGACCATACCAACTATATTCCATGACTCCATGCATGAAAACCATAACCTTGCTAACATTATACTTGACCCAAAGAGAGCGCAACCTTCTCTAATACTACCCTGTAACCGCTCGTCCCACATTTACTCGATTTTCCCAACTTGCCCGAGGTAAACATGAGTTGAGGGTCACTATGATAAGACTCAACCCCCTATATTACCTTAAGGAAATGGAGTCAACAACTTAAGACGTTACTGAATTCCCTCAGGTGTTACAAAATCTTCAAGAGAAACCCAACCCCTCCAGGTGTCCAACCCTTGAGACAACTCTCCTTTTCAGTAACCTAGATCCTCAACCGCTCCCTTTCCAAGGTATGCAAGCAAATGTAAGCATTCAGTCACATGATTGTGGACTTTTCCAGTTAGTTCTATTCCAACGACCCCAAATTCTGAGCCACTTTTTCATGGCTAGGACTCAGGCCCCTACCCAAAACTGAGTGAAACTTCTAGAAATGATGACTGACATAGAAAAAAAGCTTATAAACCAAAACTTGAACCAGGACTTGACCTGACCTCTCCTAACCGAGAATGACATTCTGTCAAACACATGATGAACATGCAACCTACAGGTTGTGAATGCATATATGAACATAAGAATCTGGAAACTTATTTGATGTTTAATAAGAAGGACCAATGCCTTCTCAAAATTGTTGTCATAACACCAATTGGGTCATGCATTCATTATTCATTCAGTTACAAGTAAAAACATGAAGAGATCCATGACTAAGATCTTTCAAATAACCATGCTTATAACCAACATATAACCAAATAAATAACAATGATAGAACAACCATTAAAGACACATAATAAAAATGCATTTACTCATCAAAAGAAAGAAAAACTTAGCTCTTATTAAACATATGCAAAATCCAACCCGGTCCTGGGACTTCCATGTACCACCCGACCATAGATTGGGATGAACCAAATATTTCTTTCATCCAATCAGTGCTATGCCATATTCCAAGCATGAATGGGGGATCTCATGAGATAAACCAATCCAAAAACAACCAAGGGAATCCAAAGGTTAAACCACCTCCACCCTCACCATATCGTGATCTTAACTAAACCAGTCCTGAGATCACAAAACCAAACTAAGCTTGGATGTCTCAAAATTCCTTCACCATCCCTTGAGGAATTTTCCTGTCTCCACCCACCTGTTGAGGGATTCCTGAAGAAAACCATCTCCACCCCCAACCCTTGGGATTTTCTTGAGACCACCTCACCCGAATCCAAAACCTTCCGCAATCCAAATCTCAACCGAGAAAGAATTGCATCACAAAATCACTATCAATAAATGGCAAGGCAAGGCTAAAAGCACTGTCAAAACCCGACAAAATCCATGCCATCGACAACAATAAACCAAATACACACATGCATATGCCATGCATGCCAAAACTAGCTAGGAAATCATACATGCAACCTATTACCTGCAAGTATTCCCACTAAAGCTACTTGACCCAATTTTTCCTTGCTTGATCGTTGCTCTCCTTGTCCTTCCTTTCTTGCTTTGTCTTTCCCTTGCTTGCTTGCTTTCCGTCTCCTCTTGATGCTCTTCTGCTCTCTGAGACTAATCCCAAAACTTAACTGACAAAAGGCTACAAACTGATGCTTTGACGTCTTTTTATTATTGATGCCTCTAATTGATTCATTTTCCTTAATTTTCCTTCAATTTCCTCCTCACATACAACGTGTGATGTTTCACCTCCCTTTTCTCCTAATTTCCTTACTTTTATAAATAAAGTGCCAAAAATTCCTTTTTTCCTTTGCCATCGCCTTTGCCAATTTCCCCTTTTTTAAAATAAAACGTCTATCAATAATATTCAATTAAAAAATATCAATTCTCTAATCTATTTCTATATTTATTTTTATGTTTTTAAACATTTCATTTCCAGTAAATCTACTAAACAGGGAATCTATTTCTATATTTATTTTTATGTTTTTAAACATTTCATTTCCAATAAATCTACTAAACAAGAAATAGTTGTGGCAAATAAATAAATTGTCTAAATTAATTTCTATCTAAATCAGTCTTTAGAATTTAAACTAGTGATTAAAATTTATGATCGACAACTTAAATACTTACGTGTGGAATTTACGATTTCAAATATTTTTAATAAATCATTTGTGACTTTTCAAAATGATATTTAAAGCAGAAGCAGTATTTTAAATAATTATAAGTTATAAGTTAATTACAATAATTTGAAATGTATAAACCATTTTGCTAGGTTATATAAATATTCTTATAAAATTACTTTAAAAATATTTTTCAATAACATTATTAAAATATTTTAAAAATAAAAATAAAATAATTATAAATTAATTACAATCATTTGAAATATATAAAAATATAACCTATTAAGATATGAAGGCATACTTATTAGTGGTTCCAACATTTGTACAAACTTTATCAATGCCCAACACTTATGATAATAATCATAACTTCATTATTTACAGTTAAGTGCAATTTTGCTGTGGCTGTAAGTTATTTTGCCCTTCTTTAGTAGTTTAAAAAGAATTGAAGTTTTATTTGAATTCAATTTATGTGAAATGTTTAATTATTAAAGGAGAATCAGGGCTCTCACGTTTTCTCTATTCCCTATTTGAGAATATACCATTTATAAATGTTGTAGAGGAGAACGAGGGCTCTAATGTTTTCACTTTAAATGAGTTTGAAGTTTCCTTATGTAAGAGTGTTCTCTTTCAACGAAGACTTGTTGGTTTAATTGTTTCAAAGTTTCGAGGAAACTTTTATATATTAAAATTTTAAAAATATTTAAAATAAAAAGTGAGTAAAAAATATATATTTTTGAAAAGTTATTTAATAATATTGGTTAATATTATAATTTAAATATTATTTTTTAAAAATAGTTGTTATTTGAAATTTTGGTCTTTACATCGTTCTTTATTTAAGCCGTTGTCGTAGTCTGCCTCTTCATCTGATGAACCACACTGGTTGGTTCAAAATGCATCGTCCAAAAATTTCTGTGTGATTTCTACCAAAAGACTTTTGGTAATTTTAAAAATATTAAAAAAAAGTGAGTACAATATATATTTCTCTAATAAGTATGAGAAAAGAGTTACATTATAATTTTATATAGAGAGATATATTCATAGTCTAATTAATAGATGAAAATATCTTTTTTAGAATATTTTTTTTGGTTAATTTTGTTTAAAATATAAGAGAGATTTTTAAAATCAGAAGTTTAAGTTTAATTTGCCGAGATAGAGTGTGTCTAGGGATTTTTAAAGTGTTGAATCCATTTATGAATTCAAAAGTGCACTAAAAACCATAAAAAATCACAATCTTACTAAAAAGTATATTGTTGACCAAAAAGTTGTTTCATAGTTACAACACACATACACACACACATTCACTTATTAACTATGAAGTGTAGAGTAGTTAGTTTTTGTGGGGTTTAGTCTTTGTCAAATCTTAGGTTCAAACCTCATGGGAAGTAATAAATTTGTTATATTCATGTTTTTCTATCTTCATCAAAATTATTTCTCTACTTAGAAATGTTAGGTAAACTTGACTCGAGATAGAGTCAAAGTTGACCAGGTAATAAATAGTGGTTTTGGGCACATGGTATAATGTACCCATGATATTACTACCCATGGTATTGCATGTAATGGAGCCTATAAAAGGCTGGTTTTGGGCACATGGTATAATGTACCCATGGTATTGCATGTAATGGAGCCTATAAAAGGCGGAAATACTTTACTGGGATTTAGACCAAGGCTAATGAGATCTCATTGGGTTGGGGTTTTCCCTGGATTTGGGGTTTTCCTTGGATAAAATCGTGTGCTTATGGTTTAGGATTATTGTTGTTTATTTTTCTTCTCTGTAAATCTCAGTAAATACTTTATCTTTGCAGTAAATGCCTAACAACTAGTATCATATGCATGGTCTAGGGTTTAGGCTTCAGAGGGATGCCTTTGTGGTCTAGGATAATTTGGACTTTCTAACGAGATCGATTTTGATGATGGTTTTGAAGTTGAAGTTGTAAAATTGGTACAATATTTGTGAATTTAGTTTGTTTAGTTTTCGCACTAATGCTAAATAGTTTCTCTCGTGGATGGAGAGATCGACACAAAGAATGAGAGTTTGATGCAAATCTAGGCACAAGGATTGACAATGGCCAAGCAAGGAATGATGAGCACAAGAAATTGAGGTGGTTCGATAAGGAATGCAGAATCATATTATTGCAATTCTGACAACTTGTGCTGTGAGGGGTTTTATAGCTCACGTGGGTCATAAGCGGCTTCCATCGATTGAAGCGATTGACCTGTTGTCTGTACATGTTGAAACTAGTATTGTAGAGTTAGTGGTGGATTCTAGAATACCATAAATAGTGATTCGGTGAACGGTCTGAAGATGAGACCGTGGTGCACACGTTCGTTGTGCAAGTTTATTTCGATATACAAATAAGAATGAGAAGAAAAATTGGTTGAAGAGGAGAATAATGAAGCTTAGAAGATGAGAGGATCGAAACATATAGCTCAGGACAACAACAAAACAATAATTGTTATTATAATGGAGTGATTCTTTTTTAATTGCATGTAAATGGGCATACTGCTGTAACTTGGTAAGGCATGCATACCCTTGGGCAATTACGAGTGAAGTCTGGTTAGACCTAGGTGATAGGGGGGATATCGGGTTAACAATACCCCGGGTAAACACATTGAGGGGGGTAAGGGCTAGAGTGAGCGGGGTTGTCTCACTTAGCAGGTTTTGGCTGGATTTAGTCAAGGAACCCCAAGTCAAGTTTAAGGGGGGAATTGTTAGGTAAATTTGACTCGAGATAGAGTCAAAGTTCACCAGGGTAATAAATAGTGGTTTTGGGCACATGGAATAGTGTACCCATGGTATTGCATGTAATGGAGCCTATAAAAGGAAAAGAAGACTTCATTGTAAGATAGGCCTGGAGGTGAGCGATGAAGGCTCACTTGGCCATCTTGGCCAGGATTTTGGCCAAGGCTAATGAAATCTCATTGGGTTGGGTTCTTCCCCAGATTTGGGGTTTTCCTGAATAAACTTGTGTGTTTGTGGTTTATGATTATTTCTCACTTGGCTATCTTGGCTAGGATTTTGGCCAAGGCTAATGCGATCTCATTGGGTTGGGCTTTTCCCCGGATTTGGTGTTTTCCCAAATAAAATTGTGTGTTTATGGTTTATGATTATAGCTGATTATTTTTCTTCTCGATAAATCTCAGTGAATACTTTATCTCTGTAGTAAATACCTAACAACAGGAAACTTCATCCTAAAACAAAACATGCCCTAAAATACATCATACTAATTACATTCGCTTTCCTAAACCATTCAATAGAATTGATTTCTGATCTGAAAATGGGGCACTTAGGCTTCTTGTCTAACTTACAAGAACCTCTCCCACTTCCAAAGCTTAACTATTCCCAAGTCTTTATGATTAACCAATGTGGAATTAAATATATACTTGAAAATAAGGTGTATGCTTATGGTTGTTTTAAAACTGTTTAGGTGCTGTAAATTGATTTGCTTAAACTGATATAAAACATATAACAATGAAACAATGCAGAAAATGAGCATCACCATAAGACAACAAGTTTAATATGGAGTTCACCCAAAACTCTTGGGCTACGTCTCCTTGAGCTCTAGTCAACCCGACTAGGCTCTCTGGGATTATGGCAACAGTTCTTTTACAAGTTCCACACTCAACTCCAATGTTTTTCATAGAAAATTTGGGCATAGAACACCATCTTATCCCCTGGATCTGAAGCTCTCGGCTTTCTGGCTCTAGGCTCTGGCTCTGGCTCTCGGCTCTAGCTCTGGTTCTTTGGCTCTAGCTACTTTGGCTCTGGCTACTTTGGCTCTGGCTTTGGCTTTCTGCAAATTTCAGCTCTCTGGCTTTTCACTTGACCTCCAAGTGACTCCAAAGACTCCCTCAGCTGCTCTGCGCATTAGCTTTTCCACTTTCTTTGCCTGCTTGCTTCTCAATTGAGCTCTTTCCCTCATTTGAGGTAATTTTTGTTGGGTTGTGTTATATTCTTTCCATGACTAACCTACATAGTTAAACGGGGGGTTAGAGGGGGGCGGGTAGCCCCCCTCTACGGGGTTCGGGGCAGCGCCTCGGGAAATTTTTTTTTGGACCCTATATTAGGTTGGGCGAACCTACCTATGGTTTTGTGCATGATTTTCGCACATGGTATTGGACGCGATGGTTTTTCGGTCCATGGTATTGGATGCTTCGGCATGTATAAATATGTATTGTAACATTGAAAGGAACATAATGAAAAAATCAAGCTGGTAGTCCCGGTTTTGGGATCCAGGGAAAAATCTCTGTGCATATGTGTTTTATGGGTTATGCTCTCGCATTGTTTATTTTCTTTGTTTAAGAATTCGTATGCAGGTAATTTTCTGTATAGGGTTAAAACCTACATTTGGTATCAGAGCTGTTTTGGCTTCAAGGGGACGCCTTTGTTGTTGAGGGGTTTCGCTCGGGCCTGTGGAAGACCCTGTTCAGTGGGAGATCTGCGAGATCGATTCTGGTGGTGAAAGAAGATGGCGAGCAGTGGAAAGATCGAGATTGAGAAGTTCAATGGTCAGAATTTTGAGTTGTGGAAACTCAAGATGGAGGATATGTTGGTGGATAAAGATCAGTGGATCGCGGTAGATCTGGGTACTAAACCATCGGGAGTGACCGATGAAGAATGGAATAAGTTGGCTCGGAAGGCAAAGAGCACAATACGATTGTGTGTCTCAGATTCAGTATTTTTGAATGTATCAGGGGAAGCTACGGCGAAGGCTTTGTGGGTCAAGTTAGGGACTTTGTACCAATCTAAGTCTCTGGTGAATAAATTGTTCCTGCGGAAAAAGCTGTATAACCTGAGGATGAAAGATGGAGACTCGGTGACAGAGCATCTGAATGCGTTTAATACTGTGGTAAGTCAGTTATTATCTGTTGATATTAAAATTTCAGATCAAGATAAGTGCATCAGTCTATTGTGTTCTCTACCAGATTCGTGGGATAGTCTGGTTATTGCAATAGGTAGCAATGCAACTGCTTTGCAGTTTGATGAAATAGTCTCAGCCTTGCTGACGGAGGAGATGAGACAGAAGAATATGGACAACCAGAATGGTGATGCCTTGTCTGTACGAGGACGATCCCAGAACAGAAACAAAAATAAGTCATCGAGTGGGAGATCTAAATCTAGAGGGAGATCTAAATCTCCAGGAAAACCTACAAAGGTGGTCTGGAAATGCGGAAAGGAAGGACACTTCAGAAGGGATTGTAAATCTAAAGCTCCTGATAAAGGAAAGGGATCTGATGATGCTCCTTCTGCAGAGGCGAAAACCACCTCAGATGAAGGTGGGAATGTGTACTTGGCTTCTTCAAGTACACATGTAGATCATGAGGCATGGTTGATTGACTCAGGTGCATCCTTTCACTTCACTCCCCATAGAGAGTGGTTCTGCGAGTATGAGAAATACGATGGTGGTGATGTCTTCTTAGGAGATGATAGGAAGGCTAGAATCATTGGTCGGGGAAAAGTAAAGTTGAAGTTGCAAGGTGGAAGGGTTAGAACACTTTCGGGTGTTCTACATATTCCTACATTGGCCAGAAATCTGATTTCTGTAAGCAAGTTGGATGATGCAGGTGTAAAGACGGTGTTTGAGAAAGATACCTGCAAGATGGTTCGAGGAGCACTGATATTGATGCAGGGAGTTCGGATTGGAACTATGTACAAACTGCAAGGTAGCACTGTTGTTGATGGGTGCAATAGTTCTATGGTTCCTGAAAATGGAGTAGAAAATCTAGTGGTCTCTGGAGAGAAGACCATGTTGTGGCATCAAAGGCTTGGACATATTGGAGAGAAGGGCCTTCGAATACTTCATGGTAAAGGTATGGTAGAAGGTATGAATGATAGCTCTCTGGATTTTGATTTCTGTGAAAATTGTGTGTATGGGAAGCAGAATCGAGTGAGTTTCCCCTCTGGTGGTAAGAGGACGAAACAGATATTAGAGCTTGTGCACAGTGATGTGTTTGGACCTGTGAAGGTTCCATCACTGGGTAAGTCTGTGTACTATGTATCATTCATAGATGACTTCTCAAGGAATACATGGATATATTTCCTTAAGAAGAAATCTGAAGTCTTTGACAGGTTTAAAGAATTTAAGGCTCTGGTGGAAAATCAGACAGAGAAGAAGATAAAGGTGCTGAGGACAGATAATGGTGGAGAATTTTGCAGCAAGGAATTTGAAGAATTTTGTAAGAAGTGTGGTATAGCATGGCAGAAGACTACTCCATATACACCTCAGCAAAATGGAGTCGCATAAAGAATGAACAAGATGTTGATGGAAAGGGCAAGAAGCATGCTCAGTGGTGCCGGGTTAGGATAGGAATTCTGGGCAGAGGCAGTGGATACTGCATGTTACCTGATCAACAGATCACCTTCATCAGCGTTGGAGGATAAGACTCCACAAGAAGTATGGACTGGTAAGAAACCCTCTCTTTCACATCTGAGGGTATTTGGATGTGATGCATATGTACATGTTCCAAAGGAGAAACGAACCAAGTTGGATAGTAAATCTGAAAAGTGCATCTTTATTGGGTATAAGGATGGTTTAAAGGGTTATAAGCTTTGGAACCCAGTCACACGGAAGGTTGTGTACAGCCGAGATGTGGTGTTCAGAGAGGTAAAAGATGTTGTTCAACATGAAGTCCAACCAAAGGAACCTGAGAAGATAGAGTTTGAGCCAAAGGAGGAAGAATCAGACTCTGCAGCAGAGGAGGAATCAAAAGATGAAGAGCCACTAACTCCGGCTGTGAGAAGATCAGGTCGAGAAAGAAGGCAGCCAGAAAGGTATAGTCCATCTGCTTTCAGTTCAAATTTTGCTTTGTCTGTTACTGATGATGATCCCAGAACTGTGAAGGAAGCAGTGGATTCAGAGGATGGAAAACTCTGGAAAGAGGCCATGGTTGATGAAATGGCATCTTTGCACAAAAATGAGGCTTGGGATCTGGTAGAGTTGCCGGCTGGAAGGAAACCCATTGGCAGCAAATGGGTGTTCAAGAAGAATACTAATGCAGAAGGAAAGGTGGAGAAATACAAAGCTCGGTTGGTAGCAAAAGGTTATTCCCAAGTGTCGGGAATTGATTTTGGTGATATTTTTTCTCCTGTTGCCAAGGTAGCTTCTATTAGATTACTTTTATCTGTTGCTGCTGCTTTTGATTTTGAGGTAGAACAGATGGATGTGAAGACAACATTTCTTCACGGGGATTTGGAAGAGGAAATCTACATGAAGCAACCTGAAGGCTTTGCGGTGAAGGGTAAGAAAGAATTGGTATGCAAGTTAAAGAAGTCTCTGTACGGGTTAAAACAGTCACCAAGGATGTGGTATCAGAAATTTGATACATTTATACAGGGACTTGGCTTCACCAGAAGCAAAGCAGATCATTGTGTGTATTTTAAATTAATTGGTGACCATGTTATTTATCTGGTCTTGTACGTGGATGATATGTTGCTGGTTGGAAATGACAAAGAAATTATCCAGGATTTGAAGACCCAATTGTCCTCCAAATTTGACATGAAAGATCTTGGTGCTGCAAACTATATTTTGGGCATGGAAATTAAAAGAGATCGGGCAAAGAGGAAGCTCTGGTTAAACCAGAGGAAGTATGTCGAGACAATACTGCAGAGGTTTAATATGCAGGATAGTAAACCGGTGAAGGTTCCTATTCCTGTAGGTGTGAGGTTATCTGCTGAACAGTGTCCCAAGACACAAGAAGAGGAAGAGGACATGTCCCGTGTTCCATATGCAAGTGCAGTCGGTAGCCTGATGTATGCAATGGTCTGTACTAGACCAGACATTGCACATGCAGTGGGAGTATTGAGCAGGTTTATGTCAAAACCTGGGAAGGAGCACTGGACAGCAGTGAAGCGAGTTTTCAGGTATTTGCGTGGCACTAGTGATTATGGTTTGTGCTACCAAGGAAGACCAGGATTGGACAGAGTGTTGGATATTCATGGTTTTGTTGATGCAGACTGGGCTGGAGATTTGGATCAGAGAAGATCTACAAGTGGGTATGTGTTTAACCTATTTGGAGGTGCAGTCAGTTGGATGAGTAAGAAACAATCTGTAGTGGCACTATCAACTACAGAGGCAGAATACATGGCAGCCACTCATGCAAGCAAGGAAGCAGTTTGGTTGCAGAGATTGTGTTCAAGTATGGGGTTAGTTCAGGGAGCTATAAGAATAGACTGTGACAGCCAAAGTGCAATTTTTTTGGCAAAGAACCCTGCTTATCATTCAAAGACAAAGCACATTGATGTTCATTATCACTTTGTGAGGGATATGATAGAAGACAAAAAGGTGTTGCTGGTAAAGGTGGACACTTTGAAGAATACTGCAGATGCATTGACAAAATCTGTGAGCTCTGAGAAGTTCTCTTGGTGTAGAGAAACAATGGGTGTTTCAGGGCTGGAAAAATGACTAAGCTCTCCTGTGGCCCCCTGTGGAAAGAAAACAACAAGTGGGAGATTGTTGGGTTGTGTTATAATCTTTCCACGACTAACCTACGTAGTTAAACGGGGGGTTAGAGGGGGGCGGTAGCCCCCCTTCGTTGTGCCAATTGCGCAGCGGGGGGATCACAGGGGGGGCAGCAGCCCCCCCTGTCCGGGGGTTTGAGGGGGGCGGGTAGCCCCCCTCTACGTGGTCCGGGGCAGCGCCCGGGAAATTTTTTTTTGGACCCTATATTAGGTTGGGCGAACCTACCTATGGTTTTGTGCATGATTTTTGCACATGGTATTGGACGCGATGGTTTTTCGGTCCATGGTATTGGATGCTTCGGCATGTATAAATATGTATTGTAACATTGAAAGGAACATAATGAAAAAATCAAGCTGGTAGTCCCGGTTTTGGGATCCAGGGAAAAATCTCTGTGCATATGTGTTTTATGGGTTATGCTCTCGCATTGTTTATTTTCTTTGTTTAAGAATTCGTATGCAGGTAATTTTCTGTATAGGGTTAAAACCTACAATTTTCTGGCTTTTCGGCTTCCTCAACCGTTTCTCTGTGTATCATCATCTCTCTGCGCCTCTATGGCTTCCTTGCTCCTTGTCAGTTTGACTGGCCATCTGGCTCTGTGGCTCTGTGGCTTCAAAATGCATAATTTCTTGTAAAAATGCCTGCTTGCAGCGTAGCATGATGATCTGGAGTGGTTACAAAGGTTTCAGAGCTTTTCCTTAGGTAAAACCTGAAATTAGGGAAAAATCCATTACACAGGTATTTTCTAGAAAATACACTATCAGGCGTGTATTTCGGATGTGAAATTCCATTCAATCGCCCCTAAAAACCCTATCGGGCCTGCCATTAGGCGGCATATCACATTGCATATGTGGATTGGGAAAAACCCCAAATACACGGGAAAACACTGAAAAAACCCGTTGAAATGCTTTTTATCGGACTTCAAATATTATCACATTTGCCCTATAATCATATCGGGTCCAGCTATCGCTATTGCAAATGTCATTAGCCCCGTTATCGGGGATTGCCGATTTAATCTTGGCCGTTGATATGATCCCGCGATCCAATGGTTGATATTCATTTTCGGGTCCGCTTTATCTCTTTGGGGCGTTTTCCTTTGTATTTCGGTTTTTACACCGAAATGCGTTAATACACAGAAAAGTCCCTTTATGGTGGAACTCAAATGTTATAAAGTCGCGCTTATAAATCCGTCGGGTCCAGCATGTTATCGTCCTTTTATATCGCTGCGACACGACGTTGCGATGCAATATATCATAATCACAAGTCGCATTGGCCTGGGGGTTCGTCCCTTGTCTCATGCCATTGCTGATGCCGATTTGCCGATATCAGCGATCGCAATATCGCATCAGCCTGGGGTCCTTTCCTCATATCATGCATATGTCTGCCTCCGACCCGATATGTCGGGGATTGGCAATCGGGGGCCTTTTCCCTTTCCGCTTAAGTCCGCCTCTTGGACCATCTTCGATGCGATTTCCCTTTATAAGGGTTTTTTTCCATTTTTAGGGGATTTTGCCTCTTTTTCCAAAGAACAAAGGGCATCTTCTTTCTGCGATAACTTTTGCATCCTAAGTCCATTTTTTCCCATTCAAGTTGCAGTAGATTCAGAATGAAATGATCTACGCAATGGGGCTATTTCTAGGAGCATCCTTGGACTTTAATTTTCCTCTGTGAGGAACACTTAGACTTAGAGGTCTATCCAAAATCCATTTTGGATCAATTTCATATTTATCTCCGTCACCACTTAATGTAGATGTTGTCATTGATTCTTGGCTAAGGTCTAACAAAGACACTTAACTTCCAACCTCAAAATCTTAGAAATATATTTTGAATTAGTCACTATGCTTTTCCAAAATATTCTTCTACCATCCCCTCTTGCCCATAACTTTTTTATTGTAGTTTTTAAACCTACACAAATAATACCTACAAATGAATTTTTGAAAGAAAACATAAAATATACAATGGCATGAACAAAAAATATACACATATTTTTCTCTTGGAACCCAAAACCGAGAAAAACATATTGATTTTTCATTATATTCCTTTCAATGTTGCATTATATTATATACATGCCAAAGTATTCATAAACCCTCAATCGATTAACCTTGGAATAGAAAATAACCATAGTTCCTTTAATCAGATCTACAAAAGCATGGGAAAAATGACCATGCGTAAAACCATTTGCAAAGGCAAGGGTAAAATCTCCCAAAAAAACTCGGACGCTGCCACAAAATCGATGCCCAACATTTATCACCTAAATCAAACCTTTCAATCAAAATTTATGCTAAGTTTAAGTTAACATATCTTTTGAAAGTTTGTGTTGGCTTGATGGGGCCTGACCTAGGTTCGGAGTTAATTAGCCAAACAAATCCCTGTACTACTAGCCCTTTCGGCAACAGCCCGCGAAGCGCGAACTTAGGTGTCACTCGAAGAAGTACGGGGGGATGCTGGAACCAAGTTTCTGCACCCTTGAGATGTCTGAGGGGTTGACTTAGTCCAATTGTGAATAGCTTCACGCAGGTCACTTCGCGCACTGTCCTGACCTACGCGACCTGTTATATTCACCTTCTCACCGCCGTAATCAGGGGCTGAGGTGATTTTGCACTGCTAAGGCAATGATCTGCGCTCTTTCCCTAAGTTACACAGCGGATCTTAGTTATCTTCTTATAATTGTTAGCTAACTTCGCGTAAACAGATACTTTAGCTTATAGTCACTTATTCAACATAATCATATAAGTTCGTGCATAATATAAATAGTAGAAATGCAAATTATACCCAACACATTCAATGTTCAAAACAGGAAAAAGATACACAAAAATGATAAGAAATTCTCTTTATTACTTCTTCAATCGATTACAGACTCAACTCACCCTACACACTCAGCTGCAAGGGTCCGCGCACTCATCTGCGGACTACTAGGCCTCTGCGCACTCAGCTGCAGAGCCTTCTCCTACTCTACGACCCAAAAGACTCAACTCTACACTTCAACTATGACTCAAGACCTTTTCATTCCTATTCTATCCATTGGTTTCTTACAACTTAGAGCCTCTCTCTAATTATACAATCCCATGGTTCGCAGACCATGGGTGGATCTCTAAAGCCGACATTACATTACAAAAATGATGGCGGACAACTGTCTGACTCATTTACAATATTCGTGCTCAGCGCCCACAAAGCGCGGAGTCTTTACATCAGATTTACTCAAAACTTGGGCTTTAAGCCCCAAAACTTGCCTTGGGGGATCCCACGCCCAATAGGCCCCCAACACAAACATCGTGACTCGCCCTCGAGTCACTCTGTCGGTGCGGAGATCTTCGCGCGGAGACCTCCCAACTTTGCTCGGACTGTTGCAAGGTCGGCAGCTCATCGCGCGGCTACCTGCTGTACTTCCTATAACTAGTCAAATGGTCGGGCCACTTGTGTATGGCTTCAACCGACTACCGTTTACTTTTCTTGGGAAGAGTTCACCATTGAGTTTCACCAACTACACCTCACCACCATCTGTGATTTCCTTAATAACATACGGTCCCATCCAATGCATTTGGAGCTTCCGTGGGAATTTATCAAACTTGTTGTCGTATAGCAGCACCAAATCATTCACCTTAAAAGTGAAAAGTTTGATATGTCGATCATGCCATGCCTTTTCGCGCTGCTTTTATACCTGCTGATGGAATCCTGCCAAAAACTGTTCTTCTTCGAGTTCTTCCAGCTGCGCGAGCCTCTCCTCCAGGGCTTCGCGGTCTGTCATACCTGTGAGCGCTTCTATGTGTAGACTAGGCACAATATACTCCATCGGCATTACGACTTCCACTCCATAGACCAGTCTAAAAGGCATCTGTCCCGTCAGTTTCTTGCATGTTGTCCTGTAAGCCCATAATACTGCGGGTACGCGCAGGTCCCAATCACTTCGTTGTGCATTGCATACTTTCGTCAGCGCGGTCTCCAATACTTTGTTAAATGCTTCCATGGTCTCGTTAGCATGTGGGTGATATGGTGTGTTTTTCTGATGATACACCTGAAACTCTTCTGTTGGTGCGCTAATCGTTTCATTCAGGAAATGTGTACCGCGATCGCTCATCAGGATATTTGGACAACCGAATCATGTCAGTGCGTGTTCAAATAGAAACTTCGTGGCCGTTGCAGTCGTGCAAACTTTTACTGGCTGCGCTTCTACCCAACGCGTAAGTTATTCTGTCGCAGTAATAATATATCTCGCACCTGTCTTCCCTTGCGGTTTGATAGGTCCTACAAAGTCGATTGCCCACTTTTCAAAGGGTTGCAATGTCATTTGTTGATTCAAAGGAATCTTGTCCCTTCATGATGGTTTACCCGTTCTCTGACATACATTACATGCCTTGTAATGTGCTTTCGAATCCTGATGAAGGGTAGACCACCATAATCCTGTGCGGAGAATTTTTTGGGTAGTCGCTCTCCTTGTATAATGACCTCTCGTGGGACCCCCATGAGCGTCTCTAAGGATACTGCTTCATTCAAACTCTGGTACATACCTTCATAGTATCTCATCATTCCCCATCTTATACAGATGCCCCACAATGAGAGAGAAATCTGCTGTGCGCACCACTAGTTCCTTCTTCTACTAGACAGAGTACCCTTCTGGCCCAGTCCCAGTTGTTAGAAAGTGAATTATGTATTTAAAATGTCCATCTGCTACGCACACAGCAAAAAGCTACACGTCAGGTAGTCCTTCCTCCAGATTGGTAGGTTCCTCCCCTGTCTCTATGCGCGACAGGTGATCAGGTCCCGCATTTAGTTGTCCAGGCTTTACAACCACTTCAAAATCATATTCTTGGAACAATAATAGGCACCTGCATATGTGCCCCCCCAACACAGGCTTGTTGACCAAGTATTTTAGAGCGGAATGATCTATATACATCTTGAAGTATCCTCCTAGTAGATAGTGCTGATATTTCTGGAGTGCGTACACCATAGCCAGTCCCTCGCGTTCAGTGGTGGAATAGTTCTTTTCTGCTTTAGATAGTCTGCAACTCGCAAACGCGATAGGGTGATCCAAGCCTTCTCCGCCTTCTTGTGTGAGTACTGCCCCCAACGCTATACACGACGCATCAACATGAACATGAAATTCTTTCTTCTAGTTCGGGAAGACAAGAATCGGCGCAGTCACCATCTTCTCCTTCAATATATCCAGGCTCTTTTTACAGTCATCATCCCAGCAAAACGTGACATCCTTCTTCAATATTTTTTCCATTGGCACGATGATCTAGGCATAACTCTTGATAAAATTTCTGTAGTACCCCGTATGTCCTAGGGTAGCGTGCAACTGCTTCACACTACGCGGTGCTTCCAAATTCAGGATCACCGCAATTTTCGCGGGGTCTACCATCAACCCTTGTTTACAAACCACATGCCCCAACAGGTTCCCAAAAGGAACGAGGAACATACACTTCTTGAGGTTGAGCGCAATTTGGTATCTTCGGCATGTATCCAGCATCAAGCGCAAGTTCGCTACATGGCACCTGACCAATCCAAATACAGTCCAATTATCAAAATAGACCTCTAAGAACCTATGGATATATTCCCTGAATGCCGCAACAACTATGCATGAAAAGATAGCTGGCACATTGTTCAATCCAAACGACATGACATTATATTGAAAACAACCCCACTTCATCGCAAAGGTTGTTTTGATCCTATCTTCTAATGCGATCCTGGTCTGATGGTACCCTGAGAACCCATCAGTAAAATAATATGCTTCCTGATCACCTACATTGTCCAACACCTCATTTGTGAACGGAGTTGGGAATGGATCATGTACGCACACGTCGTTCAAATTTCTGGGATCCACGCATATTCTTATTTTTTACTTCTACTTCTTCTCTTGTACGATCATCAGACTTAGTCAGATTCCTCTACAGGCTCAATGATGCATGTCGCGAGCATCTTGTCTAATTCTACGCAGACCTTTTCCTTGTATTTCGAGTTTAAGCGATACAGTCTTTAATTCACTGGCTTCTCGTTAGGTTTTAACGTAATCTTCATTACCCCTAAATCTCCGATTATTCCCTTTAGATCCGTAAACATGGTTGGGAATAAGTCCTGATACTCACGGAGTAGTTTAGCGACCTTATCGATTGTCGCGTCGTCCCAGTAGTCCCGAATCTTTGCGAACTTAGGCTTCGCCTTTGTACCAATATTTACCTGCTTAGTTTTTATCGACGCGGGTATGTCAGGGTTCTTGATTTGTGGTCCTTGAACCTCACGGTGGCCTTCTATCTCGGGAATATCAATGTTCCTCGGATCTTCATCCTCTTCCTCAGTAGTTACATTATAAAACTCCAACGCGCAACTTAACTGAGCAGCCCATTCAGGCTGAATCATCTCTATTGACTCCTGCGTCATCCTAAAGATAGCTGCTTTTACTTCTTGTAGCGCTTCATCAATACTATCCCATCCATCCTCAAAGTTGAAAGTCATCATGATCCCTTCGCATAGGACATCCCATTCGTTTGTTCTGTGACGTAGCTCTGTTTCTATATACCAGTTCATTGGTATAACATCCAGGGTGTGACAGAACAGATGCACCCACTCAGGTTGTGGCTTTTCCCCATAGGCCTACGTCCACTTAGCTAGATGCATGTGCAAATCATATTGCCCATTGTATTTTTCTGTTAATCGCACTCCAGGCTTCCCAAACTATGTGCGCGTCATCCTTCTACACTCGTGCCAATCATCAAAGTTTCCTTTGTGCGTACCCCACCACCTCACGGGTGTAGCATGTAGTACCCAATTAAAGGCTTGGAAATGTTGCATCTCCGTCATCTCCCTTTCAAATCTGTCTAAGAAAGCATCTACCTCACCTAATACATAATAAGTAGGCAAATCTCTCATTTTCATTGATACACAACGCAATGATCTTGTCATCATGTTATAGTTCAGTGTGGTTACCTCGTGTAACTAGTTCTGTCATCGCTCTATCTCCTTGTCCGAATCTGAAGTGCAGGAGCTCTCGTGCTCCCATGAAATTCATCCATCTGCGGTAGGATTTACCTAGTCTTGCTCTCACGTGGTTATTTTGTAGATGCAGTCCAAATCGTCATCACTTTCATAGTCATGCACAGGTTCTATATAGCGTGATTCTTTAGCAGGGTCTAAGGGTATAACTATGCGCAAATACTTCTTCTCAAAAATCATCTTGCACTTCTTTAGATTAATCACCCTATTCATGTCAGTGGCCCAATCAATTCCTAAGAGCGCGGGGTAGGGATTGCTATCATCAACAATCTCTATCACCTCAAATTCTGTTAGCGCAGTCGCTCCCTCAATATCCACTATGATTCCTTGCAATCGCCCCAGGGGTATTATCTTCTATTGGTTCTCCATGCGTAGCTGAATAGGAGACCAATGCAGTGTAGGACTCCCCATGTACTCCCATGTCTGCTTCGGCAGAACATTCACGTCCTATCCCAAGTCCAAAATTAATTGGTCCATCTCATATGCTCTAATCTGCGAGGTTAATCTCATTTCTCTTCCTGTTCTTGTCTTATGTTTTTCAATCTTCTGGACTACGCACGATTCTCGTTGCACAGTCCCAGCGCATCTATTAATGAGTTCCTGTAATCCCTTTACAGCCTTACTGTTGCACAGTAACTTCATACATGTTGCCAGGAACATTGTGAGCATCGATGGGTCTATCTCCGACTCTGGTCTATCTTTGCTTCCTGAAGTGGAGGCATCAACAAAGCTCTTCTTAGCTTCCATCGAGTGCGCTCCAAATCAAACTCCGCTTCTTTCGCTAGAGCTTTGCGAACCCAAGTGCTATCTTCTGGCTATTTGCCTTTATCACCTCCTGTCATAATTCCACTTCGGAGCACAACATTCACCTTAGGGTCTTCCTCGCGCAGCTCAGACCTCATCATCTTTAGGTTCTGAGTCGGGGGAGGTGGTAGCGCTCCCTTGTCACGTGTCCTATCTATCAGCGTAGGACAATCCTCTGTCTCATGATCAAACAAAGTGCAATACAAGCATGATGGACGTGTTGGATTCATACAATCGCGGGCATAATGTCCTGGCCCTTCACAATTGTAGCATATTAGCTGTCAGCGACCTCTCTTAGGTCATCCTCCACCTCGGCCTTGTCCATGCCCCTGAAATTTGGTTCACGCCATCCCTGCATTCTAGTCTAGGGGCCGCGTTTCAGCCTGAAATCTGTAGGTGGGAGTCCTATCCATCATTAACTCATAACTTCTACAAGTGCGCTCATCATGTCCCACCGATCTACAAAAGTTACATAACAACTATTGCGAATTCTATGTGTACTTTTGCAACAAATGGCAGTTGTTCGTAGCATGCTTTCCTCCTATTTTACAAATCGCACACCACAAGGCAGACGTCGTGCTTGGTCCTACTTGCGCTTCCTACCTTACTGGCATCGTTCCTCCTCCCGCGAGGTAATTCGCGAATATCAAACAGTGGTCCTTATCATGACCCTGACCCTTGCATTTTACGCACCACACCTCTTTGCGCACTTCTGGTCGAGTCGTCTTGTCCTGTTTCAGACTCTGCAGCTCAAGGCATAAGTTTTTCAACTGCGCGTGGATCTGCTAAATTCCCAAGTTAGGATCCTGTATTGGGGTCTCATGCAGCCTCATTGCGATCTCTAAATATTCTGCCTGAGTTGTTAACCTCCGCTGCGACAACGTGTTCCTTAAATGCGACATTAGTGATGCCACAAACCATTCACGGTGCTGTCCATCCATCAAAGTCATATTAGCTTCACGAATTGTACACTTCAGCCTCTGATCCAGCGCCCAAGGAGTCTCACCTAGTAGCATTGTGATCTCCTTGAACCCAATGATCGAATGTGCCTCTGACTTTGGTCTACTAAATTCTCTAGTTAGCGCAACTTGGATAGCTGTGAAACCCGCATGCGAATTATCACTTGAGTGCTTAATGTACTAGGTCAGCGCGCGATCTTGCAGAATGCTAACAAACGTTGCTTTCTTGATATTTTCATCTGTAACTCCCTGTTCTTCCCATACAGCCTTTACAATGAACCAAAATTGGTCCGGATCTTCATTTCCCAATCCATTGAACATAGGGAACTTTATCGAGCTTGCCATACTAAAATGCGGTGCTGGTGGAGGTGGTAAGAGCGAAGATGGAGGTGATGGTAGTGAAGCTGGTGGTGGTGTGGGTGGGGGTGGTATGCACAAAATTCTCTCCCTTATCAAATGGATCACACTTCGCGGAGAGACCTTCGCGAGCACTTCCTCGTCCCCTCGCAGAGGTGAAATCAAATGGATATTCTTTGGTCCCTTACTTCATTTGTTTATGTAAGTTTTTCCACTTCGTGCAGTCTTGAACATCAATGTAACTGCATAATCTTCTTTTCGCACAATAACATTTTAATCCAAGTATTCAGGGACTTAATGTACTTACCTCGCGGTCCTTTGAGAAAGAGTTACTCTACCTCGCTATAGCTGACTGAAGTATCTACCGTGAACTTAGTAATGAATCCTCCTATAATTCGATCGAGCTAGTGATCAACAACGCGCACAATCTTATCCTCCGATGCTTCTAATCTGCGCACCAATTCTGGGGTCCAAACAATAGGATTGTCGAGATTTCACCTACCTTGGCTATCTGCTAGCTTCACGATCCACTCATACAACTCAGTAGGGAAAGACACGAAGAAAATTTCATGGATCTATGTGTACAGGTAGTAGTCTAACCACTCTTCTTTTGATAGTCGTAGATTCCTGTTCTCCTGCGCCGCGAATTCGTGAATTATCCTGTCCAACCAGCCTTCAATTTCCTTCTTAGTTGGATTCCAGTGATGCGACATTAGACATCTCTATGCAAATTCCGGTCCCGGTAATGAAACCATTTTTTGGCTTGATGGGGCCTGACCCAGGTTCAGAGTTAATTAGCCAAAGAAATCCCTGTACTACTGGCCCTTTCGGCAACAGCCCGTGGAGCACGGACTAAGGTCTCACCTGAAGCAGTATGAGGGGATGCTGGAACCAATTTTCCGCACCCTTGAGATGTCTGAGGGGTTGACTTAGTCCAACTGTGAATAGCCTCATGCAGGTCACTTCGTGCATTGTCCCAAACTGCACAACCTTAACGACCTATTATATTCACCTTCGCGTAGCCCTAATCAGGGGCTAAGGTGATTTTGCACTACTAAGGCAGTGATCTGCGCTCTTTCCCTAAGTTACACTATAGATCTTACTTATCTTCTTATAACTGTTAGTTAACTTTGCGTAAATAGATACTTTAGCTCATAGTCACTTATTCAACATAATCATATAAGTTCGCGCGTCATATATACAATAGAAATGCAAATTATACCCAACACATTCAATGTTCAGAACATGAAAAAGATACACATAAATGATAAGAACTTCTCTTTATTACTTCTTCAAGCGGTTACAGACTCAACTCACCCTGTGCACTCAGCTGCAGGGGTTTGCGCACTTAGCTACAGACTACTAGGCCTCTGCGCACTCAGCTATAGAGCCTTCTCCTACTCTATGACACAAAAGACTCAACTCTACACTTCAACTATGACTCAAGGCCTTTTCATTCCTATTCTATCCATTGGTCTCTTACAACTTAGAGCCTCGCTCTATTTATACAATCCCATGGTTCGTGGACCATGGGTGCATCTCTAAAGCTGACATTACATTACAAAAATGAGGGTGGACAACCCTCTGACTCATTTACAATCTTTGCACTCCGCGCCCACAAAGTGCGGAGTCTTTACATCAGATTTACTCAAAACTTGGGATTTAAGCCCCAAAACTTGCCTTGGGGGATCCCCCGCCTAGCAATTTGATTGGAGTCTATCTTGCTAATCAACATTACACTTGATATAGTTTTGAAATTTTGGCTACTCTAAATCTAAAAATTTGTTCTATAGTGTCTTTATAGAGATTATATCCAAAGCCATAAGTTTGACCAGATTCTTATAAGTTAAAAAAGGATACGTCAACTTTTCTAGAACTTGACCCATTTAAGGGAGAAAATTTATTCACATGCCCACAATTTGTCCATATATGATTGCACTCATTCATAAGTAAGTGCCGTAGAGAGGTAAGAAATGACACAATCTCCGACAAACATTCTAAATCTTCACATTGGATGCACCCTTTCTGACCATGCTAACACATGAGAGCTTTGGATAGGTCACTAGCTTCTCGAATGTTGCAAAATCTCTCTCTCTTGTCAAACTATAAGGGATTCCCAAATGAATAATCTTGTTGAAGTAAGAGGTTGGGAGGTGGTCGAAGAATAATTGCTTGAATAATTCATGGTTTCGACACTTTTCGTCATAATTTTCTCGAATCCTTCCATGAACATATGAGTTTGTTCTTCTAGGAGCTCTAGAATCTGGGCCAATTTAGCTAAAGGAGACAATATGTAAAGGTCATCAATTTCTAAAACAAGACTCATGATATTTCTTCTTGGTAGATAACGGAAAATGATTTTATAGCCTGGTAATGTGCACTGATGCACCAATTCCAACTTGGAGATAATGGAGTAATGTTCTAGATTTGTTTGAGTTCCAAAGTATTATTCTAGAAGTATTGTTTTTCCTATTGAATAAAGTATTTATTTGCTCCATTGTGGTCTGTGTTGATCACTTACAATTTTCTCCCCTTTGCCCCTCCGTTGGTTCTACAAATCCGGGAAAAAGAGAGAAATTTCGTAAGCCTCCTTTTCCAGAAGCTTCTAGAAATTGCTGCAACCATTTACCTCAGATAAAACATTCGGATCCTATCCTACCCTACTTTGGAATTTCCATCCCTTATCCTTTGATCCCATCCTCCCATCAAAGGTGGATCTAAAACCTTAGATTGGTAATTGGATAAGAACTCCTGACTTACCCCACTCCTCTATATATTTACAACATATGTAAGGGGTTGGATTTTGGAGAATGATTTTACCCTTATGTTGTTGTGGTGAGAGGTTTCATTTCATGCATTTAGGGTGATTGGAGGTGCACATTGTGACAAGGAAAGGACAAGTTAGCCTTGGAGGAGCTCTTCTACCAAATCAACACCTATTTATGGTTGTAAAATCCTTCCATTTATATTAATGCAAATAATTCTTTGTTTCCTATATGTGATGTTGTTATTTCATATATTTAAATACCATGTTTGTTTATTGAGCAGAGTATTTAGATGATATTGTATAGATCTCGTAGTTTCTTGGCTTGTGTTATCTGACTGTGTAGGTTCTAATTTTGGCAATCAGAGCTGGAATTGGAGCATTCAAGCTAAACAAGGAGCGAAGCCTGTGATGGATTCCAGGTAGGCTTCATTTTGTCATCTATTTACTTTAGGGAAAGCATTGGGTTCCTTGTTTCTCTGTTGTTCTAGGTTAGCCACCAAACCTAGGGGAGATACTTTTGTCCGGAATCGTAAATCCCATATCACAAATTGGCGACCATACTAGGGATCGATGTATTCCCTTGGTGGTTCCTTTGTCCATTATGTTTGATTGTCTCCTTGATAGAGCTTTTCTGCATTGCATAGCCAAGAAAGAACCTAGGAAGAGATTTCATTGAGTCTCTTTTACAATTTTTGTGTCAGAATACTCTATCCCTAGCCCAACACACCCCAGTGCCTCTGACAGAGTGTTACACCTCACCCAGGCCCACTTTGTACTTGCATTGCAAAGCATTGGTGCCTCTTCTGCAATAGTGTTGGCCCTTGTTTTTCACAAAGCTTTCCTTTGTTTCGAGTTTCTCTTTGATCAGCCTACTTCCAGCTGAACTTCCTTGAGTCTTGAGTATCTTGTGGTCTCTCTAAAACCTCTAGTTGGTTTGCATTTGTGTTTGATTTCTTTTGCTAAGAATTGCTTTTTATTTTTCTTTGTTGTTATCATTTTGTCACTTGCAAACTGATTTCATTTGGTCATTGATCACTTGGATTAAACATTTGCATCTTAGTTTTATTCATTTCAAAAATTAAGTGTATTGATTTTTTTTTTTTTGGCATTGGCATTTAGGGTTTTGTATGTGCATTGATATAGGAACAGTTGCATCGAAAGGGAATTTGCATCTTTCATCTTGTTTGTTTCATGTTGTATGTTTCATACTGATTGTTTCTTCCCTTAGTGAGCTATATTTGCATTGAAAGAGAAAGATTTCCATTTTCTCATGCTAGATTTGCATTTTAGGATATTTAGGTGACATTCGTGGTGAGCCCAAAATTGAAACTTAATCAAAGATAAGCAATAACATTTATTGATTCAAGCTAAGGAACATTTGTAACATTAACGCAAACATTTAGAGGTCTAGGCTAGTGACGTGTTCCAATGTCATTAAACATAGGAGTTGTCGTTGTTTTCTAGTGTTTCATCTCAGGGTTGAAATCTCGTTCCACATATGTGAGAGTATAGGATCGTTCTCCGTGTACCTTTGGGTATATTGGATGACACCATGCAATTAAAGTATATAGGAACGCTCTCATTGAACGATTACGCATTAGATAACACTACTACGGATTGCACTCCCACGTACCGTCGAGTATATTTTTGGAGTCCCCTATAGGTTGCTATCCAGCCATAGGTAACTGAGTCTGCCGCCTTGTATAACGTGATACACAAAATACAACATTCAAGAAGATTTCCTATAATATGTTAAGTCCTTGTTCGCCAAGGTGTATATTGCAGTTCATTGTTGCTTGGTAATCCTTTATGCCTAGATTACCTTTTTCTTTTTGCATTAATAAAATTTATTATCCAATGTGGAAGAAAAAAATCCCCAACCCTATAATTTGTGTAGAATGCAAAGAAAGCCTCCTCTTCCGCCATAGGCTACTCTTGGTCATCGTCATAAGCATAAGAAGATGCAAACTACTGAGTCAGGAACTTTAGGAACTACTTCTGGCCCTCCTTTTGATATTGATCCACTAGAATCATCTATCCCTTTGAGTTCCAAGCCTGAGATTACATCTACTCTTGACGGTGACACTAACAGAATCGAAACAGAGGCCCCTGAAACCTTATTGCCTAAGGTTATTGAACCTAACCTTCCTGATTCAGATACTTTGATTCATGGGGTTGTTGAACTTGAGGAGCTTCATCCATCTCCACCTGTTACTTCAAGACCTTCCTCCTCTCTTCCATTGTCTCAGACATAACCTATATATTTTGGACCTAATAATGAACCTCTTCCACACATACTTGCAAGTATTTAAGAGATATCAAAAGAGGATCCTTGTCCTTATACTCTTGTTCATTGGAAAGGACTCCATTTTTAACATATTTATCCTTTTCCACCTCTTCATACTCTGACACAAACTCCTTTGCCTGATTCTTTGGACTTACGTGTGGATCTCTTGCGGCAATCTTCATTGGGATTGTTAACCATGATTGGAACTGATCTGATCTCTCATTTAGTGTCTGACACAATGGTTGTGACATCGAATGTTTCTTCCTCATATATGTTTTCAACATCACCAGAAACACATCTGCATGGTGACCTGTTCGTCCCACCTGGTTATCAGTCTTTATTTGGTACCTTTTCTAGTGCGTCTTCCAGTCCTTGGACCTCTCCCATATCATCTAATTTAGGAACAACATCTGGTAATTCTCTTATGAATTCCACATAATCTTCTCCTCTCCCTCCACCTACACCTACGATTGAGCAGTAGGTTGGCCCTTATGTCAGTGGGCAAGGCTACCTTCATCAACCTAACTCTTCTTATGTTGGGTACTGTTACAGATCCATTAGGGCACATCAATCCCATCATCCAGATCAGTGTTTTAGGGCTCATTAAATCCTAATTTCAGTTGCTACATGCCAAAGTCACCCCTTTGAATTCCTCCTTCCCAGACAGTTTCATGACATGAAGACATCCAGAAATAGCCTCTAGAAGGACCAGCGCGGGTAGGCCCATGTAAGGGTGCGCTGCAGAGCAGTTAAGTCCATGCCAGGTGTTGAGGGCCCTGAAATCGGGTCAACAACAAGGGGGATACCCACCCGGTCCGGAACCTGGTTGGCGGCTCCTTGCCCGTTTGGAGTAGCGGGTCCGACTGGGGGTAACGGGACCAGCTTCCCGATGCATGGGATGTGTGTGTGTGTGTGTAGAGTTAGATTATGTTGATTCTGGAAGCATTCTAAAACTAATTTAAATCTAACTTGCAAACTGACTTTTAAGCTATTGTAGTCTAATGAGAACAACATATATAATCTACACTAACCCGGGATATATCTTTTCCATTATGCGATTTAGAAAGATTTCATATAATAACTGGTAATAAAGATTATTCAGCTACCATAAGAATATAAACCATTTAAGATGAACCATTCTACATAAGAAGTTAAACAAAATGGTTGTGAACAACATATCGCATAATTAAATCATTCATATGTCAAGCATAAATAAATAAGTCCACCGTACAGAAGTGCCAAATGATAACCCATATGCTCATACATTAACATATAAACAATACCAGCTGTATATCACTCTAAGAATATGAGCAGGAATTCGTCAAGAGATAAAAGTACCATTTATGACTGATTTCTACTCACAGACTTCAAGCAACAACGATTTATCTCTACTTGTTCTAATATCTACTAAGAGTACAAAAGTGCAACATCAGTAGCAGACATTAAAATGCAAACATAAATAAATCTCGATCCATCCATTCATCAAAAACCTCCTCCGAGGGTGCAGAAATGCATGTTCTGAGGATAAGTTTTTTGACAGATTTTCGGATCCTTCTCCAATGCAATGAGAAGGGTTGAAATACTACTACCTAATCTTAATAATAGTATGTTACAAAATTGAGGATACGGTTCTCAAATGACCGCCCTTTTTCTAATTTAGTTAAAAAGGAAAAAACAACATTCTAAATGAAATTACTTCTGAATTTGGTCTCTGAAGTTGCAGCTGTCAAGCATAGGCTTGAGAAGAGTAGGCTGGCTGATTTCTGTGCTTAGATGGGCTGCGAAAAAGGCATCCATAAGAGCTGGCGCTACCTTCTCAGCTGCATTCATGATGCATCTTACTGTCATGCATTGGCTGTGCGGCTTAACTAAGTAAGTCCAGTAACTTTCCCAGTTTAGTCTAGCCAATGCCTGGATTGTTTTCCCGCTTGCCTGTGCTTTCTGCCTCCATTCTGCCTCCAGTTGCAACGTGCTTGGTAGGTACCCCGGGGTGGTCTCTGAAATCAAATTGGCCCTATGTAAATTTTCATTTACACAGTCGATAAGGATGCTCGCTTGTGTCGCCGCTGTCTCTGCTGCTTGCTCAGCCTGTGTGATTTGTTCGTCCCATTTATTAAAGAGCAGCTCCTTATGATTTTCATTAATCTTGGGTGCCCCTGCTCTTTTCCCTTCCTCGTCATTTTGCCAAGTCAGATATTCTGTTACTCTTCTGTTGGTCTGGTCATAGTCGTTCCGCAATTCCACCACCTGGCTGGTGATCTTGTCGCTTAGTTCACAAAAATGCCTCGACTGTGATATTCTACGTACCATATCTTCCTGTTGCTGTGATAGTTGGTCGTTCAAGCAGATGGACTCTGAAATGAACTCTGTCAACTTAGGTTCATCTTTATGCATTTCTTGCACCGTATGCAGCTGTTTTTCTTTTTCTTCAAGACTTCTTTGATGACTTACCTGCATCTGGCGAAAGTCTTCCTGTAGCTTTTCGAGCTGTCTGGAAGCTTCAGTGTTCGCATTTGCTTGTTGCAACTGTTGTTGTAGCAGTTGTATTTGATTTTCATGTTCTTTTAGAAGTTGCTGGACTTCAGAGGCCTTGTCGATAGTTGCAGAAGCATATGCTCCTGCAATCTGAGACAATTTCGTGAGATTCTCGGTTGGATTATTATTTGGGTCTTTCCACAAGACATCTAGATGTTCAGCATCTTGAGACAGTGCATTCTCAAGTTTTCTCTTCTTTCTTTGTCTCCTTACAACTGCTTTGTGCTGGGGACTGTAGAATATGTCCAGTGGAGGAATTTCTTCTACGTTGAGTAGAAGTTCTGAGGATGGAGCGATAGGGAGATGCTTCGTTCCTGCGGCACTACTGACTATGGTCGAGACGACCTCTTGCACCACCTGTGTATTGCTCACAGGTGTCTTTGGGGCTTGATCTTCAAGATTAATTAATTCATTGAAGGTCTCCCATTCTTTATCCAACTCTGCTGTGATAAGAGGTGTTTCGATGACAGGAGGGGGAACTTCTCTTGGTGGTGAGGCGATAACTTGCTGCTGAGCCATCGTACTTGACTGAGCTGTGTCTTTGATTATTTCTTCGTTCTCCTCCTTGTTGTGCACAGACTCTTCAGGATGTTCAGATATTTCTTTTGCGGCGCTGGACTTAGATCTGGAAGCGCTGGAGTTTTCATTGAGGCTGATGCTCGGAGTCGGTTCTCTAGTAGCTACCTGCAGTCCTTCCAGTGGGATACAAGCCAGCCTTCTTTCTCTATACAACGTGAATTTCCGGTGGTCGTCTGGGGGCAACCTTGATTGAGCTTCTTGCAAAACTTCCTTGAGCGAGTTCTTGTTCAGAAAGAGATCATCAAACAGATCTTTCTTCCCAAAGAATACCCTTATCTTGACGTTGGTTGTAAATTCTTGGGCCACTTTATTTGGGTCGAATGGTCTTGATGAGAACTTAAATAATTGAAGACACGTCACATTCTCCACCTCGTCAAAAGCGTGTCCCACATCGAACAAAGAGAAGGCCCCACAAGTGACGGGAAATGGAGGCCAAATGGCCTTCTTTTTGTCCTTTAGTTCCTTGGTTAAGCCGCCTTCAGAACAAGTTTGATAAGCAATTTCCCGGGCCAACAATTTATCAGGGACATACAAGGGTAGGACATGTGGAGGTACAGTGCTTCCAAAAACTCGAATATAGGTAAACCATTCTTCCCCAAACCATCTCGCGATGGGGAGGATGTCAATTTGGGCCTCGGGAGAGCACCTTGGGGGGTCCTTATCATATATCATTCTATGTATGGGCAATATGAGCCCATGGCAAATCTGGTAAAAATGAGGGGCAAACTGGGAATCCCATAAGACTTTATGATAGACATGAATGGGCAATGGGTCTTGGGTAGTCCATTTCCAACCCATAGTAGGGAATTTCGATACATAACAGACAGAGTCCATTATATAGGCAGACAGATAAAAAGGAGGATAGGCCCTTTGGGAGAAGGATCTCTTAGAACGGTAGTGGAGGACTGCCGTGTATAGAGTGTCAGAAAGGATTTTGGCCCAATCCACTATCTCAGAGTTAGTCGCGGCATCAACTAACGGTAGCCATTCAGATGAAAACTTATTGATATCGGGCTTACCAAATAGCCTACAGAGCATGGCTGCAGCAAAACAATATGGAGAGGTAAGGGAACCAGTGCTATACATACCGTTCTTATATTTTTTCAACGGCTCATCTCTTCTTGACCATTCCTTAGTGGTGTCTGATAGGTCTGGATTCTCCACTGCGAATTTCCTAACAAACTCTGCATTATAAGTCGCTTGTGGTTCAGGAAGATGATACATGAGCTTCATATCTTGAGCAGCAAACGATCCCACTAGCCCATGTCCCTGGACTTTGAACTGTCTATGATGCAACTCCGCATCATCTAAAATCCACTTGATCATGTCTGTGTACGGTAGAATCTTCGGCCTTGCCGCTATTCTATGGAGGAAAGAACACGCTAGGTCTTCCAGGGATGCCTCTGAAGGACGTGATGCACCCGTGACATCAGCAGTTACCTTGACTATTCTAGGGTTCTCTTCTTCTAACAGCCTATACATGCCTTCCCATGTTGAGATACCTGCATCTTTATTGCATGCAGTATCTGTGTACAGGGGCGCCATCTCCTTGGTCTTTTCTCTTGTTTCGGAGCTTTGAGCTTTGTTCTTCTTCCCCATCCAAGGAAAATTTTAAGGATGGAAAATTTTCTTGAAGTTTAAAACATTGGCGAATCTCACTAATCCCTAATATGCAAATTATAAATGTTTATTGATATATTTGTAAAATTAATCAAATTTATAATTATTTTATATATAGTCTCTCTATAATGTTGGCGATTTTTAAGGTAAAATAATTTTATATTCTAAAATTTGGGCGAATCGTCTTTTATAAAATTGGAAATTGGCGAATGTTTTTTGTGGAAAAATCATGGAAAATTAGCCCACTGGGCGAACATTAGCCCCTAAAATTTTCCATGTGGACCCCATCTCGCTTAGTGTTTCTATCTGATTTTTCCTTCGCACTTTGCTCCTGCAGGTTATGAGTGAAATGGAAAGATTGATCAGAAAGGTGATGGGAGAGTTTTAAATGCAAGAGATAAATCAGATACGCCACCTTACATGAAGCAAATCCGCATTAAGGCACGCGTCTTTATTCCACTTAATAACTAACAACTGATTTATTACTATCATTAAAAGCGCATAATTCCAAGTCAGTTTATAGCAAGTGGCTTTTCTTTGGGTGGCGTGCCCGAAGGATTCGTACTAAGGTGCTTTTATGAATTGCCAACGTACCCTTGCATGTCGCGCAATTGCAAACAGCAGCGATCGCAACATCGCAGATCGCCATATCGCAGATCGCAATAATTCAATGCTTGCCAATCTTCACCTGCCTCATTTCTGTGATATGCGATCGCGCGATCGCAATATCGCAGATCGACGGACTTGTAGGCTTTTCTTTATGGACACTAGTATGTTGCGATGCGATGTTGTTATTAACACTGAGGCGGTGCGCATATTGGTCTTTAGAAGGGAAATGAAGGTGTTTCTTATTCCTTTGTGATGCAACCTTAAAGATTTGCTTTCATGAACACAGGTTTAGGCTTAAGTCATTCAAGAAACCTTTTCTAAGTGTATGCTTGTAACTTCAAAATGAAATCCTTGCTTTTCCAAAAATTAACTAAGGGTCCCCATTCATTCTAGTATCGTGGCTGATACTAGATTGAACGAGGGGGGTTGTTGTTGGCCACAACACCAGGGTGCTCTGCAGAGCACTTAGGCTTCCTTTCACCTGCGCCAGGCGAGTTTGAGCGAAATTCACATAGGGTTTGGGGAATATTCTTATCTTTTGGAGTCATCTAGAAGGTTCCCTCACTTATAAACTCCTATGAGCTCGAAAATGGATGAGGAATGAGTTAAGATGCATCCTATCCTCTCATCCCTTCATGGAGCTAATTCTAAGTATGGAAGGCCATTCAATGCCACCATTTATTACAAAACCTCCTTCATCTTCCTATAAATTGACCACTCATCTAAGTGATCAGGGGCTGGATTATGTTGAATTGTAAGGAGATAATGCTGTTATGTGATTTGGCTTTAAAGAAATTATTGTAATGCTACAAGTTTGTCATTATTTTGATGTGATGTGGATGGGATCCAAGCTGGAGGAATGGCTTTGAATCAGACACAAATGGTTGTAATTCCTTCTTCTATTCAATAAAGTGTTTGAACCTTTCTCCCATATGTTTGTATTGTTTTATAATGCTTATATGTGTGAAATGTATATGATTCCATTCACTTATATTCAATAGATCTTTTGCTTTGATCGATTCTTTGTTTTCTGTTGTGTTTACAGGTACTTCTCAAGTGTATTAAGTATGGGAAGGAGCAACAGGATCGATACAAGGGAGACGAGAGGAAAGTGGAACTACAAGTAGGTCTTATCATCTTCTCATCTTATCTATTGCTTATAGGAAAAGACTAAAACACTTTAAACTGTTGTTCTAGATATGGCTACTTATCTAGGGAATTAGTATTTATTCGTAGATACCAAATTCTCCAAAACAAATTGGCGACTCCGCTGGGGAAGATCCTCTTTCCTAGTAGCTTATCCACCTCCTAGGACATCCTTGCAGACCTTACTTATGTTCATAGATTGTAATTCATCTCTTTGCATTGAAAATTTGGTCAAAACTTTGTCAAATTGCCTTTTGAAATGGCTCACTGTCACCAGCGCAGGCTTGTGAGGGACACAGTGCGCTGCAGAGCACCCCTGGCTTAGGGACAGTGCTCTGAAGTGCATTGTCTCCCATTCAGGGCTGCGCTGATCCTCCTAGGGTCAGTTTCCCACCTTTGGAAAGTGTTTTTGCCAACTTTTCTCTGTTTGTTTGTTTTCTGATTGATCAATGAATGTTATGTCTCAAAGAACAAGTTTCTATCTCCTTGTCTAGCCCTAATTTGATTTGATTGATTAATGTTTCTTTAATGTTTTCTTTGTCATTATCAATCTATAGTCAAAGTTAGAATATAGTTGATTAATCTTCGTTCGAAAGAAAGTGTCGTAAAGTCTTCTTTTCCTTCGAAACAGAACTATCATAAAAGTCTTAGTTGTTATGAAAGATTGATTGATTGTATGTGCATCTTTCCTATTTTTCATATTCAAATTAAGGAAATCAAAAAGAAATACATGCATTTTGCATTGAAAAATTTTGTGTGTGCTCATAGGAATAGTGTAGGGAAATTTCATTAGATTGTGCTCTTTGCTCTTTGATCGAAAGAAATCTGATTGTTCTATCCCTAAGTAGTTAGGATTTTCATCCTTAAATTGAATGGAAAGAATGCTTATCATGATAGTTTCATTCCTAGGAATTTCAGAATACATCACATTGTGAACTTGAAAGGCAAATTCCTAAGCAAGATCAACTTAAAATTAACATCAATTTACCTAATGGAGCATTGTCATTAACAAAAACATTTAGTGGTCCTAGGCTAGAGACGTGTTCTGACGTCGTAAAACAAAGCAGCTGTCACTAACTTGTCTGCAATACATCCCGAGTGTGATACCTCATTCCACGTACGTGAGTATATCATAGCTCGTCCACGTACCTTCGGGTATATAGGGCGGTGTTACAATACGTAAAGTATATGGGAATGCTCTCACTGTGCAATTTTGAATTAGACATCGCTTATACAGATTGGGCCTCCACGTACTTTCGGGTATATATGGGAGGACAACACTAGGTTGTTATCCATCCTTAGGTAACCGAGTTGGTCGCCTTGTACACTGTGATACACAGAACACAGCATTCGGGGAGATTGCCTTCCCGTACTTCTCGGTTCACCGGGAGGTATTTTGCAGTTCACAGTTGCTTGGGAAACCTTTTTCCTAGCTTACCCCTTTTTGTTTATTTATTTTTTGATAATAAAATTAATTAGAAATCATGGAGGAACATCAACCCTTACTCCGTCGTTCATGGATAACAACGAGTAAACCGCCTTTGCCACCCGAAGCTACACCTATTCGGTCAAAGCGATCTCTCTTAACTGAGTCAAGTACATCAAGAACTCCTAGTTCTTCATCTGAATTACCCGAATCATCTATTTCGGTAAGTAATGAGACTCCAGTTACTCCAACCACTTCTGGTACATCCGTTTCTGAAGAAGAAGTTTCACAATTACCTGAGGAAATTAGTACTGATCCTAGTGAAATAGTAACCAAAGTTGTTCAACAACAAGTTGATCCTCAACTTGAAGTTGCTCAACAAGAAATTACTTTTGAACTTGAATCAGTTCAACCAGAAGTTAATCCAGAACCTATCACAGTTCAAACAAAAGTTACATCTGAACCTAAAGTTGTTCAGGAACCTCTTTCTGAAACTGTTGTTCTTTTACCTGAACATCTGGACTTTGAATTTGAACATTCAGAAGTTGTTACTTTACCGGAAGACGATCAACCAATTACCCCTCAGACATCAGTAACTACTGAAACTTCCACTTTATAAACACCAAAAATCTCTTACGGACTAGACGGTGAAGTTCTTCCACCTTGTTTAATTTCCGTCGAGGAAGAATTGGAAGAAGATTCTACACCTTGAACCCCATTCCACTTTGGAATTGCGCTTTATCTTTACCCTCATTCTCCTCATTTTACTGCTCCATTTGATCTTGATTATTTTCAAGTACCCGTTGATTCTTTAGGACAACTTTTGGGTTAGTTAACTATGGCTGAAAAACCGTCAACATCCCAAATTGTATCATCTAATGCATCTGTGGAAGAATCTTCTATTGCAACCTCTTCGATGCTTTCTACCACACCTGAGTCACACCTATATGGTGAATCGTCTGTCCCGGTTGGTTACCAATCTTTATCTGGTCCCCACTCATGGGTTGCTTCTACACCATGCTCATCACCCATGTCCTCAACTGGAATTCCACTTGGTTCTTCTTTAATGGAAACTCAATAGTTTGATCCTGCATATCAATATGAACCTGGGAAATCTAGTCAACAAAGACCTCCCTATGGAGGATCGTCATATGGTAGTATCCCGCAATATTCAGGTTAGCCTGGAATTCGAGTTTGTCAATGGCAACCAACAATGCCAGTTCAACCAAGGCTTGTGTATCCAACACAACCAATGCAAACTATGTAAGCTATTCCTACTACACCTATTGTTACTATTGTACCACAGTCACAAGTTCAAACTATTATAACTCAACCGGTACAAACTGGTCCTTCTACCTTGCAACCACAAGTTTCAGGTCAAGAAGTTCAAGTTTCTCAGGCTGTTGTACAACAACCACTTGTTTCCAGGGTTAAACAACCTCAAGTTAGTATACCCTTATCTGGACTGACTCAAGCTTACACTGGTATAGTTTATTCACAACCTGTCCAACCTTTCATTGCTGGGCAACAACAACCATTAAATCAACAACAATTGTACCAACAACAATAGTTGATTCAACAACCATGGCAACCCCAATTTCAACAACCTCAATTCCAACAATTCCAACCACAATTTGAACCTGCCCAACAGGCTCAACCTGGGTTTGGACAGTATCAAGCTTACCAAGGTCTTGGTCAAAAAGGTTTTGCAATTTATGAACAACAACAAATTCAACCTAGTTATCAACAACCACCTTATGCTGAATTTTTTCAACAACAACCTTATCAAGGTTACCAAATGCAGATGCCCTATGTTGGTATGAAAAGACCTATTTCTTAGGAAATTCCATCATATCTTGGGTATGCTCAACCTGACGTGAATCGACAATTGCCATTTGTAGCAAATTTAGAATTACCAGATTTAAATCGGCTCACTAATGATCCAATCTTGTATGCACCTTGGTGGTCGGTGATTCCGCATAAGTTACCTTCTGACATTCTGAAATTCAATGGAAATCCCGGAGAAGAACCATCAAATCATGTCATGACCTTTAATTTTTGGTGTTCATCAAACTCTTTAAATGATGATTCGGTTATACTCCATCTTTTACAAAGAACACTTACTGGTTCGGCTGCTAAATGATAAATTGAGTTACCACAAGCTTCTTTCGACAACTTTACGACTTTAGCCACCGCATTTTTGACCCACTTCCAGTTACCTATCAGATATGAGACTGGAGTGGAACTCCTAACCAACTTTAAACAGACTACTGTTACCCATATATCAGATCATATTCATGAGTGGCGGCGTTGTTGTTGAATGGTTAAGACATATGTTCCCGATCAGCTTTTGGCTGAGTGGTTCATAAAATCCTTGTTGCCATCAATCACTGAGGATGTGGAAAAAGGTGGAGTTGTTATAGAAGAGAAAGTAATTGCTCATGCCCAATATTTGGATTTAATTTACACACAATCCAACATGATCTATGACAAAATTCCCAATGCACCTGACCAACTTTCACTGTTCCTCCTCCTCCACAATCGAGTAAGGACTCTCGTTCTGGCGATGGTGTGATCGGTTCTTTGAGCACACAAACGATAGGAAGACCATCTAGTCAAACTCTTTCCATTACCAATCAAACTACCAATGCATCAGAAAACACTCTTGCTTCTGAAGTTAATGCCATGTCATCTAACAAAGGAAAAAATCAAAAGAAACCAGGAGGCAAGAAGAAGGGGAAAAACAAGAAGAAACAAGATAATCCCCCTCAAGAGAAATCATTTGATTCCTCTACTTCGGCAAAGAAACCTCGTTATCCATGCCTAATCTGTAATGACCAGCATTTTACAAGAGATTTTCCACACCTCTCAGAAGTCTCTAAACTTCTAAAGACTTCTAACACACTTGTAGTATTGACTGATCTATTTCCAAACTCGAAGACACATTTGGTTGTGACAGACCATGATTCCACATCCCAAGTACTCATGTTATCCATCACAAAGTCACAAAACAAAGTTTTGGTGTCAATGAGAAATAAAGATTATGGAAATCAACCATCATTGTTGAATAACCAGGCCAGTGATAAACCTAATCCTTCGACTTCAACTTCATCGGAAAATATTCCACCACCTTTTGCACCAGAATTGACAATAAAACCACCGAAGGGAGTTGTGCATAAATTGACATTTAACCCTCAAGCTTGAGCAACTTCGAACTATAACATAGTGGAAGATCTTGCTCAATCACCTTCTACTATGTCGACACTTGAGGTGTTACAAAACTGTCCCTCCGAGAAGCAGGATTTACTGTCAACAATTGGCGGAATAGACCCTACGGATTCCAATCTTATGGTTTTAACCATGCGGGATATACACCATAATTACCGGCGCAGTTAGCTTTCCTAATTCAAGTAAAAGCTCTTAATAAGAATGTTCACTGAACTATTATTGATGAGGGGGAATCTACTTGCATTATGTCAATGAGCTGCTGGAAAACACTTGGTTCACCGCCATTGTCATGATCACCAACCACGTTAAAAGCTTTTGACGAACGAACATATACTCCTTGTGGGATTTTGAGTAACCTGCAAATTGAACTAGGGGGAAAAACAATTACTGTTGAAGTTGAGGTAGTTGACAGACCCCTCGATTACAACATTTTACTGGGAAGGCCATGGGTATATGCTATGGCTACTGTGGTTTCCACGTACTTTCGTACTATTGCATTCCCTCATAAGGGTGGAATCATAGTTATCGATAAGCTTTCCTTCTTTGCCAATAGTTCACATATTATAGGAAGCATTCCATTGGTACGCGAACCCCCGTTGTCACTTCAAAGTGTTGGAGTAGGTCTCTTTAAAGATCCTTCCCTAATGGGTACTTTTACACTATCGTCACCATCTGATTTGGCGGAAGTGGCAAGAGTAGAGACTTGCAACATGATTTCCTCCACCTCATCTGATTTAAGGAGGATTACCAATAATTTTGAAGTTGATAGTAATATTGAGGTTATGTCGCTAAGCCCCATTGAGCTAGCATAGAAATCAATTTTTTGGGCTTGTGCAGCAAACCCAAATCCACTTTCACCAATTGTATGGGTAGACCGTTCGTTAGAATATGGTACTTCTTCTGATCCTTTCTCACATATACATTCTATGGATGAAGGAATCGTCCAATCAATGATGATAGGAGAAGAACCTTGGGAAGATTATCATCATCATTCCCACCTTCCAGATGACATCGAAGATTATTCAAATGAACTAAACCACCCTTCATTTGTTGTTTTCCTTTCGAATTCAGTTTTCATACACATAGTAGAATTTGAGCGAAACCTGTCAAATATTGAAGAAACGATTTCTACTAATATTTCAACCAAGCCTAATGTTGTAGAAAATATTCATGTCGACAAATATTATTCTCCATCAGAACTCGATAGTTACCATACTCTCTTTCTTGAATTTAGAGATATATTTGCACGGTCTTACGAGGAGATGCCAGGCGTTAACTCTAGTATTTTGAACACAAAATCAAAATGTACCCTGATGTCAAGCCAATACGACAACGACTTCGACTTGTTCTTCCAAAGAAAGCTGCTGAAATTAAAACGGAAGTTGAAAAACTTTTGCGTGCTGGTTTCATTTACCCTATACCTCTTACTGATTGAGTTTCCAACATTGTTCCTGTCATGAAGAAACAAGGGACAATTCAAGTGTGCGTCGATTATAGGGATGTAAATCAGGCATGTCCAAAGGACAATTGTCCTACTCCTTTTATCGACCGGATTATTGACGAATGTGACGGATGCAAAATATTATCATATATGGATGATTTTTTTGGCTACATTCAAATCAATATCCGCCCACAGGACCAATCTAAAACAATTTTTATTTGTCCATGGGGCACATTCGCGGACAAGAAACTCCCATTCGGTTTGAAGAATGTAGGGGCAACATTTCAGAGGGCGATGAAATATGCCTTCCATGACATCAAGCACATTGTTCAACCTTACCTTGACGATTTACGTACTCATTCACGAAAGTGGACTAATCACCCACAACATTTGAGCGCAATATTTTTACAGTGCCGACACTACAAGATATGACTCAATCCACACAAATGTGTGTTTTGTGTTTGTTCTAGTTGATTTCTTGGATTTGTAGTGTCTAGAGAGGGGATTCGACTTGATCCATTAAAGGTTCAGGCAATTCTTGATTTGCCTCCACCTTCAAATCTTTTATAGTTACAAAGACTCCAAGGGAAGGCTAACTTTCTGAGGAGGTTCATTCCTAATTACGCTGAGATGGCTAAAGGTTTTACGTGTCTTTTGAAAAAGGAGATACCCTTCCATTGGGATCAGGTTGCACAAGCTTCCTTTGATGCTCTTAAAGATACCTTGATTAGAGCTTCATTAATGTATTCTCCAAATTATCAAAATGACTATTACCTGTATCTCGCCACTGTAGATACAACCATTGGCATGGTTTTAGTCTAAGAGGAAAATGGGATTGAACATCCAATTTATTATTTGAGCCATAATCTCAATGATACAGAAAGTAAGTACTCTTATGTTGAGAAACTAGCTTTGGTAGCTGTGCAAGCTGTTCAAAGATTTCGCCACTACATCCCACTCTAGAAAACAACCGTCATTTCGGATTGCAACCCTATGACATACATTTTGTCACGTAAATTGCTGAGGGGCAAATATTCAAAATGGATAGTCATTTTGCAGGAGTTTGATCTAGAATTCATCAAGTCCAAATCAAAGAAATCTCTAGTTTTCGCAGAGTTACTTTGCGAGCTTCCATCGACCTCCATTTACTCAACATCTGAACCATCGATTTTGGATGAATCTCTGTATTTGAAAACTTTCCGGCCTGATACCTCTTGCTCGCAACAACAACATATTCGATACCAAGCCAAAGATTATCTGATCATTTGAAACACTCTTTACCATCGTGGTATCGATATGATTTTACGGAGGTGCCTCATGCATGAGGAAGCCGAGAAAGCATTGAATGATTTCCATTCAAGTGCCTATGGTGGACACTTATCTGGATATGCAACCGCACAGAGAATTCTTCATGTCGGTTACTTCTGGCCAACTATATTCAAATATTGTATTATTGCTGTCAGAAGTTGTCACGCATGCCAGATATATGACCGAAAAACCAGATTACCACCTGCACCATTGCATCCAGTCATTTCTGTTGGACCATTCGCCAAATGGGGCATTGACTTCATGACATGTAACCCCACCTCAGCTAGGGGGCATGGGTATATTATAGTCGTCGTTGACTATTTTACCAAATGGGCCGAGGCGATGCCAACATTGAACAATAGTGGTGAAACGACTGCTCTTTTCTTTTTTAACCATGTGGTTGCCCGGTTTGGTGTACCACAAGCCATAGTTACAGATCATGGGTCACATTTTCGCAATCACATGATGGCTGAGTTGACTGCTAAGTTAGGACTGTCACATGATAGTTCTACCCCTTATTACTCGCAAGCGAATGGACAAGTTGAGGCCATCAACAAAGTCCTGAAGCGGATGTTGCAGAGAATGATAGGGGTTCATAAGAGAAACTGGCACTTAATCCTGTACTTTGCCTTGTGGGCATATTGAACCTTGGTAAGAAATGCAACTGGATTCACACCCTTTCAGTTGGTGTATGGTTTGGAAGCAATCTTACCGATACAATGCGAAATTTCATCTCTCAAACTCATGATTGACCTGTTACTCGACACTTCTGATGAAGAAGCACATTTCTTGGAATTAATCCATCTGGATGAAACCCATCATGATTCCGCATTGGCTAACGAAGCGCATAAGAAACGAATCAAGGCACAATATGATAGAAATGTCAAGCCTCGTATCTTCTCAGAAGGTAACCTAGTCTTGCTTTACGATGAGGAAGATGATAAACCTGGAGTAGGGAAATTCGAACCAATGTGGATGGGTCCTTATATTGTTAAGCATGTTCTGGCAAAAGATGCCTACGAGTTAGTAGATTATGATGGGATTCCATTGTTGCAGCCCCGAAACGGGTTGTACCTCAAACATTACTATGCTTGATTGAGTGTAGTAAAACTCACTGTATATATGCTTTCATTGCATGTGTGTGTGTGTATCTTTTAGAGTTTTTATCTGGTTAGTAATCCACTTTGCATTTTTTGCAAATGTCGGAGTCTTTGGAACCTTTTTTTGGTTATGCCAATGCTGCTAGTCGTAGTACACAGAATTTGTCTTCTGCAGCATGGACTATTTTCTCTCCAAGTGGTGAGTTAGTGATTTTTTAAGGGATTTGTATTGGTCGATCGACAAACAACATCATTGAGTATAGCGTGTTGATTTAACTTCTCTCTGATTCCATTTCACTTGGAATTCGCTGAATCATCGTTAGGATGGACTCGCAACTCATTGTACTACAACTAACAAACATTTATATTGTCCGAAATCCAACAATTTTTTGTATGTTCCTTAGAGTTCGTATTTTGGAAAGGCATTTTGAACACATTCAATATCAACATATTTCCAGAAATCTTAACACATTAACTGATTCTCTAGCAAATTATGTGTTAAATAGACATTTGCAACACATGTAAAAGTAATATTTTCAATTCACATCATCAGTTGAATAGGATTGCATATAACCATAGAAAACTCTGAAAGTAAAATAGATAGGTGTTTTAAAAAGTTTTTACAAAATTTGTGTCCAAGACACGTTTGGTCATCTGACCCAAAAAACTCAAAATGCATGCAAAACATCCTAAGTAGATCTAGTGGTGCTCATGATAACAGGTCACAACCTGTGCTATCATGCGCAAAAGCCTCGCCCAGTGGCTAGGAACACCAATAGTGTGGCACTACAGCCTCATAGGTAACTCCTCGATCTGGACATCTAGAATACCAAGGGTTAATCCCTCTATGTGATCCTGTAACTCTGATATGGTCTCGGCCAAATCCAAGTCCTGGAGAAATTCTCTCCCAATGTTTTTCTGTGCTGGCCCACCTGCAACCTATTAGTGCCCCACAGGTCAAACAATACCCACATCTGCATGCATAAGAATGATTTTAGTTTAGTCTTGGAAACATTAAAAACAAAAAAAAAAAACATGTAGAAACTTGAAAAAATTAAAAAAACACTTTTGTTCAAACAATTTACCCATAGCACCCCATTGTGCTCCAACTGGTAGAATAAAATTTGGATCTCCATGTAAATCCATCCCCGAGTATGGATGCTCCTCGATGACAAGGTGTTTTCACTCAAGCCAATTGAAGAATGCAGTGGAAAAAATGATTGTTGTCTGACCCGCATGTCAAGTCATCAATTCGACCCACCTCTGCATATGTGGATCTCTAGGACTAACTACATCGAGTGATACATGATGTGGTTGCATCGATGGGATTCTCTCTAAGGTAAAAACGATTGAGATAGAACAATAATAGAAATTCTTCATCTTACCACTTTTTACCTTGGTCAATTGTTCTTTCAGTGAAGAAAGCATAGCCTCACACCAATTGAAAACTTTTGGCTCTAGACACTCCAATGCATACTACATATATGATCTATTCGCCAGATGTAGTGTCACACTGCCATCCAATTTTGTGATTGTGAACATGATCGTTCTCAAAGGAAAATCACCCACATCCTTGATATTTATTTTCCCATCCTAGTTAGGCTGTGTACTTGGCCGACAAAACTGTCTAATATAATCTCTCACCGATTCACCTCCACGAGCAAATCCAGAAAGTGAGATGGGGGCACCTCGCCTCAACAGTCTGGTAAGAAAGTAAATATCATGAATGGTAATAGGGACCATCTTGTCCCTAATGTGAAAAGTCTGATCTGTCGGATCCCATGCATGAACAAGGAACTGCAATAGTTCTATTTGTTGCCTCATTCCAAACAAATTGAAGTATTTGAGTAACCCACAGTTTTTGAGGGCCTCAACTATACCTGGATTGTTTAGGGCAATCATGTCCTGTTCTTTGTGCTCTCTTTCTCGCCATGTAATTGACATTCTGATTTGATGAAAGCTTGAAACACAATCATAATCTTAGTTAGGATCCATTCCATGCAAAAAACAGGACAAATTTTGGAGCAAACAACTAAATCAAACTTGGGAAACTAGTCCAACACAGCCCAGGCATAGAGACAGTGTGTTTCAGAGCATGCAACCTTCTATCTGGGCACTCTTTAGCGTAGTTTTCGATGTGAAAGCTTGCACTGATCCCAAGGCAAAAAAATGAAACCCCAGGGGCACCAAAAAACCCTAAAACTTGCATGAAATGAAAAAAGAATGAATTGAAAAGAAAGAATAGAGGTTAAGCTCCTACCTAGTCCAGACGGCTTGAGAAATGGTCCACAGAATCTCTCGCAATCAGCTGATGAAGTTCGAGGTAAAAAACTAGCTCAGAGCACAAAACTGAATGGTAAGTTCCAAATGGTAAAAATGTCATGGTAAAAACTTGTTTTATGTTTATTTCATGTTCATTAATCGAGTAAACATTAGTATTTTCCTATTTTTGCCTATGAAACAGGTATTTTTAATCCATTTGGTGGTGTTTTGAGCAGGTTTTGCAACTGACTTACAAAATTCGACGTGCTCGATTGTAAATTGTACTTTTTACCATAGAGCACACTTATATCTCTTTTCAAGCTCTGTAAAAAATGAAAAAGGAACTCCCTTGGAGTCCTCTTTAAGCTCTTTTCAGATTCTCTAAACATTGAAAGATTGTCGAGTGCTTGTTTTTTCCAGCTTGTTAACGAATTGGAAACGATATCTCTCTTGTATTATTTTACGCTTTTTCGGGCTCGAGAGATTAATTTACAAAAAATAACTTGTGGAGTTTTCTTTTTGTCCCTTTTCAAACTCTCTAAACATGAAAAGGATTGAGTTATCTTTGTTGTTAAACTCGTTAAAACATCAACTAGCGACAAACATGTCCATCTAGACAAGACCGAGTTTCACCTTCGCTAGACTCGTTAAAGCATCAAATAGTGATGGATTCACCTGAAGGGTGGAATTACATAACAAGCATATGTTATCCTCCTCAAGCTTGATAAAAATAAAGAGGTACTGGTCAGCAATGACAGGGGAAAATGGGAAAAAGGGGAAAACTACTTTATGGTAGCAGGTTGCTCTTGAACATGACACTTTCACTCCATCACCGTGACTATTTGGGTTGGGTTATTAGCTTGATGGTTATGATATCGTTGGTCTATCATACCATCCATCACTTTGTTTTGGTTCAATGCTACCAATTCATTTCAGTGTCGCTGACATGTTCAAGAGAAGTCATTTAGTCAAAATTCATCCTTTGCAATACCATAAACCTTCATTTTCATGACCACCATTCCTGAACCTTGTGTCGTCAGTAAAATTAAATCTCCAAAATCACTACACTTGTTTCGTGTCATTGATGTGGGATATATCAGGTCCCTCCTGCGACGATTCGCTTCTTGTCGACATCAACACATTATCCAAGAAGTTGACTTAGAAATACCCTTCCAGTACCTTGAGGCTTGCATGCATCAATGGCAGGTTTATCACTTTAGGCGATAGGTTGACATCAATGACCTTCAACCAAAAGACTTTGTATGATGTTCGACATCAAATCATCCATTCACACCGTGCAGAATGTACTGTAGTACCTTGAGGAACATTATCATTATCGGTGATTTCTCTCGCATCTGTTAACATCTTACATCATTGGATGGTAATCAGATGGTGTCTTCCCATGTTCAACTTCAGATCACATATTCACATGGTTAGACTCGTACTTGAGTGAACAATTGAACGAGATAGAAGACCCGGATCTAGTTTTATCCATCTGGGATGCGATTTCAGGAGTACTAAATCATATGTACAGTGGCTTTACATTGATGGTCATTTCGATCATGGATCTATCTATAAACGACTGTTTATGTACATGTAATGAAAGTTTATAAGCTGAGCATGGGTATTCCTTCCCTCAATGATTCATGTAAAATCAGATATGATGATATATGCATTATAATTGATGCAAGTCACCTTCCACTTCGATACCTCCTCATCACATTGTAAAGCATTTCATTCGACATTGACATTTTTCCAACTTCATGGTTTAGGGGGAAACTGTTACAGATCCATTTGGGCACATCAATCCCATCATCCAGATCAATGTTTTAGGGCTCATCAAACCTAATTTTAGTTGCTACATTCCCTAAATAAGTCACCCCTTTGAATGCCTCCTTCCCAGACAGTTTCATGACTTGAAGACATCCAGAAATAGCCTCTAGAGGGACCAGCGCAGGTAGGCCCATGTAAGGGTGTGCTGCAGAGCAGTTAAGTCCATGCCAGGGTGCTCTGCAGAGCACTTAGGCTTCCTTTCACCTACACTGGGTGAGTTTGAGCGAAATTCACATAGGGTTTGGGGAATATTCTTATCTTTTGGAGTCATCTAGAAGGTTCCCTCACTTATCAACTCCTATGAGCTCGAAAATGGATGAGGAATGAGTTAAGATGCATCCTATCCTCTCATCCCTTCCTCCATGGAACTAATTCTAAGTATGGAAGGCCATTCAATGCCACCATTTATGACAAAACCTCCTTCATCTTCCTATAAATTGACCACTCATCTAAGTGATCAGGGGTTGGATTATGTTGAATTGTAAGGAGATAATGCTGCTACGAGATTTGTCTTTGAAGCAAGTATTGTAATGCTACAAGTTTGTCATGCTTTTGATGTGATGTGGATGGGATCCAAGCTGGAAGAATGGCTTTGAATCAGACACAAATGGTTGTAATTCCTTTTTCTATTAAATAAAATGTTTGAACCTTTCTCCTAGATGTTTGCATTTTTTTATAATGCTTATATGTGTGAAATGTATCTGATTCCATTCACTTATATTCAATAGATCTTTTGCTTTGATCGATTCTTTGTTTTATGTTGTGTTTACAGGTACTTCTCAAGTGTATTAAGTATGAGAAGTAGTGACAGGATCGATACAAGGGAGACGAGAGGAAAGAAAAACTACAAGTAGGTCTTCTCATCTTCTCATCTTATCTATTGCTTATAGGAAAAGACTAAAACACTTTAAACTGTTGTTCTGGATATGGCTACTTATCTGGGGAATTAGTATTTATCTGTAGATACCAAATTCTCCAAAACAGGTACCCTCCTTCTGGATCAAAGTTGCCTCCGTCGTCCCCTCCTCCTTTAGTATGGGGTGTTATCACCCAAAAATTCTCAAAACATCATTGTGTCAACTCTGCTTTTGGTCATGATTTCAAGGAGGTCTAAAGGTCATTTCAGTCTTGATAAAAGGGTAAGTGATAGGGCTTGAAGTCTTAAAATGTCATCTTTCATTTCTAAATAAAGTCCTTTAGGTTCACTTCATGGTCAAATAGGTCACATTTTCCATTTAGAAGTCATTCCATTAAGTTTAGGGTTAAATTTTTGCAATCATACCTACAATTAAAGAAGCCAGATTTGTAAGGATGATGAATGTTCAGTTGAGAGCTACTAACAGGAGATTGAAGAGACAAGTTGAAGACCTAGAAATATAGTTAAAAAAATCTGAATAGAGGCTACAACAACAATGAAATAGGGTGTTGAAAAAGGGCAGTAAAAGATATATCTTAAATCAATTTTGATATTAAAAAGAAGATCATTTTTGAAGAGGAACATCTTATAAAGTTAAGTTGTTTTGGTTCTTGGTGATCATATCAGTCCTTATGAAAATTTTAAAATCCTAAAACTTCAAATTTTTGAAAACTGTGTTGAAAAAAGAGCATACACAGCAGTTTCATAGCGCGCTAGGAAACTGTTGAAGGTGAACTTTTAGCACTTTTTTTCTGTTTTTAGTAGTCAACTTCCAAGGGGGTTCCTGAGCAATTGAAAACTCATTTTTAAAAAATGAAAAAGGTTTTTCTTCCTAAAATACCTAGCCAAAAACACTTCTCTCAATTTCTTTAAATTCATTATGAGGTGGGAGAAATTTATGACTCAACTTGCGCTACGAAACTACTGAAAGTCATTGAGAGAAAAACTCTGTTTTCTGGTTTAAGTAGTTCACTTCATGATCAGTTTATGGTCAAATGCAAAAATATTTTAGAATTATGAAAGAGGTTTCTCTTCATAGACTCTCCATCTACAATAAACTCTCCCACTTTCCTCAAAAGTTTACAAGTTTAGAGAAACAAGGCTTTATTTGAAGCCATATTTTTAGAGATCAGAATTTTCCAGTTTTACACATGTTGTTCAAAGACAGTTTCTAGACAGTTAGGTCATGGATCAGCAGGGTTGGTGACAATGTTGGAGGCATCATAAAGGTCAAAGACATGGATTAGCAGCTGTCAAAGAATGTATTTAAGTCTTAGATAAGGTTGTTGAAACATGTTTTAGGAGTTTTACTCCTATTTGTAGTAGGACTCCTAAAAGATAGTTAGCTGATAGTTTGTAATTAAGAGTTTGTTTTATGAGTAGATAGGTGTCAATTTTAGAAATTCAAATTCTTGAAAGGATGGATCATAGAATCCAAGGTTGTAAAGAATCTATATGAAGCATGAGGTCGAATTCCTCAAGGTTGGCATTGGTATTAGCAAAAGAAGCTGTGTTATGGGAGCAGACTGTGTGTTTTTCAACTTAATACAGAGACCAGTTTGACTACTCAAGATTCACAAGGGGTTTATGTGTTAGATGTTTCTATGGACTTTTTCAATTACTTATTTGTAGTGGTATGAGATTTTGATACTTAGAATTCATTGGAAAATGCTCCAACTTCCTTCACATGCTTGTAAACTGTCTTTATTAACTATGTTACTGTTTCACTTATAAACCTAAACTCCAAGTGCCTTGACTTCCATGTTTTGCTGAACATGATGTTTTGTTAAAGACTATATTGACTCCATAGCCCAATAGATGTTTTCTAATCTTTGATTCAACCAATTATACATTTTTGTCCATTTTTATTCCTAGAGTTAGCCATCTAATCATTAATCAAAAATCTTAAACCTATTGAGAGAGCCCTCTCAGGTTGAGGAGGCTAAGCTTCAACCAAAAGACTGGTTTGAAATAGTTACTCAGAGTCTACTTGATCAGTAGCCTATCAGGGTCAGATTTTGTGATAACAGGGGGGAAACCTGTTGTTGGTATACCTCAAATTGGTAATCAGCCTTATTATAGTACTCCTTATCCTGGAATGGTTACCAATGTTTGGCAACCTACTTTTCCAGTTCAACCTAGTTCATTTTTGGACCAATTGTTTAATCCTCAACTTGCACCATCTTCGTCTCAAGTTACTATCCATCCATCATCACCCCAACAAGCTCAAATACAGGTGAGCCAAAATTTATAGGTTTCCAGGTCCATCACAACATTTTCCCTCAGTATCTGGCACTTCCCAGGTTCCGTTTACCCAACCTATACAAAGTACCTTACATTCTCAATCTCTTGGATAGGGTACTCCTGAAGTTTCTATAGGTTAGATTATACATAGTATGGCGTAGTCCCAATCAAACCAAACTTTCCATGGGACAATGAAAAACCCCATTGGGAACCAATTTGGATCGTATCAAGGTATTTCTAGAGTGCCTTTTCAAGGCCAACACATCCAAACCCAACTATACCAGCAACTTTATCATCATCATGGGGCTAGACAACAAGGTTACTTGTATACTGGTTATCATAATCCCCCTTTTCTTGGTACCTAGGTTCCTTATCATTAGAATTGTCCTTATCCAGGGATGCAAGTGCATGTTGCTCAAGCTATTCCTTCATACCTAGGCCATCCTCGTCCAAACTTTAATTGACAACTGCCTTTTGTGGCCACTTTCAAATTTCCAGACTTAACTTGGCTCACTAATGACCCCATTACTCATTCGCCATGGTGGTTGATTATTCCCACTAAATTTCCTTTTGATATCCCAAAATTCAATGCGAATCTTGGAAAAAACCCGTCGATGCACATTATGATGTATCATCTATAGTGTTCTTTGAACTCCCTTAATGATGATTCTATTCGACTTCGTCTTTTCCAACGAACGCTTACAAGTACCACAACTAAATGGTATATTGAATTACCTAGAGCTTTGTTTCATGATTTCAGTACTTTAGCCACCACCTTCCTCACACATTTCTAGTTTCCCATCAGATATGAAACTAGAACGAAACTCTTGACCAACTTCAAACAATCAGATTCCACTCACATCTCAGATCACATTCATGAGTGGAGACGTCACTGTCGGTTAGTCAAGACTTATGTTCCCGATCAATTGTTATTAGAATGGTTTACCAAATCTCTGTTATCCCCTATAACAAAAGATGTGGCTAAAGGTGGAGTCATGACCGAAGAGCAAGTTATTTCTCGTGCGCAATATTTGGACCTTGTTTATACCCAATCGGGCACATTGTATGATAAGACAACAAATGCTCTGATGCCTTCAAATATTGTTCCTCCTCCACTTGGTAAAGAATCTCATGTCACTGATGGTGTGATTGGTTCTACTAGTTCATAGTTGGCGAGTAAACCATCTGGTATTGCTCTTACTGCACCTGCTTAAAACCCTAAATCCTATCCTCCTGCGGATTCTACTTCCGAGATAAATGTCATTTCATTTTATAGAGGAAAGTCTCAACAAAAACCTGGAATCAAGAAGAAAGGAAAAGGTAACAAAAAGAAATCTCCCTCACCATGGGATAAACAAACAAATCAGTTCTACGATGAGAAACGAAAGCCTCAATACCCATGATTGATTTGCAATGAGGATCACTTTACACGTGATTTTCCACACCGTGCTAAAGTGAATAAGTTTCTTAAATATTCCACTTCTCCCACTGTGTTGACCGACCCATTTCCCAATCAATAGACACATATGGTTTCTCGAGACCCTTCTTCTTCTAACATGCTTTTGATGTTTTCCTCCTCAAAGCTAAAATCCAATGTTATGGTCGCCACTCAAAGCAAGGTCTATGGTAATGCAAATCCACTGAAAGGTCAAGCTACTGATCAACTTGCCAGTTCGACCGCACCTTCATCTGATCCTACCCCACTTTTGATTCCTATGGAATTGACTATCAAACCTCTGAAGGGCATTATTCATAAGTCTTCTTTTTACCCTGATTCAAGAGCCTCGCAAAATTATAACGTAGTTGAAGAATTGGATAAGTCTCCATTAGTTAGCCTTTATAATCCAAGTCTTCTTCCGTGGTAAGAACATTCATCGCTTTATTGTGGATGAGGGAGCCTCGACTTGCATTATGTCTTTGCCTTGGTGGAAGGCTATTGGTTCGCCTCAACTGAGTCAATCAACCACCACATTGAAAGCCTTCGATGGAAGAAAATATAAACCTTGTGGGATTCTGAATTCCCTCCAAGTAGAACTTAGGGGAAGAACTGTTTCCATAGAAGTTTAATTTATTGACGGACCTATCAATTATAATATTCTATTGGGATGTACGTGGGTTTACATCATGGCTATCATCGTTTTGACTTACTTCCGCATGATGTCCTTTCCTAACATATGCGGGTTTGTAGCCATAGATTAACTCACCTGTTACGCCTTTGGTTCTCATGTTACTGGAAGTGCCCCTCTTGTAAGGGAAACTATACATTCCTATCAGAATGGTGGAGTTGGATTGTTGAAGGACTCTTCGCTTATGGAAACCTTTTCGCTCCCTCCTCCTGTCCTTCCTGATTGCTCAACTTCGGTTTATTATATCAACATGATATCATATTCTACTATCCTGGCTAATCCCTGGATTGTACATGATGAAACTAGCATCCAATGTTTTGGCGACTGAATATCGCTTAGCCCTGTTGAGATAGATTATGAAGCCATATATTCGTCTTGTGTGGCTTACACCTTTTGTTTGATTAATTGGGTAGATCAACCACTCGATTATTTCACATTTTCTGATCCTTTCTCTCGTGTATTCTCTACTGACAAGAGCATCATGCATATCATGATGCCAGATCACACACCGTGGGATGAACATCATCATCATTCCTCCTTACCAGATTCCATTGAGGATAACCTCAGTGATGTGTACTTACCTGATTTTTTTGAGCCTTTTACAAATTTTGGTTCCATTCATGAGACCGACTATGAAAAGAACCTTTCAAATATCAAATAAATTGAAGAAACCATACCTCTTGATATCTCGATCAAAACAATAATTGTCGAAAATATATACATTGGAGCGCCTTGTTCTCAATTTGAGATCAAGATCTATAGATCCCTATTCCGTGAGTTTCAGGATGTCTTTTCCCAGACTTATGAATAAATTCCAGGTATTGACCCAAACATAGTAGTGCACGAGATTAAAATGTATCCTAATGCCAGACTCGTCCGACAGTGCCTTCATCCGGTCCATCCCAAGAAGTTTGTCGAGATTAACGATGAAGTTGAAAAGATTCTCTGGGCTAGTTTCATATACCCCATTCCTTTAACTAATTGGGTATTGAACGTTGTCCATGTCATGAAGAATCAGGGCACCATCCGAGTATGTGTCTATTACTGGGATGTGAAAATTGATGATGACTGTGTTGGCTGTGAGATTTATTCATTCATGTATGGATTCTCGGGCTATATTCAAATCAAAATTATCGCAACAGACCAACCTAAGACATCATTTATTTGTCCCTTGGGTACTTTTTCTTAGCGAAAGCTCCCATTTGGTTTGAAGAATGTTGGGGCCATGTTTCAGCGTGCTATGGATTATGCTTTTCACAACATTAAACATATCGTGTAAGCCTATTTGGATGATCTCCTTGCTCATTCCAAACATCGGTCTTATCACCTGAGGCATCTAAGGGCTATTTTTCTTCGTTGTAGACATTATAACATTCAACTTAACCCGCAAAAATGTGTTTTTGTGTCGGTTCTGGTCGACTTGTGAACAAGGAATTCATATTGATCCACTAAAAGTACAGACAATTATTGACTTTCCTACACCTTCTTCTCTAGTTCAGTTAGAAAGAATCCAAGGGAAAACTAACTTCCTACAAAGATTTGTCCCTAATTACGCTGAGCTGACCAAATGGTTCACTTACTTGCTGAAAAAAGGGGCCCCCTTCCATTGGGATGATGCTACTCAGAAAACATTTGATAACCTGAAAGATGTATTGGTTTGGGCATCCCTTTTATACCTCCTTGATTATTAGCATGACTATTTCCTGTATCTCCATTCTTCCATTTCTACTATAGAAATGGTATTGTTCCAAGAAGATGATATAGGGATTGAAAATCCATTTATTATCTGAGTCGGAACCTTAACGATACCAAAATCATATATACTCACGTAGAAATGTTGGCTTCAGCGGTCGTTTAAGCCGTCCAAATGTTTCTCCATTACATCTTGCTTAGGAAAACTACGGTCATTTCAGATTGAAACCTTATGACATATATATTGTCATGTCAATTGATAGGGGGAAAGTACTCTAAGTGGATCGTTATTATGCAAGATTTTAACCTAGAATTCATCAAGTCCAAGTCGAATAAATCCCTAGTTTTCGTCGAGCTAATGTGCGATATTCCTTCCCCTGATTCTGAATCTACATCTAAAGATTTTATTTCTGATGAGTCATTGATTTTTATATCATCATCGAACCCTTGGTATGGATATTTTCTAATCTATATCTAGACCCAGACTTTCTGACCTAATACCTCGCGCTCTGAGCAATGACGTATTCGATACCAATCTTGAAATTACATTATTATTGGTGACACCCTTTATCATTTTGGTATTGATATGATCGTACAGAGGTGCCTCACCCTTAAGGAGGCCGAGAAAGTCCTTAATGAATGCCACTCGGGGGCATGTTGCAGACAACTATCGGGTTATAGTACCACGTAGAAGATCTTACGCACTGGTTACTTTTGGCCTACTATCTTTCGTGATTGTATTCTTGTCGTCTAGAAGTGTCATGTGCACCAGATCTACAATGGTAAGACCCATGCTCTGCTTGCTCCCTTGCATCCTGTTGTAGCTCTTGGTCCCTTTGTGAAATGGGGTATCGACTTTATGACATGTAACCCTCACTCGGTCAGGGGGCATGGTTATATCATTGTCGTTGTTGATTATTTTACTAAATGGGTCCAGGCAATGCCTACATTTAACAATACGGGCGAAACAACTGCATACTTTTTCTTCAATCACGTTATTGGTAGGTTTGGTGTTCTACAAGAAATAGTTATAGATCACGAAAATCATTTTCGAAATCATATGATGACCAAACTAACTGCTAAGATGGGACTTTCACATGAAAGTTCCACTCCCTACTATCTTAAGGCTAATGGACAGGTTGAGGCTATTAACAAATTTCTTAAGACTATGCTTGAACGTATGGTGGTGGTCAGAAAATAATACTGGCACTTGCTTCTCTACGTCGCCTTGTGGGCATACTGAACCTCAGTTAGGACTATTATTAGATTCACACCTTTTCAGTTGGTCTATGGTCTGGAAGAAATCCTTTTCATCGAATGTGAAATTCCATCATTAAAACTAGTTGTCGAACTTCTTCCTACCACTTTTGTAGAGGAGGAGTGTCTTTTGCATGTGACTCATTTGGATGAAACTCAACGTGATGTTTCTTTAGCCATTGAAGCTCATAAAGTATGTTTAAAGGCGCAATATGATAAAAAAGTCAAGCCTCATATCCTCTTAGAAGGAAACTTGGTTCTCTTATATAACCAGGAGGCCAATAAGTTAGTTCCATGAAAGATCCAATCCATGTGACTAGGTCCATACATTTTCAAGCGAGTCCTTGCGAAATGGGCCTGCAATTTAGTAAACTTTGATGGAGTTCCACTGGTGCAACCTTGGAATGGGTTGTACCTAAAAAAATACTATGCTTGATCCCATGTGTATTCCATTGTGTACATACTATCTATAGGTGTGTTGAGTGTGTTTGTAGTGTGTCTTTTCATAGTTTATTTCAGTTTTTGTTGATCCCCTTTACATTTGGTTTGCAGACGGTGACTTCTCTCAAAGCGTATATTAATTATGCCGATGGTGCTAGTTGTAGTACTCAGAACCTATCTTCTTTAGCATGGGCTATATTTGCTCCAAATGGCGAGCTAGTGAGTATGCAAGCAACTTACATTGGTCGCTCTACTAACAACATCGTTGAGTATAATGCAGTGGTTGAGCTATTATCTAATGTTATCTTACATGGTTTCCACTGTTTAGTCATCAGACTTGACTCACAACTTGTAGTATTGCAACTTTCTAATGTTCATTCGGTGAGAAATCCTGCCATCGTTTGCACGGTTTTGAGAGTATGTATTCTGGAAAGATATTTTGATTTCATACGATATGAAAATATTTTTAGAAATATACACACATTAGCAGATGCCATAGCTAATTATTTTTTAGATAGACATTTACAACAAATGTAAATAAGCTTCAATACACATCACATCATATTGAAAGCATAAAAGGAACTAGGAAACACTAAAAGTATGTATATATATATATATATCTATATCTATATATATATATATATATATATATATATATATATATATATATATATATATATATATATATATAGATATTAAGTTTGGTTTTACAAAAAATTGTTCCTCGAGACACATATGGTTACATCGCCCATATAAAAAAATACATGTGAAGATCTAAGTAGACAAATCAATGGTGCTCATTATAAAATGACAGTGCACAAACTATCTTGCATAGTAATTGACCAATACGGCTAGGAACTCCTATAGTGTGTCACTAAAATTGCATCGGAATATGGTTGACCTCGGTCTCATCAAACCCGTGTGTCAATCCCTCCATGTAGTGCTCCACCTCTGATCGGATCTCAGCTACCTCAAGATCTCGTAGTGCATCCTGTCCTACCGTAACAACTTGTACTGGTTCCACTGCCTCTCATGTGGTTGTCTCTCTGCTTCGCAGAGATATGAAGCACCTAATGGTTGAACTGATCCAATATCTACATGAAAACATCAATATTTTAATCTCAGAAAACATCAAAAAATACAAAAAAAAATGTAAAAATTTCAAAAACTTAAATGGTTAAAATATTTTACCTGAAGCATCCCATTGCTCACCCTCAAGAAGCACGAGCTCGAGATCATCATGGAAATCATCCTTGTGTAAGGATAATCATTAATTTTGATGAATTTCCTACGCAACCACCCAAAGAATGTTGGTGAGAAGTTGATTTCCGGTAGACCTGCATTTCAGACCATATGATCTATCCACCTCCTCATCTGTGGGCCCCTCAGATCGATAGGCTTGAGTATAATATGTTGAAGCCGATGTAGTGGCACCCATTCAGACTAAGATCAAACCATAGCCGAATTTATTTAATTTCACCTCTCTTACTTTGGTTAGTTGTTCTTTCATATTGATGAAAACTCCCACTCCAATTGAATATTATTGGCTATAGACACTCCAATGTGTAATGCATGTATGATCTACTTTCTACATGAAGTGTTGAGCTACCTTCCAATCTTGCGATAATGAACAAGATCATTTTCAAAGGTAATTGGGATACATTTTTTATGTTGATCTTTCCATTCCTAGTTGTATAGGATCGAGGACTACAACAGGTGGTGATATAATCTTTCACTAGCTGCCCACCACTTCTCCCACCTAGGAGAGAGATGGGGCACTGATTTTGAATAAACCTATGAATAAGTAGATATTTTTTACCTTTATCTCGAGCATATGTTTCCCAAACCTAAATGCTTGTGCCTGAACATCCCATGAATGAACAAGATATTTCAACAATTCCATCTGTTTCCTCATACCAGGGAGCAAGAAGAATTTTAGCAATCCATAGTTTTTCAATGTCTGGATGGTAGCAGGATAATTTTCTACATTTAAATCATGTTCATGATGTTCTCTTTCTCTCCAAATGAATGCCATTTTGTGCTAATGAACACCTGAAACATCAACAAAAGATACATTAGTCTCTTTTTCATGTAAAAAATTTGACAAAATTAAGGGAAAATTGATAAACAACTTAGCATTCTGCGCCCAACGCTCCTCGATAGTGCATGACAGAGTTTTTCACCTATCCCAACAATGATAGTATGCCTAGGTGCAATGCATATTTGAATACTCGAGGGGTGCGTTGGTCTTAGGGCGTGTTAGGGCACTCAAAACCTCAAAAAACTTGCATGAAATCACAAAAATGGATTGTGAAATTAAAGAGAAGGGTTTTAGCTCCTTCCTAGAAGTGACAGTATTTGGAATGGTCCACCGATTGGCTGCAATCAACTTCAGAAGATCGAGGGGAAAAGAGCTCATAATTCTCACTGTTGAAGGTAAATGTGAAATAGTGAAAATGAATAGTCATTTTGATTATTTATGGTCATTTCTCACATTATTTTATTCATATTTAATGTTTTAACCTAGATATGTTTCATTTTTACTATGAAACATGTGTGTTTAATATTTTTGTGATGTTTTTGTTGGAAAATGTAACTATGTCTGGTCTTCAATAATGTACTTGAGTCATTATGTAATGTACTTGTCAAAAGAATAAAGAAAATAATTTTTATTATCATTATTGTGACTTATTAAAGCATAGGTTTCCTTCTTGGGTCACCATGTTTTAGGTCAAAGACCCCATTGAGGACTTATAGGTTTTATTCTGAGTCTATAGAATTATTATACATTTAAAGAGACCCTTGTTGGGATTTTGAATCATGTAAAAAGGTTTAGTATTGAGTAAAATATGAATTATTGAACCTCTACACCATGTAAGCCTAAGGGAAGATCAAGTTGGCCTAAGACCCTATTCGACCCCACAAGAAGCATATAAAAGTAAGGACATCGAATTCATTTGGAAAATCACTTTTGATTCTCTCTTTACTGGGCAGAAGTCTGAAAATCTGTTTGTTGGGCAAAAGTGCGAAGTAGGAAGCTGGGAAAATCTATTGACGGGAAGTCGAAGTGAATGTGAGTTTGGGTGAGTCTAAGGAGAAGAGAAAACACAAAATTTTGGTGGTGGTCTCACTCTGTTTCTTGCTATGGATTGGGAGATCGAAGTCTTCCAAGTTGGACTGCTGTCGGAAGCTGTTGGCTACTGCAAGTTGTTGCATAGTCGAAGTTACTAGGAAGAGGTCAATCTTCTGGAGCCTAACTTGGTGTGGAGGGAAGGTCTAGTCTTTATCTAGGGTGAAGAGTGTCAAATAATACTATTGAAAGGAAGAATGACTTTGATTTGGTTTTCCCCTCAACAGGGGGTTTTTCCCTGGCATGTGCCTACATATTGTGTTCATTCTTTTATGTGTTGTTGCTTTTGGTAATTTATTGATGAACTAAAGAAAGAATATATAAAGAATTGTAATAATAAGAAACATCAAAATTGATTACCAAGATCGAGAAAATATTTACTACCTTTCTGATTTTCCAACATGGTTTCAGAACCTTGGTAAAGAAGGAAGAAAAATGCAGATCCATTCATAGGCGCTATCTCAGGGAAGGAGTCTATTATATTCGAAGAGGATGTCTAACTCTATAAAGGGTGAGAAAAATATTGAAGGAGCATCTAACTTCAGACCCTGGAATAAGATGATTGATCTAATCCTCGAGAAAAACAAGGTACTAGATTTGGTAAAATGAAATGTAAATAACACTACCGAAGAAGCCAACGATGTTGACAAAGAGAAATTCAGGGATCTGGGATTGGTGGCTATGACTCTAATGGTAGAAGGGATAAAATACAATCTTGTCCCATTCATATCTAACATCGATCATCCTCAGGAGATGTATGAGCCTCGTCGAAGTTGTTCACTATTAATGATCAGGTGCTTAGAATTATGCTCAAAAATCAAAGTGTCAGAATATTGTCACACTTAGCTTCAGACTGAAGTGCTCATCATTCTAAATCCAATGGTGTGAACAATACTCAAATTTGAGTTCGTATGTAGAAGTTAGAGCAAGTCAAAGTTCAAGTTTGACTTCTCCATGTGGTAGGATTGGATGACATGGCAAGGGCCCCAACAAATGGCGAAGCACCAAGTCGTAGGTTTTCACTGGGCCCTACATATCGCATATCGGAGAAAAACAAAGATGTAGGACAAGGATCATCCCCTGGAAAGTTGGGTTGCGATTTGCAATAATCGCATATCATACCCAAAACCCTGTTGTTATTTGTTACCGCTGATAAAGTTTTGATTGTGATGACTTCCCGGACGCGATACTTTATTGTGTTATAGTTTAATGTCATGGAGGGTCTACGATATCGCATCGCAACATTTTTTTGTGTTAGGAGCCCACAACAGATTGATGATTGCGATGAGCGATAAGACCACGGACGAAGGAATTTTATATGACACAGTTTAATATCCAGATGGGTCCACAATACTGTAATTGCAGAATTCTTTGTTAATAAACGCTTTGGTCATTGAACTTTGCCGATTGCAATGAGCGATGGTTTCCAGACATGGGATTTTATATGTTGCAGTTAATTATCCCCGGTGGGTCTGCAATATCGTAATTGAAATGTTTTTTCATTCAATAAGAGCCAGTGCCGATTGTGATTTGCGATATGGATGACAGGATATAGCCCTCCATGCGGGAATTTCTTGCTCTGTTAGCAGATTTTGGAGCAGAAATGGGGTTTTTGGTCAGTTTTGGAGCAATTTGTGGAACAAATAGTGGAAGAACTGGGAGAAGTCATAACTTCTTCAGTTCTTATCCAAATTGGATGCAAAAAGAGGCTAGATGGCCATTTTTGAGGATTCTGAACTCATTGAGACAGGTTTCAGAGGCATCTGAGCATTGTAAACACACTTTTGTTGTAATTTGAGCATAATAGAGAGGCCCAAGCCATTGGAAGCTGGACCAAGGAGATGTAGCCCAAGAGGGGTGAACTCCTTTATCATGTGCTTGTTGTGTGTTGTATTTTGATGTTCTTTGCTGTTATTTTTCTATTGTTCAACATATGTTTTATGTTAAATTGTTTCTAACATTTACATAAGAAACTCTCATGGGAATCAGTTAATTAAGAAAAAATATTGAATCCTTAAGAACTTGATAAGAAAATGATAAGCATCTTGGGTTTTATTCTAAATGAGGAATTAGCACAACATTACTAATCTGCTCCATTTCAGATCAAGTTGGTATCAGAGAATTGGTTTTTTCTTACTTTATTTGCTTTGTGAAAGAAAGATTTAATTGTTTGAAAGATTATGTCATGCTTACAAGGCTAAAACTCAAAAGAGGTGAAGGAAATCTGGTTGAAAGCCCTAAAGTTGGGTCAAGTGGAAGAAGAGAAAGGTAACCAAAGTATTCTACACTAGTACATCCTCAATTTGGAGAAGTTGTAGTTGAGTCTCCTGAGATCATGTCTCATGAAGGTGAATCTATCATGACAAAAGATGAGAAGACCTTCAAAGAGGCTTTCTTTGATATGACAGAGATGGTTAAGGTCCTCTATGAAGGGAGGAATAACAGGATGCAAGGAGAAAGTTCCAAGCCTCCTAATGGAGAAGGCTCTCTAGGTGAAGGTAATGGAAAATGAGGTAATTAGAATGGAGGCAAACCTCCACCATCTCCACTATCTTCTTCATCTTATTCTTCAAAAATAACTTCACCCTCTTCCACTAATACCACCGCTACTCATACTCATCATCATTCTTCAAAAGGGATTGGTAAATCACCTTTTCTAAAGCTTGATGTTAAATTCGAGTTTCCTATGTGTAATGGTGAAGTGAATGCAGAGAAGCTGGATAATTGGATTCGTCAGTTGGAGTTGTATTGTAGAATTCAGAATCTTCAAGAGGATGATATCAAAATTTAGTTGGCTTCATTGAGAATGGAGGGTGCAACACTTGTATGGTGGGAATCAAGGACTCAAGACGACATCAAAAAGCATGGTAAGATCTCTATTACTTGGTCTGATTTCATTTCTACTATAAAAAGACAGTCCTACCCTTTAGCTCATATGAAAAAATCTATCATGAATTGGAAAGATTTTAGACAATTAAAAGCTCAAAATGTGCGAGAGTATACTCAAGAGTTTAAGAAAAGATCTCTTATGCTAGGAGTAGACTTACAGTCACAAGATACTTTTCTAAAATACATAGGAGGGTTGCATAGCTATATTCGGCATGCCATTCTTATGTTTAGTCCCACGAATCTTGATGAGGTCTGTGTTCAGGCTACACACATCGAAGCAAGAGGGAAAAATGTACAAGAAGAAGGTAAGAAGAAGCCATTCTAGAGTGGTGAAAAAGGGAAGAAATTAAAAGGAAAGCATGAGAAAAATGATTCTGTTAAGAAATAAGGGGAGAAACCCATGTGCAAGAATTGTTCCAAAGAGGGTTGTGATGAAAAAAATTGCTGGAAGCTTCGTCCTGAATTAAGATCGAAGAAATCTAACAATAAAGGGAAACAGAGGACAAATGATGTTGCACAACAAGACTTGGGTTTTGACTCAAGTGATGAAACTAAGATTGCAACCACAATCACTAAAGGGAAACCCGTGGAAAAGATAAGAAAAAAGGAAGCTGTGGCAAGCACCAGTGCAACAAATAACTCTACTAACGTTTCAAATGAGGAAAACAGAATGGAGTTGTTCCATATCCGAGCTATTTCCAAACACACCAAAATTGATACGTTGTTTGACAATGGATCCCAGGAAAATTTATTTTCTATAGACTTGGTCAAGAAGTTGAATCTGGAAACTGTCCCTCATCATAAACCATATCCATTGGGTTGGATAACCAAGGATGCCAATTTTTAAGTCATGTTAACCTCCTATTGCGATAGGTGTTCATATTTCATGATTGATTGTTTTACATGCCAAATATGTCATTCTTTCCATGCTGCAAAGGTTCCATATTTCCTAGAAAACTCAGAAAATTTAAAAAATGTAAAGAGGGTATGCCCTAAAAGAATAATCAAAGGGCAAGAAAAAGAAGAATTGGCCAAAGAGAAAAATAAATGAAATGAACCCCAAACAAAAGGCCAGGAAAGTGTGCTAGCTCAAATGCCACTACTATATTCCATTTTTGAAGAACTATTCCATTTTTGAAGAGTTTCACAGTTAAGGGAAGGCCAAACAGCTTAATCTTGGCTTCCCTAGGTTTAAATTGCTTGTTGTAGAGATAGAGAATAAAAATCTGTCCAAACTGTTTAATCTTGGCAGATCATTAGATAGGTAGAGAAGCAAGGGCGCTCAACAGCTTAATCTGTGCCCCTGGCAGAAATAAGGGCATATTTAGATAGGAGGACAGCCAAAAGAAAAGTTGAAAAGCTGGGTTTGCTAGTTCAAGTGCACCCAAACCAAAAAGAAGAGAAAATGCTAGGTAAGTAGGCTGGGTAGGTAGTTTTGAGGTTGCAGAATCAATGATTGTGATCAGTTTTGTGTTTCAAGAGTTAAATCTATTCAAATCACAATTGCAAGGCAAAAATCCATTCGTAGCAGCTCAAGCGAGGCATGTCTAACTCCCCCTTCTTCCTTGTCCCCAAATCACTCACTAACTTCCCCTAAAGAGGTCAAGATCTGCTTGATATCTCTTAAATTTCATCATTTTTCATATCATTTGTCTAAGTAAAGGTCTACTTTGCTTAGGAGTACTCTTATTCACTCTATGAGTCATTTTCCCCTTTAATAGCCTAAGATCTCTAAACTTAGCGCTTTCTTGTCATAAACCATATTAACTTCTAACATTATTATATAAATCCCATGATTTCTCCCTTCCCCTTACTAAAGTATGCTAAATAGCTCCTCTATGTATATATCCCCTCCTTCTGGTTGAAAAATAACCATAAGTATGCTTGGGAATTGCTAAGTTTGCCCGAAACTTGGCAAGAACCCTCTTTTTTCTCCTTAACCATCTTCCAAATGCATTTGGACTCATTCCTATGCATAAAATCCCTCTTTTTTATGCTTTCGACCCCTTCCAAAAGCATTAACAACCCTCTTTTTATGTTATCAGACCCTTCCGATCATACAAAAGTCCCTTTTCATTATAAAAACCCTCCTCCGATCGGAGAGGCCTTCCCCCGATCTCAATAACCCTTGGCCGAGTTGAAAAACCCCCCTCTGATTGCTTCTTCCCCCCTCCGACACGATATCACGGTCGGAGGTCTCAAATAGCATTATTGGCCCTTTTTATATAAGCTCCGATGATATCTCGCCGATTGTGATATCGCAAGTCGAAAATTGGCAGTCGCAATGGTTGTTGGCCCATATGTATACCCCCATCCCCCTTCCTCCGATGCGATATCGCTATCGCATCCGAAGCGATATCGCTATCGGGAGCCTTCCTACCGCATATTCCCATATATCTCCGCATTTCTTACATAAACCCGCTTTATCGTTTTTAAACTAAGTTTTTCATAAAACTTAGCTTTAAACGTAAAAGCCCGCATTTCTCAAAATATCGCATCGGCATTCATATATGTATTAAGACCCGCCCCCCGGGTTTCCCTGATTGCGAAACTGTGACTTAATCGCAGCCGTCCGATCTGCCCTCAGATCGACGGCCCATACTAAATTGGCGCCCCCAGATTTCGCTCGCCCATCGCTATGTTTAAAATCCCCTTCCTCTCCCGATCGCCGATAGCGATATCGACGATCGGCCCATCGCTGATCCAACATATGTGTACACCCTCCGCCCCGCCGATAAGCGATATTGCGATTCAATATTAGCCGTTGGATCTGCCATCGCGCGATCCAATGGCCAGGATTTATTCCCTGCTACAGTATCGCTCCCGCCTTGGTTTTTCACGAATTTTGCGTGTAATTTGGTCTTTTTCTTTGTGAAGGAAAAAGAGGCCATTTCTTCATTATTTCATGCATATGCCTGTACGCGCTCCAGTCAAAGAAAATTATGCATTTCTCAGTCATTTTTGATCGCTCCAACCCCAGCTTGTTCCAGAAAGCCAGCCTCGGCCTCAGCACAGTCAGCAGCATACAAATCCTCCTCTTTTGCAACATTTCTTCAGATTTTAGTACTATTTTTGATCGGCCAGTGCCGATAGCATTCCAAAGGCCATGGAAATCATTGCAACAGTTATTTTTGGCTTGAAAGGGCAGAAAAGGGACGATTTGACAGTTTAAAGTATATTAGGGAAGAGAAAGTGGCCCGATTCAGTGTCAAAGAGTATCAGTGAAGCGACAAAGAGTATCAGATCAAAAATATCAGTAACCCGAAGTAGGTAAACATTAAAGGGCCTCCATCAAAGTCAAAGAAAGCGGTAAAGGCCATTCAAGGCTCACCAGATCACAGTTAATGCGCATTAAGGCCACCCAAGAGCAGCAGAGCCGAATATAAAGAAGCAGAACAAGTGTTAAAGCGCAGTTATGATAAATTGGCCAGCACAGAGCTCAAAGGACACCATATTTACTCATTTTTGAATGCTGCTGCCTCTAGCGCAGCTAAATAGATATTTGATGCATTTATTTCAGTAGATGTTAGGTTAAAGACAGTTATTTCCCCAGATCTGCTATCAGATCTGCTCTTGTAGATATTTTTTTGGATATTTTCTCTATATAAACCACCCTGAGCATTGTTTAAAGGGTTGGTTGGTTGTATTTCTCATTCTAGACTTGTGCTGTAAGCTTAAGAACTTCTGTAGTCAAAGATTGCTGGAATATTTGCATCTGAACTGGTTGGTTGTGCTTTCAATGGCTGGAGAGCTTGATATGGAATTCTCGTGCTTGCTCATGGTCCAATAAGTCTTTCCTCCCTCTGTTTATTAGTTTATATGTATCTGTATCATCTATATATCATAATCTAAGTTGCAGGAAGAAGGAATAGATCAGAACTGGCTTTCATGCCCTCTGTGCTCAATTCTTGTAACTTTTCTATGTTTTCCTCTGGAATAGTGATGAATATGCATACGTAATTGATCATGTTTAAGCTGTTTCTCTCATTTCTGAATGTTGTCTAGGAATTCTTCATTGCTCCTATTTAGCCTTCATCCACTTTCCCTCTTTGGCTGGATGAGAGATCCTTAATTGCCTCTCATCCCCTAACCTCCATTTCATCCTTGTTCCAGCATTTAACATTGTGCCATGTGTAGCTATCCTGCTCTGTATTCCCCTCTGCTGCCAAGGAAAACACACCCTTCAGTTCACATTCGTTGACTCCATGCCCAATGGTTTGAACTTCTTACACTTTGCATGCCAATTCTGCTTGAATAGATCAACCATCCCACCAAACTCAAACAAAACCCATGTGCATCATATCTAGCCTAAAATCATCCCTTAAACAAAGCTACATCCTAAAGAGAGAGCCCTCTCTGACTGCTGGTAGGCTAGGACCTGCAGTCCAAAGATTGGTTTGTGGTTACCTCGGCCTTATTCCCTTAGGAGTCAAAGGGAACAACCTGAGTGTTAACAAGTCACACAAAAATACATTTTTAGGTTTTCAATCATTGTCAATTTCATTGATGAAGTCGAATTAGACGTTGTTCCATTGGCTATTTCTAGGATTGTGTTTGGAAGCCGTATCTGTATGATAGGAAAGCTGTTTTCCACCGATTTAAGAGAAAATATCATTTGTTCAAAGATGAAGTGGAGTATATTGTGAGAGCCCATCACATAAATCTTAATCTGTCTTTGGCAAGCGTAGGGGAAATGAAACAACTAGTCAATTCTAGCAAGAGTCTCGTGTTCCTTATGATCAAGCAGAAGAATGATATGGAGCAAGAATTCTTTGCAAGCTATGACGTGAAGCTGAAAGCTGAATTGGTTGATGTGGTCAATCAACATGGATACACGTTTCAAGAACCAAAGGGATTACCACCAAAAAGGGGAATTCAACACAAAATTCAGCTACAACAAGACTGTCCACTCCCAAACATTGGTATGTATCGAATGTCAATTATGGAAAGTTTAGAAATTAAGAAACAAGTCCAAGAATTGTTAGATAAAGGTGTAATTCTTCCCTCAACATTGCCATGTGGTTCACCAATTGTATTGGTACCCAAGAAAGATGGAACCTAGCACATGTGTGTAGATTATTGAGCTTTGAATAAGATTACAATAAAGAATTGATACCCATTGCCCAGAATAGATGATTTGCTAGATCAGTTGAAAAATGGAAAATATTTCACTAAATTAGACTGGAGAAGTGGATATCATCAAGTAAGAATAGATGAGGAGAATATTTGGAAAACTACTTTTAAAAACAAACAAGGATTGTTTGAGTGGCTGGTTATACCTTTAGGTCTTTGTAATGCTCCAGCTACGTTGATGAGAGTTATGAATGATGTTTTAAGATCATTCCTTGACGAGTTTGTAATTTTCTCTTTAGATGATATTTTGATATTCATCAAATCATGAGAAGAGCATGTCAAGCATGTGAAGAAAGTTTTGGATATCATGAGAAAAGAACATTTATTTTTGAAGATGTCTAAATGTGAATTTAGAAAAACTTCCTTGGTGTATTTGGGCCACATAGTTGGAGGAGGTGAGCTGAAAATTGACCCCTCTAAAGTTTCAGTCATTGTGAATTGGGCAATACCCAAATCAGTTACAGAAGTAAGGAGTTTTCTAGGAGCACTACAATACTGGAGGAAATTCATTGCTAATTTTTCTTCCATAGCAGCTCCACTACATGCTTTGACCAGTGTGAAGGTTGTCTTCTAGTGGGGAGGCAAACAACAAAAAGAATTTGATGCTTTAGAACAAAAGATCATTTCAACCCCAGTTTTAGTGTTGTCGGACTTGAAACAATGCTTTGAAATACAAATAGATGCAAGTGACTATGCCATGGGTGTAGTTCTTTTACAACATGGTAAGCCCATTTCATTTCATTATGAGATTTTTAATGGTGTTGTTATTAATTATCCTACGTATTATAAAGAGATTTATGCATTGGTGCAAATTGTGTAGAAATGGAAGCATTACTTGATGGGAAAAGAAACCATTATTCACATCGATCATCAACCTTTGCAATATCTGCAATCTTAAACAAAATTGCAACAATCAAGGCACTTTCGTTGGATGGGATTTTTACAACAATTCGGCTTGGTAATCAGGTACAAGAAAGGTATTTATAACAGAGTTGCTGATATGCTTTCTATACTAGCTATTATTGTAGCCATTCTACTCATGAATCATTCTATTATGCCTGAAAGTTATGTTGAAAAATATGCATGAGATGATGACTTTCAAGAGGTATATTTAAACTTGATTCAAGGTCACCAAGTTGAGGAATTAGACTACCATGTACATGATAATCTGTTGTATCATTTGGGAAAGCTTTGTGTTCCACAAGGAGAGAGAGTAAATGTCACAAGGGAAGCACACACTTCTCTTAATACTGGGTATTTCAGTGTAAGTAAAACAATGACAAATCTTTAGAGGTATTTTTATTGGCCTCGTATGCTTGAAAGTGTGTCACGTTTTATCAAAGGTTGTTCATTGTGTGTAGTTAGTATGTTAGGTCCCTATAATACTAGTGATTACCCCATTACTATTGTAGTTGTATCCCTTATTAATATTGTTGTGCCCTTATTGTCCCCATATTTTTATTACTGTGCCCCATAGAATCCCTCTATTGTTATTTTTGTGGCTTTATATTATTATTGTTAGGTCGACTGGGTTATATTGTGACTCCTTAGACTCCTATATATAGAAAGGAGGTTTTTTCATTTGAATCATCGAAGAATTGTTCATTTATGTAATGTGAAGGATGTTTCCCCCTCAAAGAGGCTGAATTCTAAGGCGTTGATCTATCTTTTCTATCTTTTTGTGAGCTAGTTTCATAACATTTGGTATTAGAGCTTTGGATTCTAGGGTTTCGCTGCTCCAAATAGGTCATCGTGGAATTTTCACTATAACTTTTTTTTCTGTGATGTTTCAGAAGCTAAAAAAAAAACCCATTTGAGAATAAATCGCGTGGAATCTTGGACCGAATTTCAGAACTTTTCACGCTATATTTGCGGAGATATGATCTGAGAAAGTTGGTCTTTTTGTAGACTCCTGAATTACATTCCAAACAGGTGACCTGGGGAAAATCGTCATAACTTTCTCTCTGAGCATCGGATTGAAATTTCATAAGAAGGTACAAAAATAGGACGGACTGTAGTTTCTTGTATATATTTTTCAGAGACAAAGGTCGAAACAGTGACTCGTGGCACGTCGTACAAGTTCGCTCTACTGAACTAGTATATAATCATGTCACTGTGAAAGATTTCGCATAACTCTTCCTTGGAGAATCCAATTTGGATCAGACTGGTGGCATTGGAAAGAGGACACAGAGGGCTATTGCAGGTCACAATTTCAGAACTGGATGATCTGAAAGTACAGAGATACATCAGAGGCAATATTGAGCTCCTACAAAGTGAAAAAATGTGTGTAGATTCTTTTAAATTTTTGCTTAAGATTGGTTTGAAAATTTATTTTGAAGGAATTCAAAGGGCTAGTAGAGAATTATTATCGGTAACTAATGCCCCGAGGAAAGAAAATGCAAACAATTAGTAAGCAATCTAAAAGCTCTAGCATGACTCATGAAGAAGAGGAAGAAATGCTACATGATATATCAAAATTACAAGAACAAGTGCAACAAGTGTCACTTGCACAAAAAGCAACAGAATCTAAGATGGATGGTTTAAGGAAAGATGTAGAAGCTAAGATGGATGGTTTAAAGAAAGGTGTAGAAGCTAATATGGATTGTTTAAAGAAAGGTGTAGAAGCTAAGATGGATGGCTTGGAAGCTAAGATGAATGGCATGGACGCTAAAATTGATGGCATGGATGATAAGATGGAAGAATTGAAGATAAATATGAATAAGTTGCTACAAGAAATGGTCACTAATGGTGAAAGGGTATTAAAGGAAACTCATGATGAGAACAAAAGAAATGTTAATCATGATTCCATAGACTCTAATGTTGGATCGAAGACCCACCATATTCCAGAAATCGATATGAGGAAGTTTGATGGCAAGGATCCCACAACATGGATATTACAGATGGAGCCATTTTTTGATCTCATTATTGTGCAAAACACACAAAAGGTACGAATTGCAACTTTATATTTGGAACCAAATTAGTTTGTATGGTATCAATGGCTTTTCTCTCGTAAACAAATTATCACTTGGGCAATTTTTACGGAAGAATTGACAGCACATTATGAGGATACAAAAAGCAACACTTTTTTTAGCCAATTGATTAGTCTCAAACAAAAGGGTTCAATAATGGAGCACATTGAGGAGTTCCAAAAATTGAACATAAGGGTAAAAAATATTCTAGAGGAACATAGGATTGATGTGTTCATAGGGACTTTAAAGAATAATATCCAACATGATGTTTGCCTTTGGGAACCTGATTCATTAGAGAAGGCATTCAGGTTAGCAAGAAAAATGGAAAGCAAAATTATGGCAACCAGGAAGCATACCAGTCACAACTATAAAGATGGAAGTGTTGTTACCCCCAGCCTTCCACAACCTATAAGGTTGACACCACAACAATTGGAAGAAAAAAGAGAAAAAGGGCTTTGTTACAGTTGTGATAGCAAATACACTAAAGGTCATAAGTGTGCTGAAAAGAAATTATTCTACATAGATTGTGAAGAGGAAGAAGAAAAGGAGCAAGAAAGGTCAAAAGAAGAGGATATACTCCAGGAAAAAAGCCTAGATAAAGAAGAAATGAATCCAACCATATCTTGTAATCCATTGGCTGGAATTACCACTCCTCAAACCATCAAGATAGAAGGAAAAATCAAGAAGAAAAAGGTAATAGTGTTGATTGATTTAAGAAGCACCCACAATTTTACTCATTGTAAGGTAGCAAAAGAATTGAATTGCTTCCTATATCCAGCACCAAAGTGTCAAGTGATGATTGCAAATGGAGGAACGATAAATTGCTTTGGAAAGTGCCATAATATCAAGCTATCCATGGGAGAATATGTATTGACTAGCCCAATGCTTTCCATTCCAATGGGAGGTGCTGATGTTGTACTAGGAGTCCAATGGCTACACTCCTTGGGTACAATAGCTTTTAATTTTCAAGAACTTTTCTTGAAATTTTCTGTGGAAGGAAAGGAAGTTGAATTAAGGGGTATTACAGGGAAACCAAGAAAGATAATAAGCTCTAACGATATGACAAAGCTTCTAAAAAAGGAACAAAGAGGTGTAATTGCACAATTATGTTTGCTAGATGTTTCCACATCGGAATCATATATTTCTCCAGATCTCCAAAAAGTCTTGGACAATCATTCCAAGGTATTTGAGACTCCCAAAGGTCTTCCACCTATTCGTGATCATGATCATGCTATTCATCTGATTCCAGGAAGTGTTCCTCCAAACATCAGGCCGTACAGATATCCCTATGCCCAAAAGAGTGAAATTGAACGTATGGTTGCAGAAATGCTAGAGGTTGGTATAATTCAACCTAGTCAAAGTTCTTTCTCTGCTCCAGTAGTATTGGTGCACAAGAAGGATGGATCATGGCGCATGTGTCCGGATTATAGGGAGCTCAACAAGCTCACTATTAAAGATAAGTTTCCCATTCCTGTCATTGATGAATTACTCGATGAATTACATGGATCAATTTACTTCACCAGGTTGGATCTTCATTCAGGATATCATCAAATTAGAATGAAGACTGAAGACATTCCAAAAATAGCATTTAGAACTCATGAGGGTCATTATGAATTTTTGGTCATGCCTTTTGGCCTTACCAATGCCAGATCCATTGTAATTCCCTCTTCACTCTCACACAATCTCCTCGCCCTTTCTCGCTCAGAATATAGATCTACATAGACGCAATAAAATTCCCTCATATATAGCAAGGGGTTTCCTTCTAGGGCAAAAAACCCTAAATTAAAGATAACTTCTACCTTCAGATCTCTGCCTAATGAACAACCCAGATTGACTACAAAATTACAACATTTTACAAGGCAATTTTACATCTATTATGAACTGGGGTCCAATGCGATGATACCTCTGAATAAAGAAGATAATCAGGCTTTACACCCAACAGTGTGGATAATCAGTTTCAAGTAGGTGATAAAGTTTGGCTATACATTAGCAAGGAAATGCTTCAAGGTGAAGGTAAAAATGCTGAAACCAATTCGTTATGGTTCATTTATAATTCTGGAAAAGATTGTTAATAATGATTTCAAGCTTGATTTGCCTTCATATATGCAAATCTATTCCATTGTTAATGTTGAAAATTTCAGATTGTATGAACCTCCTTTGATTGAAGATCAAGGAGAGAATGTTAAAATTCCATCTATTGAAGACTTTTCTCTAGAATTCCTTGATGTGCTTCAGCAAGACACTATACTTGACAAAAGGATAAGGACAACTAAAAGGGGAAGTATTGATTATCTTCGGCTGTGTCTCAAAGGTACACATCCATCAAAGGCCAAATGGAATGAAGTGGGGAAAGTGAGGGAACAATACCCTCATATGTTCAATAACTGAATATAAATATTTTGGGGACCAAAAGGCTTCCAATGGGAAAGAGTGATAAGGTGCTCAGAATTATGCTAAAAAATCGAAGTGTTAGAATCTTGTCATGCTCAAATTCATATTGAAAATCTCTTCATTTTGATTCCAACGGTGTGAACAACACTCAAATCTGAGTTCGTATGAAGAAGTTAGAGAAATTCAAAGTTCAAGTTTGACTTGTCTATGTGGCAGGATTGGATGACATGGCAAGGGTCCCAGCGAATGGGGAAGTGCCAAGTGGCATGTTTCCATTGGGTCTCACATATCGCATATTGGGGAAAAATAAAGGATGTAGGACAAGAATTGACCCCTAGTAGGTTGGGTTGCGATAATCGCATATCGCACCCAAAACCCCGTTGTTATTTGTTACCACTGATAATGTTCCGATTGTGATGACTGCCGAGACACGATAATTTATTGTGTTACAATTTAATGTCCCAGCAGGTCCGTGATATCGCATCACAACAATTTTTTGTGTTAAGAGCCCACAACCGATTGCTGATTGCCGATTGCAATGAGCGAGAAGACCCCAAACACGAGAATTTTATATGACATAGTTTAATACCCTGATGGGTCCACAATACTGCAATCGCAACATTTCCATGTTAACAAAACCTTTGGCTGCAGAACTTCACTGATTGCAATGAGAAATGGGTTCCAGACATAGGATTTTATATGTTGCAGTTAGTTATCCCTGGCGGTTCCATAATATTGCAATCACAATGTTTTTTCGTTCCATAAGAGCCCGCAGTACTTGCCGATTGTGATTTGTGATATGGCCGATAGGATATAGGCCGTTGTACGGTGAATTTTTCACTCCTCTAGCAGATTTTGGAGTGGAAATGGGGTTTTTGGTCAGTTTTGGAGCAATTTGTGGAACAAATAGTGGAAGAACTGTGAGAAGTCATAACTTCTTCAGTTCTTATCCAAATTGGATGCAAAAAGAGGCTAGATGGCCATTTTTGAGGATTCTGAGCTCATTGAGATAGGTTTCAGAGGAATTTGAGTATTGTAAGCACACGTTTTGTTGTAATTTGAGCATAATAGAGAGGCCTAAGCCATTGGAAGTTGGACCAAGGAGACGTAGCCCAAGAGGGGTGAGCTCCTTTATCATGTGCTTGTTGTGTGTTGTATTTTGATGTTCTTTGTTGTTATTTTGCTGCTGTTCAGCATATATTTTATGTTAAATTATTTCTAATATTTACATAAGAAACTCTCATGAGAATTAGTTAATTAAGAAAAAATATTGAATCCTTAAGCACTTGATAAGAAAATGATAAGCATCTTGGGTTTTATTCTGAATGGGGAAGTAGCACAACATTACTAATATGATCCATTTCAAATCAATTAAGAACATTGGTCAAGTAGCAATTTTGAAGAATGAGCTGAGGAATATAATGATGACTAAAGAAGATATTGTTGCAACCTTCTTTGTGAACATAGCTAGACTCAGGGATGATATTTTAACCATCGATGAGATTATTCTGGAAAAAGAATTGGTGATCACTGCTATATTAGGATTTCCACCCTCTTGGGGTGCATTTTCTTTGGGTCTCAACAATTGGAAGGTAGCTCCCACATTTGAAGAATTATGGACCACATGTAGTCAAGAAGAATTAAGGATCTCAATGGTTACCAATCCCGAAGAAGTATCAATTCTTATGTTTCTCATCATAAAGGAAAGATATCGAAGGGATGAAGGAAGAAAGTTGACATGTCTAAGATAGAGTGTTATCAATGTCATAAGAAATGTCAAGACAAGAGTGACTACCCCGATAATCCAAGGAATAAGAAGAGAGGAATAGATCAAGCCAACTTTGCTGAAGAAGGAGACTCAAAGAAAGTCAAGCCTGAAGAATATGACATTAGGGAATTACACTATTAAGTCATTTTATTTACATAATTTATTTTATATGTTTTAGAATTTATAAGTTTTTAACATATCTTTGGAAAAGACATTTTTGTATTGCTTTTAGTTTGTAGGTTTCCCTCAAGCTTTGAGGGAGTTCCCAACAACTCTCAAAGATAAGTATATCATGTATTTTTAGTTTTGGGTTCATGTACTCATTCAATTTTTTATTATATTGAATAATAATCACCTTTCTCCCTCTGTTGTCTTGAATAGGAAAAACATATTCAAGAAGGAGGATCACTCAAGAAAAGGTTAGTCTTGAATCAAAGGTATGCTTTGAATACATTGATTGAAAGGATTATTCATTTAAAGATCTATTGCTAACTTTGTTATGACTAGTTGTATTGAATCTTAGTGATTCTTGTTTGGGTGATTCATCTCTTGATAAATCTAACCATCCCACTCATATTCTTGATTGACTATGTAGAACCATATACAAGTTCTATAAAACCCTAACTGAAGGGTATGCTAATCTGAATGTTTGAAATCCTAAGATGCTTAGGGTGATTATGAAATGTTAGTTGAAGTTGTATTGATGATGTGTTGTTTGGGATTTTGGTGTGATCTGGAAATCCTAACTTGTTAGGGTTGAATGATGAGGTCTAAAATCCCAAATCTTTGAAGTTTCGGTAATGTTGGGTTTTCTATGTTTCTGTTGGAAATAATACTGAGAGGAGGGGCGGGGGGTGAATCAGTATTATCAGATCAATACCTTAATTTTCAAAACTGATTTGTATACGCTACTTTAGTTCAGTGAACTAGCATGAATATGCAACTATACTTAATGAAACCAGTGTATATGTAGAGATCTTTTAATTTACCCAAGTTATCATGTATTGAACTTTAATCAATATATCAAGAATTAGTTAGACAGTGCAATAAAAGCAGAATAAAGCATCACACATAAGCAACACATATGAACACCAAGATATAAGGTGGAAACCCAATGTGGGTGAAAACCACCTGCTGCTGTCATCTCTGTCTTCTTTTAATAATAATAAAATTCTGTTTACAATTTTTGTACTAGTGCAGTCTTATACTAGTACATAGGCTTCTATCTGCAGAAGGCTACAACCTTCTCTCGTTCTCAAGCTTCTATTGGAAAGGAGCTACAACCCCCTAGCTCTTATACTAGCCGATATGTTTTCTAGTACGTAGGCATCGACCTACAGAAGGCTACGACCTTCTTTCTTCCTTCAGGGACCTCGTTTCATAAATTTTCAGACTGGATCCATCAATATCATTCAATCATCAAATATATCTGCATCAACCAATCTCCTTTTGAACCAACCACAACCGAATCACTCAATCACTTTGACAACCCATAAATATGATTATTCAAAATCCTGTCACCAGAATACAGTAACCTGAACCCAAGCCAAAACCCAGAACTCTGCAACAGTAAAGTGAAAACAACTGAAATATATTTTATAAGGTATACGCTACTTCCAAGTGTCGAACCTGCGTGTACACACGCTTTGCTCAAAGCCAACCAGTGTATACATCTGCAAGTATAAATTCAAAGTTCTGCAACTATTCCAAACTTTAGTTATACCCAGATCATATCATTTACAGAATAATATATGCGTCAGTATTCAGATCTAGAATATACATGAGAAAAAACAAATAATGATAATTCATTTTACGCCTTAAGTTCCCGATCCATCATTATATTTTATCTCTCCTCATCAGCTAAGGTTCATCCTTGGTTTAGATCCAACAATGCACCATAACCCAATAACCTACATACTAGATCTCACACTTCATCAAATATTCAATACTTGCACACCTTGGCCTAATGATCTTCTCCTCCTTTTATAGTTTTAGGCCTTTCTCAATACCATGGACCAAAACCACTTAGGGCCAATACCTTGGACCAAATACCATGGACCATTTACTTCAGACCAAAAATTTAGTTTTCTAAGGTATACGTGCTTTACCTTCTGTGAAAGTGCGTGTGTACGTATATGCGACTTGTATATAGTGAACCTACGTGTATACGCAACTTGGTCAATGATGAACCTGCATATACCTCTCTTTCTTTATTCTATGAAGACTAATATGCAATTCTTTGCTGTTTACATGCTATACTTTCTGAACTGATTCCTTGAAGCTTCCCTGCATTTCATCACATCTGTAAACACTGCTGTCATGCATTCTGTCACATCTGATATCTCTTCTGTAGATTTATCTAGTTACCATATATAAGTGAGTTATTCTGTTACAAGTGGGTTGCCATCAAGTACAACACATACATCATAATGCTAACAATCTCCCCCTTTGGACTTGATGGCAACAACCACACCAAGTCATTCTCCCCCTTTGACATCAAGGGAAAAGGGTCATGCTCCCCTTAAGTGCATGCTGAATTCTCTGATATGCTGAAGTGTGCTGATTGAGCTCCCATGATCGAGTCCATGCTCCCCCTAAGCATAAGCAAGGTCTGCAAAAATATGTTCTAACAGAAGAACATGACTCTATACATACATCATAAATGACCTTCCTATCACCAATGACTCATACATACATCCATATCCCAACCAAGTGGGGATATACCAAGTTTGACTCATCCACCCAACCAAGTGGGGAAATACCAATTGTTTATACATGTCAAAACAAGAAAAATTACATCATCCATCCCATGCATAGTGGGGTTACAAATTAGGTATTTTCATGACCTCTACATTAAAAGATATACATGACATACATAACAGAGAACAAATATCTTAAACAAGACCATGATAGTCATCAACAACTATCATATGATCTGCACCATCAGTAGCATCTGTCAATCAACATCCAGACCAACAACCTATATATGTCCATCATTAGTTCCCAAACTATCATCAACCATGTTCTCCCCCTGAACCTGTTCCACCTGTTCACTGTCAGATCTGATCATTGCATATGTCAGTAAGAGATATCAAAGCATCATCATCAATCAGATATACATCAAGTTATCAACAACTTTATGAGGACCAATATATTTCCATATGTTATTAGCAGAATGAAACCATGATCAAACAAAGCAGATAATTGGTAGAACCATAGCATACCCCTTTTTCCTGAGTCTGGCCCACTTCTTTCCTTCAAACCAACATATACGCGACTGTGCCCATAGAAACCCGTGTATGTACGTGACTACGCTTTATGAAACTCGCGTATAACCACCTTTCTTTGAAGAAAATAGGATTTAACAGCAGGATGATGCAACAACTACTCCTAGCTTTTGTTTGAGATATTCAAATGTCTCTCTGGGCAGTGGTTTATTGAATATATCAACAACCTGTTCTTTGGAGGGAACATACTCCAATTTGATCTTTTGTTCAAGTACTTATTCACGTAGAAAATGATATTTGATGGGTATGTGCTTGGTCTTGAAGTGCATGACTGGAATCTTTGAAATGATGATGGCACTTGTGTTATCACATAGAATGGAGATAGGTGGAGTACATGTGATCTGAATGTATTGCAAGGTTTGCATCATCCAAAGTAGTTGTGTGCAACAAGATGCAACAACCACGTATTCTGCTTCAGCTGTAGATAATGCAATTGAACTTTGTTTCTTGCTGAACCAAGACACTAACTTGGAACCCATATAGGATGCACCACCACTAGTGATTTTTCTGTCATCAAAACTTCCTGCCCAATCTGCATCTGTATATGCATGAAGTGTAAGATCTATATCTCTAGGATACCATAAACCAAAGTTCTGTGTTCCTTGAAGATATTTGAAAATCCTTTTGACTGCTTGAAGGTGGGTTTCCTTAGGATTTGCTTGGAATCTTCCAACTATTCCCACTGCATGCATGATGTCCGGTCGGGTACCTGTTAGATAAAGCAGACTACCAATCATGGATCTGTAAGTTGGTTTGTGAGAGAAAAATACCATCTTTATTTTGTTGAACTTGTAGACCAAGAAAGTAGGTAAGCTCACCAAGCAAGGACATTTCAAATTCTTGCTGCATTATTGAGGCAAAATTCTTACTCATGGATTCTTCATTGCTACCAAAAATGATATCATCAACATACACAACAATTATTAGCAATTTATTAGTGTCCATATTTGTATATAGATTGCTATCTGCTGACCCCTTTGAAAAACCTTGTTGGTGGAGATATTTGTCAAGACGATAATACCATGCCCTTGGAGCCTGTTTTAGACCATAGAGAGCTTTTTTGAGTTTGCATACAAGTTTTGCATCATTTCCAATTATGAATCCTTCTGTTTGTTCAATATAGACTTCTTCTTCTAAGTCTCCATTAAGAAAGGTAGATTTTACATCCATTTAGCGTACTTTGAATTTCTGAAAACTAGAGAGGGCAAGAGACATTCTTATGGCTTCAAGTCTAGCAACATGTGCAAAAGTTTCTTCAAAATCTATACCTTCTTGTTGAGCATATCCTTTACAAACAAGTCTGGCCTTGTTTCTAATAACTTCTCCATTTTCGTTCAGCTTGTTTTTGAATATCCATTTAGTTCCTATGATATTCTTATCATGAGGTCGAGGAAGTAATTCCCAAGTATTATTCTTTTCAATTTTCCCAAGTTCTTCACTCATGGCCTTGAACCAACATTCATATTTGCATGCTTCATTTACATTTTGAGGTTCGGTGGAAGATATTAATGCTAGATAGCTTTAGGCCTCGGCAATGGTTCTTCTTGTCTGCACACTTGCCCTTGTTTCCCCTAAAATTTGAGTTTCTGGATGATTTTTCTGAACATACCTGGACGGAGTCTTTTCTTCTATCGTTATCTCTTCTTCTGGTGCTTCATTGGTTTCTTCTTCAGAATCAGTGTGATTTGATGTGGGAAAATGATCCTCATCTTCTTCATTGTCATAACCTTCGGTTTTTATTTGTTTTGGATTTTTTCATTCTTCATCAACCACAACATCAATACTTTCAATAATTTTCCCAAGTCTTTTATTATAACGTTTATATCCTTTACTTCGGGAAGAGTACCCAAGAAGAATACCTTCATCTGCTCTGGGTCCAAACTTACCAAGTTTTTCATCAGTCCTTTTGATGTAACATTTTCTTCCAAAAACTTTGAAGTATTTTACAGTAGAAGTCTTACCATACCAACGTTCATGTGGAGTTTGAGTGCTGTTTACTTGAACATTTGCTTGGTTGAGAATAGTGATGGCGGTGAATGCAGCTTCACCCCAGAAGGCTGCAGGAGTTCTAGATTCATCTAGCATAGCACAAGCCATTTGTTGAACAGTTCTGTTCATCCTTTCTACCACTCCATTTTGCTGAGGAGTCCTTCGGTGGAGAACTGTCTTTTTATTCCATGTTGTTCACAAAAAGTCAAAGAATTCATCCGAGGTAAATTCCCCTCCTCGATTAGATCCGAGGCATTTGATTTTGCGATCTAATTCATTTTGAACCAAAGCTTTGAAGGATTTGAACTTTTCAAATGCTTCATCTTTATGCTTTAGAAGACCTATCCAACACATTCTGGAAAAAATCATCAATGAATAATATAAAGTATTCTTCTCCACGAGGTGACTTTTTCCTTGATGGTCCACATAAATCAGTATGAACAAGTTCAAGAGGCTTACTAGTTGACCCTTCCTTTTCGATGAAGTTTTCTTACTGAATTGACATGAGTTGCATATAGTATTTTCAGGAATGTTGATATCTGGAAGATCACGAACAACCTAGAATCTGCATGCTTTTCTTATTTGAGAAAAGCTTAGATGTCCCAATCTTCTGGGCCATAGCCAGTTTTCGTCATTTTTGCTTAGATAGCACTGTTGTTGTCCTTCCTTGAGTATGTATAGGTTGTTTGGATTTCTTATACCTTTGATCATGGTTTCTCCTGTATCAAGCTCACGAACAACACATCCATTTGATCGAAACACTATTTCATTTCCTTGATCACACATTTGACTCACACTCAACAGGTTATGCTTTAAGCCATCAACATACATAACATTCCTAGCTTTAACTTTTTCTTTCAAGAAAACATATCCTTTACCTTTTATGACAGCAGGAGTGTCGTTTCCAAATGAGACACTCTTTTCCTTTTCTAAGGCATTATATGAGTGTAGTTTTTCTTTGTCACCTGTCATGTGTTTTGAGCATCCACTGTCAATGTACCACTAGTTTTCTTGTCCTTCTGCATACAAGGCTATACCACATCTTTCTGTTTGCGGTTCTTTCTTTCTCCATATTTTGGGATTTAATGGAGTTTGCTCCTTTTGAGATATTTGCCGAAATTTACTCCTGCATTCAGATTCTTCATGGCCAAAGTTGTTATAGATTGAGCATTCTATTTCATTTTCAAGAAGAGAAAAGTTATTATAGGAAATTTTCTTGATCCCTGTCACATTCCTTTGATTTTGTGCTTCTATAGTCATGATGGTTTTGTAAGCAACACATTGAGCAGCTTTGTGTCCAAAATTATGACATGAGAAACATTGACCATTAAAGAAGTTCCTGCGATTATCGAATCTACTGACCTGGTGATTGTAGTTTCTATTGATATTTGTCTTTGAAGAAAATTGAGTATGATTTACCTGAGGTTGATTGTGGCTTCTGTTCATCCTTGAAGTAAATTGAGCCTGATTTACCTGGTGATCTGCTTTATGCCTTTGTTGATGATTGTCAAACTGTTCACTGCTCTTTGTTGCATCAAGATAGCTTTTAGTGGAGGTTGATGGCTTTTGTGATTGAGATGCTTCTTCAATATATCCAAGACCTGTCTTTATTAGAGGAGAATGTTGTACTTTGATAATTTCATTTAAGGTTTCTGATCCTTTAACAAATCTAAGATTGAGAGCTTTTGTTTTCTCAAGATCCTTTCTTAGACCCACAATTTCACATTCTAGTTTTTCATTGTGATTTTCTCTTTCAGCAAGTTGGTATGTCAAGGTATCTATAATAATATTCTTTTCTTCTAAACAGAGTTTGATTTTAGATATTTCTTCATAAAGGTCATCTTCATCTAAAGCATCCAAAAAATCATCATCTTCATAAGCCATCAGAAGTCTATATTCATTACTATTTTCATCTTCATCACTATTTGATAAACCATCGCTATCTTCATAAGTATAGTAGCTCTTTTTACTTACACTTTATTTTCTATTCCATTTTGCAGATTCCGTCCCTTTATCATATTTATCTTTATGAGGACATTTGGCAGCATAATGACCAACTCTACCACAGGCAAAACATTTGGAAGGTAGTTTACCTCTGAATCTTCCACAACCCAGTGAAGCTTCTTGACAAAGTTTACTTCCTCTTATTCTTATGAAATATGTCCTGATTCATTGAGATCTTCTTTTCCTTTTGCTGAAGCTTTAAATGCGGCTTCTCTCATATTCGATGGACCTCCTTTTCTCATCTCAAAGGCAGTTAAGATTCTGTGAAGCTGTGTCATAGTAATAGTCTGTAGAGCCTGATTTTCTTCTATGGCAGATACTTTTGATTCAAATTTAGTAGATAAGGATCTTAAAACTTTTTCAACTAAGGTAACTTCCTTTATCTCTTCACCTAGATTCTTCATGCAATTAACAACCTCATCTATACGTAAGAAGTAACTAGCTATACTTTCATCATTGTGCATCTTGAGAGTTTCATATTGAATTCTGAGAGCTTGCAGTTTAGCACGTTTTACTTGAGAGTCTCCTTCGTAGCTTAGAATGATTTTGTCCCATATTTCTTTGGCTGATTTGAGCTGCATAACTTTGACAAACTCTGATTGTGATAGACTTCCCAATAATGTATTGATAGCCTTGGCATTGGTTTCATATTGATTTTTACCTACCGTATTTGTAGGAATTTCTGATGGAAATGTATATCCTCCTTCCACGATTTCCCAGACATCTATTCCAAGAGATTAAATATAGGCTGTGGTTCTTACTTTCCAATAAACAAAGTTGCTCCCATAAAAGATAGGCGGTCTGATGGATCCCCTGTGTTCTTGATTAGTCATGATGATGGATCTTCCTTCAAGCGATCAAGCTTCTTCTGAAGGACCTGCTCTGATACCAATTGTTGGAAATAATACTGAGGGGGGGGGTGAATTAGTATTATCAGATAAATACCTTAATTTTCAAAATTGATTTGTATATGCTACTTCAGTTCAGTGAACTAGCGTGTATACGCAACTATACTTAATGAAACTAGCGTATATGTAGAGATCTTTTGATTTACCCAAATGATCATGTATGAACTTTAATCAGTATATCAGGAATTCATTAGATAGTGCAGTAAAAGCATAATAAAGCATCACACATAAGCAACACACATGAACACCAAGATATAAGGGGGAAACCTAATGTGGGTGAAAACCACCTGCTGCTGTCGTCTTTGTCTTCTTTTAATAATAAGAAAATTATGTTTACAATTTTTGTACTGGTGTAGTCTTATACTAGTACGTATGCTTCTACCTACAGAAGGTTACAACCTTCTCTTGTTCTCCAACTTCTACTAGAAGGGAGCTACAACCCCCTAGCTCTTGTACTAGCCGATATGTTTTCTAGTACGTAGGCGCCGACCTACAGAAGGCTACGACCTTCTTTCTTCCTTCAGGGACCTTGTTTCATAAATTTTCAGATTGGATCCATCAACATCATTCAATCATCAAATATATTTGCATCAATCAATCTCCTTTTGAACCAACCACAACCGAATCACTCAATCACTTTGACAACCCATCAATCTGATTATTCAGAACGCTGTCACCAAAATACAGTAACCTAAACCCAAGCCAGAACCCAACTCTACAATAGTGAAGAGAAAACAACTAAAATATATTTTATAAGTTATACGCTACTTCCATGCGTTGAACCTGTGTGTACACGCGCTTTGCTCAAAGCCAACCAGCGCATACATCTGCAAGTATAAATTCAGAGTTCTGTAGCTATTCCGGACTTTCGTTATACCCAGATCATATCATTTACAGAATAATATATGTGTCAGTATTCAGATCTAGAATATACATGAGCAAAAACACATAATGATAGTTCATTTTACGCCTTAAGTTCCCGATCCATCATTAGATCTGATCTCTCCTCATCAACTAAGGTTCATCCTTGGTTTAGATCCAGCAATGCACCATAACCCAATAACCTGCATATTAGATCTCACACTTCATCAGATATTCGATACTTGCACACCTTGGCCTAATGATCTTCTCCTCCTTTTATAGTTTTAGGCCTTTCTCAATACCATGGACCAAAACCACTTAGGACCAATACCTTGGACCAAATACCATGGATCAAAATACCATGGACTAAATACTTCGGACCAAAAATTTAGTTTTCCAAGGTATATGCACTTTTCCTTCTGTGAAAGTGCATGTGTACGTATACGCGACTTGTATATAGTGAACCTGCATGTATACGTAGCTTGGTCAGTGGTGAACCTGCATATACCTCTCTTTCTTTATTCTGTGAAGACTGATTTGCAATTCTTTGTTGTTTACCTACTATACTTTCTGAACTGATTCCTTGAAGCTGCCCTGCATTTCATCACATCTGTAAACACTGCTGTCATGTTGGGTGTGGAGCCTGATCATCTTCTGTGTCCAAAGGTATCGTCGCATTGGACCCCAGTTTGAAATGGGGCAGCAACGCCGCTTTTAAAATATTCGCTGCAGGGGGGTCCAGGGGGTGGCGACTGCGACCTTTTGGGAGCCCCCCATGGTGGGGGGATTGGGGGCAGCGCCCCCGAAGCTAATAATAGATGTAAACTTGCCTTGTAAAATGTTGTAATTTCGTAGTCAATCTGGGCCGTTCATTAGGCGAAGATCTGACGGTAGAAGTTATGTTTAATTTAGGGTTTTTTGCCCTAGAAGGCACCCCCTCGCTATATATGAGGGAATTGTATTGCGTCTATGTACATCTATATTTTGAGTGAGGAAGAGAGAGGAGATTGAGAGTGAAGAGGGATTTACAACGGATTTGCTGTAGGTTGTATCTCTTCAATTTGCTGGATAATATAAAAAGAAGGATTGGCTGTTTCTCCGTGGATGTAGCCCAAACTGGGTGAACAACATATATATGCGTCTCTCTTGTTTTATGCGTTTTCTGTGTTTTTATTTCTGCAATATTTTATGTGTTCCATTTCTTTGTAATATATATAATTTTCTAACAACTGGTATCAGAGCCGAAGGTCTATTTGGCTGATAAACTCACAGGAGAGAAGGGTTCTTGGTTCGAGTGGGAGAAATGGCAAAAGATGGTAGGTTTAGGGTCGAAAAATTCAACGACCAAAACTACCAACTGTGGAAGATGCAGATGGAAGATTATTTGTATCAGAGAGATCTGTACCAACCATTGAGCGAAAGACAAAGAAGCTGATGAGTATGACAAACACAGAATGGGATATTCTCGACAGAAAAGCACTTGGAACAATACGGCTGTGCCTAGCAGCGTCGGTAGCATTTAATATTTCAAAGGAAACGAAAACAGAGGGTTTAATGTCGACATTAGCCAAACTATATGAAAATCCCTCGGCCTCAAATAAGGTATTTCTTATGAAGTGTTTATTTAATATGAAGATGTCAAAAGGTGGATATGTTGCTGATCATTTAAATGAGTTTAATACAGTTACCAGTCAGTTAAGTTCTGTAGGGGTAACTTTTGATGATGAAGTTAGGGCTTTGTTATTTCTGTGCTCATTGTGAGAAAGTTGGAATGGTTTAGTTATGGCCATTAGTAACTCTATCTCTGGATCTAGTACTTTAAAGTTTGATGATGTTGTTGGTGCAATCATTAACGAGGAAATGCGACGGAAAAGCTCCGTTGAGACATCAGGTAATACTTTGATTGTAGAGACTAGGGGAAGAAAAATGGAAAGAGGAAAGAGCCTTGGATATCACAGTAAGTCAAGAAAAGGCAAATCCAAGTCCAGATAGGGGATAGTGTGCTGGAAATGCGAGAAGAAAGGACACCCGAAGAAAGACTGCAAGTCTCGAAAGGGAAAAGAACGAGACGTGTAACAAGAAACTAATCATGAAGCGAATGTAATAGGTGATGTGTTGCAAGATGCTTTGATTCTTTCATTAGAAAATATTATTGATGCCTGGGCGGTAGATTCAGGGGCCTCATTCCATGCCACACCTGATAGGAAACATTTTTATGATTATGTTCAAGGATATTTTGGACAGGCTCGATTGGGTGATGATAAACCCTGTAAAATCATTAGAATGGGTACAGTTTTCATAAAACAACAAAATGGAAATCAATGGCTATTGAAGGAGGTAAGGCATGTTCCAGATCTGAAGAAAAATCTGATTTCAACAGGGCAGTTGGGAGGTGAAGGTTGCGTAAATAATTTCATAGATAAAACCTGGAAGGTCACTAAAGGATCCCCGGTAATACCGAAAGGAGGAAAGGTTGATAAATTATATTTATGCAATGGTATTTCTGATTCTGTTAATGCTTTAACCTCTATAGGAGAAGATATGGCATTGTGGCATCATAGGCTCAGGCTCATGAGTGAGAAGGGGATGCAGATTCTTCACTCAAGAAATTTGTTGCCAGGTTTGAAGCATGTTGATTTAAAATTCTGTGAGAATTGTGTTTATGGAAAACAGAAGAGAGTCATATTCCTTAGAGTTGGGAAAGAAAAGAAGAGCGAAAAATTAGAGCTTGTGCATATCACTGTATGGGGACCTGCTCAGGTGTCATCTCTTGGTGGATCTCGTTATTATGTTACTTTTATTGATGATGCAACTAGAAAACCCTGGATTTATTGTATTCGAAATAAATCTGATGTATTTGATACTTTCAAGAAATGGAAAGCTTTGGTTGAAAATGAGACAAGAAAAAGGTTGAAGTGTCTTAGATCAGACAATGGAGGTGAATATTGCAGCAAAGAGTTTGATAGGTACTGTTCAGAGAATGGAATTCGTAGAGAGAAGATAGTTTCGGGAACACCACAAGAAAATGGTGTGTTATAAAGGATGAATAGGACAATCATGGAGCGTGCAAGGTGCATGAGATTGCATGTAGGATTGCCTTTACAATTTTGGGAGGATGCTGTAGATACTGTTGTTTATCTAATAAATAGAGGGCCTTCAATTTCCTTGGATGGTGGTATTCCAAAGGAGGCATGGACAGGTAAAAAGGTAAACTACTGGTTTTTAAAGACTTTTGGTTGTGAAGCCTTTGTCCACATTAATAAAGAAAATAAAACAAATCTTGAGGCAAAATCAAAGAAATGTACCTTTATTGGATATGATGTTAATGATTTTGGTTATCATTTTTATGATTATGAGAAACAAAAAATCATTAGGATCAGAGATATCATATTCAATGAAATGGTTTTGTATAAGGATCAGCTGCAGAAAAAGAAACAGGAAAAAGAAAATAGAGAATACATAGTGCTTGATGAGATCACAGAAAAACTGATGGTGCCTGAAAATCATAATGATCAACAGCCAGAACAACAACCACAACAACAACAAGCACCTCAAACACCTGAAAGTGGTGTTAGAAGATCTACCAGGATAAGTAGACCCCCTGAATGATACTCTCCTTCATTATATTATGTATTGTTGACTGATTCTGGTGAACCAGAATGTTATGAAGAAACAGTGCAGGTAGAAACAAAGAAGAAGTGGGAGCAAGCCACGAAAGAAGAGATGGAATCAGGTTGCCTGCAGGTAAAACAACATTGCAGAATAAATGGGTTTACAAGTTGAAGGAAGAAGATGGAGGTATAAAAAGGTATAAAGCTAGACTTGTGGTGAAAGGGTTTGCATGGAAAAAGGGTATAGACTTTGATGAAATATTTTCTCCTGTTGTTAAAATGACTTCAACCAGAACTATTTTAAGTCTAGTAGCAGCTGAAGATTTGCATCTTGAGCAGTTAGATGTAAATACAAACTTTCTCCATGGGGATTTGGAGGAAGAGATATATATGCAACAGCCACAAGGATATGAGGTAAAAGGGAAGGAGAAACTAGTGTGCAGGTTGAAGAAGAGCTTGTATGGCTTAAAACAGGATCCAACGTAGTGGTATCTAAAATTTGACAGGTTTATGTTTGAACAAGGTTATACTAGATGTCACTCTAATCATTGTGTTTAACTCAAAAGGAAAAATTATGGCAGCTATATTATATTGTTATTGTATGTAGATGACATGCTTGTTGCAAGTTCTAACATGCAGGAAATAAATGTGCTCAAAATAAAATTGGCAAACTCATTTGAAATGAAGGATTTGGGTGCTGCAAAACAAATCCTTGGTATGAGAATAACTAGAGATAGGAAGAATCGAAAATTAACATTGTCTCAAAGTGAGTACATAGAAAAGGTGTTGAAAAGGTTTAATATGGAGAATGCAAAACCAGTTAGTATACCTTTGGCTAGCCATTTCAAATTAAGTAAGGAGGAGTGTCCGAAGACTCAGGAAGAAATGGCTCATATGTCTAAAGTTCCATATGCATTAGCAGTTGGAAGCTTAATGTATGCAATGGTCTGCACAAGGCCTGATATTGCACATGCAGTGGGAGTTGTAAGTAGGTACATGAACAATCCAGGAAAAGAACATTGGATGGCGGTGAAGTGGATTCTCATGTATTTGATAGGTACCACAAATCAAGCATTTGCTTTGGTGGTTCAAACATTGCTCTACAGGGATATGTTGATGCTGATATGGCAGGTGATAGAGATAACAGGAGGAGCACAACAGGGTATGTGTTTACTGTAGGTGGAACAATTGTCAGTTGGGTCTCGAAACTGCAAAGTGTTGTTGCACTATCAACAACAGAAGCAGAGTATGTTGCTGCTACAGAGGCTAGTAAAGAAATGATTTGGTTACAAAGGTTTCTGGATGAATTGGGTAAGAAGCAGGAGTTGGGCAGGTTATACAGTGACAACTAGAGTACCATACATCTTGCAAAGAACTCTGCATTTCATTCCAAGACTAAGCATATACAACTCAAGTACCATTTCATACGGTCAACCTTGGAAGATGGAAAATTGAAGCTGGAAAAGATACACACTAGCCAGAATCCTGCATATATGTTAGCAAAAGTTGTAACCAGGGAGAAAATGAGAATCTGCTCAGTTTCAATTGGTCTTCAAGTATGATGAAGAAGATGAGAAACAATTAGGTCCAAAGTGGAGTCAATGTCTAGCAAATGAAGCAGTGGTGGAGTTGCTATAATCAGTCTCCAAATGGGAGATTGTTGGGTGTGGAGCCTGATCATCTTCTGCGTCCAAAGGTATTGCCGCATTGGACCCCAGTTCAAAGTGGGGTGGCAACGCCACCCGTAAAATATTCGCTGCAGCAGGGGTCCATGGGGGGGCAGCTGCGACCTTTTGGGAGCCCCCCCCTGGTGGGGGGATCGGGGGCAACGCCCTCGAAGCTAAGAATAGATGTAAACTTGCCTTGTAAAATGTTGTGATTTCGTAGTCAATCTGGGCCGTTCATTAGGCAGAGATCTGACGGTAGAAGTTATGTTTAATTTAGGGTTTTTTGCCCTAGAAGGCACCCCCTCGCTATATATGAGGGAATCGTATTGCGTCTATGTATATCTGTATTCTGAGTGAGGAAGAGAGAGGAGATTGAGAGCGAAGAGGAATTTACAGCGGATCTGCTATAGGTTGTATCTCTTAAGTTTGCTGGATAATATAAAAAGAAGGATTGGTTGTTTCTCTGTGGACATAGCCCAAACTGGGTGAACCATGTATATCTGTGTCTCTCTTGTTTTATGCGTTTTCTGTGTTTTTATTTTTGCAATATTTTATGTGTTCCATTGCTCTGTAATATATATAATTTTCTAACATGTCATGCATTCTGTCACATCTAATATCTCTTCTGTAGATTTATCTAGTTACCATATATAAGTGAGTTATTTTGCTACAAGTAGGTTGCCATCAAGTACAACACATACATCATAATGCCAATAGTTTCTACATTGGAACCCTACCTCATTGGGGTTTGGTGGAATGTGTGAGCAAGATCCTTATATTGTCTTAAAATGTTTTCTTGGTATGAGTGTATTTGTTGGATCAAACCCTAGTATAATCAAAATAATTGTGTGTCTAAATCCTATTTGATATTGTTGTGAAGCTGGGTTTGACTAACACATGATATGAAATGTATTTTTCATGATGATAAAATGTAGGCATATATGTATATAGATATGTCCTTTTGGTTGAAGTCCTAGGTTGGTCTAGGTAAAATGTATTTATGTTATTGGACATATGATATGCTTATGTATGGTTATGAATTCCTAGATATGTGTGCTGACCTAGTCATTGATGGTCATGAGTCTTAGGAATTAATGGAAGTCCTTGTCTGAGATTCTAGGATGATGATATCTAGAAATATAGGGTGTGGTAGCTAAACCTTAGTGAAGTTAAAATTGTCTAGTATGTGTGATATAACAACCTAAAATCATTAGATGATTATTGAAATTGAAAAATATAGGGTTAGCAGTTAAATCCTAGTAGTGACATTGTCTAGTGTGAAATGTAACAATCTGAAATCTATGTATGTAATGATTATTGAGATTGTGAAAATGGAATTATAAGGTTTTGTAATTAAACCTTAGTCAAAGTAAAATCTCTACAATATTATGATTTGAGATTCGTATAGGATTGTTGAATTCAAGGGTTCTGAAGTTGAACCTTAGTCGAAATAGAAATATCTGATATATGATGACTATATGATAATTTGAGATGTGTGAAGAGATTGTTGAAATTGGAATTTTTGGTTGAGTTTGATGATTACTCAAAAACATGATGCTTACAAACTAACCTTAGTGGTAGTTGGTCATGATAGTGACTGCTTACAAAATATAGGGGTCTCGAACTAACCCTAGTGGAAGCTCATGAGGTTAATGACTAAGTTGTGATTGACTTTGATTGATTCTTTTGTATGAAAACTAGGATTTGTATGAAGCCCTAGAGAAAAGTATAACATATATAGTTTGAAAGATTCTTAGATGTATTATAGATCAATATATGTGTCTCTAAGGTTTACTATATGTTGTAGTAAGGTATGTCATACCTTTGGAAGACATATTGAAACCCTAGATGGAATAAAAGGTGGTATGAAGTAGTTTAGGGTGTATATGAAAGTCTCTAGCAAGATCTTGAAGAGTATATGTCTCTTGTTTGTAATTGAGTTTGGGTATCTGATATGTATAAAGATGAAATACTTCCATGATTCTGATATGGATAACATCATGCTTCTATAGTTTTGGTTGTACTTGCTATTGAGGTTGTGCAGGTACACAATCTTCAACTTGGTGAATCTGCTCGTTGATGTGATAGGCATGATGGGGATGATGGTAACTCTATTAAAATGGTTTGAAGCCATGAAAGGTTCTCTGATGTCGAAAAGAAGAAGCTGATCTCCTAGAGGAAGAATGAATAGAAGATATCTCCCTAAGATTAAGAGGGAGTACTGAGAAAGAGGTGCTTCCTAGTTGAGAGGGAGTGATAGATATGGTTCTCTGCTTCATGTGCTGTGATCTAGATGAGGACTAACAACCATAAGTCTGAGTGAATACCATGAATAAGAAAAGTAAATTGGAGAATGCATTTCTGAAGTGCAGTTGAAAGAAAGAAAGTGGGATCCGACTGAAGAATATGGTGTTGCATATGAAGTAGGAAGAAAAATGTATGATTGAGGAATCTTCTATCAAAGATTCGGTTGATAGTCCTACTATGGAAAGTTGAGATAAACATCTGTTTCTTGGAAGACCCCAGAGGTTTTAATTTGATTATGTACATGTGAAAGCATATTATTGATTAGGGTTGTGTTTGTACAAGTGAATCTCTCGAAGGATTTGATAACATGCTGGTTACTAATTAGTTTGATTAGGAGAGATTGGTCATTATTGATCTGTTGTATCAAGGGGTTGTAGGTTTTAACCCCATACAAAAATTACCTGCATACAAATTCTAAAACACAGAAAATAAACAATGCGAGAGCATAACACATAAAACACATATACACAAAGATTTTCCCCCTAATCCCAAAACCGGGACTACCATCTTGATTTTTCATCATGTTCCTTTCAATGTTACAATACATATTTATACATGTCGAAGCATCCAATACCATGGACCGAAAACCATCGTGTCCAAAACCATGGACCGAAAACCATCGCGTCCAAAACCATGTGCGAAAATCATGCACAAAACCATAGGTAGGTATGCCCAACCTATTATAGGGTCCAAAAACAAAATTTTCCAGGGTGTTGCCTCGGACCCCATGGAGTGGGGTTACCTGCACCCCTCAAACCCCCTGTGAACCCCCCCGCTACGCAATTGGCATAACGAAGGGGGGCTCCGCCCCCCTTCTAATCCCCCGGTTAACTACATGGGATAGTCGTGGAAAGAATATAACACAACCTAACAGGGGTGTTGAGGCTTTGTGAGTGAACCATTTCTTGGGGAGACATCAGCCTGACACTTTGTATTGATGTCTGAGTCCTCGAAGTTGGAAAGGTGGTGTTGTTTATTGAGCTCTATTTTGGAACACACCTGGATTTTTGGGTTGGTGGTTAGAAAGTAAGCTTGATGGTACCTAGAGGGGTTGAAAGCTTAAGACCACCTTAGTTCCACTTGGATAGTTTGTCGTGGTCATGAATCTAGTCCATGGCATCGTGATGCCTAAATTGTTGAGTGAATGGTTGGATATATTGCCTTGGTCAGGAATATTGTCTATAGCATTGTGGTGCCTAAAGTTCTTCATGGTTCATATAGTTTGATATCTTCCATTATGTTTGTACATTATGAATAGCTCCCTAGTGAAGAGGGAGTGTTGGAAAGTGTAACTATGTTTGGTCTTTAGTAATTTACTTGAGTCATTATGTAATGTACTTGTCAAAAGAATAAAGAAAATAAATTTTATTATCATTATTGTGACTTATTAAAGCATGGGTTTCATGCTTGGGTCACCATGTATTAGGTAAAAGTCCCAATTGAGTACTTCTAGTATTTATTTCGAGTCTATAGAATTATTGTACATTTAAAGAGACCCTTCTTGGGCTTTTGAATAATGTAAATAGGTTTAGTATTGAGTACAATATGAATTATGAAACCTACACAACATGTTAGCCTAAGGGAAGATCAAGTCAGCCTAAGACCCTATTCGACCCTACAAGAAGCCTATAAAATGAAGGACAATGAATTCATTTGGATCATCACTTCTCATTCTCTCTTTACTGGGTAGAAGTACGAAAATCTGTTTGCTGGGAAGAAGTGGGAAGTCGGAAGATGGAAAAGCATATTTCCAGGAAGTTGAAGTGAATTCAAGTTTGGGTGAGTCTAAGGAGAAGAAAAAAATCAAAATTTTGGTCATGTTATCACTCTATTTCGTGCTCTAGATTGGGAGATCAAAGTCTTCCAAGTTGGACTACTGCCGGAAGTTGTTGGCTGCTGCATAATCGAAGTTACTGGGAAGAGGTCAATCTTCTGGAGGTTGAATGGGTGTGGAGGGAAGGTACGGTCTTGGTCTAGGGTGAAGAGTCCCATAGAATATTATTAAAAGGAATAATTACTTTGACTGGGTTTTCCCCTCGACAGGGGGTTTTGCCTTGGCATAGGCGTACATCTTGTGTTCATTGTTTTATGTCTTGTTGATTTTGGTAATTTCTTGATGAAATAAATAAAGAAGATATAAATGGTCGTAATAATAAGAAACATCACAAGTAATTATCAATATCAAGAAAATATTTGCCGCCTTTCTGATTTTCCAACATTTTTGCGCAGGTCGATAGCTGTTAATAGGTTTTTATAATGTTTTAAACAGGTTATTTTGTCCAAGGAGTATACTTTTTGTAGAATAATAAACACAATTAACACACATAAAAAAATACCAGATACATAGAAATGGCAGAAAAGGCCTCATCCTCACTGTATTCCTCTCATGATGCAATCCAATGTACAAATAATGATAATAGTACAAATAAATACATGAGGAAGTTTTTCTCAAGATAGTACGTCTATCTTGGACACTATGGTTGAGAAAATTTCTCAACCAAACACTAATCTAGGAGAACTAGTTGGAGAGAATCTCTCATCCTAACTAAACTCCCTAGTTTGAGGAACTAACTCCTAATTCTCAAGATTTGATTTATTTAATTATAATTTTGGATTTATAATTGTTTTATTATGAGAGTGAGGCTAACATTCCCCCCCCCCAATGATAAATCCAAAATAAGAACAAGGAACCCTCTTCCAAGTTCTCAAGTTGATCCTCAAAAAACATTTGCCTAAAAAACACCAAAGCTGGATGCTGAAAAAACTCTACTTCGAAGAGAACATGAGTTAACTACAAGTCTGAGTCATCTCTGAAATTTTGCTTGACAACTCCATCATGTGCCAAGCTGCAAAAGGATCCATCTGTCCTTTGCTTGCAATCAATATCCCTTGTCCACTGACAAAATGTTGATGACGCCCACTGGCGAATTTTCTTGTCCACTGACAAAATATTGAGAACGCTCACTGGCGAATTTGTCGATGCCCACTAGCTGATTTGTTGATGATGCCCACTGGATGATTTGTTGGTGATGCCCATAGGCTACTTTTGATGATGTTGTCGAAACTTTCAGTCTGATAACCACTGTCAATTTCATTGACATTTCCCCCCCTTTGTCAGCTGAAAGGAGAGACAATCTTCTTCAAATTATTTCTGAACTCCCCACCTTCAGGTGTAGGAGTGTTTCACTGGTGTACTCCCCCATTCAACTGCATGAGAGTAACATCTTCATTTTTACTGTTGGTTGCAATATGTGTGAGTGAATTCTATTGTAAAACTTATACAATCTTCTGACCGTGGATGACCATTCCCAGGGATCAATCCATGCAAAATTGATCTTCAATCTGGTTGATTGTTGTTGTTTGCTTCATTGCGCTGATGAATGATTTGACTTGCCACAATGGTGACAAGGATGGAGATCAAAACACTGATCTTCCAGATGACCGGTTTTTGAAAATGAAGGCATTTTTGTTTGACTGCAACTTTAGTGTGCATGTATTTATGTTTGTCTTCAACTTTCTCAGAACTAGTCGATGTGATTTGTGAAAGAAACCCTGCACAGACAAACTTAATGGGCCTTGAATAATCTGGGATATGCCAGTTGGCATCATCTTTGACATATCCTAAGCCTTGTTGATTTCTGTTACTTTGGATTTCTTCCCATGGCTTGATGATTGGTTTGGAAGAAAGTTGAATTAGATCAGGGACCACTTCGACACTTGAAGTTGGTTGGATTAGTGACCTGGAATCATTAGTTGTATTTGTATTGTTCAAAGGCTTGGAAGCATCACTCTTCTATAGAAACTCAGTTCTTTTTTGTTGTGACTCCATTTGAAGGATCTCAATCATTTCATGTGCATGTTGAAGATGCACTTGAATATTAGCAAGAGTTGTTTTGCTGATGTTCACCATGTCGCCAGCTGATGATAAAATAAAATTGTTAAGAATTTGGGACAGTTGAATGTGTGTCGCCATGTTAGCTTGCTCACTTTGAATTCAGGCTCACTTGTATTGTTGCTTATTGCTGATGCTTTAAACACTTGCTAGAGTTTTATAACTTGGTTGTTTGAACTCTTGATTTCACGCTTGCTTGATGACGATCGCTTTGCTTGAATGCTTCACTGACACTTTGTGAATGCTTCAATCAACTTCACACTGGCTCGTTTGTTGTAGATGTCGTGCTTTGAACTTTCGCACTTGATTTTGACACGCTCACTTGCTTGGTTGTTTAAATGACACGCTCACTTGCTTTGTTGTTTGAATGACACACTCCCTTGATTTATTGCTTATTACACTTGCATTAAACATTGGCTTGATTTGACGCTCACTTGAAGAATAGAATACTAGAATTAACACTCATTTGATGATGATTGCTTGCTAGATGGCTTGCTTGATGACGCAGGGCTAGGCCTGCAAATACCAGGATCTCTCTCCGGCAACCAAACATATGAAAGCTTGGTTCATGAGTTGTAATCTTATGATTTTAAAACTATTAACCCGAGGTTGTCAATACATCATGCGTTTGTGCGCTTTCCGAATTCTTAAAAGAATTCTTTAACTGATACATACTGTCTTATATATATACCCACAGAATCATATATTCCCATAATCAACGTCAACATATATTGACTCAGCACAATTAAGGAGTGCGCCTTGACACAATATTATAATTGTAATCGTTCTGTGGTCAAATACGCACCTGAATTGAATGTATAGTCATGTTCTGTTCGTTGGCATATGTATAAAACATATACCACTATATGTTCGACCAAACCTTGGCACTTGTATGCCGTGGGCGTGGACGACTTCCGCCTTTGTTCAATACTTGTATCAACGCAACAGTCCAGATTCCGCTTCGAACAGTCGGCTTTGCAAACCGAACATCCAACGACTTCCCTGAGGTTCTTTCACCGCCACTATAATCTTGAAGCTCCGCTCATTAATTTGATACTGACCGCAAGAAAATCCACCAGACAGGAATTCTAATCAAACACCCGACTGTAACACCAGGCCTCCGCCCTTCTCTATCTATCCATCCTCTGGACCGATATATATATCTTTGTTCACCATACTGTTTTCGTCAATGCGCATAAACTGCCATTGCCAAGCACAAACAGACCGAACTATTGCAGTCTTGAATTGAATCTTCAACAATTTCGGTCAGCATGTATATAGTCCCAATCGCCCAGCACAAACGGACCGCCAATCCAACCGATTAATATACAACGGGTTCGCATCGAATTGCAAATTGACACATACCAATACTGATTCCCTCGGCGCTGGTTATAAGCATAATTTCATACGTATTCAACACAGACATCTGTTTCTACGCACATTCTCCTCCGGTTCCGCTGCAACTTTGATTTAAATTGCCATGGCTCCATCTACAGTGACCCATATGTGTTAAATCAAATCGTATCAACTCTCTGGAATTTGCCACAATTACACAGAACGCCGCTGGTTAGAATTCTTCTATCGGTCAACAGAATGAAGATATATATATACCAGATTTATATTCACGTGTCCTCGTTACGTAACCAGAGCTATATATATATGACCATCATGTTGATAAGTCGCACAAACAGTTTTTATAAAGCCTGGTTGCGCCGTCAAAGCTTCCACCTCTTCAGTACGCAGCAATCTTCGGTATCGGCGTTGGTAATTTCTCCACCTCTTACGCAAGCTATCCGCAGACTATATTCCCATTAGTTGACTCTTGAACTGTTTGTGGTTGCCGACCACACCATCAGTTATTCTCAACCGATGCGTACGGGCGCATATGGGACAGCATATGGGATGCACGAGATTTGTGAGGACAGCGCTCTCGGCTATATCTGCAAAGGAGTTAATGTCTATCACCTGAAACGTGCAGTTTCAACAGTATATAACAGGTATATATATGTGCAATTTAACTATTATATAACATGCATACAATTTCCGTCTATGAATATACAACCCGGACAGCAGAGCGCATGCACAATTGCGCATAGGGAAACAAAACCCATTATCACTTAGAATCATTATCACTTAGAAAGTTACAATCAGATATACGCAAACATATCCATACAAATCATATTTATATTCACATAAACAAACATTCACATGTGTGGCCAGATATGCAAATCCTTGGCCCTTTTACAAACTGCCCGAAGGCTTCCAAGAAGAAACTTTGATCACTCTTCACACTCACTCCTCTCCGCTCTTCTAAAACTTCTTCCTGTTTATACAATTTAAAAATATCATTAAATTAAATGCTCAATCCCTTCAATTCCTCAACAAACCCTTAAATCTCTCAACATCCCTAAAGGATAGTTCTTTATCCCTAAAATCCTTCCACTCATTAAATTCCCTCATATCCTTTTATTAAATAAAAAGATATTTACAATAGATCCTCACATTTTCCTATTTTATTAAAAATAACAAATTAATTCACAAAATATTAAAAATTGTCACACCCCCTCTAATCACATATTTACAAATGGAAAAACGGTCTTGATGCTCCTGCATCACTTGAACTTGCTTGATTGATTACTGACACTTTGTGCTTTCTTGAATGTACTCATTGAATGTGCTGATTTCAAAAAAGGAAGGGTGTCGAACATTGTCGAAAATTCATCCGAGAGACAAATGACAAGTTCAATATTGAGGACTCAGTTGAAGACTTACTTGAATTAATGTATTCACCTTAACAATTCAAATTAGGGTGTCGGTTACAACCAAGAATGCACCCGTACAATTCAATTAAAAATGTTTATCTGCAAGCGATACAAAAAGTGTTGATGATATTGATGTCGTCTTGGCTTGAAATTGTTGATTTTGTAGCATCCTTAACTTGATTGCTTTGATTACATGATGTGAAATGTGCTTGCTTGGAAGATCATCTTATCAAGTTGATGACGTGACTCTTTGTTCTTGTGTACTTAAGCTTGATTACAGGAGCTTGATTAAGCATTCTTATACTTAAGCTTGATTACAGGAGCTTGATTAAGCGTTCTTATACTTAAGCTTGCTTATGTGCATGTAGTTATTTAAGCATAATACAAAGAGAGCGTTTTGATAATCTGAACACAAGTCATGCACACGCATTCATTACACACGGTGTACCTAATATCCCCTTATTCAATTTTGGGTGGATCTGGGACACAAGCACCACAAAAATTATGATTTTATTAATGATTGGAGTACATCATTCTTCAGCGTCACAACTTTGTCGTGGAAACTTCTCAATGAGAATGTCACACTTGCAAACTTTGGAAGCAAATTGTCTTCAAAAACTGTCGGCACTGACTCAATCGCTCTTAAAATAAAATATTACTTTCAATTACAACAATGACTTTCTCTCAAACAAATTCACTTATCACTCCAAATACAAAATACCTATAACTCCAAAATTACAAAATATACACCTTATCTCTCCGCACCTTATTCACCGTTATGACTCCCAAATAAAAATTATTTTATCCCCTCCTTATCTCTCCATCACTTCAAAATATAAGTTACATAAAAAAAATTACAAACACTACTTATCTCTCCAAAAGGAATACTTTATAACCTTCACATATCCACTTCCTCTTCTTTTTAAATGTTTTACTTTTTTTTTCCCAAAAAGTAAAATCATTGAATAATAAAAGTTTTGTTTTAACCATTAAAAAAATATTCCCATATGTTTCTTATAATTAAAATTCGTGGGCATGAACGTTATTTATGAAGCACTCAAGACACACTTTTCCCTCGATTTATAAATACAATTAAAGAGAATTTAATGATACTTTCCTCTCATTTTTTGCATGCGGCCATGGACTTGAATTTCATGCTCTTCATTCCACACATGGTTCTCGATTACTGCGGCTATGAAAAAATTGGTTCCATTATGTATTATTCTTTAATTCATGTTGGACGCTGGCTCCTCCACTGGTGCAAGCAGGTTCCTCCACAAGCTCTAAAGTTGATTCTCAGTCCAGGTTTCTCACAAACTTACAACATACCATATGTTTCTCATAAGCTTACAACATACCACATCAGCACTGACACAAGGCATGGGAAGGTGATCTAGTGCTGCAAATAAATTGAACCAACGACCCACTATCACACTTTGTTGGTTCCGACTTGACGTTGTACTGAGTTTAAACTTTGTGCCAAATTAACCAATTTCCCATCCGTCTTGCTGCACAATTTGTACGCTCCAAAAGTCTTCAATTTCTTTTGTGGAAGCAATATGATTGATTTCACAAATAGTTAAATCGTATGTGCCCTGAGCATTGCGCCTATCCTACATAAGCAGCACACAACGCCACACTACATCGATTCCGCTGATTAAAACAGACCACAACCTGATATACACAACTCCAGTCGACAGATTTCAAGATGTCGGTCGATCCAAATTAAAATTAAAGAACCATGGGATCAACGTAAAAAATTCTCATTTTTCAATGTTGTTCTGTGTATACATGCTTTCCACTTCCGATTATCCCCATTTGCGCCATAGAAAACTTCAATGGGCTAGTAATTTTAGCGCATGGCAGTGATCTCATGCCCTTGCCCAACAAGATTGATAGCAAATACTTATCACCTCAATGCACCAACCACACCACAGTTAAATAAGAATTGTTTGCAGGCAAAGTTCGGTTTTGCTCTACGGATTCAATGATAAGAGATTATACACAATGGCTCTTTCACATGTACGTAGGTTCTGCCTTCATCCATGCACACAAACCCCCTTAAACATATATCCAACACAGTTCTCAAGACAGGTTGTAATCTAGGCCTCCAACACAAATAGCTTCAACCATACATAGTCTTCATACACAAGTCTGCGCCGCAATTCCACAATGGTTCCAATTCCACACGCTGTTCTTAATCACACATAATCATCTCACAGGTATTTTCACATGGCGACTCACATAGTGGCTTCATTTAAAAAAAAACCATAGGCATTGGTCATGCTACCCTACGCGGATAGACATTGACACACCTGTTTGACAACTCTTCCACGATCTCTGGCATTGACCTTCATTTTAACTCGAAAACAAGTCTGCCACACCAGGCTTGACCATGGAAACTTAGTTCATGTGGCTCTTTGTAGATTTATAGATTTTGCCACAACAAAAACTTCTAAAAAAAATCGAACTTCAAGATTTTCTCATAAAACTACAAAGAAACCACATAAAAAGAATTCACAGTCATTTCTTCAATAGGCTACTGCTACTACTCTGATACCACATGTAGAATAATAAACAAAATTAACACACATAAAAAAATACCAGATAAATAGAAATGGTGGAAAAAGCCTCAGCCTCACTGTATTCCTCTCATGATGCAATCTAATGTACAAATAATGATAATAGTACAAATAAATACATGAGGAAGTTTGTCTCAAGATAGTACGTCTATCTTGGACACTATGGTTGAGAAAATTTCTCAACCAAACACTAATCTAGGAGAACTAGTTGGAAAGAATCTCTCATCGTAACTAAACTCCCTAGTTTGAGGAACTAACTCCTAATTCTCAAGATTTGATTTATTTAATTATAATTTTAGATTTATAATTGTTTGATTATGAGAGTGAGGCTAACACTTTTATCTCTTTCTTAGGCTCTGTAAACCTACAAAAAATGAACCCCTTGGAGTAATCTTTCAGCTCTTTTCAGACTCCAAAAATATGAAAATATTGTCAAGCACTTGTCTTTTTGAACTCGTAAAAGTAAATGAAAATATTTCTACTCATTATAAGTTTAACCCTTTTCCAAATTGAGATAGACAATCTACGAAAATGAATATCTTAGTCAAAGATGGCTAAGAGGTTCTTTCGAGTATTTTTTTCTACCTTTTTGGACTTAAGAGACTATCTACGAAAACGAACATCTAGAGTTTTTTTTTCGCCTTTTTTTAAAACTCTCTAAACATTGAAAGGATGTCAAGTTTTACCTTCACTGGACTCTTTAAAACATCAAACAATGATGGATTTGTCGAACATGACACGATAAGGGTTCATTAAGCATACTCGGAGGGATTCATCCGAAGGGTGAACTTTTAGGTCAAACATATGTTATCCTCCTCAAACTTGGTAAAAAATAAAGAGGTGCTGACCAATATGGTTGGGGAAACTGGGAAAACAGGGTATTCCATTTGATAATGGTAGCGAGTCACTCTTGAACACGATGTTGGAAATACTGAGAGGGGGGTGAATCAGTATTCCTTAGCAATTATAATTTTTAAATCTTTTCAAAGCATTAGTTAATCTTCAATTATTGTTAATGTTTATGCAGTAATAACAGTAAGTAAAAGAACACAGTTAGACACGAGAATTTTAGGTGGAAAATGTTAGGATATTCCGACACATAGGAAATAGTTAAGTACAACTTGATCTAGTTTAGAGTTAGATATAGAGTTAGGTAAAGTGTGTTTCTTTACCGTTGTACATATTGTAACTTACAATCCGACGGTCACGATATGTAGTGATCCGACGATTCATTCTCTCCTCGGTATTATCGACACTTGATCCGTGGCTTGACACCCGATTGGTCCATGAGTTCTATTTAAAGCGCATGGAGGGTCATTGTCCGGGTAATCCGTGCATGAGAGAAGCTTATGTAAATTTTCATTCTTTGATTAATAAATTGCCTGTAGTAGCCACGTTGGCATACGCCGTGGATTGTTTCCCTCTTTGAGGGTTTTAACCACGTCAAAAATACTGGTGTATTGATCTGTGATTTGGTTGTGAGCGGTGTCCTTTTGGTGTTCTTTCTGAGGAACTTACCCTGTAAATTCCTACATGGTATCAGAGCTATTTGAGGGCCGCGTCCGTTGGTGATCCAAATCTGAAGCCGGTAGAACTGCATGCGGCTGTCGTTTCCTAGATCTACTGTTTCTGACTGCTTTCGGGCCGAGAGGACTGCTCTGTTGCGTTCGGAGCATCTGTTCCAGTGAGGAATCCCTTTCGTTTCACGCGAAAAGGTTTCCGGTAGCCCTAGCTGCGTCATTTTTCAGATCGGGAGGTATACAGTGTTTTTGCAGTTTACTGTTATTTTCTCTCTGCTTATTTCGGTTTCGGTTTATTTACCCTTTTTTTTAACCGGATCTATACCTTTCATTTCTGCATATGCTCTTTGCCCTGCGACTCTGTGCGATCTGGGCAAATCAGAAACAGAAAGGAAGGATTTTTCTCATGCGTATGCTCTTTTCCCTGCACCTTAGTGTGATCTCGGAAAATCAGAAACATTGAGAAAAATATTTGGTTTTTCGGCTAAAGCTAACTTTGAGATTTTTTTTAAAAAATATCTAGTTTTTTGGCTAAAGCTAACTTCGAGCCGCAAGGTTCGTTTTTCTTTGCATATTCGTGTTGGGTTTTGTGTTTTGTGTTTTGTAGGGAAAAAGAGCTTTCTCAAGGCAAGCACGCAAACCGAGGCCCCCCCCTCCCTCTCTCTCTCTCTCTCTCTCAAATTTTTTGTATAGATCAATTGGTTCAAAGATATTTTAAGAGAGTAGAGGTCTTGGGTTCAAGTCTCCATTTTGTGGGGGCGTTTTTTTTCATTCCCGCACATTCGCGCACTTTGCCGACAACTTCAACAAATTTTTTTCAAAAAGCCATAACTTCTTTATCCGGAAGCCTTTTTTAGAGCTGTTTTTTTTTTTTAAACAGCCTAATTTTTCGAGATCTATCCATTGGAATACTTACTTTCAGCATCTTCAGCTTCAGTTTTTAAAAAAAATGGAAAGTCCATGCCAAGTCATTCTTGACAGCACTAACTACTTCCAATGGATAGCCTACATGGAAGATTTACTTAGAAGTAAAGGTCTCTATAGAATAGCCACAGACCAAGAGAAGAAACCAAAAGATGAAGACAAGGCTGCAAAATGGGAAAATAGACAAGATCAAGCACGTGGTTTGATAGGGATGTCTATTTCTCCTGATCTTAGATTCCATATTGCAGAACTTGAGACTCCTCATGAAGCATTGGAAAAAATCGCTAAAGTCTTTGGGATTAAAAATGAAATTAGAGCCCATCAACTTGAAAATGAGTTGCTTACTTTGGATCCTAATAATTTTTCTTGCATTGAAGATTTCTTGTCCAAATTCAAGACCCTTAGATATCTCTTGGAAGGTGTTAAGGTTAAGAAAGAAGATGGTAACCTTATTTATTCCATCCTTACTAAGTTGGGACTAGCCTACTCTGTATTTGTTTCCACTTTCCATTCTACAAGGGAAGCTTTCATTTGTCAAGGAAAAGACTACAAGGCCCCTTCCTTTGACTCCTTTTGTGATTCCTTAATAAGAGAACAAGAAAAACTCTTACACCTTGGTCTTCTTAATCTTGGAAACTCTTCCACAAAAGCGTTAGCCGCCCAGCAGCAACCAAATTCAAAGAATCCTAAGAATTCATATCCTCAAAAGAATGGTCCTAAACCAACTCAGCCTCAAAATGAAAGATCATTTCAGCAAAATGATAAGACCAATAACAACAAATGGAAGAAGACTGATAGACATTGTAACTTTTGTAATCGAGATGGCCACTTAGAATCTAAATGCTTTAAGAAGATGGAAGCCTTGGAAGCCGCAATGAAGAAACATAACATCCATGTGGAGCCTACTTCAACTTCAACTTCCGGAATGGCACTTTCTGCATGTCGTTGTCAATCATCTCAGTCTGGTTATGCATTAAATGTATCTTCTTCCTCTCCTTCTCATGAGTGGCTCATTGATTCTGGAGCCTCTTATCACATGGCCAAAAACCAAGCCATGTTTTCTTCTTTAAATGATTGTAACACCAAAAATATATATGTTGGTGATGATAGATCTTTTAATGTTGTCGGGACTGGAACTGTTCATCTAGACAATGGTCAGTTTAATGATGTATTATGTGTTCCAACCTTATCCTGCAACCTTCTATCTGTATATCAGATAACTCATTCAGGTGAAGGTAAAATTGTTGAATTTTCACCTCATGATGTTGTAATCAAGGATCTAAGAGATCCTAAACAGATTCTAGCTACTGGTATTGCTGATGATTCCACAAGGTTGTATAAGTTTCACAACTTTGGGTCATCAAATCTTCCCTCAGTATTTGTTGCTCATAATGATGAAGTGAGCAAACTTTGGCATGAGCGATTTGGTCACTTAAACTATCGCTCCCTTCAGCATCTATGTAAAGAAAATATGGTGACAGGTCTTCCTATGGTATCTTGCAGAGATGGTGTTTGTTCCGGATGTGTACTCGGAAAACATCATCGGGACAGTTTTGAAAAACGTGCCTCTTGGCATGCCTCAGCCCCTTTACAGCTTGTGCACAGTGATTTATGTGGTCCTCTTCCTGTTGCTTCATTCTCTGGCTGCAAGTATTTCTTAACTTTCATTGATGATTTCTCCAGAAGCACTTGGGTATACTTCTTAAAACTCAAGAGCGAAGTATTTAACACATTTTTGGCCTTCAAAGCCTTTGTTGAAAAACAATCTGGACATCCAATTCTTAAGCTAAGAACTGATAATGGTGGAGAATATGTTAAAAACACATTCATCAACTTTTGCACCGAAAATGGAATTCAAATGCAACATACTGTTCCATACACTCCACAACAAAATGGTGTAGCTGAAAGAAAAAATCGCACCTTAAAGGAAATGGCTAATTGTATGCTGCAATCTAAAGGACTCAGTCTTAGTTTTTGGGACGAAGCAATTAATTGTGCAAATTATATAATCAATCGCACTCCTACTAAGGTTCTAGAGAATATCACTCTAGAAGAAGCTTGGAGTTCCATTAAACCAGATGTAAGTCACTTTCGTGTTTTTGGAAGTGAAGCATGGGCCCATATTCCAGATGAAAAACATAAAGCTTTAGAACCTAAGTGTGAGAAATGTACTTTTGTTGGATATTCTGAAGATGTAAAAGGTTATAGACTTATTCCATTTAAGTCCAAAAATGTTATCATTAGAAGAGATGTAAAATTTGATGGAAATAAATCGGCCTGCGAGCCTAGTCCGGCGGATGTGCCACCTCTTCCTATCTCTTCTACTTTTGAAAACATTTCTTCTTCAGATGATGAAAGTGAGGATGATAATCCTCCCCCACCTTCTCAGGATCCTCAACTTCCAAGATGGGTCCGTGCTACTCGGGATGCAGCAGGTGATCTTGCCGGTGATCCTACAGATCAGTGACGTACACGTTCTCAGTTTGAAAGAGCCTCTTCTTTACTGGCTCAAGCTCCAGTAAATCATGATCCTGACACTTTTGCAGAAGCTTCAAGCCATCCACATTGGGAAGCAGCTATGAATGAAGAATATCATTCATTGTTGGCAAATGATACATGGGATCTTGTTCCTCTACCAAAGGGACGCAAACTTGTTAGATGTAAATGGGTTTACAGAACCAAGTATGGACCAGATGGGAAAGTTGATAAACATAAAGCTCGTCTTGTTGCTAAGGGCTTTTCACAGGTTGAAGGCATTGACTACACTGAAACCTTCTCCCCTGTTGCCAAAATGAACTCTATCCGCCTTGTTCTTTCCCTTGTTGCCTCTTTAAAATGGGAAGTCCATCAGATGGATGTTAAATCTGCCTTCTTGCATGGGGACTTGCAAGAAGAAATCTATATGGAACAACCCATTGGCTTCATACAAACAGACTCCAGCCTTGTTTATTGACTTAAGAAATCCCTTTATGGTCACAAGCAAGCTCCTCGGGCTTGGTATGCCAAAATGGATAGCTTTCTTTTAGAATATGGCTTTTCTAGGTGTTATTCTGACAATACTGTCTACACCAAGAAAGTGGGCAACTCTCTTATCATCCTTGTTCTTTATGTTGATGATCTTATTCTTACTAGTAGTGATCCCAACCTTATAAACCATGTGAAGTCCAACCTTAAAAAGAAATTTGAAATGACAGACTTAGGACACTTACACTATTTTCTCGGTCTTCAAGTCTTGCAATCCAAGGAGGGTATTTTCCTTTCCCAGTCCAAGTATGCTTGTGATATTCTTCGTCATTTTCACATGGAAGACTGTAAGCCAGCGCCTTCTCCCTTTCAGTCTGGAGTCAAACTTTCAATCTCTTGTACTTCTCCTGAAGTTGATGCTACCTTATACCGTCAACTTGTAGGAAAACTCTTGTATTTAACCCATACTCGTCCTGACCTTTCCTTTGCTGTTGGCCTTGTTGCTCGTTTTATGCAAAACCCCCGTGAAAGTCATTTTAAAGCAGCTAAAAGAATACTTCGTTATGTTCGAGGTACAATACAGTTTGGGATTCATTACAGTGCCAAAGTAGCTCCTCTATTAGTCGGTTTCACTGATTCTGATTGGGATGGTGACCCTGATGATCGAAAGTCTACTGCCGGTTATGTCTTCACTCTTGGTTCAGGACCTATTACATGGGCTTGTAAGAAACAGGCTGCCATTTCTCTTTCGTCAGCAGAAGCAGAGTATCGTGGTGCCATGGAAGCTAGTAAGGAAGCCTTGTGGCTTCGTCAGATCCTATCAGAGTTTGGCTTTGAGCAGCAGCATCCAACCACACTTTGGTGCGATAATCAAAGTGCCATTCAGCTATGCAAAGATCCAGTCCAGCATCAGCGCAACAAGCACATTGAACTACACATGCACTTCATCAGAAAGCTCATTCATGACCATGTTCTTGAAGTGCAATATTGTTCAACAGATGATCAGGTTGCAGACATCTTCACAAAGGCTCTCACAGAGGCGAAGTTCACTAAACTTCGATATATGCTTGGAGTTCAGGAAGTTGTCACTAAGGGGGGATAGGCTCTAGTGCCTCCTTCCTTCTCCTATTGTGTCATATTTGTAAATCCTTCAATCCTATCCCAAGTTGTTCTTAAGGGGGGATGTTAGGATATTCCGACACATAGGAAATAGTTAAGTACAACTTGGTCTAGTTTAGAGTTAGGTATAGAGTTAGGTAAAGTGTGTTTCTTTATCGTTGTACATATTGTACCTTACAATCTGACGGTCACGATATGTAGTGATCCGAAGGTTCATTCTCTCCTCGGTATTACTGACACTTGATCCGTGGCTTGACACCCGATTGGTCCATGAGTTCTATTTAAAGCGCATGGAGGGTCATTGTCCGGGTAATCCGTGCATGAGAGAAGCTTATGTAAATTTTCATTCTTTGATTAATAAATTGCCTGTAGTAGCCACGTTGGCATAATCCGTGGATTGTTTCCCTCTTTGAGGGTTTTAACCACGTCAAAAATACTGGTGTATTGATCTGTGATTTGGTTGTGAGCGGTGTCCTTTTGGTGTTCTTTCTGAGGAACTTACCCTGTAAATTCCTACAAAAAACCCCCTTCGGGTCAAAAACCGCCGAATGCTTTTCTAATAAATTTTTTAATCTTCAGCCCCAATTGAAATGAAAGCAACAATTTCTTAGAATTCTAGAAAATCATTCTTCTCCAGCTCCAACTGGAAGGAATCCCCAATTCCCTGGTTTCTTCAGTAGTCAACTGAATGGATACCCCAACATCCTAGACCAACCTACCAGCCTAAAGTGTTCATAGGATCTAACCTGTAGGTGACTTCATGCACCAGCCTAGCACCTCCCTTTCGCCCTATAATGAGTGAAATGAGACAAGAGTGTGGATTCCCGTACCAGGGACAACGATCCACGATACAATATGATTTACAATGATTTTGACCGAACACCCAATCACAATATAACCTCCAACCCAACCATGTGATCATCCCAACAAAGACTCCTATACCTCCCAATAATGCCCTTTCGACTCTAGGTAGATTGAATCTTTTACAATAATGACTCTTCCAATGATGACACTTTTACAAATGACTCCTTTACAAGTTTACAATGATGACTCTTTGCCTTGACACTTATTCATAATATACAGATGGCTGTCATGTCTTCAAAGGATGTTCCATTGCAATGCTTCCTTTGATTTGGTACTTATTCTCTTGAATTCTTGCTTGAAGTTGTACTTGAATCTTCTTCTACCTACATGCAAAATTTGCCCGGTGAAACCAATCCAAAACAAAAAAAAATACCCTTCAACTTACCTCTGCCTGTAAAACACATGTAAGTGCATAATAATAAATAAATACAAATTACAATTACAATGTGTACCTGAAGTGTGCTTGTCACTTTTGTTGTTGACTTGTTGCAATAGTAGACAAAGTCTCCCACTCTTGATATAGGCCTGGACTCTATGCAAGACTATATCTCTTACCTAAAGATATATAAAATAAAACTGATGACATACCCTAGACTTGTGATGGACCAAGTTCTAAGTACAACAATAGAGACCATTCTATCAACTATGACAAGAAAAATAACATGAACTTACAACATCATATAGATTTATAAGACTTGGTGTAGCATCAAGAATATGTAGCATGAAATGTGTAGTATCAAGAATAGGACATTCGAAATGTGGTATCAAAACTAACTGTGACATATAGAGACATAGAGATATAACCGAGACTATGTGTGTACTTACGTTGTCCTGCAAAAACATATGTTAGAGATGATACTCATATTTTAAATGTAAACATTAATCATATACCTTGTTGTAGGAGACTTACCCTTGACTGTTGATGTGTGGTCCTTATTGCAGTGATCCTGGAATGCATGTTTTTTTTTGCCTTCTAGGAGTTCGATATTGAATATGTTGTATCTATGTAATTTCATATCTCCAGGGTTTGAAATGTTGTTTTGTGGTATCACTCTGAGTCAGCTTTCCAACCCCAAAAGTTTGATTAAGATTGGATTCTTCAAGAAAGAGTTATGCCTAATCTCCCACGATGACCTGATTATAGACTGGTTCAGTAGAACGAACTTGTATGAAGATCCACATGTCACTTTTGTGACATTCAACCCTAAAAACTCTAATAAACAAACTAAGTTCCGTCCTCTTTCTGTGAATATTTACGAAATTTGAATCCAATTCTCAAAGAGAATGTTATGACGATTTTCCCAACGTCACTTGTTTGACATGGAATTCGGGAGCCTGCAAAAACCCTAACTTCCTCATATCATATCTCCAAGAATATAATGAACCAAGATCTGAAATTAGGTCACGAGGTTCATCAACATTTAGGATCAAATGGGTTTTATTTTAAGCTTCTGAAGCTTCAGATAAAAAACGTTATAGCTAAAATTACATGATGGCTTGTTTGAAGCCACAAAATCCCTACTAGAGGAGGGTATGAGTGTCATTATTTATATGAATGTCTTGAGTTGAGAGGATCCTCAAAAGTGAAAGTTGGAGGGATTTTAGGAGAATTTTATTATTATTATTATTAATTATTTACTATTCAATGACGACAACCAATTATGAGTTCCATGCCACAACCCCATAGGGTTTTAGCCTACTAACTGGGGTTACTAAATTCAAACATGAATATCTATAAAACTGCGAAGAATTACTTGGCATGCCATATATCGACAGAAACATCTCGACAAGTAGATTCCATCTAGGATATCCTTCAATTAGAATAGAGTAATTTGTCAAGTCAAAATTCCCATGAAATATCGGGGTAGCCCATGGTGTTGCTTGGGTTGACATCAATGACAACCACTGATCAACAATCTACCCTTTTGGCATTGATGGCAACACAACTACTCCCCCTATGATCATGACACTCCTTCATACTGGATTCTCTCCCCCTTTGTCATCAATGGAAAATGGTAACTCTCCTTGACAAACAACCATCCTACGGACCTGTACACACCTCCACTCCCCCTTTCTACTTGAGTAGATAAGAGAAAGAGTCTAATCAAAATTTGGGAGAAACCCAAGCTTTTGGTGAAGATACTCAAATGCTTCACAAGGTAATGGTTTGGTAAAGATGTCAGCAATTTGTTCCTTTGTGCCAACATATTCAAGCTTGATATTTTTTTTGACCACTTGCTCTCTAATGAAATGATATTTAATTAGAATGTGCTTTGTTTTGGAATGCATCATAGGATTCTTGGATATACTGATGGTGTAGAAAATTTGTGATAGGTTAACCCGATAATGCAATATAAATCAAAGCAGAATAATATAACCTACTTCTACTATCAATTTGCGGAAGCTTAAAGATCGAGCTGAACAATATAACCAGAAGAAGAAGAATCAATGGCACAATACACATGAAAATACTTTGGGGAAAGTCTCAAATAAAAACCCCACACTATTGTATTATCAGACATGGTGGAAATACATAGGAATTATACAAAGCCTCAGCTCTCATAGCTAGCCAGCTCTTAATGCAATCCTCACAGATGCTCACAGTCAATCTTGGCTTCTCTCTAGCCTTCCTCTCTGCCCTCCAAGCTCCTATTTCTTTGTGCTGTTCCTTGTGGATGATTAGCCTATTACCAAGTGGAAAAAAAAGCATTCAAAACTGCACAATCCTCAAGGATGAATCCTTGACTTCATGCATGAGTTTTCTCCATGAGAAAACACATGCAATTGATAGTACACTATCCTTGAACATTAATCTCTACTGGGTCTTTTTCAGAATAAACATGCATGAGTTTCTGATGAGGGAATCTTCAGTTAAATGGAGTAGCACTAGTTGAGTGCATTAATGCATCAATTGATTGTTAACTCACTATTAGTTCCTCAAACAGTTTGGAACTAATTTAACTGGACTTAACTTAGTAAACTGAGTTGACTAATTACAACTCAAATATAACTCAAGCTTATCTCCTTAATTTAAGGGATAACTCTTGTGGTGAGCACTAGTATTGCAGCAATAATGCTGCAACTCCTGGGGCTTCCTACTTTACTTTTATCAACCCGGTAGTTCGTAACAAACTTGGAAGCGACGGTGCTGTATGCACAAGTACTAGCTCTTACTGCAGGCTACCACTTGGTCGGCTGGTGCAAGATCACTAGGAGCTCAATCCAACTCCTATGAGTTTCTAGAAGAAGCTTTTAACTGTAATGAAAGAAAGCTAACTCTACAGAGACTATTCTACTTGCAGAAAAAGAAAGAAGATTGAAGTGTAACGCAAGCACTAACAAACCCTAATTTTCCAAACTAACCTTACTTTTGCAGGAAAAGAGATAAAAACTAATGAAATGAGTGTCATTGACTACTGCAAAGGTAAATTGCATCTATTCAAGCTACTTCTGAAAGGAAATAAGAAGAAAACATCTTTTTGTGTTTTTGAGTGTTCTTATGTGAAATTATTATGCTTGTAATTTATTTGTTTGTGATTGTGGCAGAGGTTTGGTGGCGATGGAGGGTGGATCTGGCTTTTCCAGGGGTGTAGGAAGGTGTGGAGGAGTCCTAAGAAGCCTCTAGCACCCTTCTGAAGACTTCCCTTGCAATCAGATTTCGAAAAATCACTTACAGGAAATTCTACAGGAGGCTGCAGGGGATCTACAGGAGGATGCCGAGAGTTATTTTTGGAGGTTTTGAAGGTGGAGAAATGGTGGGAAAGGGTAGCTGAAGACTAGAGGGGTGTGTTAAGGTGTCTGGAGCTTGTCAAGGAAGATCAAGAAAGAAGAGGATGGTTGGATTTGTTCAAATGGCAAGAGGGAAGCTTATGGAAAAAATGCAGAAATTAGGGCAGATTGGTGAAATGTTGCGAATGACTTGGGAAATCTGTGAGAAGTGAGCTGATGCTGGCTGCTTCATGGATGTATGGTGAGTGGAGGTGTCTTGCAAGAGATCTACACATCTACTTACAAAAACTGATCAAAGAAAGGACTAGCTATACCATGAAAATAGAAATATCTCTAAGTGACCTAATTTCTGACCTAGAAACAGAAAATGCTGAACAATAACCTTTGAATAGAAAAGCATGCAAAGAGATCTATTGTAAAAATAGGAAATGATCTTGGCAAACTGAATCTGAAGCAATACATTAACTTTCAAATCAAGTCATCACACTAGAAATTGCATGGAAGAGCAAAACTGTGTTTTTGGTGGCAGCAATGGTGCCATGACCTCAAATCATGATCCCAGGAAGGGAGAAAAGAGATCAGGGCCTGTTGTTTGCCTTTTTGAATCTTAGCCTATCACTGTGTGAACCTACTTCAGCAACTAAAACAAAAGTAGCTATGCAAACCATCAAAAGAAACCTAATCTAAACAAGGTAAAATGCATTCATGTAACAACAATTAACTCATGAACTGAAGAAAAAACATATAAGTACAAGGAAAGAGGTGCTGGCAGCGTGGGTTGGGCCCTAACCTAAGAGCTTCAGCCCTCTGAAATAAATCAGTGCTGGCTCAGAAAATATGTCATCTCCATTATCAAAATAAGTCACATTACATCCACTGTTCACAAAATAAGCTCGAAAATGAGCTGAACAATAGCTGCACAAAAGTGTGAAAATTCTACTAATAACTGGCTAACCTACTGAGGCTCTAAGCCCCCCTATTTATACAAATGGAATCCTTTAACAACCCTCCTAAAATCAAGGAGCTCAGCTTCCCAAAACTGCAGATAAACAACAGTCCTTCTTTACTTGCTCGGCTGCCCCTTGGATGCACTAATGTGGCTACTTGTGCTCCGAGTTTCTGATGGAGAATTCGAGGTAAGGGTTCATAAATGAAGGGGACACCCCCCTACAAATCCTCTTCCCTGTTTTCCTCGAATATTGGCTGCCAAATGCTCATAAATCCTTTGACTTTGTCCAAAATTGACAAAAAATTTGCATAAAGCACACATTAGACTTCATGGCATAATGACTAACCCAATTCACTCTATTAGCATAAATATAATAAAAAACATGCAATAAACTAATGATAATGGTGGATTAAGTTGAATTAAGAGGCAAAATGAGCCCATATAATTACCCATTTATGGGGCTCATCATCACCCCCTACTGAAAGTGTTGCTCATCCTTTGAGCAACTAATCTATCTCCTCATCCTTGATGGCCTTGATGGCCTCCCTGACATTCCATGCTTCAGATATGAGATCCTCTTCCCTATCATGGAATCCAGCTTTGGCATCCAACTTTTCCCACTGCTGTTTTTCTTCTTCTTCCTTTGTGCCTTCTAGTAGTCCTAGCAGCAGTGGAGGACTCAGCTTTAGACCAATCCAATGGGCCTTCAGACTTTGCATAGAGTGCTTATACAGGGGCACTCTTCTTAGTGCTTCTCTCATTCTGTTTGGGGAGTGGTACTCCCTGATCTGTAGGCTGTGGGGGAGTGTGTTCCACCTTCTCATGCAGGCATGGATGCAATCTTCCCCAAACAACCTTTCCATGTCTTCAAAATGCGCAATAGCCTGAGCTTGCTCATTGATGTACTTAGGCGCACTTTGAGGATTAGCTGCAAGTTGCTGGTGTGCGTAAATGAGAGCCATAGGGTCTGATGGTTCTGCTCTAATCATCAGAGGTTCATTCTGCTCTTTTGCCATCATTTTTTGGATTTCTGCTGCCCTTTTCTCTTCATGGCTCATCCAAGATGCCATGGCCATCAGCTGCAAGTCTCCTAACATAGCATTGGGGTCCCATAGGTTCATATCAGTAAGGGCCATGTTGTGTAAATAAAACTCTGCCAGCTTCGCTTTGTCCTTAGCTGAACTGTGGTCACATAGATCCATGAATTGGCCATAATCCTAAAAAGGTATGGTGCCTCTCTGGGCCAGAGTCTTGATTTGGAACTGGAGCCACTGATCTTTGAGGTATACTGCATATGATTTGGCTGGCTGCCTGCACTGTAGTGCCTCCATAGCCCAGCTGGCCATGCAGGCTAATTGGGCTTCCCTTTCTTGTAGCTACCTTCTTAAGATCAATACCTCATTTTCTACCTAGGGTTCCTTTTCCTACTGCCGTCTTTTTAAGATTAACAGCTCATTTTATGCCTAGGGTTCCTTTTCTTGCTACTATCTTCTTAAGATTAATAGCTCATTTTCTACCTGGGGTTCCCTCTCTTGCAGTTGTTTCTTTAACCTTTCATTTTCTTCTTCCAATTGTGATCTCCTAATGCCTTCTATATGCCTTACAATGCTTAATTCTTTGCCCATATCTCTCAACTTGTTTTCCATGTGCCAAATGTCTTCCACCCCTTTTGATTTTGCGATCTGCATCCACCTATTGCTTCTGACCCTTTCTTTTTCTAGCTCAAAGAAGAGCGGAACTGCAAATTTCCGAGGGATAATTTTTCCTCCTTCAAGAAGGTTGTAATAAGAGCCAAAATTAGGCTGGGGGTCAGGTTCTGGTATCCCTGTTGCCTTATCTTCCTTCTTGGTCTGCTCCTTTGCCTTTTTCTCAAGATTTTCAGTTTCCTGTAGCCTTGTCAATGTCTCCTGTAGGACTGTCTGCGCCTCTTGTAGGACTGTTTGAGAGTCCTATAGTTTTATCCTTTCTTTCCAAGTGGAGGTCTTAGGACTTCCTCTATCATAGGTGATGGGGGTTTTGGATGGAGATTCCTCCTTTTTGGCAGTAGGGGAATCTTCAATGATGGTGGGCTCCTTTGAAAATGGCTAAGGCTTCCCCATATTTATTCTGGTGCTTTTTCGAGCCTTGAAATACATGGATGGTTGTCTTTTCCTTTTTCCTTTGGGCTTGGCTGGAGTACTAAGTGCAGCAAGAACAGCTACTGCCTCCCTTGCTAATGTCTCAGGAGACACTTCTTCCTGCTGTGCTTCTTTTCCTTCATCTGCTGTCTTTTCTGTTTCTGCTAGTTTTTCTTCTTCTGTCTCTGATTTGGTTTGCTCCTCTTCTTTCTTAGCTTCTGCTTTTTCTGTGGTAACCTTTTTCTGAACTGTCCTAGGCTTCTTCTTTTTCTCTGTTGTGGTTTTACCCTTTTATTCTTTTGATTCTTTCCTCTTTTCTGCTTTAGGCTCATCTCTGGTGGTGTCATGTTTCTCCTTTTTTGTCTGGTTTTCTTCTTTCTCTGGTTGGGTTTCCTCTTCTTCCATTTGAGTTTTCTTCTCTTATTCATGAATTTCCTTCCCAGTTTCTCCTCTTTGTTCTTCTTCCTCACTTTTAGGGGGACTGAGGTCATATGTGAGAGCTTTTATATCATCCTCTTTAGTCATGTTTCTGAAAACCTCCCAAGCTATGGGGATTGTGAAAGTGTGGAGGTCATCTTCCACCAGTAATTTAATGAGCCCATGATGAGCCAATTGATCTGGGCCTCCTGCCTTCAATTTTATGCTAGAATCTATTAGGGATTGGAGGAGGAAGTAAGGAATACTGAGTTTTTGAGGTGCAGGGAGATCCATGCCATACCTCAATTCATGAAAAAGTTTGAAATGATACCCATAAACTATGCTATATCTTCCTTCACAAGAGATGTATTTGATAATCTGATAGCTGACCTCATCCCAGGGGTAAGGTATGCTGGTTCTCCTGATGCCATTCTTGTCTTCCACAGGGTGCTCATTAGGCTGGAAAAAGGTTTTCTTGGCAACCTGACCCAGTGGTTTTTCTTCCTTGCTCCAGGGTAGTCCAAGTGGGAGACCGGTGACCCTACTGATGAATTTCAGTGTGAGTTCTATGGTTAGACCCCTGAAACTGATAGTGGCATGGGTTTTTGAGTGAGGTTTTAAAGACAATGAAAATTTCTCTGTAACTTCATCATCATATCCATGAAACTTTTCAAGGAAAGGCATCCAATTTGCTCTAGTTAAGAGGGCTACCACTTCTTGATGTTCATGCAGCTTAGTTGAATTCAAAGGCTCCTTCCTCATAAAACCCCCTGTCATGATGTTTCAGATTCTGCTAGAATATTTCAGTTGAAGAGGGAGGCAGCAAGTTTCAATCCCGAAAACAGAGGAACAACTGAGGTTTTCTTTCAGGAAACAGAGAGAGAGTTTTTGTGTTCTTTCTTTTAAACAAAAACAAATTGCAACTTTCCTTCCTTCCAAACTCGGTTCTCTAGACTTACATTACTTCTTTGTCTGTTTGAGGGAAACAATACCTTAAAAAATAGAGAACATACAGGACTGTGTCTTTCTTCTTACAAAATGTGCAGACTACCCAATACAAATTCACTCTTTTCAGGCTTACTTTTCTAAAGTTGCATCATCTTTTTTCATTGGAGAATACCACGGAGGAGAAAGAGACAGTATTTCGGGCAAAGAGCAAATGGAGAAACTGTATATATAATTTCTTAAAAACACAGGCAGACTCTGTTCTCACTTTCCTTCCTTTTTCAACTCAATACCTTGCTTGGAATCACACCACCCTTTATAGAGACAGAAATGCAGAGAGGGTCTACACAAAGCCTACCTCTTCGAGCTCGAATTTGCCATAAAATCCTGAATTTTCCTCTGCGATGCTGCTCACTGGCCCTCCTGTAGAAAGGCTCCTGTAAGACTGTGTTTTCACTCTTGTAGAGTCCAATAATGCTCCTGTAGAGTCCTATAATTCTCCTTTAGAGCCCGATAAGTGGGTAGGTCCTGAAAATGACAGAATTCGACAGTTTCGAGGCTCTAGAGGTGGTAAGTAGGTTGCTACAGTCGAGAGGACGTTAACACAAATGAGAACAAATGTGGTGAAGGCGGTCGACTGTAGTGTACTTAAGCTTACGAGAGAGTTCTGCGGTGATGAGGTGAGGTGGTAGGAAGGGTACGTTACCCTCATTTGGACTGTTGGTCCCCACTGCAGTGTCATCATGGAAATTTTTTGTCGCTTGTCGCAATCATTTCCATCATTCCCGTTGGATTCCGCTACTACCTGTTCTGAGATTTTTTCGAGTTGACTGAACACACATGCTGAGTGCACCTGTGGAGTGTTGTTTGACTCGGACGAGGGTGGCCAGTTAGCTGGCCACCGATCTAGTTCAATGTCGACCATCTCATTTGTCCATGTAGTTTTTAAACTATACCCATGCAACAGAGGAACGAGTTTAGTCACTTACTTGTTAGCCGAGAATCGCATGCTACCGTGTTGTTGCATGCTTAGAGTTTGGCGTTCTATCCATGGATTTTCGCTGCTGGCGCCCATGGCTTCTGGATTGGTGGTTCAACTACCTTGTATAGGTGATCTTCAATCAAGATCTGGCTCCTTACGCATTCTACACATTCGTGGCTGCACTGACCTGCTTCTGGAGCTCGATTTTTAAGGGGATCAGCGGCTACAGGAATCCTACAGGAATTCCTGTAGCTGCTTCTCCCTCTAAAACTTTTGGCTGAGGCTTGAGCAGGGACTTGAGAGGAATCTAAGGAAGATTCTGACAGTCATGGGAAAGCAGTTGGTATGCAATAGCTAAGAGTTAAGGATGCTGCGTGTTTATTTTTTATTTTTCTAAAAAACCAAAAGAAACAAGAGTTCTGTGTTTTATATGCAGGGAAGAAAGAAGTGAGTGGAAATGTAGTGGTGCAGGTATGGAATGGAGGGTTATGAGGATGAATGGCGGTAGGGGGGTCCACAGGTCTTTTGGACAAGTTTTTATCCCTTTGATCCTTTTCTTGACTTGATTTCGAGCTCTCTGTGATTTCTACAGGAGCGTCCTATAGAGTCATGGAAAATTTTAGGGGCGAATTTTCGCCTTGGGTTAAATTAAGGGGTTTTATATTTTTATTGGGCGAATATTTTGTATCATAGTACATTGTTACAAATGGCCTGACTTTACTTTATAAAAAAATTAGGTATGGAGGTTAGCCCACCTTATTTTAAGGGAGAGTGTAAAAAAAGAAAATTTAGCCCTTGAAATTAGGAGTTACAATCTTCCATTCGCCCTCATTTTCATGAAAATGTATTTATGATAGTTATAAATAAAAATATAAATACAGTGGAGGTATGGTAAATAAATAAAATCTCTTTTTATACTTACTCCAAAGGTATGGTAAATAAATAAAAATACAAATAAACTAGAGGTATGGTAAATAAATAAAACCTCTTTTTATATTTAGTCCATAACCCTCTTTCTATTTAAGAAGGCTCAAAAACAAGGTTTCATTTAAGTGAATAGTATGGGCCAAATACCATATTTATAAAAGAGGTGTGGTAAATTAATAAAAATATAAATAAACGAGAGGTATGGTAAATAAATATTTTTTTTTATATATTTACTCCATATGTCACCGTATATTTATGAACACGCAAGCGTGTAAATAAATAAAAATATAAATAAAGCGGAGGTATGGTAAATAAATAAAACCTCTTTTAATACTTCAAAGGTATGGTAAATAAATAAAAATATAAATAAACTATAGGTATGATAAATAAATAAAACCTCTTTCTATATTTAGTCCATAACCCTCTTTCTATTTAATAAGGCTAAAAAAAGAGGTTTTATTTAATTGAATCCTATGGGCCAAATACCATATTTATAAAAGAGGTATGGTAAATTAATAAAAATATAAATAAACGAGAGGTATGGTAAATCAATAAAACATTTTTTATATTTACTCCATAAGCCACTTTATATTTACGAACACTCAAAACATGTGTTATATTTAGGTGAAGCCTATGGGCCAAATACCATGAGCCAAATTATTATTAATACCATGCAAAAAAACATTATTAACCCTAGTATTAGTATTAATAAAAATAAAGATGACACATGGTATTGACCCATGGTATTCACACAGAATGCAACCTATTTAAAGGGGGGAATTAAACTAGCATAGATCCATCTTTTTACTCTGGATCAAATATTGTGATATGCAAACTAACATAGAGTGAAAAAATATTTGATTCCTCTCTGGGCTTGGTAGATGAAGAGTAAAAATGGATCTTTTAATTTAATGTCACTTAAACATTTTAACTTGGTTAAAATAAAAAAATAAAATAAAAATCAATTATTGATTTTATTAATTTTTATAAATTACTAATAGTAGTTTTTAAGCTCTAGGTTTATGATAACCCATGGTATTGACCCATGGTAATACCATGATATTCATGTGAGCATATACTATTTAAAGGGGAAATTCTATCAGCTTAGATCCATATTAATTCCGGATCTACCAAGTACTAGGAGGGATAAATAGATTTCATCCCTCTAAGAGTGGTAGATGTGGAGTTAAGATGGTTATAGGTTGGTTTTTATGATAATGAAGATATTAAATAGACTTAGGAAATTATATTGTAAAAAAAATCTTAAGGTGAATGGTTAAAGATATATTTAGTCACTTCACAAAATTTAGTAAAAAATATCGATATCTCCATTAATATTGGTTTTTTTGATGTAACAAAAAAAATTCAAAACAATGAAATCTTAACTCTTTCCGCATCACTGTCATAGAAGAGAGATAGTGGCTACCTAGATTTCCCACCATTTTTCAAACATTCTCAATATGATATCTTCAGGAAAAAGTTAAGGCACTGATCTTGGATTAGTTGTTTGAAAAATACGCTGGTTTGTACAACCTTTGATCTTCTCTGCTATTCTTAGTTTGTCGTAATGATCTGTAGGGGTTGGGTCACTGCACCATATTGTCCTAAAAGGCAGAGATTGTGCACCAAAAAAGAAATTAATCCACATGTTACAATGCTGTTAAAAATGGTATGAAGGTAGTGAATTATGCTAATAAGAAATTTAGATTGGGAGAGATGTAATTAAATTTTATTATTTAATTGAAGATTTCCAATTAAAATAATAATAAATCTACATTTATATATTTATATATTTATTGGAAGGCTTCTGAAAACGGTCACTTCTTTCCATTAGACCCCCTTCAGGCCTTTGGGATACCTACTACTTCATTATATTATTTAATTGGGGCTTGCTACTTGTTGGCGTATTGGGGTAAACAAACTTGATGTGTTTTTTTTTTATCTCGCAGTTGGAGTCTATAGAATAAGAAAGAAATTTGATAGCTTGGAAAAAGTGGTAGCTTGACAAAAGTGGTAGAGAAAACATTAATCTCTCTTACCATGACAAACATGGCCACTAAAACTTGCAACATTGTTTGTAGGAAGTGAAAATTATGTTTCTTTTTTCCAAACATGTATGTTAGTATATTACAGTTTAATGAATATGTTTTATTATTATCATATATGGTTTCATACTTTAACAAAACATTCGCCAAGTCTTCACAATGTTTTATTATTTAGTGAAAGATTTTGCAAGATCTTACAAGATTTTATAATTTAGTGAAAGATTCGCCATGACTTTACAAGATAATATAATCTGGTGAGAGAATAACCAAATATATATATATATATATATATATATATATATATATATATATATATATATATATGATATTAGTGATAAAATCGCCTCCCATTTTTCCTATGTATCATGGGGATTCACCCTTTTATTATACATGTAAATTTAGGGCGGTTCTTAAAAGTTTCCCTGTGTAGAATGCACAAAGCCTCCTATAGGATGCACAGTTTCCAGAAAAAGTGAGACCAGTGACTGGGAAAAGACAATAACGATGGAAAAAGGGGTCTATCAGAGGTGTAATCGGCTTGGGCCATGTCCCTTTTTCTTTTGTGGCCCTCCTACAGCCTGCAATGCATTCAAAATAAGTTAATTTTTTTGTTTCTGTTTTTTTTTTCTTCTTTTTTTTAAGAGACAGTTACGGCGCCTCCAGGAGGTTTTCACCCTACTTGCCTGCCCTGGGCACCTCCAAGGGGAAGTTTTCACCTAGGGATCTTTATTCTCCTCATTTTTTGTTTTTTTTTCTTTTTCTGTTTTTGGTGAGTGGGTGGAGTGGAGGCAGAGACTTGCTCCACTACCACCACTTTTTTACTCAGATTTTCAATGAATTCTTGGTTGGAGAGGGGCTTCTTGTAGATTTTCAACCTATGCCCATTGACAAGCATGGGGATGGCTTCTTCACCGATAGTCCTAATCAAAACTGAACCATTGTCATTGTACTTTTCTACTGTGTACGATCCCAGCCATCTGGTCCTCAGTTTGTCCTTGAAATATTTATACCTTGAGTCATATAGCAACGCCCAATCTCCTTCTTGGAATTGCTTCTCTTTGAGGTGTTTGTCATGCCATATTTTCATTTGAAGCTGGACTACCTATGTGTGGAGAAGGGCTTGCAATCTTTGTTCATCCAATCCATTTAGCTGGAGTAACCTTTCCTTTTGTGCATGGCTGAGATCTAGGTCCAGCTGAGCTGCCATCCTTAGTGTATTGTATTCAAATTCTATTGACAGCAAAGCCTTCTTTCCATAGACCAACTCATAGGGTGTGAACCCTATGGTGGTCTTCCATGTGGTGTTATAGGCCCAGGTGGCCTCAACTAGTCGATTTGCCCAACCTTTTCTGTTGCTACTCACTAATTTGGTCAAAATCCCTTCTAGGGTTCTATTGGTGACTTCCACCTGTCCATTGGCTTGTGGATGGTAAGGGGTGGAATTCCTATGCTTGATTTTATGATGTGTGAGCAGGTATTCAATCATATTGGAGGTAAACTGACTCCCTTGATCTGTGACTAATTATCTTGGGATATCCGAACTTATAGAATATGTTCTCCCTCAAAAACTCAACTACTTTCTTTTCGGTTGCTGCCTTAATTGCCCTTGTCTCTACCCATTTTGTCAGATAATCGGTGCACACAATGATGTATTGTTTCTCGTTTGAAGGAGAGTTGATAGGACCCACAAAGTCCATGCCCCACTTCTCAAATGGCTCGAGAGTCACTTGAGGCTGCAAGGGCATCTCATCCTTTGGAGTAGGTTTCTCCATCCATTGACACCGATCACATTGGATGATATACCTCCTCACATCTTGATGAAGAGCGGGCCAATAGTAACTTGCTTGCAGTATTTTGAAGGCAGTCCTCTTTGCTGCAAAATTTCCTCCACAAGGCTCATCATGACAGGTCAGGAGGATGTCCAAGACTTCCTCTTCCCTGACACATCTTCTCAGAATCTGATCTGGGCCAAGTTTAGAGAGATTGTGCCCAATCCAAGTGAAAGGGGTTCTTTTCCTCACGATCTTGCTCTTCTCTTTAGAGGACAGGTGTGGTGGGAACTGTGCTGAAACCAAGTAATTCGCTATATCAGCAAACCGTGGGGAGAGTATTGAGATAACGAACAAGTGTTCATTCAACATCTGATCATCCACCATTCCTTCTTCACCTGCAGGCAGATTTAGTCTTGACAAAAAGTCAACAACAACATTTTCCTTACCAAGTTTATCAATAATGGTTAAATCAAACTGTTGTAATAAGAGCAACCATCTAATGATACGAGCAATCACATCTGGTTTATTCATCAAATTCCTAATTGCAGCATGATCAATGTGTACAAAGGTTTGATAGCCTGTAATGTAATTTCTGAATTTATTGAAGCAATGGACAACAACTAGGAGTTCTTTCTCGGTCACCGTGTAGTTTAATTCCGCCTTTGACAAATTCTTACTTATAAAGTATATGGAATAAGGTAACTTTTCATTAGTTTTCCCTAAGGCTGCTCCTATTGCTTTGTTCAAGGCAGCTGTATGAATGTGGAAAGGTAGGGCCCAGTTTGGACCTCTCAATATTGGGGCAGTCACAAGTTTACATTTCAAGGTATCTAGGGCTTCTTGACAGTTGTCAGTCCATATGAACTCGACATCTTTCCCCAAAAGACCAAACAAGGGAGAGGCTAGCTTACTCAAATCTTTAATGAATCTTCTATAATATCCCGTTAAGCCTAGGAAGCTTCGGACATATCTCAACTTTTGAGGAGGTGGGACCCTTTGGATGATGGCAATTTTGTTGGGGTCCACCTGTAATTCTTGATGAGAGATTGCATGACCTAGTACGGTCCTTTCAGTGATCAAGAATTCACACTTTTCAGGACAGAGGGATAGGTTCATTTCAATACACTTGTCCAAAACTTTTCCCAGGTTAAACAAAGCTTCCTGGAAGTTAGAACCATAAGGATTAAAATCATCCATATAGATTTCCACTGCATCATGAACCAGTTTAGAGAATATACTCAATAATGCTATCTGGAAAGTGGCGGGAGCATTGCACAATCCAAAAGGAAGGACCCAATATGCAAAGTTACCCCAAGGACAAGTGAAAGTAGTCTTATCTTGGTCTTCCGGGCTTATTTAGATTTGATTGTACCCACTGAACCCATCTAGGAAGGAGAAAAACTTTTTCCTCGCTAGACCATCTAACACCTGATCTATGAAGGGCAAAGGAAAATGGGCTTTTTTGGTGGCCTTGTTTAGTTCCCGATAATCGACACAGATTCTCCACTTACCATTTTTCTTTGGCACCAACACCAAAGGAGAGACCCATTCATTGTCGGAGATGGGGTAGATGAATCCTGCATCCAATAGCTTTTGCAATTCTTCCTTGACAATGTCTTTAGGGGCTGGTTTCATCCTCCTTTGGGGTTGTCTGACTGGTTTGGAATTTTCCTTAATGTAAATGTGATGAGTACAAACTGAAGGGTGCACTCCCTTCATCTCCTTATAGCTCCAAGCGAAAGCATCCAAGTGGTTTCTCAATAAGCTACAAAGTTCCTTCTCCTGAGAGGTGGATAAGGATGAGTTGATTTTCAAGGTTCTTTCAGGTCCGAACTCTATATTTTTAACTTGAAGAGAGGTCGGGTCGGCCACACAGAGATCAACTAAAGGATTGTCTTGGGTTTCTTTCACTAGCTCTTCTAATGGAAACATACTGGGGGGTGGATTTTGAAATAAGTCTTCAATGATATCATCCTCAGTTTGTGGTTCCTCACCCATGGTAGCTTCTACTGCACACAACGGTGTAGAATAGACTTCATCTTCATCTTCCTTCGCCAACCAGAGAGGTAGATCATGTTCTAACAACGGTTGGGCAGAAGGGTATAGGACTAGCTGCTTGTACATATGCCCATTCTTGATTGTCATGTTCCCAGATCGACAACTAATGTAGGCATCTGTAGTAGCCAACCAGGGTCTTCCCAGGATGAGAGGATACCTAGTGAGGTTTGCCTTCGGCTGGAGAACCAGGAAATCATCAAGGTACTCCCAAGAATCGATGGAGACCATTACATCTTCCACAATCCCTTCAGGGGTCATGGTGGAGCGGTCTGTTAACTGTAGTACTGTTGTGGTCTTTCTCAGGGAGCCCTGGAGGTTGAGCTTGAGCATAGTGTCCTTGGTCATCACATCAATGGCAGCCCCCAGATCAATCAGGGTATGGGGAATCATGGTGTCATTGATGTGGACATCGACTACCGGGCTTCCAGGGTCTAGATACTTTGGACAGATTGGTCGGACAGTTGTCATATGACATTGATGGTTGGGGCATCTCTCTTGCGCTTGCTTGAATGCCTGAAGAACTTCTCCTTGATCCTTTTGTTGTATATAGGCACATCCTTTATGGCTTGGAGAAGGGGTATCTTTACACATAATTATTTCAAATCTCCCAGGAGTTTAGTTTCTTCTGGGGTAGGCTGGGTTGTTCCAGATAATCTCTCAAGAAAGGGTGGAATGTCTTTTGGTTCACTTTCCTCTTTATCTTCCTCATCCTCCTTAAGGGGAGGCTGTCTATCTGGGAGAACCTTCCCAGATCACAGGTTAATCTCCTGAATCTCCACAACATAAGTTGGGCATGCCAGTTCCCCACTGTATACTTGTTGAGCCTGTCTGTTATTTGGGTTCGGGTTCGGTTGAGCAAGCATTTGGGGTTACCTTGGCGGAGCAAGAGGCGATGGTTGCGGTTGAGCAGGTGGTGGAGGTAAAAGAGCGGGAGGAGTGTTGTACTGGGGCCTCCACCCTTGATGAGGTGTATTCCACTGAGGTTGTGGCTGAGCATAGGAGTGGAATGAATGAGTAGCTGGTTGAGCATGATATTGAGGGGGATATGACCAAGGAGGGGGTGTGGAACAGGAAGGATGAGTAGGGGGACCCCAAGAAGGCATGGAAGTGGCTTGATTGACGTTGTAATATGCCTGGGATGTCCCTTCATTCCCTGTTGGTAAGGTCTGGGTCCATGTGGCCTCCTTTGGTTCATGAAATAGAGTGGCTCAGTGGCTCCTTCGGCCCCCTGGTATATAGCTTTAAATCCGGGCAAGGAAGGACACTTATTTGTAGGATGATATTCTTCACAGACTAAACACACTTCTATAGAGTTTAATGGACACTCGTTCCTAGGATGCCTTTTGGTGCACCTAGGGCAAAAAATGGCCAAAGCCCTTTCTGCTTCCTCTTGCTTCCTTTTGATATGCGAGGTATCCATTTGCATGGCATCATCTCGCTTTTGAAATCTTCCAACAAATTTCCAAATTCTCCTTTAAAGGATGAACTGGATGAGGAGGTACTGGCTATGGGTTGACTCCCCCTACCTCTCTTTCTGGCTGCCCTAGAATGGTTTCTAAAAACAGTCTTGATGTCTTCATAAGGTAGTTGGTAGATGTTCCCCCCAGCCAGCAAATGGAGGGTGTCTAAAAGGTCTTTCAGGACTCCTCTCAGCAGGGCCAACTTCAGAGATTCGGGGTCAAGTGTGCACCTGGCCCTTTTATAACTGAGCTGAAACCTCTCTTCGTAATCTTCCAAGGATTCATCACTTCCCATGGTCATTCAGAAGATTTCTTCCTTGGTATCTTTTGACCTACAGTAGTCCCAGTATTTGTTATTAAAGGCTTGCTACATCTGAGCCCAAGTTGTGATGCTATTGCCAGGTAACCCCATGAACCAGTGCAATGCTGCATCCTTGAGGGTAGATGGAAACAATTTCAACTTCTGCTCATCTTCTGCATAGTCATAGATTCCACAAATAACAACAAATTCAAACAAAAAGGTATCAGGATCTTCAGTAGTCAACCCATGGAAGTGAGGTAGGGTTGAAGGGCTTATGTTCTTCATTTTAGTGTCCCCATTGGTCTCTCGGATGGGAAAGGTACCCTCTACTCTTTCTCCATTCCCCCTAATGTTTCTGTTTTCAGCCATTGTCTCCGGAGGGATGGTTTCTTCTTCTTCTTCTGCTATAGGATCTTCGTATATCTCTGGTTGTTCACCAATAGGTTCTTCCGAATCATTGCCACCGAAGAAGAGAGAAGGGTGGCTTTGTGATGTGGTGGGGGTGTTGGGTAGGAATTTCCCTGAATTATCTCTGTTCCTACAAGGCATGAAAGGGAACCTCTTTTTGGGTGGTTTTTGTTTTTTGTTTTTTGTTTTTTGTTTTTGTTTTGTTTTTCGTTTTTTGATTTTGATTTTTTTGTTTTTTTTTTGTTGTTGTTTTTTGTTGTTTTTGTTGTTGTTTTGTTTTTGTTTTTGTTTTTTGTTTTTGTTTTTTGTTTTTTTTTGTTTTTGTTTTTGTTTTTGTTTTTGTTTTTTGCTTGTTTGTTTGTTTTTGTTTGTTTGTTTTTTTTTTGCTTGTACCTGCAAAACTGAAATTGATTGAAAAAACAAATTGCAACTACTGAAATGAAATTGCTAAAATGAAATGGTAGAATTGAAAATGAAAGCAAATGAAATGCAGAATTGAAAGCAAAGAAATGACTAATCTACTTGTGCTGAAATGGAAATTGCAGAATTGAAAGGACTAATCTACTTTTGCTGAAATGGAAATTGCAGAATTGAAAGGACTAATCTACTTTTGCTGAAATGGAAATTGCAGAATTGAAAGGACTAACCTACTTTTGCTGAAATGGAAATTGCAGAATTGTAAGGACTAATCTACTTTTGCTGAAATGGAAGTTGCAGAATTGAAAATGAAAGCAAGGAAATGCAGAAACTGAAAGAACAACTACTCTACTTTTGTTGAAATAAACTACTTAGCAGAATGTTGCAGCAGAAAATAGAAGAAAGCAGTAATCACAAAATACTTTGCTGCAACCCTAGCCGCGCCCGACTGATCCCACACTCCTTCGTGCGATCTTTCCCCCATGGAGCTTGGAGGTGGCCCTGCGGCCCCTCCTCCCTTGCCTCCGGAGCTCGAAGCCTTCAGAACTTTAGTAGCCGCTACAGGAAAACGCCAGACCACGAGCTCGCAGCAAAAGTTCATAAAAAAACTGGACAACATCCCCACGGTGACCTTGCCTGTGGAGGAAACCTGCAGAACAATGCTGAAACTAGTAGAAAGAGGCCTCATCGGCCAGTTTACGGGATTGTGGCCATCCCCAAAAGCAGTGGAAGAATGGGTTAAAAGAAAATGGATACCACTGGTCAGTGAAGGAATAAAGAGTCACTTTGTAGGCAAAGGGTTCTTCGTTTTCGTGTTTGATAATGCAGAGGACAGAGGCCTGATCTTCAGAAATGGGCCATACTTCATGGGTCCCCAAGGCCTCTACTTGAACAAATGGTCCCCAGATTTCGATCCAGCACAAGATGTACCCAAGGCAGTCCCTGTATGAGTGCGTCTCTCGCACCTTCCCCTTCATTTCTGGAGTCAGAACTCGCTACAATCCATCGGCAATGCCCTAGGAAGATACATAGATCAGGCACCGAGGAAGGATCAATTCTCCTGTGCTCGAATCTGTGTAGAGGTTGACCTGGAAATCGGGCTACCAGAAGCAATAAAACTATCGGTGGCGGATTGGACGCATATCCAAGAGCTCGACTACGAACAGTTTCCCTTCAAGTGTCGACACTGTCACGAGTACGGGCACTTCGCAAGATACTGCAAAAAGAGAAATGATGAGGTATCAGAGAAAGAAAAGGGCGAACAATGGAAACAAGCAAAGAAAACAACAAGCAGCAGGCAAAACAAAAAAAATAAAGCTAAAGAGACAGAGAATAAAGTAGGACATGAAAGTGCAAGCAATCAAAACACTGGAAGCAGAGATACAATCAGCATTGAGGGGGACAAAAACCCCTTTGAATATCTGAAGGATCCTCCAGAGAAAGAGTGAGAAGATCCACCTCAACTGGAGAATAACGACACCTTAGAGCCAGGTAATAACCCAATCCCAACCCCAAGTAATACTTCCTCCCCTTCTTATGCAGATATAATCAAACCAAAGAAGAAAAATACAGAGAATACAGGCTCATTAGATGATGAAACATTTGAGAGGCCAACAAAAAAGGTCGGAAGAAGAACAAACAGGGAAACCAGGGAAGAAGATTCAGAAAGGAAAAAAACCCTTGGTAGTCAAGCTACCATAGAGATGACACTTGGGAGGAATACTAGGCCAAGGGCCCCCAAGGGAGGAGGGCCTACCCCAACAAGTGGTAAATGATGCAGCTGATTTCTTGGAACTGCAGGGGTTTGGGGAATCCCACTAAGGCAGAAGCCATAAAAGATCTGTTGAAAATGGAACCCACAGACATCCTCATGCTCCAAGAAACAAAGGTAGAAGGGGAGATCCTTCTAAATACCAGTAACACCAAATGAAAATTCGACTCTGGAAAGGTTGTCAGTGCAAGAGGCATGGCTGGAGGAATAGGAACATTCTGGGCAAAAAACTCCTTTTCCCTAGAAAGTTCCTTCGAGACCCAGCACTAGATATTTACAGAACTGCGCCACATAGCAAGCAATCTCAACCTAGCCTTGTTTAATATGTATGTTCCTGTTCACTACGAGGAAAAGAAAGAGTGCTGGAAGACACTCTCGGAGTTTCTAGATCATATCAATCCCAGGAACATAGTTATAGGAGGCGACCTGAATATAATTCTTGATCCTAAAGAGAAGAGAGGAGGGACTTACTCAAGAGACCCTTTTCTCACCACAGTGGAGAATATGATATTACAGAGGGATTTAGTAGATTTCAAGCCAGTCAAAGGAAAATACACTTGGACCAACAATAGAACAGGAGAAAATCATATCGCAGCAAGGCTGGATAGATTCCTCATCAGCAACACTATAATGATGGGGAAAAGAATAGTCATCAATAAGATTCTTCCAAAGCTCATCTCGGATCACAAACCCGTTCTACTCTGCCTGAAAGATGAAGAAGACCTAGGCCCTCTCCCATTTTGCTTCAGTCCTCTCTGGGTGGAAAGAGAAGGATTCTTTGAAACAGTTCAAACAGCATGGAGAACAGAAGTTTCAGGTTCCCCAAGTTATGTGTGGGAGCAAAAAATGAAAAATGCAAAGAAGGCCCTAAAAGAATGGATAAAGAAACCTATGAAAACTCCCACCAGCCAGAGGAAAGAGGCTGTCACCCAGTTGGAAGAAATGCAATTTGATTTGGAAGAGAAAGATATCTGCCCCATGGATTTAGACCAAGAAAAATCTGCACAAAGGAAAACATATTGCTCCTTCAGAAGCGAGGAAGAGTACTGGCGCCTAAAGTCCCGCAGCTTGTGGCTTAAAGCTGGGGACAGAAACACCACATACCTTCATAGATAGTACAGGGCTCGACTTACTCAAAACCACATAGCAGAAATCACCACATCTGATGGAAAGGTTTGCAAAGGATTTGGCCAAATCAAGGAAGCTGCTGTGAAACATTTCCAGACTCTCCTTACAGCAGAAAAGGATGGGAGTGAGGAAGATATATCAGAGTTCCTCGCAAATATACCAAAGCTAATCAGCACGGAGGATAATGAAAACCTTACGAGCTCAGTCACGGAAGAAGAGGTATCCAACATTGTCTGGTCTATGGAGCCAGACAAAGTGCCAGGACCTGATGGATTTTCAATCCACTTTTATAGAATCTGTTGGGAGTTAATCAAACCTGATCTCCTCAGAATGATACGTGGATTTATGAGAAAGGCAAAGATTGGGGGCGGAATTAACTCAACCTTTCTCACTCTAATACCTAAGGAAACAAATCCAGGATCATTGGACAGATACAGGCCGATCTCACTGTGCAATGCGTCCTACAAGATAGTGGCCAAACTTCTGGCGAGCAGAATCAAGCCTCTCCTGCAAAAGCTCATTTCTCCAGCCCAAGGGGGATTTGTGAAAGGAAGACACATCCTGGACAATGTTATCCAAGTCCAAGAAGCCCTGCACTCGAGCCATTCACGCAAAGAACAAGGTATGCTTATAAAACTGGATATGTGTAATGCTTTTGATAGAGTTAACCGCTCCTTTCTGTACAGGGTCCTTTCAGCCTTTGGATTTAATCAGGACTTTATAAATTTAATTAAAGCCTGCCTAGAGAAGATCTGGATAGCTCCAATGGTAAATGGGAGACCAACAGATTTCTTTTTAGCCACCAGGGGACTGAGGCAGGGCTGCCCCCTGTCTCCATTTCTTTACATCCTGATGGCAGATTCCTTGAGCAGAAAATTGATCATGGAAAGACAGAATGGTAACCTCCCTGGAATCAGAATTGTGAAAGAAATCGAACCAATGAACCACGCGCTGTTTGCTGATGACTCACTGTTGCTTGGGGGCGCATCTCCACGAATTGGGAACTCCTTCAGAATCATACTCAAAAAATACTGCAGCATCTCTGGAGCGTTAATCAGCGAAAGGAAAAGCGTTGTCTATGGATGGAATACAGAGCAGCAAGCTATCAACAGAATTTCCAGCGACCTGGGTTTCAACGGATACGCAGATTGGGACAAGTTCAAATACTTGGGTCTCCCAATAACAATGGGATCCAACAGGAATCAACTGTGGGAAGAGGTGATATCGAAATTTAAGAAAAAGATCGCAGGGTGGGGGGGCTATTGGCTTACCACAGGAGGTAAACTCACGCTCATTAGATCGGTCCTCTCTGCATTGCCAACGTTTCAGGCCTCCTTAATGCTGGCCCCAAAGCAAATCTCAGACCAAATCTCCAGCCTCATGCGAAATTTCCTGTGGAATGGCGGGCGAGGAAATGATAACAGGTTCCATCTAATTAAATGGGAAACAACGAAAAGACCTATAGAGGAAGGCGGCCTCCAAATCCGAGACCCTCTACAAGCAAACGTAGTGTTGGGTTGTAAATTACTGTGGCAATTTCTTGCTGAGCCCAATCACCCAGTCAGCCAGATATTAAAATACAAATACCTCAAACACCAGTCAATCAGATCCTTCATCCCGGAGAAAGCTCCAAAAGGAACGCAAGCCTGGAAGCTATGCAGCAAAGGCATCGATTTCTTCAGAACTCACCTGTACAAAATTCCTGGGAATGGCAAAAACACTCTGCTATGGAAAGACAGAGTCATGGGCCACCCTCCTCTGAAAGAAAACAGTGAAATCGCAGAGATTAGAACATGGCTACAATCAAAAGGAATTAGAAAGATCGAAGACATCTCTGGCTGGGATAATAAAGGAGAATGGCAACGCTGGATTTTTCCCAAGGCACCAGCGCATTTAATCCCTCAACTACACGCCCTCAAAGAGGCAATTTCAGACTTCGCTCCAGTTCATAAAGATGAAGAAGACACCTGGGGATGGGGAAAGACGGGGGTATACACAGCAAGACAAGGATACCTACAGATGCAAAGCAAAAAGGATTCGCCTCATCCGAAAGAAGTGTGGAAGCAGGTTTGGGACAGTTTTAGCATTCCCAAGATCAATTTTTTCTTTTGGACTCTGTTCCATAACAAAATCCTGACCGGAGAAAACCTGTGTAAGAGGAATATAGCAGGCCCCCATCGATGTGTTCTATGCAAAAATGCACTGGAAACTTCAGATCATATGTTTATTAATTGTGAATACGCTAAGAAGGCTTGGTCTATCTTTCTAACTAGACTAAATGTGAGACCCTCAACTCACAGTACAATTGCAGATATGTTCTCCACTTGGAAAGCCAGTTATTCTCACAATATCACTGGAAAATCTCTATGGTATAAGGTTTGGATTGCTGCCCCAAAATATGTATGCTGGAAGCTATGGCTAGCCCGAAACGAAATCATCTTCAACCAAAATGAAATACTAGCAGAAAAAGTGGCGGAACAGGAAAAGTAACTCCTTTTAGAAACCCTGAAACATTCGACAGTAAAAAATGAGAACTCCCTTCGAACAGAGGAAAGGGCATGGCTGGATGACTTCTCTTACAACACCAGACCTTCAACAATCATTCGGCCAGCCCATAAGGAAAGGTTGCAAATTCGAGAATCCAAGGATGGATTTCAGCAATGGTGGAAATCCCAGGGCAAGTGCACTATCTTCTTTGATGGTGCCTCAAAAGGCAATCTAGGCACATCAGGAGCAGGGGGGGTAATCTTCTATCCGAGCAGAGAAAAAGAAGATTTCCGCTGGGGACTAGGAATGAAAACCAACAATCAGGCTGAAGTTCTTAGTCTCCTAAAAGCTTGCCAATTAGCCAGAAAAGAAAGCCAAAGAGAAATCCTTATTTTTGGGGATTCAGAATTGCTGATAAAGTCATTAATAAGCAAGAAAAGGTTTAAGGATCCAGCGTTAAACAAACAGCTCTCAAGAGTGAGCATAATCCTGAAGGACTTCTCCTCAGTGCAAACATTTCACATTCTCAGAGATCTAAACAAGGAAGCGGATAGATTGGAAAACATAGGATGCACTTAGCAAAATGGAATCATCAGCATAAATGCAGGTGCTTGGAAAACGGCAATCATCCCTTAACTGGGAGAGGAGCTCATGTAAAATCCAAGAATTGTATTTTGGTTGATTAGGCTTTGCCCAACCTGGAATATTCAATAAACACAACCATTTCAGTTAAAAAAAAATAAAAATACTCTGATGCTTCCTCGAAAATGGCGCCAAAAAGTGGTGAGCACCAGTATTGTAGCAATAATGCTGCAACTCCTAGGGCTTTCTACTTTACTTTTATCAACCCAGTAGTTCGTAACAAACTTGGAAGCAATGGTGCTGTATGCACAAGTACTAGCTCTTACTGCAAGCTATCACTTGGTCAACTGGCACAAGATCACTAGGAGCTCAAGCCAACTTCTATGAGTTTCCAGAAGAAGCTTTTAACTGTGATGAAAGAAAGCTAACTCTACAGAGACTATTCTACTTGTAGAAAAAGAAAGAAGACTGAAGTGTAACACAAACCCTAGCAAACCCTAATTTTTCCAACTAACCCTACTTTTGTAGGAAAAGAGATGAAAACTGATGAAATGAGTGCCATTGACTACTGAAAAGGTAAATTGCATCTATTCAAGCTACTTCTGAAAGGAAATGAGAAGAAAACATCTTTTTGTGTTTTTGAGTGTTTTTATGTGAAATTATTATGCTTGTAATTTATCTGTTTGTGATTGTGGCAGAGGTTTGGTGGCAATGGAGGGTGGATTTGGTTTTTGCAGGGGTGTAGGAAGGTGTGGAGGAGTCCTAAGAAGCCTCTAGCACCCTTCTAAAGGCCTCCATTGCAATCAAATTTCGAAAAATCACTTGCAGAAAATTCTATAGGAGGTTGTAGGGGATCTACAGGAGGATGCTGAGAGCTGTTTTTGGAGGTTTTGAAGGTGGCGAAATGGTGGGAAAGGGTAGATGAAGACTAGAGGGGTGTGTTAAGGCGTCTGGAGCTTGTCAAGGAAGATCAAGAAAGAAGAGGATGGTTGGATTTGTTCAAATGGCAAGAGGAAAGCTTATGGAAAAAATGCAGAAATTAGGGAAGATTGGTGAAATGTTGCGAATGACTTGGGAAATATGTGAGAAGTGAGATGATGTTGGCTGCTTCATGGATGTATGGTGAGTGGAGGTGTCCTGCAAGAGATCTGCACATCTACTTACAAAAACTGATCAAAGAAAGGACTAGCTATACCATGAAAACATAACTATTTCTACGTGACCTAATTTCTGACCTAGAAACAAAAAATGCTAAACAATAACCTTTGAATAGAAAAGCATGCAAAGAGATCTACTGTAAAAATAGGGAATGATCTTGGCAAACTGAATCTGAAGAAATACATTAACTTTCAAATCAAGTCATCACACTAGAAATTGCATGGAAGAGCAAAATTGTGTTTTTGGTGGCAGCAATGGTGCCATGACCTCAAATCATGATCCCAGGAAGGGAGAAAAGAGATCAGGACTAGTTGTTTTCCTTTTTGAATCTTAGCCTATCACTATGTGAACCTACTTCAGCAACTGAAACAAAAGCAGGTATGCAAACCATGAAAAGCAACCTAATCTAAACAAGGTAAAATGCATTCATGTAATAGCAATTAACTCATGAACTGAAGAAAAAACATATAAGTACAAGGCAAGAGGTGCTGGGTAGCTTGGGTTGGGCCCTAACCCAAGAGCTTCAGCCCTCTGAAAGAAATCAATGCCGGCTCAGAAAATATGTCATCTCCATTATCAAAATAAAAGTCACATTACATCAACTGTTCACAAAAATAAGCTCGAAAATGAGCTGAACAAGAGCTGCACAAAAGTGCGAAAATTCTACTAATAACTGGCTAACCTACTGAGGCTCTAAGCCCCCCTATTTATACAAATGGAATCCTTTAACAACCCTCCTAAAATCAAGGAGCTTAGCTTCCCAGAACTACAGATAAACAGTAGTCCTTCTTTACTTGCTTGGCTGCCCCTTGGATGCACTAATGTGGCTACTCGTGCTCCGAGTTTCTGATGGACAATTCGAGGTAAGGGTTCATAAATTAAGGTGACACCCCCCTACAAATCCTCTTCCCTATTTTCTTGAATATTGGCTGCCAAATGCTCATAAATCCTTTGACTTTGTCCAAAATTGACCAGAAAATCTGCATAAAGCACACATTAGACTTCATGGCATAATGACTAACCCAATTCACTCTATTAGCATAAATATAATCAAAAGCATGCAATAAAATAATGAGAATGGTGGATTAAGTCAAATTAAGAGGCAGAATGAGCCCATATAATTACCCATTTATGGGGCTTATTATCTTGCATGACTTTAGAAAGACTTCTAACTTGAATTTCTCCAACTAATTAATTTAAAATAAATAAATTAATTATTTCCAAGTAGCTGTTAAGACTAAATTTGATTTTAATTCACAATTTAATTGAAGGACAAATTAAATTGGAATATTATTGTTGCCATATTTCAACACTCTCTCTCAAAAGGAAAGGGATTATCTGCCACCCCGATCCTGTCTCTATGGAACTCGAATTTACACTTTGACAATGCCTTTGTCAAAATGTCAGCATCTTGTTCCTCTGTGAAAATATACTACAACAACATGATCCTCTTGACCTGTGAAAAGCCACGGGAAACAAATATTGCCTTATGCTTCTCTACACTACCATCAGCAGCTTGCTTTACCTTGTAAAGCCATCGAGAACTCACAACTGACTTGTTCTTTGGTCTCGGAACCACGTCCCAAACACTGTTCCAAACTATGGAGTCATACTCCTCCACCATGCAATCAACCAAAATCGGTTGCTACACTGCTTCCTCAAAGGAAGATGGCTATGTCTCATTACATTCCCCAGCAAGGGCCACGTATCCAGTGTACCCCTCAGGTGACCTCCTTTGTCTGCGCTGAGAATATGGTGCTCCCACATTCTCTCTCGCATCCTCCAAAAATCTGTCAGCTTCTCTTGTGCGCTTCCGTACATCTCTGGAAGACTCTGCTTTAGTGGATGTCTCCACTCCCGAAACCTCTGCATGTGGCTGCTCTGCATCTGTCTGAGGCTCCTCCTCCTTGGGAACCAATAGTTCCTCAACGGCCTGTAGTTGGACCTCCCTCTGAAGGGAAACTTGCATGGCCTTGTGCTCATCAAACTTGAGATCTCTACGAACCACTGTGAGGTGTATTAGTGTACCACACAAATATCCCCAACTCTGCTGTTGGCGCAAGATTCTTCCGTGCATCCTTTGTCACATGGAAATATACCGATGTGTTGAGAATAGCAATAAGAAATGCTAAATATAAAAGTGCTAAATTTAGTACTGCTATAAATAGCATTTCAGGATATCTTCCTATTTTAGTTAGTCCCTGAACTAAAATAGAGAAGTAAAAATTCAAATTTGATCTTAGCAGCTATTTGTAAAATAATTAATTAATTCACCATGAGTTAATTAGTTGTAGAAAATCAAACATGAAGTCTATGTGGGGACATGCAACAATTTCTCCATTGATTGAGGAATTTATCCATCAGTTAAAGAGATAAGGATGAGTTGTAATATTGAGTTGTAATTAGTTGGCTCAGTTAACTGAGTCAAGTCCAGTTAGATTAATTCAAATAGTTTGTTGAATTAATTGTGAGTTCAGTTAGTTAATGCATGCATGCATGTAACTGCTGCACTTCAGATAACTGAATATTCTCTCATAAATAACTCATGCATGTCAGTTCAGACAGAGACCCAGTTGAGATTAGATGGAGGGTCAGTGTAATATCAGTTGTAGGAATATTCTATTCTGAATATCTCTTGCATGCAGAAGGAATTCTTTCCTTGAGGATTGCGCAGTTACTTCTTCAGTTTTTGTAAGTGTGATGAGGCCAATTCACACATGTGGCATCACTGGACCTCAAGAAAAACTGCGCAAGGCAATAGGAGGCTTGGAGGGCTGAGGGAAGGCATATGTAGTGTCTACTCAGTCTGTGAGTTGTATTGTTTTGATTGCAGAGAGAGCAGGATAGTTTGTGAGCTGATTCTTTTGTAACTTGAACATATTTCCACTTGTATGATAATACAGAGATTGGGGTTTTAGGCTGAGGCTTTCCCCAGGTTATTTCTTCTGTGTTATGTGTGATTTATTTCTCATTCTCAGTTATATGTGTTCTCATTGATCTTGATCAATTCGATTAAGCTTCCGCAAAGTTTGTTGTAGAAGCAGATCTTGTATTTTGCTTCAGTATATTGCATAATCTGTTGATCTACAGTGAGAATTTCTACATGGTATCGGAGCAAAGGTGATCAAGGTGAAGAACAATATACAAGAAGGGAGAAGTTCGAAGTCTGTGGTTCTTGAATATAGAAATAAAGTTCTTATCACATCTCAATTTCACCAATGGCGTTCAACGGTTTAAGAATCAAATATGCTCTTGATGGCAGTTCAAATTATATAGCATGGAAGGATCACATGGAAGCAGTATTAGAGGATAACAATCTAAAGGACTTCATTGATCAAGAAGTCCCCAAGCCGACTGATGCTACAGAATTGGCGGAATGAAATAAATATGTGGCTAGATCAAGAAGAATCCTTCTGGAGGGAGTTCAAGAACACATTGTCTCGAGCCTCCATGGGAAGGAGACACCATTTTTGACGTGGAAAACATTGAAAGATCTATATCAGAACAACAACGATCAGAGGAAGCTGGCGCTAAAAGACAAGCTTCGGAAAATCAAGCGTGAAAAGGGCGACATGATCTCTACATATCTGAACAAGCTCACCACTTGCAGGGATGAGCTTGGAAGTGTAGGGATCATGACTGCTGATGATGACAGGGTGAGTCTTGCACTCCTCAGTCTTCCTAAGAGCTGGCATAACTACCAAGACTCAGTTAATGAAAGAGAAAAGCTTCCATATTAGGAACGACTTTCGTCGGATCTGATGCAGGAGGAGATAAGAAGAAGCACCAAAAATGGATCCTCATCAAAGCAAGATGATGAGGAAAATCTAGCCTTAGCGAGTAAGGCGAGGAAAGGGAAAGGGAAGGCACTTCATCCCAAATCCGGTTGTTCCAATGGTGGGAAGAAGTTTGACAAATTGAAAGTGCGATGCTTTCATTGTCACGAAGTGGGCCATTATGCTACGAATTGTCCACATAAGAAATCCGAGAAGGGATCCTTGAAGGGATCTAATGGTGAGGCACTAGCCTCACAGTTTGAGTTGGATTTCTCTCTTATCACATGCATGGTTTCATCCATGGTGGGATGTGTGTGGTACTTGGATAGTGGAGCTTCATTCCACATGTCAGGTGACAAGAATATTTTCAGTACCTTAGAGGAGAAGGATCTCCATATTTGGATCGAGATGGGAAATGATGGAAAGTACCGTGTTTTAGGTGAAGGTACGATTGTGTTTCAGAGGGAGCATGGAGCTCCCCTCACCCTGACTGATGTAAAGTATGTACCAGGTCTGAAGAAGAATCTTGTGTCTGTTGCTATGCTAGAAGATAAAGGCTATGCTGCAGTCTTTAGTAAAGGAAAAGTATTCCTGAGGCATATTGGTACTGGAGGTAGACGACTGTGCTGCATTGAGTTCCAAAGCTGAGATGGTGCAGAGCCAAGATGTTCGCGAGTTATGGCATAGAAGACTGGGCCACTTGCACCATGGAGCCTTGAAGATCATGCAATAGATTTCTACCGGGCTACCCAAGGGAAAAATGGAGCATACGAATACATGCAAAGGTTGTACCTTCTGTAAGTATGCGAAATCTTCCTTTCTCTATTGAGATAGTAGAACTGGAGAAATCCTGGAGTGAGTTCACTCGGATGTTTGTGGACCTTTATCTACAGTCTCCACCACTAAACAAAGGTACTATGTTATTTTTACTGATGATTTTTCTCGTAGATGTTGGATCTACTTTATGCAAAAGAAGGATCAGACCTTCTTGGGGTTTTGTGAGTTTAAAGCCTTGGAAGAAAAAGAATTTGGAAAGAAAATAAAAGCCTTGCATAGCGATAATGGTGGAGAGTATGTCTCCCAATAGTTTAAAGACTTCTGCGCTGCAGAAGGAATAAACGGGAATTGATATCACCCCATAACTCACAGCAGAATGGGGTGGCCGAAAGGAAGAACAGATCGATTGTGAGAGCAACTTGAGAGATGTTGCATGAACAAAGCCTACCACTGCATTTGTGGGCTGAGGCATGCAATACAACAACATACTTGTAGAACAGAAGCCCGCATCATATACTGGGAATGAAGACACCTATGTAGGCCTTTTCGAGGAAGTGACCAGATGTGAGTCACTTCTGAATCTTTGGATCATTAGTTTACTATCATGTGACCAAAGATGCCCGAAAGAAACTGGATCCAACAGCTGAGTTGGTAATACTTGTGGGGTACATGGACACACCCCACAACTATCAGGTGTACCTACCTACCAGTCAGAGGACAATGGTATGCAGGGATCTGAAGTTCGACGTGTAGAAATCCATGCAATTATCACTTGAGAGGGAGCTCAAGTTGCATGTAGAGGAGGAAATTTCAGTTCCTAAGGAGGAGGAGTCTTAGATTGATGTGGAGTAGCCGCATGCAGAGGATCTGGGAGTGGAGACATCCACTCATGTTGAGACTTCCAGAGATGGGTAGAAACACTTAAGGGAAGTTGACAGGTTGATGCTGGATGCGTAGGAGAATGTGGGACAATCATCTTCTCAGCACAGACAGAGGAGGTCACCCAAGTGGTACACTGGGTACATGGCCCTGGTTGGAGAGTGTGTAGATATCGAACCTTCTTCATTCGAGGAGGTAGTGCAACAACTAGTCTGGGTTGATGCAATGGTAGAGGAGTACAACTCTATCATTCGGAACAGTGTGTGGGATGTTGTCCCAAGACCTCAAGGCAAGTCACTTGTGAGTTCCAGATGGCTTTACAAGGTAAAGTAGGCAGTTGATGGCAGTGTTGAGAAACATAAGGCAAGGTTTGTTTCCTGAGGTTTCTCACAGGTTGAGGGGATCGACTACGATGAGACCTTTGCTCCAGTAACAAGGTACTCATCTATCAGATCGATGTTGGCACTATCAGCTCAGATGGGTTTGAAGATCCATCAGATGGACGTGAAGACAACATTCCTCAATGGGAAGATTGAGGAGGAGGTCTACATTGAGCAACCAGAGGGTTTTTAGAACTTTGATCGTGAGTCGCATGTGTGTTGACTCAAGAGGGCTTTGTATAGGCTGAAGCAAGCACCCCGTGCTTGGTACACTAGGATCGACAACTATTTCACTGGGTTGGGCTTCACCAAGAGTGAAGTAGATGCAAACCTTTACCACATCATGATAGAAGGTAAACCATTGATCATTGTTCTTTATGTCGATGATCTGATTTTGATAGGTGATGATCAGCGGATATAGTCTTGTAAGGAGGACCTTGCAAGAGAGTTTGAAATGAAAGACATGGGTCTTATGCACTAATTTCTAGGCATGGAGGTGTGGCAGAAAGATGGTGAAGTATTTGTGTCCAAGGAAATTATGCCAATGAGATACTCAGGCGCTTTCACATGGAGAAGTGTAAGCCCATGCATACTCCTCTAGCTGGGAACTGGAGGAAGGAGGATGCTACTTAAGGTGAGGTAGTAGCTGCTACTGTTTATCGATAGCTGGTGGGTTCACTTATGTATCTAGTGAACGCACGACCCGACTTATGCTTTGCGGTGAACCAACTGAGTCAAGCTATGGTTCAACCTACCAAGCTATTTTGGAAGGCAGCGAAGCATATGCTAAGATACCTCAGAGGAACATCTCAGTTCGGATTATGGTACATACGAACAAAGGGAGTGAAGCTTCAAGGCTTCATAGATGAGGATTGGGCAGGGAATCCATTAGACCGGAAGAGCACTTCTGGAGGAATCTTCAACCTTGGTTTAGCTACAGTTTCCTGGTACAACATGAAACATAGATCAATTTCACTTAGCTCATTAGAGGCTGAATACATGCTTGCTAGTCAGGTTGCATGTGAGGCCATTTGCATGCAGAAGATTCTAGTGGGATTGTTTGGTCAGAGGATGGATCCAACCGTGATCTACTGTGATAATCAGAGTTGTATCAAACTCTTTGAGAATCCAGTTTTTCATGACAGGTCCAAGCACATTGATATCCAGTATCACCATCTTTGAGACTGTGTGGTCAAGAGGATCATGTTGTTGCTGTATGTTTCAATCGAGGAACAGATGCAAATATTTTGATGAAGGCATTGTCAAAATGCAAGTTCAAGTTCCACAGAGACAGGATTGGGGTTACTGATAATTCCTTTCTTGTTGAGAGGGAGTGTTGAAAATAGCAATAAGAAATGCTAAATATAGAAGTGCTAAATTTAGTACCACTATAAATAGCATTTCGGGATACCTTCCTATTTTAGTTAGTCCCTGAACTAAAATAGAGAAGTAAAAATTCGAATTTGATCTTAGCAGCTATTTGTAAAATAATTAATTAATTCACCATGAGTTAATTAGTTGTAGAAAATCAAACATGAAGTCTATGTGGGGACATGCAATAGTTTCTCCATTGATTGAGGAATTTATCCATCAGTTAAAGAGATAAGGATGAGTTGTAATATTGAGTTGTAATTAGTTGGCTTAGTTAACTAAGTCAAGTCCAGTTAGATTAATTCAAAAAGTTTTTTGAATTAATTGTGAGTTCAGTTAGTTAATGCATGCATGCATGTAACTGCTGCACTTCAGATAACTAAATATTCTCTCATAAATAACTCATGCATGTCAGTTCAGACAGAGACCCAGTTGACATCAGATGGAGGGACAATGTAATATCAGTTGCAGGAATAATCTATTGTGAATATCTCTTTCATGCAGAAGGAATTCTCTCCTTGAGGATTGCGCGGTTACTTCTTCAGTTTTTGTAAGTGTGATGAGGCCAATTCACACATGTGGCATCACTGGACCCCAAGAAAAACTGCGCAAGGAAATAGGAGGCTTGGAGGGCTGAGGGAAGGCATATGTAGTGTATACTCAATCTGTGAGCTGTATTGTTTTGATTGCAGAGAGAGCAGGATAGCTTGTGAGCTGATTCTTTTGTAACTTGAACATATTTCAACTTGTATGATAATACAGATATTGGGGTTTTAGGCTGAGGCTTTCCCTGGGTTATTTGTTCTGTGTTATGTGTGATTGATTTCTCATTCTCAGTTATATGTGTTCTCATTGATCTTGCTCAATTCGATTAAGCTTCCACAAAGTTTGTTGTAGAAGTAGATCTTGTATTTTGCTTTAGTATATTGCATAATCTGTTGATCTACAGTGGGAATTTCTACAAGATGAATCAAAGATCCTTAAGTGACCCACATATGGTCTCTTATCGGAGAAATCTTCCTCTAGTGTCTTCATCCCAAGTATGCGATGCGGGCTTCTATTCTGCAAATAGACCATTGTGTTGCATGCCTCAGTCCACAAGTGAAGTGGTAGGCCTTGGTCATGCAGCATTGCCCGTGCTTCCCCTACAATAGTTATGTTCTTCCTCTTGGCCACCTCATTCTGATGTGGGTTTTGAGGTGCCATCAATTCTCGTTTAATTCCTTCCGCTGCACAGAAGTCCTTAAACACTTGAGAGACATATTCTCCACCATTGTCGCTTCTCAAGGCCTTGATATTCTTCCCTGACTCTTTCTCGACCAAAGCTTTGAACTCACAAAACTTTGTGAAAGTTTTGTCCTTCTTCTGCATGAAATAAATCCAGCATTTATGAGAATAGTCATCAGTGAAAATCACATAATACCTTTGCTTCGCTGTGGATGCCGTCGAGAATGGTCCACACAAATCAATATGAAATCGCTCTAAGATAGCCTTTGCTTAACTGTCTCGATCATGAAAAGAAGACTTAGTGTAATTTCTAAAGGTACAACCTTTGCATGTGTCAACTTTCTCAAGCTTACCTTTGGGAAGTCATGTAGATATCTGCTGCATTATCTTCAAAGCACCATGATGCAAATGGCCCAACCGCCTGTGCCACAACTCGCCAATGTCTTGGCTTTTTACCAATTCTTCTTTCGTACTCAATGCTACACAATCATCTGCCTCTAGTTTATAGAGATTCTTCACCCGAATCCTTATCATCTTGGTTTGACCCATGGCTATGTGTCTTAGGAACACCTTTCCTTTACTAAAGACAACATCATAGCCTTTTTCCTCCAACATCGTGATCGATACCAAGTTCTTCTTCAGTCCAGGCACATACATCACATCTGTCAAGGTGAGAGGAGCTCCATGCTCCCTCTGAAAAGCAACCGTGCCCACTCCTGAAACACTATACCTTCCATCGTCACCCATCTCTATGCACATCTTGAGGTCTTTCTCCTCCAAGGCACTGAATAAATTTTTATCACCGGTCATGTGGAATGAGGCTCCACTATCAAGATACCAGACACAACCCATCATCGATGACACCATGCATGCGATGAGGGTAAATTCCATTTTGAACTGAGAGGCTAATGCCTCACCTTCCGATCCTTCCGAGGATCCCTTCTTGGACTTCTTCGATGGGAAATTAGTCACATAATGTCCCATCTTGTGACAATTAAAGCATCTTACTTTAGACATGTCACCCTTCTTCCCTCCATGAGAAGAATTCGATTTGAAATGGGAAGCCTTCCCCTTCCCTTTGCTTGCATTACTTGCTAAGGCCAGATTTTCTTCATCATCATTCTTGGATGAAGAACCATATCATGTGCTCCTCCTGATCTCCTCCTGCATAAGATCCGACCACAGTCGTTCCCAATCTGACAATTTCTCCCTTCCATTCACAGAGTCTTGGTAGCTATTCCAACTCTTTGGAAGGCTAAGGAGAGCAAGGCTCACCATATCATCATTGGCAGTAGTTATTCCCACATTTCCAAGCTCATCTCTGCAGGTGGTGAACTTGTTCAGATATGTGGAAATAGTATCACCCTTCTCCATCTTGATTCTTCGAAGCTTATCCTTGAGTGTCAATTTCGTCTAGTCGCTAATGTTCTGGTAGAGGTCCTTCAATGTCTTCCACATTGAAAATGGAGTATCCTTCCCATGGAGACTCGAGACAATATGGTCTCGAACTCCCTCAAGGATGATCCGTCTCACCTTCGCCACACACTTCTTCCACTCAGCCAACTCTTGTGCGTTAGTTGAAGCTGGCTTTGGGATTTCTTGATCAATGAATTCCTTCAAGCCATTGTCTTCTAGTACAACCTCCATTATATCTTTCCATGTTATGTAATTCGAGCTACCTTCCAAGTCATACTCAAGTCTCAAGCCATAGAACGCCACTGGCCAATCTTGAAGTATGATATGAATTCGATTTGCACTTCCAACCCTGAACTTCAAACTTCGAATTCTCTTCTCAGTATATTGTTCACAGCTCTGATACCATGTAGAAAATATGTGATAGGTTAACCCGATAATGCACTATAAATCAAAGAAAAATACTATAACCTACTTCTACTATCAATTTGCGGAAGCTTAAAGATCGAGCTGAACAATATAACCAAAAGAAGAAGAATCAATGGCATAATACACAAGAAAATACTTTGGGGAAAGTATCAGATAAAAACCCCACACTATTGTATTATCATACATGGTGGAAATACATAGGAATTATAGAAAGTGTTAGCTCTCACAGCTAGCCAGCTCTTAGTACAATCCTCACAGATGCTCACAGGCAATCTTGGCTTCTCTCTAGCCTTCCTCTCTGCCCTCCAAGATCCTATTTCCTTGCACTGTTCCTTATGGATGATTATCCTATTACCAAGTGGAAAAACAAGCCTTCAAAACTGCGCAATCCTCAGGGATGAATCCTTGACTGCATGCATGAGTTTTCTCCATGATAAAACACATGCAACTAATAGTACATTGTCCTTGAACATTAATCTCAACTGGGTCTTTCTCATAATAGACATGCATGAGTTTCTGATGAGGGAATCTTCAGTTAACTGGAGTAGCACTAGTTGAATGCATTAATGCATCAACTGATTGTTAAATCACTATTAGTTCTTCAAATAGTTTGGAACTAATTTAACTGGACTTAACTCAGTAAACTGAGTTAACTAGTTACAACTAAATCTTATCTCCTTAATTTAAGAGATAACTCTTGCATGACTTCAGAAAGACTTCTAACTTGAATTTCTCCAACTAATTAATTTAAAATAAATTAATTAACTATTTCCAAGTAGCTGTTAAGACTAAATTCGATTTTAATTCACAATTTAATTCAAGGACAAATTAAATTGGAATATTCTTGTTGCCATATTTCAACAGATGGCACTGGTGTTATCACAAAATATGGGAATAGGCTCATCAAACTTGACTTGAAGATCTTTCAAAGTTTGCTTCATCCTAAGAACTTGAGTACAATAAGATGTTGCCACAATATATTCTACTTCTGTTGTGGATAACGAGATTCAAGACTGCCTTTTACTTATCCCTGAAACAAGACAACCACCTAGATAGAATGTTTCTCCACTGGTACTCTTACGATCATCAACACTTCCTGCCCAATCCTCATCTGTATAAGCTTGGATAACCAGATCATTTCCTTTAGGACACCATAGACCATATTTCGGCGTGCCCTTAAGATACCAAATAATTCTTTTGACTACAATAATATGATATTTTTTTGGTGCTGCTTAGAATCTTGCTACTTTTCCATCTGCCTACATCACATCAGGCTTGGAGGTTGTCACATATAGGATACTACCAATCATGGATCTATACAACCTCTGGTCCACATGCTTTGACGAATCTTCTAATCTTCACTTGCAACCTGTTATCATGGGGGTAAGGGTTGGCTTGTAATCTTCCATCTGGAATTTTTTGAGTATTTCCTTGCTGTACTTGGTTTGATATATGAATATTCCTTTATCCTGCTGAGAAATCTGAAGCCCCAAAAAGTATGTCAACTCGCCAAGCATAGACATTTAAAACTCACTTTGCATTTTTGTTGCAAAGTATTTACTTAATCTGTCATCATTACTTCTAAATATTATATCATCCACATATACTTCAATAATTGTTAGGTTATCTCGATCCACTTTCACATAAAGATTGTTGTCAGAAATTTCTTTCTTGAATCCCTGTTGATGTACATATCCATCAAGATAATCATACCAAGCCCTAGGTGCTTTCTTGAGAACATATAGAGCCTTCTTTAATATGCAGACATAGACTTCTTTGTCAGAGAGCAGAAAACCTTTGGGTTCTTCAATGTAAAATTCTTCCTCCAATTCACCATTTAGAAAAGTTGACTTAACATCCATTTGGTAGACCTTGATTTTTCTCGAGCAAGCATAAGAGAGAAACATCCTGATAGCTCTCATTCTGGAAATGCGAGCAAATTTTTCTTGAAAATCGATTCTTTCAACCTGTGCATATCCTTTGCAGACTAACCTTGCCTTGTTCAACCTGTGCATATCCTTCAACTATTTTTCTCCCCTTAACCTGTAATGAAACTGCCATCTTGTTAAAACTACCTTCCGATCAATCGTAGACTTGTGCCATATACTGCTGAATAGACTCCTCCCTTACAAACATTAAGGAGTCAACAAGCCAGATTGTTCAAGATAGAGAGCCACCTAATGGGCCATCTTGACTTGAGTCATTATCTGAAGCAACTGCTAATTCGTCATGACCTTTTTCTTTTACAAATATTGAAAGAATAACTTCTGAAACCTTGTTATCTGCTTGGTCTTCCTGTACCTATTTCCTTTTCCAGATCTTCTTATTCCTACAATCTTGAGCCATGTGCCCAAAATTGTTACATTTGTAACATTCGAGATCATCTCTCAAATGATTATATATGTTGATATTCTGTTGAGTTCTAGAATATCCATTTATGAGAGATCTCCTTGAATTATATTCATTCCAAACATACATGCGACATTCTGCAGCTCTATGTCCAAACTTTCCACATGAATAACAATGACCATAAAATATAGGTTGATACCTAGGTCGAGGAATTGTCTTCCAAGGTTCTTCCTACGAATATTTATCTCTTTATCTAGTTGGGAGATCTACCTACCTAGTATATTTTGCATATCCATCTTCTTTAGTTGTCATAGAAGGAATTGACTCCTTTTCTAATTTTTATTTGTAACCAAGACAAGTCTTGTCGCTACATGATCGTTGGCTGCTGATGAGTTCATCCAAAGTCTTTGAGCTGCTGGCATAGTTATGAAGAGTTTTTCCATTTTTTACTTCCTTTCGTAAAGAAACGATTTCAACTTCTAATGCTTGTCTTTCCTTGTTGCTTTCCTTTAATTCTTTCCTGAGCGATTCTTCAATTGTTTGTATTCTTCAACTTTGATTTTAAGATTTAGGACATGTTCCGTTTCTGTCTTTAATTCATCTTCAAGAGTGTTGACATGCTTCTTCTCTTCCTTGAGCTCTTTGATAACCCTGATTACTTCGTTTTGAAATTCAAGCTCAATTATTTCTTCTTCTTCATCTCCTTATTCGTTAGGTGCCTCTTGCTTATTGTGCTTGGCTATAAACAATACTCTTCCGTTGAATTCTTCTTCGTTATCACTATCTTCTTCGGATAAGGAAATATCTTCTTTGGAGAAGAAACTTTTCTTAAACCGTTTCTTCTTGCCTTGCTTGTTGAACTTCCTAGGACTTTTCTTTCCTTTCGTAACAACCTCATTTTTGTGAGGACATTTGGCTGCAATTGCCCAACCTCACCACAATCAAAACATATTTTTTTTTTCTTTCTTTAAGACTAACCTAAGTACCCACGAGGATTTGAACCGGTGACCTATCGCAAGGAGTGCCTTAACAGCGCACCCATTCACCGTCAATCCAAAGCCCCATGGGCCACAATCAAAACATATTAATGGAAGGTTATCTTTGAATTTTCCAGTACTTGTTCTCATTTTCCACGTGAAGTAGGAAAACTCTTTATTTGAGAATTCTTCTTCATCTTCTTCCTTTTCCTCATCCTTACAATTGTAAGTTTTTGCTTTTGGAGTTTGCTTGTCCTTACTATTCTTCCTGGATGCGGAAAATGTTGTTTCTAAGTGAGATGTGCCATCCTATTCTTAAATCCTCATTTCATATGCCATAAGAATTCCATGCAATTCATCTATGCTAAGATTGGTTAGATTCGATCTATCTTCCAAGACAGATACCTTAGAGTTAAATCTTGCTCGAAAGGTTCTGAGGATCTTTCAGACAACAATTTTCGTTTCAATAGGTTCTCCCAAACCTTCCAATGTATTTTTTGTTTCATCAACAAGATGAAAGTATGCAGAAATATCTTCATCTTCCCTCATTTTCAGTTTCTCAAAATTTTCCCTGAAAGTTTGAAGCTTTGCTTCTTTCACCTTTGAGGCACCTGCATATATATTTTCAAGCTTGCCCCATACCTCTTTAGCAGTTTTGCAACTCAATACCTTAAGATAAACAAATTTGATAAGCCCACTGATAATAAGATCTTTAGCCTTTCCATCATATACCATATTTTTCTTACCTTGTTCATCCTGGGTCAGTGTGAAGCATTTGTCAACGATTTCCCATAATTCATATTCTTGCACCAGCAAATGGACCTACATTCTTTCACTCTAAAGTGCATAGTTATTTCCATTGAACAAAGGAATTCTATTCTTAGCATATTCCATGATCTCCTTCCAGTTTTTAGATTGCTATTGAAGGAACCAAGCTCTAATATCAATTGTTGGAAATACTAAGAGGGAGGGTGAATCAGTATTCCTTAGCAATTAGAACTTTTAAATCTTTTAAGAGCATTAATTAATCTTCAATTATTGTTAATGTTTATGTAGTAATAACAGTAAATAAAATAACACAGTAGACACAAGAATTTTAGGTGGAAAACCCCCTCCGGGTAAAAAACCACCAATTGCTTTTCTAATAAATTATTTAATCTTCAGCCCCAACTAAAATGAAAGCAACAACTTCCTAGAATTATAGAAAATCATCCTTCTCCAGCTCCCACTGGAAGGACGCCCCAATGCCCTAGTTTCTTTAGTAGTCAACTGAATGGATGTCCCAACATCCTAGAAACCTACCACCCCAAAGTGTTCACAGGCTCCAACCTGTAGGTGACTTCATGCACTAGCCTAACACCTCCATGCCACCCTCTAATGAGTGAAATGAGACAAAAGTGTGGATTCCTGTACCAGAGACAATGATCCATGATACAATATGATTTACAATGATTTTGATCGAACACCTAATCACACTATGACCTGCAACCCAAGCATGACGTCATCCTAACAGAGACTCCTATACCTCCCAATAATGCCTTTTCCACTTTAGGAAGATTGACTCTTTTACCATAATGACTCTTCCAATGATGAAATTTTTACAAATGACTCTTTCACAACTTTACAATGATGACTCTTGGCCTTGACACTTCTTCACAATATACAGATGGCTGTCATGTCTTCAAAGGATGTCCCACTGCAATGTTTACTTTGATTTGGTACTTCTTCTCTTGAATTCTTGCTTGAAGTTGTACTTAAATCTTCTTCTACCTGCATGAAACATTTGCTCGGCGAAACCAATCCCAAAACAAAACAAAATACCGTTCAACTTACCTCTGCCTACAAAACACATGTAAGTGCATAATAATAAATAAATACAAATCAAAATTACAATGCATACCTGAAGTGTGCTTGTCACTTTTTTTGTTGACTTGTTGCAATAGTAGACAAAGACTCCCACTCTTGAGATAGGCTCGGACTTTATGCAAGACTATATCCAAAACTAACCTAAAGAAATATACATTAAAAAATGATGACATGCCCTAGACTTGTGATGGACCAAGTTCTAAGTACAACAACATAGACCATTCTATCAACTATGAAAAGACAAGTAACATCAACTTACAACATCATATAGATTTAGAAGACTTGGTGTAGCATCAAGAATATGTAGCATCAAATGTGTAGTCTGAAGAATAGGACATCCAAAATGTGGTATCAAAACTAACTGTGACATATAAATACATAGAGATATAACTGAGACCTTGTATGTACTTACTTTGTCCTGCAAAAGCATATGTCAGAGATGATACTCATATTTCAAATGTAAACATTAATCATACATACCTTGCTGTAGGAGACTTACCCTTGACTGTTGATGTGTGGTCCTTACTGCAGTGATCCTTGAATGCATGCTTTTTCTTGCCTTCTAGGAGCTCGATATTGAATATGTTGTATCTATGTAATTTCAGATCTCTAGGGTATGAAATTTTGTCTTGTGGTATCACTCTGAGTCCAATTTCCAACCCCAGAGGTCTAATCAATATTGGATTCTTCAAGAAATTTTTATGCCCAATCTCCCACGATGATCGGATTATAGACCGGTTTAGTAGAAAAAACTTGTACGAAGTGCCACATGTCTCTGTTGCGACCTTCAGCCCTGAAAAAGATACTCAACAAACTACAGCCTGTCCTCTTTCCGTGACTATTTATGAAACTTGAATCCAATTCTCAGAGAGAAAGTTATGATTATTGTTCCAACATCACCTATTTGACATGGGAATTCGGGAGCCTGTAAAATCCCTAAATTCCTCAGATCATATCTCTGAAAATATTGCAAACGAAGATCTGAAATTTAGTCACGCAGTTCATCAGTACTTTGGCTCAAATGGGTTTTATTCGTAGATTCTTAAGCTTCACAGAAAAACAGTTATAGTGGAAATTCCACGATGACCTGTTTGAAGCCACAAAATCCCTACTAGAGGAGGATATGAGGGTCATTATTATATGAATGTCTTGAGTTGAGAGGGTCCTCAACAAGTGAACGTTGTAGGTATTTTAGGAGAATCTTTTTATTATTATTAATTATTTACTATTCAATTATCACAACCAATTATGAGTTCCATGCCACAACCCCATAGGGTTTTAGCCTACTAACTAGGGTTACAAACTTCAAACATGAATATCTCTTAAACCCTGAAGAATTACTTAGCATGCCATATATCCATGGAAACAAATTGAAGAATAGAATCCATCTAGAATATCCTTGACTTAGAATAGAGTAATTTTTCAAGTCAAAATTCCCATGCAAAATTGAGGTAGCCTCTGGTGCTTCTTGGGTTGACATCAATGACAACTACTGATCAACACATGACACTCTTCCACTTCATCTCCATGTATGTTGGGTTGGGTAATATTCTTGTATTTCGGTTATCATATTGTTTTCAAAGCCTCCATTTCGGTTTTGGGTCAATGCTATTGATTCCATTCAGTTTCGTCGATGTGTCCAAGAGAATTCATTTAGTTGATATCCATTACAATACTCTTAAGCCTTCATTCCATGTTTTCATTTTCTGATTAGTTTCGTATTAGGATCATTCTGTCTCAATCATGATACCTATTTCGTTTCGTTGATGGGGGATACATCAAGGCCCTCCTATGATGGGTTGCTTCCTGTCGACATCAACACATTATCTAGGAAGTTGATTTAGAAACGCCCTTGGTACCTTGGTGCTTGCATACATCAATGGAAATTTTTCTCGCTCTCGACAATAGTTTTTCATCAATGGCCTCCAACCGAAATATTCCCTATGGTGTTCGAAATCAACTCATTTATTCACACCATACAAATTGTACTATAGTACCTTGAGATCCATTAACATCATCGGTGGTTTCTCTCGCATCTGTTAATGACTTAAATCATTAGGCAGTAATCAGTTGGTGTATACCATGTTTGACCTCAACTCATTGATTCACATGGTTAGAATTGTACGTTGGTTGGTCATGTGAAGGAGATAAAAGACCCTAGATCTAGTTTCATCTATTCGGGTTGTGATTTCAGGAGTTATACAAAGATCACAATGTATGGTGGTCATGATCAAAGAAACAGTCGTCTGGTCATGGGTCCACCACTTGTCATTCTTGGACGCATCTTTTGATCATTGTACACATTATATTAGCTTATGTGTATAGTATTGGTATGCCTCCCTTAGCAACAAAGATGTCATGATGAAAATGTATTGTAACAAGTGAAGCTCACTGGTTGTTCTTGATCCCAAGTTGTCACAAGATAAAGCACTTTAGTCATCAGTCGTCATTTATGATTTTGCTCTTTAGGGAGCAATATTTTATAGGTCATTTTTTCACATCCGATCAATATGCCTCCTAATGGGATCAATCAACATCCTATTCCCCCTTGTCATCATCATTGCATAAATCCCTAAGCATGTATCTTTCATTACCCAAAGTTTCTGCCTGAAATTGCATCATCTGAGCCAGTTTTAGGACCAACACACCCTATCCTCTTGATGGACAATGCTCACCTACAGGTTTCTCCACTATGGCCTACATTGATCACGTACAAGTTGCTCTGCTTTGCACCTTTGTTGGTTCTATAAATTTGGGAAAATGAGATAAATTCTGAAATATTTCTCTTCCATAAGCTTCCAGAATTTGTTACAACCATTTACCTCAGATAAAACATCCAGATCCTATCCTACCCTACTTTGGAGTTTCCATCCCTTATCCTTTGATCCCATCCTACCATCAAAGATGGATCTAAAACCTTAGATTGGTAATTGTATAATAACTCCCAACTTACCCCACTCCTCTATATATTTACAACATTCCATATGCAAGAGGTTGGATTTTGGAGAGTGGTCTTACCCTTATGATGTTGTGGTGAGAGGTTTCATTTCATGCATTCAGGGTGATTGGAGGTGCACATTGTGACAAGGAAAGGACAAGTCAGTCTTGGAGGAGCTCTTCTACAAGATCAACACCTATTTATGGATGTAAAATCCTTCCATTTATATTAATGCAAATAATTCTCTGTTTTCCTAGATGTGATGTTGTTATTTCATATATTTCAATACCATGTTGATCTATTGAATAAAGTATATAGATGATACTACATAGATCTCTTAATTTCTTGAATTGTGTAATCTAACTGTGCAGGTTCTAATTTTGAAATTCAGAACGGAGTTGGAGCATTCAAGCGAAAGGAGTGAAGACCACGACAAATTCCAGATAGGCTTCATATCATCATCTATTTACTTTAAGGAAAGCATTGGGTTCCTTATCTCTCTATTGTTCTAGGTTAGCCACGAAACCTAGGGGAGATAATTTTGTCCGCAATCGTACATCTTGTATAACATAATGTACTCCTTCCATCTCCTCTGTTGATTCATGACATACATCCTCATCATATCTTCCAGAATCTTGCTGAACCTCTCTATTTTTCCATCTGTCTACGAATGATAAGTTGTACTAAAGGCCAACTCTATCCGAAAAACTTGAAAATAGCTCCTTCCAAAACATGGAAGTGAACTTAGCATCCTTTTCTGATACAATCTTCTTCGAAACACCATGTAATCTCACGTTCTCCTTGATGAAGACATGTGCCACCTCACTAGCTGAATAAGTATTCCTTACTAGAATGAAGTGAACTACGTTGATCAAGCTATCAACCACAACAATGATAGAATAATTTCGCCTTGATGTGCTCAGAAGACCTGTAATGAAATCCATGGAAATGACCTCCCATTTCCATTTTTGAATCAGAATAGGTTGAAGCAACCCACCTGGATTCTTACACTCTGCCTTTAGCTGTTGAAAATCCAAACATATATGCAAAAATTCTACCACTTACTTCTTCAGATTTATCCAATAATAGAACTTCTTCATTGTTGTCAATGTCTTCTGATATCCTGGGTGACCTAAGTATGGATTGACATGAAACTCCCTGTACCTATCATTCTCGTGTCCTGCTTGTAAGATATGATCCTGTAAATTTGTCCCATATGAGTTCATTGCTGGAACATGATTCAACTACACTTTCCTGCTGAGAGAATTTGTAACCTTGTTTTCCTTTCCCTTAATGTATCTAATCTTCAAGTCAAACTCACTAAGGGTGGCCAACCATCTAGCTTGCCTGGCATTCAAATTTGGTTGGTCAAACAAATATCTCAAACCACTGTGATCGCTAATCAATACAAAAATCCTTCCAAGAATGATTATGCCTCCACATCTTCAAGCACGCGAATAATATATGCCAACTCAAGATCATGAATCACATAGTTCTGCTCGTGCTCATTCAGTTTCCTAGACTCATGACACAACACTTGCCCCTCCTGCATAAGAACTCCACCAAGCCCTCTGTTGCAAGCATCTGTACAAACTATGAACTCTTTATCCAAATCTGCAATCTTAAGGTCTGAAGCTTTTTTCAACAACTTTTTCAATTGTTCAAAACTGGCTGCACATTCCTCTGTCCACTAAAATCTCTTACCTTTTCTCTCCAAAGATATAATGGGATATGCAATGCGTGAGAAGTTCCTGATGAACCTCATGTAATAACTTACTAATCCCATGAATGATCTGACTTCATCCACATTCCTAGGAGCTACCCACTCCATGACGACCCTTATACAACTGATTCTCTCTTAGAAATATCAGTACTGCTACTAAATGCTCAACATGCCCTTCCTCTTTCTTAGAATATATCAATATGTAATCAATGAATACAATAACAAAATTATCCATATAAGGATGCAATACACTATTCATCAAGCACATAAAAGTAGTTGGGGCATTAGTAAAATAAAAAAAAATTACAACAAGCTCATAATGCCCATACATAGTCTTGAAATGAGTCTTGTCGATGTCCTCTTCTTTAATTCGTGCCCGATTGTATCTTGATCTCAAGTCAATCTTTAAGAACACCTCCGCTCCTTTCAAGTGATCAAACAATTAATTAATCCTCAGCAACGAGTACCTATTCTTGATCGTCACATTTTTCAAATGCCTATAATCAATGCACAACCTGGGAGTACCATCCTTCTTCTTCACTAACAATACTGGTGCACCCCAAGGCGATACACTTGGCTATGTATCCCTTATCAAGCATTTGCTTCAGCTGCAACTTTAATTCCACTAACTCTGTAGTGCTTATCCTATAAGGTGCCTTTGATCTTGGTGCTACTCTTGGTATTAACTCAATAGAAAAGTATACTTCCCTGTGAGGATCAAACTATGGAATCTTTGATGGAAACACATCCCGAAACTTTTGTAATGTAGGGTACCTCTTGAATATTTATGCATCCTCAACATCCTTATCCTTATCACTAGAAATATGAACTACAAAAATCAAACACCCCTTCTTGCAACTACACTTAGCCAACATAACTTTGACCATCCTAACTGATGTAAGCTTATTCTATCCTTGCAAGATTCTCTCCCCATTATCATTCAGGCACTCAATAGCCTTGTCATAGTAATCTACCTTGTTCCTGTGAAGATACAACCAATCCATACCCAAAAGTATACTATATGATACCAACGGAAGTACATTCAAATGTGTTGTTGTAGGCATACCATTAAGCTCAAATGTACAAGCTCTTACCCAGTGATGAACTCTCTTCTTTGTACCTGTAGCCAACTGCACCAACCAAAACTCTACATGCACTTCTTTTCTCAAGCCACACTTATCCACCAGGTTCAGGATTAACATAACTATAATTAGAGCCAGGATCAATCGAAATAGAAACAACTCGACCATAGAGCTTACCTTCCATCTCAATAATGGATTTCTGATGATTTTCCTGCTTGTTGTCCACAACTACATAAATCTGAGGAATGTTATGACCAAAATCTCAACTATCTGCACCTCCTAAGCACTATAGATCTAAGGTCTACCACCTTGGTACAATGGACAATCCTTCTTGTGATCATATTTTCCACATATCCAACACTGCAACAGGCCTCTATCATCACCTCTATTTTTCTGTTCTCCAGTTTGTGAACCATGTCCTTTCTCAACTGCATTTAACTTCTTATATAGAACCACATTTCTTTCTCACCTTCATCCTGAGATCTTCCCTGCTTCGGTGTCCACTTCCCTTTAACTTTCTCATTTCCATTCAAATCATGCTTAGGTTCAGCCTTACGCTTTGGCTACTCATAACATGCTTCAAATATCTAGCCTCCAATGATCTAGCCTCATCAAACTCAATCTAGTCTCTATATGCTGCTAGAAATCCACTGATAAATCTCTGAACCGTATCCTTCTCATCCTTGAGGTAATGCACATACTTCAGCAACTCCAAGAATACGCTAGTATACTCATCATCTATAATAGAACCCATCAACATCTATATAATCTTTATCTAGACCGAGACTTCCTACCATAAGCTCCATTATTCTTCTCTTCCTTCTCTTGACTGATCCCCAATTGTCCCTATTTCTGTAACTCTGACAAGCTCTGAAGAATCGTTGAATTGACCTCTACCTACTTCTTTTGTGCCCTTGCAAGTGTTTCATGTGCATTGACCAACCTGTCATTGCCTTCTTTGCAAATTTTGATCTCTACCCTCAAACTCCTCAGTGTATCTGCTATACCAGGAGAATACTCATCTCCTTGCTGCCTAACTAATCTGTAGGGAGAGTCACAAGAAATGTAGTCTACCATTTTGCTTGTCATATTTTCTTTTATTCTTCTTGCAAGTGTACCAAGCTAGATAAACCAAATAGATACCAAAATCAAATCCATACCTTATTGATGTTCAAGGGAGTCTTATCTCATTTGCAAGATCAATCCACATTAGCATGTATATGTATAATCATAAGCATATCCATATAACAACATTTATCAATATCATCATGATCATACAAACTGTATACCATGACTCCATGCATGAAAACCATAACCTTGATAACATCAGACTTCACCCAAAGAGAGCACAAATTTCTTTGATACTACTATGTAACTCGCTCCTCCCACATTTACTCGTTTTCCCCAGGTTTGCTGGGGTAAACATGAGTTGAGGGTCACTATGATAAGACTCAACCTCCTATATTGCCTTAAGGAAATGGAGTCAACAACTTAAGACCTTACTGAATTCCCTCAGGTATTATAGGATCGTCAAGAGCAACACAACCCCTCCAGATGTCCAACCCTTGAGACAACTCTCTTTTCCAATAACCTTGAGCCTCAACTGCTCCCTTGCCAAGGCATGCAAGCAAATCTAAGCCTCCAGTTGCTCCCATAGGCCTACCTACCAATGATTTTAGATTTTTCTGGTCAGTTCTATTCCAACGACCTGAAATTCAGAGCCACTTTTTTTAGGACTAGGACTAAGACCTGTACCCAAAACTGAGTGAAACTTCCAGAAATGATGAATGACATAGAAAAAAATCTTATAAACCAAAACTTGAACCAAGAGTTGACTTGACCTCTCCCAACCGAGATTGACATTTTGTCAAACACATGATGAACATGCAACCTACAGGTCACGAATGCATATATGAACATAAGAATCTGGAAACATATATGATGTTTAATAAGAAGGACCAATGCCTGCTCACAATAATTGTCATAACACCAATTGGGTCATGCATTCATTATTCATTCAGATACATGTAAAAACACGAAGATATCCATGACTAATATATTTCAAATAACTACGCTTATAATCGACATATAACCAGATAAATAACCATGATAGAACAACCATTAAGGACACATAATAAAAAAACATTTACTCATCAAAATCAAGAGAAACTTAGCTCTTATTAAACATATGCAAAAGCCAACCAAGTCCGGGACTTCTACATACCTCCCGACCATAGATTGGGCCGAACCAAATATTTATTTCATCCAATCAGTCTCGTGCCATATTCCAAGCATGAATGTGGGACCTCATGCGATAAACCAATCCAAAAAACAACCAAGCGAATCAAAAGGTTAAACCACCTCCACCCTCACCATACCGTGATGTCACCAAATCGGTCCCAAGATCAAAAAATCCAACCCTTATACAACTGATGCTCTCTTAGCAATATTAACACTGTTACTAAATGCTCAACATGCTCTTCCTCATTCTTAGAATATATCAAGATGTCATCAATGAATACAATAACAAACTTGTCCAGATGAGGATTCAATGCACTATTCATCACGCACATAAAAGTAGTTGGGGCATTAGTAAAATCAAAAGGAACTACAACAAGCTCATAATTCCCATACCTGGTCCTAAAAGCAGTGTTGTAGATGCCCTCTTCTTTAATGCGTACCTTATGGTATCTTGATCTCAAGTCAATCTTTGAGAACACAGCCGCTCCCTTCAACTCATCAAATAAGTCATCAATCCTCGGCAACAGGTACTTGTTCTCGATTGTATACAGACTTGGAGTGAAATCCTTGCACGAGCTTCAGATCTCCACAGGTACTGATGATGGATCCCTCGAAACGTTGTCACCGGTCTTCTCTCAAATCCAAAATGCATATAATCAATGCACAACTTGGGAGTACTGTTGGGTAGCGGAGGCCTCGCGTAACAGTTCTGGAGCTTAAAGACCATAAGTTAGGAGAATGATATTGTAAAAAGTTCCGCAAAGTGCGCGGAGCGTGAAATTTAATAGGTCGAGTCAAAGGGTTGTCCGCCCAAAAATAATATAAAATAATAGGAAGTGAGTTGGCCTGCCCATGGTCCGCGGACCATGGGAATGTATAAATAGAGCGAGGCTCTAAGGGTAGAGGTAGATTTTTGGAAGATCTGATGGTATGGGTTTGTGAAAGTAATATTCTCTCTGAGTCTGTAAGTACGGGTTGTAAGGGTTAGTAGATAGATAGAGGCTCTGTAGCTGTGTGCACAGAGGCCTAGTAGAGTCCACAGCTGTGTGCGTGGACCCTTGCAGCTATGTGTGCAAGGCAGAAAGTGGATTGTATTGAAGCAAGGACATTAATAAAGATACGTTGATTCTGAAATATTGCGGCTCTAGCTTTTCTTTGGTTTATACATCTGTTATGATTTATATGCTTATGTTCGGAATTTATGCTTCTGTATGATTGCACGCACTGGTTATTACTGTTAAATGTTTGCTTAAAGACCATAAGAATTAGATCTGATCTATAATATACTCAGTAACAATAAGAATTAAGAAGCACTGAGGTGCGGACCTGCGCAGAAGTCAGATAGTGGTACAGAGTGGTGCAAGGTAGTAGATCGGTTTGTGATCCCTCCAGAACACATATAGACATCCCAAGGGTGCAGAAACTTGGTTCCGATACCCTCCCTTGCTACCTTGGGTGAGACTTCAGTCCGCGCTCCATAGATTGTTGCCGAAAGGGCCGGTAGCGCGGGTGATCCGAATTGGATCCTAAAACACTCTCTAAGCTTTCATAACTCTGTAAAATTCATGCCAAAGTTTCAAAGACTTACAAAGGTCAAGCTTATCAGGAATACCCTCGGAACAATTGTAAATTGTGAGCAGTGCGGAGCAACAAGGACCCTCGATCATGCATGCAGACCATTGGCCCATGGTAACACGCGCTATCACAAAACAACAAAACGGGAGGTCTTTTGAGAAACGGGGGGAGGTTTCTGATAGAAAACCCCTTCAAGAAGAAAAAGCCCCTAGCGACTCGGACCCGAAAAGTCAGAAACCGTACGAAATTCACCAATTTCGTCAGAGGCGGGTCCCACACCAAAATCGACAGGATATTGGAATGGCTTCGAGCGGTAAGCGGTTTCAACCAATTCCCGCCTGATGCCACGCACTAGGTGCCACGCGTCCGGTGGAAGAGAGAGAAAACCGCTCACATTGGATATGTAAATGCTGTGCTACTTACTCACCCGATATTGATGGAGACCGTAGGATCTGGAAGCTCCAGAGCGACGACGGAAATGCGATCCGACAGATGACCAAATTCCATGGGGTAAATCGGCCGAGTTGTATAAAGTTTGAAGTCCAGCATGAATGGTGAGTTGGCAGAGGAATCATGTTCGTGGGCATTCTTGTAGCTAATGGTAAAAACGGTCGTTTCACAGACATCCAAGAGAACCGACACTCAGTTTGTTACGAAACAGGTGACCACCTCCCTGTGAGGCATTACACAGTGATGATGACACAGAACAGGGGAATTGAAATGGACAAAGGCAGGGAAACCAGAAAGTCGGGAAGCAAAAACGAACAGTAAAAAAAATAGACTGGCTTTAAAGCCATGAACTGACAGAAGCAGAGGAGGGAGTTAGTTAGACGCAGAAAGCTAAGAGCAGAGAACAGAGAGAAGAAGCTGAGCTGCCCTGAAGGCAGAATCGAGCTAGACAGAGCCAGAGAGAGTCAGAGAGTCTGTGTACTCCAGAGAAGGCTTGAGAGGTTCAAGCAAACTCCTCGGCATAGGCTTGTCATGTATGAGTCTCAGATTGGGCTCATACTACTATGACCAATAGAGGGCGAGTTCAGTAAGGAAAGTCTATGTACTCCAGAGACTTGGGGGATCCAAGTCTAGTCCTACTGATTTACATCTGTTTAATGAGACTCGAAATTACCTCACTGTTGTAAAAACTCTGCTTTGAAAACATAATAGAGAGGCCACCACTGAAGGTTGGACCAGGAGACGTAGCCCAGGAGCATTGGGTGAACTCCTTATTAAACTTGTTGTGTTTACATGTTTCCCTGTTATGTTTTCCCTAATTGCCTTAGTGTCTATGTATTTCACTATCTTATCAATCCATTGCATAAAGTAACATAGGCACATCCATGCACATGAGTCTGTAATACCTTTAATTCTTTGTCCTGGATAAATTCCAGATCAGCAGGATTTGTTGGGCTAATAACTCTTCCGAACCTGGGTCAGGCCCCAATAAGCCAACAAATGGTTCCGTTGTCGGGACTGGGATCTACCTAAGGGGTGTCTCATGTCGGAGTAGGGGAACCCTACGAAGAAAGGGATTGAAGATTGGTTGGATCAAAAGTTGTACGAGTTCGTGGTTGGCCTTGGCACACCCTCCACCAAACCAAAAGTCTAACATGGCAAGCGTGATCAAGTTGCCTGTATTCAAAGGAGTAGGAAGCGAAGATCCATAATAGTTTTGGTTCGTAGTAGGGGCAGTGTGGGAAGCGCATGGAGTTATGGATGATAACATTAAAAAGGGTACCTTGGTAAGTGCACTGCAGGATCGCGCCCTGACCTAGTATATTAAGCACTCTAGCGATCACCCCAATGTTGGAATAGCGGAACTTCGGGATGCATTGAACATGGAGTTTAGCCGGCTGAAATCGGAGACATAGTCGATAATAGGGTTCAAGGAGATTGTGATGCTACCAGGTGAAACCCCTTGGGACTTGGATCAGAGTCTGAAGAGTATGATACGAGAAGCTAACATGACATTAACAGATGCACAACACCGAGTGTGGTTTGTGGCGTCTTTAACACCGCATCTGAGGACGATTCTATCACAGTAGAAGACCTTGACCTAGGCTGAAGCATTAGAAATAGCGATGAGGTTGCATGAGACTCCAATACAGGATCCTGGGCTGGGAGTTCAGTAGATCCACGTGCAAATACAAAACCTATGCTTGGAGATGCAGAGTTTGAAACAGGAGAAGGCACCTAGGCCAGAAGCGCATGAAGAAGTGTGGTGCATAAAATGTAAAGGCCAGGGCCACGATAAGGATCATTTTCCGATATTCGCGAATAATTTAGTAGGGGGGACCAATGCCATTACGAACAAAGGCACAGGTAGGGCCCAACGTGGCCCCCTCGCTCTGGTGCACGATTTTTCAGGTGGGAGGAAAGCACACCACAGACAACTATCACCTACTGCAAAAGTTTACCCAGACCCCCCAGTAGTTATTTTGCAATTTTTGTAGATCAGTTGGCCACGATGAACGAGACTGTTGTAGTTATGAATTGTTGATGGATCGAACACCTGCCTACAAGATGCAGACTAAGGTGCGAGGTCAGTATCCAGCTGCAACGATGGCACGCGGTGGGTTATAGGGGCAAGGACGGGGATGGGGAATGGGGCTAGGAAGGGGCCACATGCAGCTAATTTGCTATAACTGTGGAGGACCAGGGCACTACACACGTGACTGTACCAACCCGACCAGAATATCGTGCCCCTACTATGAGTAGTTCAATCATGAAATGATAGATTGCCCCACATTGATAGCACAAATATGTGAGAAAAGGGCAACACAACCAACGATGACATAGAACGTCCAAATGATGAGGTCTGAACCGTGCAAAGAAGACCCCAACGTGAACATGATGCTCAGAAGTGGCGTGGCCACAGGGGAGGATAAGGGGAAACTAACCAAGGATGACGCAGGGGTTCGCAAGGAGACATGTCTAGAAGCTAGGGAGAGCTTCGCGAAGGTCTCTACCCCAGGTAGTAAGGATCAATCCGAGCCGGAAATGGAACCCTCGATGCTAACTACCTTTTTAGAGACATGCATGAAATTGCTTCGAAACAATAAGGTGGTTAAAGGGTTACAAGAGCTCATAACTAGGTGTGCAGGGTTGGGTGAACCTCGCATGGTCCGAAAATTAGGAAAACATGTTTCGCACATTGGAAGGGAAATTCGATTAACGGAGTAGATTGATGATTATGAGATGGATCAGATCATTTTGGATTTAGGCTCGGATGCAAACATGCTGCCTAACAGACTTGGGAATGCATGGGCAAGACCACATTGCAAGGGTCTCCTATTCAATTGTGGATGGCGAACTAACAAAATATCTTTCCCATGGGGAGACTGCAAGGAATGACAATAGATATAGAAGTTGCCAGCACACAAACGAACTTTGGAGTAATAGAAATCGTGGATGACAGTAGCACGTACCCCGCGTTGTTAGGGATAGACTGGGCCACGGATATGAATGGAATCATTAATTTAAAGAACCGGAAGATGATATTTGAAAAGAAGTCCCTACGAGTAGTCGTTTCGCTAGACCTGGCTGAAGGAGCGTGCTGCACTGAACCCGTATGCGATAATGAAATTGATGAGGACTTGGATCATATCTACAAGATAACTGTGTGAGATCAAGATTGGGTAAACCCGACTGTAGGAGGAGGGACACTGTGGGAACACGCAGAGGCCTGCAATTCAGACTCAGATGAAGAAGACGGACGATGGCATAATTGGTTGAATGGAGTAACAACGTTAAACTGCAACATGATGACTAGGTCATTATATTGCATAAAAGCTCAGGGTCGAGAGTTGCTGATGTATGATGGGCTGATAGTGGTGGATGAATTCCTAACCAAGTTTGAGAGCGTGGTACCAAAGCACCTGCGTTTGATGCATTCAAATGCGCAACGCCAACGTGTTGGTGGGGAACACATGAAGGAACCTTTGAAGACTGGCACATTTGCAGGTGGATGACGCAGATAAGGTTTTGGAAGCTGGAAATACGAATAACTAAGAAATACGATGGACATGATGACCTGCGCATGCACCTCACCAGATGGACGTAGGCCTATGGAGATGAACCCCAGCCAGAGTGCGTACACATATTTTATCATACCTTGGATGTCATCCCAAGGAACTGGTATACTGAAACAGAACTCTGACATGGTACAGGCGAATGGGATATTTTGCGCGAAGGGTTTTTATTAACATTCTTATTTGAGGACCAATGGATGGATACTATCGATGATGCATTGCAAGTTGTGAAGGCCCCCATTTTCAAAGTACCATTGGAACCAGAAGAAATAGTGTAGCCAGATTGGTCGCGTCAGTTGAGCCAGGCCCTAGAATGTTACAATGTGTAGATAGAAGATGAGGAGGACGACCCTAGAAACATCAATATTCCAGAAACAGAGGGGAGTCGTGAGGTTCGCGAAGCAGTGATTGAGGACCCCGACATCACCGTGCCACTGAAAATGAAACAAGTGAATATTGGTACGAAGGAGGAGCCGAAGTATGCAACGCTTGGGGACTATTGGGATGATGCCACGGTGGAAAAGGTCGTCGAGTTACTTCGAGAATATCAAGATTTATTCCCAACTAAAATCACAGAGCTAAAAGGGATCCTCGACGACCTAGGAATGATGAAGACAACTCTAAAGCCGGACACGAAGCTAGTCAAGCAGCGACCTTATCGGTTGAATCCAAAATATAAAGCAAAGGTCTGCAAAGAGTTGGACAAAATGCTTGCAGCAGGAATAATTGAACCATTGGAGGAATCCGACTGGGTAAGTCCTATGGTTGTACAGGAGAAAAAACAGAAGGGAGAAATTTGCATCTGTGTGGACCTTAGGAAGCTCAACGATGCATGTGTTAACAATCCATTCCTGACGCCATTTATAGATGAATTATTGGAAAATGTGGGTGGAAAGGAAGCCTACTCCTTCACGGACAGTTTCTCGGGGTACCACCAGATCAAGATTGCGCCGGAGGATAGGAGTAAAAGAATGTTTGCAACTAAGTGGCGCTGTTTTCAGTACATTTTGATGCCCTTTGGACTGAAGAATGCATCGATGATATTCTCGTGCGTCATGGCAACTGCATTCAAGGAATTTATACATAAGTTTTTAGAGGTATATCTTGATGATTGGATCGTCTTTGGGCTAGTCAAGAAACATATCGCGAGCTTACGTCTAATGCTGGATACTTGCCGACGACACCAGATTACGCTAAAACTAAAGAAGTGTGTTTCCTCATCCCCTTTGGGAACCTGCTCGGCCATGTGGTCTGCAAGCAAGGCCTGATGGTAGACCCAGCAAAGATTGCTGTCATACTCAATCTCCAAGTGCCGCGAAGTGTCAAACAACTACGTGCCACGCTGGGACACATTGGTTACTATCAAAAGTTCATAAAGAGCTACACACAGATCATGGAACCAATGGAACAGTTGTTGAAAAAGGACGCTACTTATTGTTGGAATGAGGAATGTAACAAAATTCTGGAAACTCTCAAAAAAAAGATGGCATCAGCTCCCATTTTGGTCTTTCCAAAATGGAATATCGAATTTCATGTGCATGTTGACGCGTCGTGTATCGCATTAGGCGCGGTACTCACACAGGAAGGAGTGGAAGGAATTGATCACCTGATCGCGTTCACAATTCGACGATTGTCCAAAGTGGAAAAGAACTACTCCACTATTGAGCGTGAAGGGTTGGCGATGGTATACACGCTCCAGAAATACTACCACTATCTATTCGGGGGACACTTTAAGATGTGTACTGATCATTCCGCGTTAAAATACTTAGTCAATAAGCCTGTGTTGGGGGGCGCATTTGTAGATGGTTGTTATTATTTTAGGAATATGATTTTGAAGTCATCGTAAAGTTGGGACGTCTAAACGCAGGCCCAGATCACCTGTCCCGAATTGAGAACGGTGAAGAGCCCACAAACTTAGAGGAGGGTGTAGAAATTTTGAATAATATGACACATATTCACAGAGATTATCTCGATTATACACTATTGTGGAATACATGCATAATACATAACCTCCTCTACGTTTATCATCAATTTATAGAAGCATAAACAATAACATGCGCACATAGAAGCATCAATCACACATATCAACACAGTATTTCCGAGAAAAGCATCTCGCTAAAAACCCCAACTATCTTTATATTATATTGATTGAGAACATGTAAAAATACATAGTACAATACTCTTCACAAGTATCCAGCACTATCTCCACCTGTTACACACAATACAGCTCAGATCTAATCTCCAAATCTCCTCCACTGCTTGCCTGCCTCCACTGCACAATACCTGCATGAGAATGAATGAAACCAAACTCATTCCAAGTTATATTTACCTTGGAAAATCACTCACACTGGAAATCACGTGAGCACAGGCTATATCACTGGGCATCTACTACGCAATTCTCATGGGCATACTCAATCCATTGATTGTGCAAGATCTCATGCACAACTGATAGTCACAACTCACCCTTTCACTTACCTCTAACACTTGTCTCCATTGAACTGTCCATGCATTGAGTTAACTGATGTATTCTTCAGTTGCATTATGAGTTAATAATTAGTGAATTAATTAATAACTAATTCACACAACTCATCACTTAGTCTATTGGCCAGTTAGACTAAATACAACTAGTTCAACTAAGTCAAACTGAACACAACTCCATTAACTGCTCATCTAACTCCACAAAACTCAACCACTTGAGTTCTAACTGAAGTCCTTCATGCAATAGCTCAGTCAACCCATAGGTAACCACGTGATTCCTTCAGGCAGTTGCATGTGCCGCATCTGTAGCTCCAACTGAGGTGCTCCAAGAGAATAAGATAAAGTTTAGAGTCCAAATATTACTAAGGGCTAATAGTATTTGATTGTTTCTATTGTTACCTGACAGTCTAAAAATAGACTTTGATCACACTGCTGTGATCCAAAAAATAGAAGTCCATCTATTTTTCCCAACATGACCAATCATCCATAAACAAAATCCTGCAACTCATAGACCATGATCCATATGTCTAAAAGTAGACATAGTCTAAAAATACACTTTGCGCCAAAACTTGCCTGAAGACCACTTAGTGAAGGCGACTCCTTTCCACTAAGCTCCATCAACTTGTTGCAATCTCAACAAGCATTTCTTGTTGCACACTTTTCAATAGAGGGACTACCTGATGCACAGCTCTATGTAGTGCCTGTCGTGGATGGCCACTTTGAGGATATAATTCATTTCTTAAACACAGGAACCGCGCCGCAGGGGTATTTTGTTCAACAAAAGAAAGAATTGGTGATACGTGCAACCGACTTTACTGTTATTGTAGGACACCTCTACAAAATGCGCAACGATGAAATATTACGCCGATATGTACCTAAATTCGAGCAAGGACAGATCCTTGCCGAAGCACATGGGGGGGTTGCAAGAGGACATTATGCGAGATGCGCCACAACACATAAGATTCTTTGCGCTGGACTATGTTGGCCAACCCTACATCAAGACTCAAAAGCGTACTCTTGGGCTTGCGACGTATGTCAACGGGCTGGGAAACCATCGCGGAGGGACGAAATGCCGCTCAAGCCACAAATGACGCTGCAACCATTTGAAAAATGGGTGATCGACTTTGTGGGGCCTATCACACCTCAAGGAAAGATGGGTGCGCGCTATATCATCACCGCGACAAAATACTTGACCTGATGGGCGGAAGCACAGCCAGTTAAGGATTGCACAGCTGCTACAGCTATGAAATTTTTGTTCGAGAATGTGTTGACATGGTTTGGATGTCCAAAAATTCTAATGAGTGACCACAGAACACACTTCCTGAATGAGACTATCAATGCGCTTACTGAGGAATTCCAGATATATCATCAACAGAGTACGCCATACCATCCGCAAGTGAATGGGACCATCGAAGCGTTCAACAAGATTTTGGAGGCTGCGTTGACCAAGGTATGTAATGCACAGTGAAACGATTGGGACTTGCGCATACCTGTTGTGCTATGGGCATACCGAACCACGTGCAAGAAGTTGATGGGCTAGACATCTTTTCGGTTAGTCCATGGCATGGAAGTCGTAATGCGAATGGAATACATTGTACCTAGTTTACGAATAACAACAATAACAGGCATGGCAGACCGCGGGGCCTTGGAAGAAAGGCTCATGCAACTGGACGAACTTGAGGAGGAATAGTTTTTGGCTAGATTCCATCAGCAGGTACAGAAGCAGCGAGAAAAAGCTTGGCATGATCGCCATATCAAGTTGTGCACATTCAAAGAAAATGATCTAGTATTACTGTATGACAGCAAGTTCGAGAAATTCCCTAGAAAGCTCCGAATGCATGGTGGGGACCCTATGTAGTCAAATAAGTCACAGATGGAGGTGCGGTCCAGCTTGCCAAGCTTAATGGAGAACCCTTCCCGGGAAAAGTAAATGGCAGTCGCCTGAAGCTCTACGTAGGTGGGCTGACTCCCTGACTAATCGACTGAGGAACAGTCTCACTGCCCCAGCCAGTTGAAAGAGAGCGCGAGATGATAAAGCAGTATTTGGGGGATCTACGTGAAAGCAAGGGTGCGCGTAGACTTGGTATGTCAGGGTCGCGGTTGCACAGAAGAGGTTGTGTTGCTGCGTGGACAGGTAGAGAGGTGACTGTTGCTGTCACTGTTTATGACAGGATGTCTGAGTCATGGTGAAAAGGAGCGGGCGGTGGGCAATTAAGAGATGAGGTATGAGCCAGATCTAGAACAATCTGCCGCAGGCTTAATGTTACGGTGCCAGAAAAGGAGGGAACGACTGAATTTGAATTTCAAAATGCTTATAAATCACAAGGGGGATTTCACTGAACGATCTGTGGTTTCGAGCAAAGTAAGCTATTGTGCCTTTCCATTGGTATGGACCTGCTCAGCATTGATGCTAAAGGAGTAAGCCCGAGGGTTGGAATATGGCCAATGGAGATGCAAGACTTTCTGGATAGTGTGGTGTCAATGACCGCGGGCGCTGCGCAGAGTTCAACACCGACGGTAGGGGATGTATTGGAAATTCTTAGAGACGAAACAACACTGGTTCGGATGTCGTTGCCTACTCCATGGGCTAGCCAGGGACCCATAAAAGATAAGGGAAAGACTATGAATATGAAGAAAAATGATGGAATTGTAGTTAATAGTTCGTCTCTGATGTATTGTGAAGATTGGGATCTTGCAGACAGCAACACCTTTCTTGCAAAAATGCAACACAAGCTACAACAGATAGTGCGTATAGTAGACCAGATATTGGAAAGTTGCTGCTATGGCGCGAAGAGTTCCCATATGCGGCACCCCAACTTGAGCTAAAATCCTATGAGGGGGTGCTTTGTGTTAACTGAGAAAAGAAGAATGAGTATCATCAGTTGCATGAATTAGTAGAGGCAATGAAGCAGGAGCTTGAAGAAGCATTGCAGGAGAAAAAGAGGGAGCATCAGAACATAGTGCGTCACTCACAAGAATGGTGGACCACGAAGCCTTGGTAGCGCGTATCGCCACAACGACGAGTGACTCAGGACGAGTCACGATGATTGTGTTGGGGGCTTGTTGGGTAGCGGAGGCCCCGTGTAACAGTTTTGGGGCGTAAAGACCATAATTTAGGAGAATGATATTGTAAAAAGTTCCGCAAAGTGTGTGGAGGGTGAAATGTAATAGGTCGAGTCAAAGGGTTGTCCACCCAAAAATAATATAAAATAATATGAAGTGAGTTGGCCTGCCCATGGTCCGCGGACCATGGGAATGTATAAATAGAGCGAGGCCCTAAGGGTAGAGGTAGCTTTTTGGAAGATCTGATGGTATGGTTTTGTGAAAGTAATATTCTCTCTGAGTCTGTAAGTATGGGTTGTAAGGGTTAGTAGATAGCTAGAGGCTCCGCAGCTATGTGTGAGGAGGCCTAGTAGAGTTCGCAGATGTGTGCATGGACCCCTGCAGCTGTGTGCGTAGGGCATAAAGTGGATTGTATTGAAGCAAGGACATTAATAAAGATAAGTTGATTATGAAATATTGCGGATCTGGCTTTATTCTGGTTTATACATCTGTTATGATTTACATGCTTATGTTCAGAATTTATGCTTCTGTATGATTGCGCACACTGGTTATTACTATTAAATGTTTGCGTAAAGACCCTAAGAATTAGATATGATCTATAATATACTCAGTAATAATAAGAATTAAGAAGCGCTGAGGTGTGGACCTCCACGCAAGTCGGACAGTGGTACAGAGTGGCGCGAGGCCATAGATCGGTTCGCGATCCCTCTAGAACACATCTAGACATCCCAAGGGTGCGGAAACCTGGTTCCAACACCCTCCCCTACTACCTCAGGTGAGACTTCAGTCCGTGCTCCACAGATTGTTGCCAAAAGGGCTAGTAGCGCAAGGTTTATTGGGCTAATAACTCTTCTGAACCTGGGTCAGGCCCCAATAAGCCAACAAGTAGCATCCCTCTTCTTCACGAACAATACTAGTGCACCCCAAGGCGATACACTTGGATATGTATCCCTTATCAAGAATTTCCTTCAACTGCAACTTTAATTCCACTAACTTTGTAGTGCTTATCCTGTAAGGTGCCTTTGATGTTGGTGTTGCTCCTGGTATTAAATCAATAGAAAATTCTACTTCCCTGTGAGGATGCAACTTTGGAATCTCTAATGGAAATACATCCTGAAACTGCTGCAATACAAGGTACCTCTTGAATATTTATACATCCTCAATATCCTTATCCTTGTCATTGGAAATATGAACTGCAAACATCACACACCCCTTCCTGCAATTGCACTTAGCTAGCATAACTATGACCATCCTAACTGATGTAAGCTTCTTCTTTCCCTGCAAGGTTCTCTTTTCTGCATTATCATCCAAGCACTCAATAGCCTTGTCATAGTAATCTACCTTGGTCCTGTGAAGATACAACCAATCCATACCCAAAAGCATACTATACGATCCCAATGTAAGTACATTCAAATGTGTTTTTGTAGGCATACCATTCAGCTCAAATGCATGAGCTCTTACTTAGTGATGAAATATCTTCTTTGTTCCTGTAGCCAACTGCACCAACTAAGACTCTACATGTACTTCTTTTCTCAAGCCATGCTTATCAACCAAGTTAGGTTTAACATAACTATAATTAGATCCAGTATCAATCAAAATAGAAACAACTCGACCATAGAGCTTGCCTTCCATCTCAATAATGGATTTCCAAAATCTCAAACTATATGCACCTCCTGAGCACTATAGATCTGAGGCCTACCACCAAGGTACAACGGAAAATCCTTCTTGCGATGATATTTTCCACATATCCAACACTACAACACTCCTCTATCATCAACTCTATTTTGTTGCTCTCGAGTCTGCGACCCATGTCCTTTCTCAACTGCATTGAACTTCCTATATGGAACCACATTTTCTTTCTCACCTACATCTTGAGGTCTTCCCCGCTCTGGTGGCCACTTCCCTTTAACTTTCTCATTTCCCTTCAATTCATGCTTAGGTTCATCTTTACGCTTTTTCTGGTCATAACAATGCTTCAACTTCTGTATGGTCTCCTCCAATGAAATCAATTCGGCCTCTATATGCTGCTAGCAATCCACTGATAAATCTCTAAATCTTAGCCTTCTCATCCTTGAGGTAATGCACATGGATTAACAACTCCAAGAATACGCTAGTATACTCATCATCTATCATAGAACCCATCAACATCTCATAAAACTCCTTATCTCTGTCATCATAGTACCTCTCCGATAAGTAATTATTCTTAAAGAGTGTCTCAAACTCATCCTAAACCAACTCTTCTTCCTGAATTCCCTTGACATTATTCACATATTCCCATTAGATATCTGATTTCCCATTAAGGTTGAAGGTGGCTATCTTGGATTTCATGTTCTCTTAGTAGCTATCCAATCTGAAGAATTTCTTCATCCCAACGAACCATGCCTTTGAATCTTCTAACTTCTTCATCTCTCCATCAAATGTAAGAGGCTTCACTTTCTTGAACTCCTCAGGAAAATACTCCCTCCTCCCATAAGGATGATGACGGTGATGACTGTGATGATGTCTACTGGATGAGGAACTAGAATGATGCCCATACATACCAGTCCCCCTATCAGGTGTATCCAATGATTTTCCACCTCTAGTTGTGTCCCATTTATCTAATCTGTATCTGGACTGAGACCTTCTACTAGAGGCTCCATTAGTATTCTCGTCCCACTCTTAACTAATCCTCAACTGTCCCTGTTTCTGTAACTCTGACAAGCTCTGAAGACTCGCTGAATTGACCTCTACCTACTTCTCTTGAGCCCTTACAAGCGTTTCATGTGCCTCAACCAACCTATCATTGTCTTCTTTGCAACTTCTGATCTCTACCATCAAAATCCTCAATGTATCTGCTATACCATGAGAATACTCATATCCTTGTTTCCTAACTGATCTGTAGGGACAGTCACGGGAACTGTAGTCTACCATTTTTCTCTTCATATTTTATTTTCTTCTTCCTGAAATTGTACCATGTTAGATAAACCAAATAGATACCAAAATCAAATCCATACCTTATTGATGTTCAAGGGAGGCTTATCTCATCTACAAGATCAATCCACATTAGCATGTACATGTATAATCATAAGCATATCCATATAAAAACATAACAACATATCAACATCATGCATGACCATACCAACTCTATACCATGACTCCATGCATGAAAACCATAACCTTGATAACATTAGACTTCACCCAAAGAAAGCACAACCTTCTCTAATACTACCCTGTAACCCGCTCCTCCCACATTTACTCGCTTTCGTCGGCTTGCCTGGGATAAACATGACTTGACGGTCACTATGATAAAATAAACCTCCTATATTACCTTAACAAATTGGAGTCGAAAACTTAAGACCTTACTGAATTCCCTTAGGTGTTACAGGAGCTTCAGGGGCAACCCAACCTCTCCAGGTGTCCAACCCCTGAGACAACTCTCTTTTTCAGTAACCTCGAGCCTTAACCACTCTCTTGAAAAGGCATGTAAGCAAATGTAAGCCTCCAGTTGATCCCAAGGCCTACCTACCAATGACCGTGGACTTTTGCAGTCAGTTATATTCCAATGACCCCAAATTTTGAGCCACTTTTTCAAGGCTAGGACTGAGGCCTCTACCCAAAACTGAGTGAAACTTCCAGAAATGATGAATGACCTAAAAAAAAATCTTATAAACAAAAACTTGAATAAGGACTTGACCTGACCTCTTGCAACATGGTTTGACATTATGTCAAACACATGATGAACATGCAACCTACAAGTCATGAATGCATATTTGAACATAAGGATATGGAAACTTACCTGATGTTTAATAAGAAGGACCAATGCCTTCTCGCAATAGTTTTCATAACACCAATTGGGTCATGCATTCGTTATTCATTCAGTTACAAATAAAAACATGAAGAGAGCCATGACAAAGATCTTTCAAATAACCATGCTTATAACCGACATATAACCCGATAAATAATAATGATAGAACAACTATTAAAGACACATAATAAAAAATACATTTACTCATCTAAAGAAAGAGAAACTTACCCCTTATTAAACATATGCAAAAGCCAACCAGGTCTGGGACTTCCACGTACCACCCGACCATAGATTGGGCTGAACCAAATATTTCTTTCATCCAATCAGTCACGTGCCATATTCCAAGCATGAATGTGGGATCTCATTGGATAAACCAATCCAAAAACAACCAAGGGAATCCAAAGGTTAAACCACCTCCACCCTCACCTTATCGTGATCTCACCTAAAATGGTCCTAAGATCACAAAACCAAACTGAGCTTGGATGTCTGAAAATTCCTTCACCATCCCTTGAGGATTTTTTCATTCTCAACCCACCTGTTGTGGGATTCCCAAAGAAAACCATCTCCACCCCCAACCCTTGGGATTTTCCTAAGACCACCTCACCCGAATCCAAAACCTTCCGGAAATCCAAAGCTCAACCGAGAAAGAATCCCATCACACCATTGTTATCCATAAATGGAAAGGCAAGGCTAAAACCACTGTCAAAACTCATCAAAATCCATGCCACCAGCAACGATAAACCAAATACACACATGCATATGCCATGCATGCCAAAACCAGCTAGGAAATCATACGTGCAACCTATTACTTGCAAGTATTCCCACTAAATCTTCTTGACACACCTTTTCCTTGCTTGATCGTTGTTTTCCTTGTCCTTCCTTTGCTTTCTTTGTCCTTTCCTTGCTTGCTTTATTTCCTTCTCCTCTTGATGCTCTTCTCCTCTCTAAGACTAATCCCAAAGTTGAACTGACAAAAGGCTACAAATTGATGCTCTAATGTCTTTTTATTATTGATGCCTCTAATTTATTCATTTTCCTTCAATTTCCTCCTCACATACAACTTGTGACCTTTCACCTCCCTTTTCTCCTAATTTCCTTTATTTTCATAAATAAAGTGCCAAAAATTTCTTTTTTCCTTTTCAATTTCCTTTGTCAATTTCCCCTTAGCCATAAACACATCAAGTGATGCCCACTAGGATGTTTTTCCCAACATTCAACTTGGAATAAGTGTCCCGTGGCCTTGGTCTTATTTTGCCTTGATTAACTTTTATTACATGAACTTTTAACTCGGGGCTCTTACATTTTTGGGGTAGTGCAGGGCTTTCTTTGCAAGCTTGGTTCCCCTCCTTCGACCCTCTTTCAGATTCAATCTATACTACTCTGGTTTGGGTAAAGCTCCCCAACCTCCTTTTGCATATGTAAAATCTTTCTTCATTGATAGCAATTGGTAATACCTTATATAAATTCTATTATCAATGTCATGACACAAAATACTATTGGAAGCCTACATATACTCGCATTTGTGTGGAAATAGATTTTATCAGAGGATTTCCTGTTGAAATTAAGTTAACACATCCTGAATATTTATGGGTGCAAAAATTGGATTATAAAAATATTTCTTTTCTTTGTAGAGCTTATTATGATATTGTGTATTCCCTAAAACATTGTCCCAAAGGTGGGAAGAATAAAACAAAGAAAAACAATTGAAAACCAATACGGGGGGAGGGCACGAATTTATATCATTATACAATCTATGAGGAGGTTTCTCTTCTAGATCTTAGTAATGAGGCCAAATTGCAAAAGGATATAAAATTTTCAGAGCTCAAGATTGATCCTCCTAAAAATCAAGGATTTTTAGTAGTAAATGAAGTGAAGATGGATAGCGGTGTGGAGGTTTCTGAAACCTTAGTGATAGTTGGTAATCCAAATGCTTCTTCAGAGAATTATTTTGGAAAAAAGACTTTTGGGGTTGATCATTCAATATTTGACTAGGGAAGGAATTGTGCTTCAAAGTTTATAAACTCTGAGTGCATTTCTCTAGAAAACAAGTTCAAAAAATCTCCCTCTAGGGCTGATCAATAAAAGAATGGTGACATGTTAAATTCACCGGGAAACTTGGGTTGGATCCAAGTGGAAAGAAAATGAAAAACTCTCCAATGCTTGTGAAGCCATTCAAAGTTAAAATGGCATTAAGTTGAAAATAGGATGCAAATACATCTAGATTTTAGGGGTCTTTTGGAAAATTTTCAGTTGGAATAGGAACATATTTTTTGTATTGTGGATTTCTCTTGTAAGGATTTGGGTTGATCTTGCATGCTCAATCCCAAATCTTGAAGGAATTTTGGTAGGTCTTGTTCTTAGAAGAATTGCAACCCCTGATCCCATCTTTATTAATATAATCTTTAATAACATCTTTATTAATATAATCTTCAATACCGTTTTCTTGTAATAAATAAAAAAAACATTTTTTAATTATTTTTTTTTAAAGAAAGAAAGAAAGAAGAAGAAATTATTTTAATGTCCATGAGGCTAAAGATAGCCTATGAGATGGATTGCTTCTTCATCTGCTTGATGTATTCGACCCTTTTTCTGTGAAGCTTCAAAATAAATGCTCCCAGCGTCTCGACAAACCCCTCGCTAAATAGATTATCCCAAGAGCTATTTGCCAGCATATCTACATAATTTTCCCTGTTTTTTTTAAGGCCTCACATTCTAAAATGAAATGTTTTTCTATTTCCACTTTTTCGAAAGAAAAAAAATGCATACTCTTTCCTCCCACACTTCTTTTGGCCTTTTCCATTGCCCTGTTTCACAACAGAGTTGATGAGAATTAGTCCTTAATTGAGTAATAAGAATTTTGGCTCTCCAAGAGATATTTGCCTCTATGTATGCTTTTGGTTGATGACATGAGTGGGATTAAACACTTCAATATAGTACTTTTTCTTTCTTCCTAGCTCCTTATCCCAAGTACGCTCGTGGAACGTTTCCATAGCTTTTATCTCTTTGTTGTTTATGGGGCATGCATTCAAGAAAATACCCCATTTACTAAACCATTTGTTATTTTTCTGCATCCAAGAATTTTTTCTCTTGCACAATCTGTCATTAAAGACAACCTTAGGCCATCTACCGTCTTCCATTTGCTCAATTTCTTTTAAACACCTTATGACTCACACCATAACAATTGCTTCAATAGGAGCAGACCCTATTTCAGTTAACAATATAGCATAAGGAACTACACTTTTAATCTTGAATTTGTTTGTAATCAAACACTTCTGAATTTTTTCAATTTGTCTCCAGTGCATGTTGGATGTACTGCTAGCCCATAGTTCACAACCATAGAGAATCATCGGAATCACTAGAAGCCCAAAAAGATTTTGAGTGGTTTTCTAGTCCCATAACTCTACCTCTCTACACCTATTTTGAAAAGCATAAAATTCTTCCAAGCCCCCAAAGTTCTTTTCTTTCTACAACCATTCCAGCTTAGATTTTTGTTGAAGTCAATTCCAAGATATTTGTAATCCGCAACTTCTTCGGGAATGTTTCCTTCAAAGTAGAACTTATGTTGGTTATGTTTTCTTTCTTAGAGAAAACCACTACTTTCGTTTTGCTGATATTGACTTGCATCCCCACAGTTCTACAAAAATGCTCAAGGGATAGTAAGTGCTCTTGCAAACGAAGAGTCGATTTAGTAAGCTGAATAAGGTCATCTCCATACAAAAGAAGCCTTATAACAAACTTTTCCAAATAGATACCATCACCCCCTTGCGGATTTAACCACACCTCAAGCTTGTCGATATATAAACAAAAAACAGTAGGAGACAGTGGGCAACCTTGCTTGACCCCGATATCACTTCTGAAACTTTCATAAATGTCTGCTGGAGTTCTAATTTTGACTTTCACCTCTTCATACAGCATATGCACAACTGCTCTCAAATGTTTAGGAACCCCAAGTTCCTCCATTCTGTGCCAAATCTTATCCCTAGTAACCAAGTCAAACGCTTTTCTGAAATCAACAAAGTAACAAAAGACTTCTTCCTTTTTCTCCCAAATTTTTTCAATGATGTGCTTTAAAGTTATACAATGATCAACTATGGAATGTTTAGGTCTAAAACCTGCTTGCCCTTTAGCATGCTTATCTCTTTCTTTTGCCGACTTGCTAATTTTGTTTTCTAGCATGCTTCCAAATAGCTTTTCAAACAAAGGGTTTACCATGATGGTCCTATAATTGGAGGGATTATTGACGTCACTGCTCTTGAAAAGAGGTATTTCTAGACTAGTTGTCCAATCTGTGGGCAGCGCATGTTGTATGATGTTGTTGAAAATTTTTGTAATGTGAGGTGCAAGAATTTTTTAGCCCCACCTTAGATATTCTGCTTGGAGTTCAACTAAGTCTTTTGCTTTTCCAACACCCAACTTCTTGATACCCATCTCTACCTCTTGCACCGTGAAGAGTTCAATATCAGTGTTGACCAAGGGGGAGGGCCACCCTTGGGATACTGCTTATAGAGTTGTCTTGCATAGTTAAACCGTTTAGAAGTTGTAACACTATTTCCAGTTTGTATCTTTTTCAGTTGGAGCTCCTTCCAAAATAATTTGGGATTATTTTTCCCAAGGAAGATTAGTTCTTCCCTCCTTGAAACCATGAAATCGGTCTTTTTCTTGCTTGGTAACTACTTGTAAGCTTTGAGCTTTATGTTATCCTTGTTTAACTCTTTCCACATTCTCCTTGCCTTTTTGCATTCCTTGTCAAACCAAGCATTAATCGAAAACAATTTGTTTTAGACTTCTTAATTTTTTCTCTTTTTCACTTTGAAAGTGCGCATTGAATTAAATGTGTTAATTCATGACTATGAAGGTTGTGAATTGTGATTTTCTCCTTCTCGAAGAGCCTCTCTAGCGTCATTTTGAAGGTATTACAATTTTCTGGGGTCAAAAGAATTCCTCACTGTGGGAGGTTTTGTTGTACATGCTGAATTTTTTACTCTAATTGTTTCTTTCTAGTCCAAGAGAAACATAAATAAATTGGCTTGTGATCTAATTTTAAGTCCCACAGTTGATCTCCAATCAAGACTTCCTCCATTTTCTTACAGAAACCGTGCGAGAAAATTACATAATCTACTACACTTGCTCCATTGTAAGTATTGCAAGTGAAATTACCGGACTTTGCTCATCTAGTCAAGCCATTACAAATGACTAAATCAAAGGCCCCACATAGAGTAAGAAATTGTTCACCAAAGAGATTGCAACCTTTGTCCCCTAAAATTCTTTCCCACTGATGATTACTCTCTTCTGTAAGCCAAATAATGTCATAATCATCTTTACAGCAAAGAATGTTAGCTTGCTCACTTGCAGTCCTAGCATTCAAATCACCCACTTTAAGGAGTTCACCTAGCTGCGAATAAGTTGCAATATCCCCTTTTAAGGCTGCAAATGGATCTTTGTGGTCAAGCCCTCTACCTTTGTAGATTTTTGAAACTTGCAATGCAAAAGAGCATGTTGCAATTCTGATGTGGTTTCCATTTTCTGATATTTTAAACCAAATGAATTGCTTATTTGAGTCTTCTTTTTCTAACTGAATGAGACAACCTTCTTTCTCCCTTACTAAAACCATGATACCCACGTGCCCTTTGCCATTCCCTGCTACCTTGTTCCACACTGCCATCTTCCAGTATCCTTCAAATAGAGGTGTCTTGCACCCTTCATTCTCATGTGTTTTTATGAGGCAAATTATGTCTCTATGTTCTGCAATAGGTCCTGTTGTGGGGAAAAGTATCCAACTCGGATGACCCTATCCCTACTCTAAGGGTGACAGTCCTTAGCAACAACTGAAAGTAAAGCTTTGATATTTTCCTTTATGAAAGTACAGAGAAGGAAGAAAAGATTAACCAACCGGTGTCTTTCGCTTTTGTCGATCCTGTCCTCTCTCTTTGTCTCTTGTTCCCAGCTCCTTGCTCTCTTTGCCGGCCCAGCTACACATAGACCCTGCACAAACAAGAGAGGGAAACTACAAGAAACATGTACTCATAACTGATGCATGGATTAGAGTGAATCAGATATACAAGTAAATACAATACATCAATGCAATACAAGTATATAGGAGAACATTTAAAGCTTTATTGATAGAAGTAAAAGGGTTCTGAGAAGGTTACAACCATCAATGGCTCCAATCCAGCAGCACCTCCCCAGCGGAGTCACCAGTTTGTTGTGGGGAAAAGTATCCGACTCGGAATGACCCTATCCCGACTCTAAGGGTGATAGTTCCTTAGCAACAACTGAAAGTAAAGCTTTGATATTTTCCATCAATGGTTCCAATCCAGCAGCACCTCCCCAGCAGCAAGAAATCTCCTCTTCACCTCTATAAAAGCAATCACCCAATAGCTCTAACTGTAAACCAACAGCACTTCCTTGCTTTGTACAAAATTCCAGCCTCCTTAGACCTCATAGAAGAGCTCTATATATAGGAGATTTGGAGAAAGGATGAGTCAGCTTGAGGCTGGCATAAAGCTGACTAGTGTCCTCTCCCACTTTAGTTAAACTTCAGTTCTTGAGTCCACTTGGAGATCCTTGCTTACACATGGAGATCAAGTACCTCTTACTCATCACAGGGCGAATTCCTTGAACCAAGTGTCAGTTTGGAAGCTTCCTGGGCAGTTGACACCTTGCAGAATGACTGTGCCACTTGGCCAATCTCGCCCAGCACAGGTAGCCTTCATTGGTTTTGACTTTCAGCGCAGGTACAAGGAGGAGCAGTTGACATTCAGCGCAGTTGCTCAGTGGAGCAGCTGACATGATCCAAAAATAGCCTGTTTTGAGTGTTTTTCAGGTGGAGAACTGATGGGAAGTGCTGTGGTTTGCTGACCTTGTTCTTCTAGGGGTAAGAACAACATGTTTAGGGACTGAGGATCCCTGTAATTATTGACATTTCATGCTCCATGCTGCGAGGCACAAAAATGTCTATAACAGTTGCCCCCTAAAGTATGAGGCCGTTTATCGGGTGAAATGCTTTATCTAGAGGGTCCGAAGTTCATTCCAGTGCTGAGGAGGCGCCCTGTAATACAATACAATACAATACATTTATCTTTCATTCTGTTTTCATGATCTAGCTGAGGCGGGCATTCCCATGCTCAGCTTTATAAATACATTTTGGTACATAGAACAGACGATCGTCTGATGGTAGACTGATAATTCTCTGCTGAAATTATCATCCTTTGAGTAGGATGATCATCTGCTGCAATGATGTACATGACAAATGCTTTTATATTTCCTGAATATGTATCGCAGCCCAGATGAATGAAACTAGATCCGGGGTCTTCAAACTCGTTCGATCTTCACTCTAAGTACAAGTCGATCCATGTGAGAATTTCGCTGAAGTCGAACATGGAAAGACATCGCTTGATTACCGGTCAATGATGAAAACCGTTAACAAGCGCGAGAGGAATCACCGATAATGATAATGACCCTCAAGGTACTACAGTACAATTCACGTGGCGTGAATAAAGGACTTGGCGTCGAACGCCACGCAAAATCTTCTGGTCGAAGGTCATTGATGTATACCTGTCGCCGGAAGTGAGAAACTTGCCATTGAGGCATGCAAGCTTCAAAGTACTGATGGGGTTGTTCCTAGATCAACTTCTTGGATAATGAGCTGAAGTCGACAAGAAGCGATCCGTCAAAGGAGGGCCTTAATGAATCCCACATCAATGACACGGAACGAAGCTAATGATTTTAGTGGAGGTGAAAACAAACTGTGACATATGATTCAGGGTGGCGATCATGAATGGATGAAGGATAATGTATGGCAGTGGATGGGACACGGTTGACACTTTCAGAATGACCTCTCTTGAACATATAACGACACTGATGCGATGGATCAGTAGCATTACCCCAAAATGTGGATGGTTTGGCGAAGACCATGGTGATGAGACCGGTAAATGAAACAACCCAACCCGATGTGGTACGGAAGAAAAGTGTCATGTTCAAGAGCAACTTGCTACCATTAAGCTTTGATGTTCTCCCAATTTTTCCCCAGTCATTTCTGACCAGTACCTCTTTATTTTTGTCAAGCTTGAGGAGGATAACATATGCTTGTTCTATAACCTGCCCTTCGGGCAAGCCCATCGCTATGATTTAACGAGCTTAGCGATAGGGAAACTCGTTCTCGTCTAAAGACAAGTTTGTCGCTATTTAACGAATTTAATGAGTCTAACGACAAGGATAACTCGGTCCTTTTCATTTTTAGAGAGTCTGAAAAGGTACATAAAGTCAACTCCAAAATTCCTTTTTCGTCATCTAATCCCTTAAGTCCGAAAAAGTATAAAACAATACAGAAGGGATGGGTGTTCGGTACTTTTAACGAGCCGAACAAAACAAGCGCTCGATCTTTTTGTGCAATAATCCCTCAGGTCCAAAAAGATTAAAATCTAGAGGAGGGATAGCTCTTCTGGTCCCTTTAACGAGCTGGAAGGCCAGAACTCGGCAAACTTTTCATATTTTACGAGTCAGAAAAGAGCTCAAAGATGACTCGTCTTTTGAGGAACGAGTGATAAACAGGGATAGCAACTGATTCCAGGTACAAATTGGAATTTTCCAATCACGGTAGTGTCACAAGGATGGCTCGGTGAAATCACTCTTCGCAGCTGTTCCTCAAAATGGGTAAACAATCATATGAGGGTGAACGACCGGCCAAATGACGGTGGAGGTGATGGATGAAAACACGACCAAGGTTTTTAAGGCTGATAATTTTACGATCGCAATGGTTATTTACCGGGATAGGTTCATTTTTTACTGAGCTTGAACTCTGGTGGGAACTTTTGCTCATGCTTTTCTATTTTTTAACGAGCATAAATTCCGCGGTAAAACTGCTCGATTCATGGTCAGATTTGATTTTTTTACTTTTACTAGCTTTTCTCTTTTCAAATGTAGTACTTCACCTTCAATTGCTGCAACAAACTTTGTTAGAAATGGACAATATTTGCATGAAAATGAGATTATAACCCTAACATTTAACTTTAAACTGTGTAAAAAGTCATAAAAAGGTGTTTTTACCTCTCATTTACCATTTCATTTGCATTTTGCTTGTTGGAGCTCTGGAGGTGCCTCTTCTTCCTTGATTTTCACCAGCTGATTCCGGGAGATTCTGTGGACGATTTTCGGCGCCGTTTGGACCAGGTAGGAGCTAAACCTTAGCCCTTCACTTTCATGGTTTCCTTTTTCAGTTTCATGCACATTTTTCAGGGTTTCTGAGCCTCAAAGGTTTCATCAAGGCGCCCTGGCATCAGCGCAAGTTCTCCTTTCGAAACTTGCGCTGTATTTCAGGTGGTCTTAAGGCAGACTGCGCCTCAGCACAAGGGAGAGACTCTCTGCCTGCGCTGGGCCTAGAAAAACTGATCCTGCATGTGATTTTTGATGATTTTTTCGCCAGTTTTTCATCAAAATTAGGAACTTACTCCTTCTCTTGTTTGCTTGCAGGGAACTTTGAACAAAATGTCCCTTACATGGCGAGAACGAGAACATGAAGCAGAGGACATGGTTGCACTCCATGACCCGGTCACGGTGAACGTGCTTCGGAATTGTGGCCTACTGAAGTTCTTCCGTATCTCTAGCATGAGAGCACAGATTTCTTTACTGCAGTATATGCTTGATGCTTGGGATCCTATTAACCAAGTATTCCAGATTAGGGGGAAAACCATCCCCTTGACCATAGAGGACATGTACTTCTTGACTGGGCTGTCAAGGCGGGGTGCCCCTGTTTCTTTGTCAGGTACGGCTCGAGGGACTAATTCCACCAGAGACTATATTCGTCAGTATTGCCGGGAAGGTTCACAGCCGAGCAAAGACGGCAAGATCAATATCCGTGACATCACTGACAGGTCTCTTAGGTCCATTCTGTTTACCATTGGTAGGATGGCTGGTAGCGCATCTTTACATGTTGCCAACAGATCTTACATGCAGCACGCCTTGGAGTGTCTCCAACCGAAAGTGTTTAACTGGTGTGATGCAGTACTTGTTCAGATGAACAGTCAATTGACCAAGGTAAAGGACGGGAGGCTGAAGAACTTTGGATTTGGTTCTATTCTGACTGCCTTCGCCTTGGAGAAAATCCCATTGATGCAGCCTCAGTACATCATACTTGACTTGCCTTCTCCGACCGAGCCACGCATGCAGAGGTGGGTTGACCACATGTCCCGACATGCTGGTCAACCTCAGATTACTTTCACTGAGGCCTTCTTTAGGTGGTTCGAGCGCCAGGAGATGGCGTTTTCTGAGTATCCATACGTGGGTATGGACTACCGAGGTGATCCGGACTTGGTGCTGCCGGATGGCGAGCAATGGGGTGCTATCGGTAAAATCTCTGACCATATCACTGTTTATTGTTTTTACTCATGATGTTACTGTGCAAAACTGATCAAACTCTTGGGTGCATGCAGATGTTGGTCCTGTTCGTCCAGCAGCCCGTCCACGATCGCCAGCTGCTGCCTCAGCAGCAGAGCCTGCTAGGAGAGTTGTTATTCGCGACCTTGGTGATACTGAGATACTTGCAGCTGTGCAGGAGCAGGTTGAGAGCCTTACTCGTGGTCTTCCAGATGTACAGATTGACGAGTTACCTTTACAGTTGCAGCGGCACACTATTGGCGTGCCTAGACGATGGACTCGTCTCTTGCGCATGATTGCACAGACCGTGACGTACTATCATGAGCACCACTAGGCTAGGGTGCCCCCTAGCATCTTTTTGAGTTCTAGGTCATACGACCAATTTTGTTTTGATTACAGCACATCATGTACAAACTATAAACAGCTTTATATATTTTGATTTTCGGGGTTTATTCTGGTTTATTTGCGATCCACTTGCATAGCACCGATGCATCTCTTTTTATATATGTCGTAAATGTCTATCTAATACATAGTTTGCTAATGAATCTGTTAATGTGTTCAAGTTTCTGGAAATATGTTGGTATTGAATTGAATCAAACTCTCTTTCCAAAATCTTAACCCTCAGAAACATTCGATAAATAGCTGGATTGCGGATTGAATATATACCAGTGAGTTGTAGTATCACAAGCTGTGAGTCTAGCCTAACAATTAGTCGGCGTATACCATGAGCGATGGTATCAGAGAGGAGTTCAATCAACGCGCTATACTCAGCGATGTTGTTCGTTGACTGCCCAATACACACACCTCTGAAACTCACTAACTCGCCGCTTGGATAAAAAATGGCCCAGGCTGCGGAGGACAAATTCCGCGTACTACGACTCGCTCCGTCGGCATATCCTACATATGTCTCAGAAAAAATCGACATCTGCAACAAACGAGAAGGGCGGATTACTAAACCGAAACAAACACTTTAGCGAAAACAAAATACAACAAAAGCACTCAGGTTACTATTCAGGCATAGTAACGCTTGAGGTACAACCCGTTGCGGGGTTGCGCCAGTGGTATCCCGTCATAATCCATTAACTCGTAGGCTCCTTTTGCTAACACCCTTTTAACAATATAGGGACCCATCCATAAGGACTTAAATTTTCCTGCTCCTAATTTGTCGGATTCTTGGTCGTAAAGCAAAACCAAGTCACCTTCAGAGAAGATACGAGGTTTGACATTCTTGTCGAACTGCGCCTTGACTCGTTTCTTATGGGCTTCGTTCGCCAAAGTGGCGTCACGACGGTTTTCATCCAACTGGATCAATTCCAAGAAACGAGCCTCTTCTTCTGAGGTTCCGGGGAGGAGGTCAATTGCGAGTTTAAGAGACGAAATTTCGCACTGGATCGGTAAGACTGCCTCCAGGCCATACACCAATTGGAATGGTGTGAACCCAATGGCGTTTTTTACCGAGGTTCGGTAAGCCCACAATGCTGAGTACAGGAGTAGGTGCCATCTTCTTTTGTGAACCCCGATCATCCTTTGCAACATACGCTTTAGGACCTTGTTGATTGCCTCAACTTGTCCGTTGGCTTGTGGATAATATGGGGTAGAGCTGTCGTGAGATAGCCCTAGTTTGGCAGCTAATTCAACCATCATGTGATTGCGAAAATGCGATCCATGATCTGTCACTATAGCCTGCGGAACGCCGAACCTGGCGACTACATGATTAAAAAAGAAAAGGGCAGCTGTTTCACCAGTGTTATCCAATGTAGGCATCGCCTCGGCCCATTTGGTAAAATAGTCAACAGCGACTATAATATACCCATGCCCCCCGGTCGAGGTGGGGTTACATTGCATGAAATCGATGCCCCACTTGGCGAAAGGCCCAACAGCAACTATAGGCTGCAACGGTGCGGGCGGTCTCCTGGTTTTGCTATCAAAGATCTGACACGCATGACAACTTCTGACAGCTATTATGCAATCTTTAAACATAGTTGGCCAGAAATATCCTGCTCGTAAGATTCTTTGTGCTGTTGCATATCCAGATTGATGCCCCCCGCACGCGCCTGAATGACAATCATTCAGGGCTTTCTCGGCCTCCTCATGGGTAAGGCACCTTCTCAGAACTGTATCGACACCACGATGGTAGAGTGTATCACCGACGATCATGTAGTCTTTATATTGGTATCGTATACGCTTCTGTTCCGAGTGTGAGGTATTAGGCCTAAATTTTTGGGTTTGGAGATAAACAATGATGTCTCCATACCACTCATCGCTTACTGATATCAGAAACAAATTTTCATCCACGATTGACTCTTCTGATGTTTCATTGTTGGACGACGATGGGAGATCGCATAATAATTCCGCGAAAACTAGAGCTTTCTTCGATTTGGATTTTACAAAATCCATATCAAACTCTTGAAGGATCGCTATCCATTTTGAATATTTGCCCCCAAGCAACTGTCGCGACAGTATATACGTCATGGGGTTGCAATCTGACAGAATGGTAGTTTTCCTAAAGAGGACATAATGTCGAAACCTTTGAATCGCTTGAACAGCAGCAAGCGCTAGTTTTTCAACATAGGAATATTTACTTTCTGTGTCATTTAAGTTTTTACTTAAATAATAAATAGGATGTTCAATTCCATCAACTTCTTGCACTAAGACCATCGCAATGGTCGTATCTGCTGCAGCTAGATACAGGTTAAAATCTCTTTGATAGTCCGGGGCGTACATTAATGACGCTCTTACTAGGGAATCTTTCAGAGCGTCAAAGGAAGCTTGCGCAACCTGGTCCCAGACAAAAGGTACATCTTTTTTCAAAAGACGAGTATAACCTTTGGCAAGTTCTGCGTAATTTGGAATGAACCTCCTCAGAAAGTTTGCTTTCCCTTGGAGTTTCTGAATCTGAAGCAAATTTGAAGGTGGAGGCAAATTAATGATTGCCTGAACCTTACAGGGGTCGAGACGAATCCCATCCTTAGAGACTACAAAGCCAAGTAAATGACCAGAACCGACGCAAAACACACACTTGTGCGGATTGAGTCTTATCTTGTAGTGTCGGCAACGTAGAAATATTGCTCTCAAATGCCGTGGATGATCAGTCCGCTTCCGCGAATGAGCCGGAAGATCGTCGAGGTAAGGTTGAACGATGTTCTTGATGTCATGGAAGGCATAATTCATTGCCCTCTGAAATGTCGCCCCTGCGTTCTTCAAACCAAAGGGTAATTTTCGATAAGCGAATGTGCCCCACGGATAAATAAATGCAGTCTTAGACTGGTCCTGTGGGCGGATATTTATTTGATTATACCCGGAAAATCCATCCATAAAGGAAAAGATTTCACATCCGGCGCATTCATCAATTATCTGGTCGATGAAGGGTGTAGGGTAGTTGTCCTTTGGACAAGCTTGGTTTACATCCCTATAGTCGACGCACACTCTTATCGTCCCTTGTTTTTTCATAACAGGGACAATATTCGATACCCAATCGGTTAGAGGAACCGGGTAGATGAATCCAGCATGGAGAAGTTTTTCAACTTCTGTCTTAATGGCAGCGGCTTTCTTGGGGTGCACCTGCCGAAGCCGTTGTCTTACTGGTTTGACATCAGGATACATTTTAATCTCATGTTCAACTATGCTCGAGTCAATGCCTGGCATTTCATCATATGACCATGCAAAGACATCTCTAAATTCGTGAAAGAGAGCACCATATATTTCCAGTTCTGAAGGGGAACAACTTTTGCCGACATGAATATTCTCTACAACATCAGGTTTTGTCGAGATGTTTATGGCTACGGTCTCTTCAATATTGGATAGGTTTCGCTCTGAATCCACCGTATTTATAGTATTTGTTAGGAATTCAAACACTGAAGGGTGATATAGGTCGTGTTGAGTTTCTTCTTCACACTCTGGAAGAAGGGAACGATGGTGGTGATCATTCCATGGTGCCCCCTCAATCATCATTGATTGTAAGATTCCTTCGTCAGTCCCATGAACTTTTGACCATGGATCTAATGGGGTACCATATTCTCCAGACCTATCTACCCAAACGCTTGACGAGCGTTGATTTGGGCTCGCCTCCCATGCCTGAAACATTGATTGCTACAATATTTCTATAGGGCTAGGTGGCAAAACCACTTGATAATCCATGACGACTTTGTCTCCTGCGACCTTCGAAGAAGATACCATGTTGCATGTTGCTACAAACGGGATATCCCCTACATGGGAAGGAGGTGGCAACGCGAAAGTTCCCATCATTGTGGGATCTTTTAGCAAGCCTACTCCGATATCTTGCACTGAATGGTCGCTCCCATGGATCATGGGAATGCTTCCAGTAACTTGTGAACCATTAGGGAGGAAATTCTGTTGGTCGACGATCGTAATCCCTCCTTCAAACGGGAATGCGATCTTCCTAAAATATGTCGACACTACAGCTGCCATGGCATATATCCATGGTCTTCCCAGTAGGATGTTATAGTCAAGATTGCCATCAATGACTTCAACATCAATTTCCACTGTTTTTCCTCCTAGTTCAACCTTAAAGTTATTTAGGATACCGTACGGAGTGTACGTCCTACCGTCAAATGCTTTCAATGTCGTCGAAGATCGCGACAAGGTTGGAGATCCAAGAGTTTTCCAGCAACTCATCGACATGATACATGTCGATGCTCCCTCATCAATAATTGTTCTATGAACTGTTTTGTTGAGTGCTTTCACTTGAATAAGGAAAGCTAGTTGCGCTGGTAACCGAGGATCATATCCTCTGTGATCAAAGGATACAAGATTGGAATCTTTAGGATCCACTCCACCAATTGCTGATAACAATGCCTGCCTTTGGGATGGACAATTTTGCAGTACCTCAAGAGTCGACATAGCAGATGGCGATTGGGCCAAATCTTCCACTATGTTATAATGCTGCGCCGCTCTGGCGCGAGGATTAAATGTCGACTTGTGTACTACTCCCTTAGGTGGCTTTATTGTTAATTCATGCGTGAGGGGGGGTACAGCTTCTGCCGAAGTTGTTGTCGAACTACTGGGTTGATCTTTCCCTTTTTCGTTCGACACCGGCGGATTCCCATAATCTTTATTCCTTGTCGAGATCAAAGCATCATTCTGCTTAGAAACCGACAACATAAGCACTTGTGACGGGGAAGCATTTCCACTATCAACCATATTTTGACCTGGGGTGGGAAATGGATCAGTCAACACAGCTGAAGTCTGGGAACTTTTAAAGAACCTCTTTAACTCAGCTTTGAACGGACAGTTGTTTGTCGAATGATCCTCATCGCATATATGACATGGATAATTTTGTTTCCCTTGCCCAGGAGGGTTCGAAGAAGTTTTTTGAGGGGATGAGTCACCCTGTTTCTTCTTCTTCCCTTTGTTTTGTTTCTTCTTGCTTCTTGGTTGATTGGAGTTTTTGCCTTTATCCGTAGATACAGCATTCACCTCCGAAGCAAGAATCTCTTGATTTGCTTTTTGATTCGAAGTCTTACGGGCTTTCTTATTTGAATCCTTTGTCGACTTAGCGTTTGCAGTTCCAATCACGCCATCACCGGCATGAGAGTCACTATTCGATCCGGGAGCAGGAGGGATTGAAAATTCCGGTCTGGGGGCGTCAGGTATCTTATCATAGAGCGTGCCCGACTGAGTATATACTAAGTCCAAATATTGAGCACGAGCAATAACCTGCTCCTCTGTTACGACGCCTCCCTTGGCCACATCTTCTGTTATAGCAGGAAGAAGCGACTTTATAAACCACTCAGCTAATAGCTGATCTGGAACATAGGTCTTTACCATTCTGCGACGACGATGCCACTCATGTATATGATCTGATATATGTGTGGCCGTTGTCTGCTTGAAATTGGTCAAGATCTCTGTTCCAGTTTCGTACCTTATAGGTAACTGAAAGTGTGTTAAGAAAGTCGTGGCTAGGGAACTAAAATTGTCGAAAGAGGCTCTAGGTAATTCAATATACCATTTAGCCGCCGGACCAGTCAATGTCCTCTGGAAAAGGCGAAGCCTTATCAAATCATCATTCAAGGTATTCGACGAACACCACAGATGGAATGTCATCACATGATTCGACGGGTCTTCGCCAGGATTTCCATTGAATTTAGGAATGTCCGAAGGAAGTTTGTGAGGAATCGCTGGCCACCAATGGGCATAGGCGATTGGATCGTTCGTCAATCGATGTAAATCTGGTAATTCTAGAGTTGCCACGAATGGCAACTGCTGACTCAGGTTTGGCGAGGCGTACCCAGGATACGATGGAATCGCCTGAGCAGTAGGCCTTTGCATACCAGCATAATGCAACTGATGTTGATATGACTGATAGGGCTGGTGGGCTAAGCCACTGTAAAGTGGTTGATTTAACCCGTTCTGAATATAGGGTTGCCCACTATTCGCAAAGATCTGTTGTTCAGATCCCTGGTACACCTGTTGAAACTGAGGTTGTTGGTATTGCACCATCCATGGTTGCGAAGCCATGTTTTGCTGTGCGATACTAACCGACGGACCAAGATGCGGGGTTATGGTTCCCGTTTGTGTCTGTGTCGTCCCGGCAGTTGGCGATTGTGGTTGTGTTGCAGGTTCAATGGGCTGTTGCATTACAACTTGGGGTTGACATACAACAGGCATCGATTGAACTTGCGACACGGTTACAATCGCTGGCGTCGTCGGGATACTAGACATAGGTACACACTGTTGCATGGAATATACAACTCTTGGTTGTTGGGGTAACATAGGTACCCAACCACTCGTCGTTACTTCAGTCAAACCTGAATGTTGTTGAAAACTGCCGTATGGGTATCCCCCCGGAAGGGGAAGTGAAAGGGCATATTGCCCCCCATATGGTAACAATCCGGAACTCAAGGGTATAGATTGCCTTTGAGGACTGGATGGCCCAAACTGATTTCCAAAGGGATCAATTTGTCTAGTTTCAACATAAGAATTACCGGGCATTATACCGGAAGAACAAACTGGAACAGACCAAGTTGTCGTAATAGTCCCTGGGTGGACTCCTTCTAGCTGATGAGAGCTAGTCGGGACAGCTGGTATGCCGGCAAACATCGTTGGAGTGACAGCAGGAGTTTCTGCTGTCGCTGTGTCATTTGGCACAGTCCTAGATGTCGACGGCTGCTCAGACATTTTAAGTCTATCCAATAAACTGCCTAACGATTCTACAGGAACTTCTAGTGGCGATGGACAAACTTCTGATGCAGAAGGAAAAAGAGTGGCGCCTACTCCAAAATGAGTTGGAGTATTTGCTTGCTGGTCCTCTACGATTTCCTCTATTGCAATCAGACCAGGAGGAAGAGGAAGACCGTCAGGTCCGTAAAAGATTTCTGGTGCCGAAGAAGGGGTTGCTTCGACAACGACAGTTGTTTGAGCAACAAGACTCTGTGGACCGGTTTCAGATGGAACTGGTTCAGTTATGCAAGTACTTGTCTTCAGACTAGGATCAGTACAACTGTCCCTCTGTTGCTGTTGAACTTCTTCAATAGAGGCAGGGATTCCAGAAATATTAGGAGTGACCAGAATCTCAGATGTTGTCGGAACTGTTGTTCTAACTTTAATGGGAGATTTTGACCCGGTCAAGCGAGTTCGCTTCGTCCGTACTATTCTCGATTCCGGAGACAAAGACGGTTGACTCGCGAGTCTCCTCGAACGACGGAGTTTTAATTGACTTTCCTCCACGGTTGCGGATTACTTGATCAACTAAAATACAAAAAGGGGAATTATGTTTCCGTATTGAATGAATTTTATTAGACGCTTTTAGACACAACTTTGCTTTTTCATGTTTTAAGAGTCGAGAAAAAGCTAAAGATGACTCTAGTCGCCTTCGATGTATTAACGAGCCCGAAGTGACAAATGCTCGGTTGGACTTTTTCAGTTATAGAGTTTGAAAAAGGCCAAAAGAAACTGCTCTGGAGATCTAGGCAGAGGGTGTGCCAAAACTTTCGCGAAACCACAGAATACGTTTTACGGTACGGGTGGTCGATCTTCGTGAATGCTGTGTTCACTGCATCGCGATCAGTAGGGCGGCCGACACGGCTTCCTAAGGATAAAGGATAAATGCCTATAGGGGTCTCCCAATATACGCGACGGTACGCGGGAGCACAAGTCCGTATTAGTGCTATCGTCCCTCAGGAGGAATCACCCACCTTCGTAGAGATCGACAGTCACTACGTTTAACGACGCCGGAACACGTCTCTACCTAGACCTCTATTGTGAGCGTTATGTTACAAAGCGTTTTTAGATTCATTCAATATATTTTAAGTTGATCTTGTTTAGCAGTTTGTCTTTCAGGATCACCACAAGATGTATTGGTACAAATTCCTAAATGCAGCTAAAATGATAAGCAAGCTTTACAATCTTTTTAGCTTTGAAAATCCTAACTACTGAGGGGAGAGAAAAACATAATCTTTCCACACAGAGCACAAAGCACAAACTAATGCACTTTCTCCTAGATCAATCACGCAAACTTATCAAAAATGCAAATGCAAGATGCATGTATTTCTTTTCTTTTCCCTTAATGTTGATGTAGACAAAAGGAAACTGTCGTATAATTTTCGAATTCAATTTGAAGCGTAAACAAACAAGTTTTGTCTAAAATCAAAAGACGCCTTACAGGTACTTGTTTCGACACTAAAAATGTATGAATTCAAACCATAAAATGAAAAACAAACAAACTCAAACAGCCATGAACAGTAATAAAACTAGCTCTTAAGATCACAAAGACACTTTTACAGTTCAGGATCTAAGAGGCCACAGCTATACTGGTTTGCTTTTCACAATGGGAAACTGTAACTGAAACAAGAAATACTGAAAGAACAATCACAGTTTCATCATACAACTGAGGCGGAATAATGTCAAGGAAAGTTGGTTTACAGCAAGTACAAATGACAAGCAATCAGCAGCAAAATAACAGTGAAAACAGGGCCAAGACTCAGTGGGAAACCTCAGGAAGACATAGCCTAACTGGTTCAGCGCAGGCTCTGGTCTGTCAAATTGACTCTCAGCGCAGTTCCCGAAGGGAGTACCTGCGCTGAAATGCAGACTGCCTGTGGACAGCCTGCACTGAGACACGAGAGTTGCGTTTACAAGGATTTCCGGGTCATAAAAAGCTCAAAAATGCACTGTTTTTGCTGAAATAAAAAGCTATAGGTCAAGTACAGGCTAAGGGATGATCAAGAGGATGAAAAGCTATCACAAAGAGTACAAGAGTCTTTTGTAGATCAGCTCTTCAAATCATGAATCTGCTCAGAAAATGAGCAAGAGTAGCAGCCCCTCTACTTCGCTTTTGATATAGTCAAAAGCTTTTCGATTTGGTACTCTTTTCTTCAGGAAATGAATAGCAAAGATACTACAAACACCAACAAGATACTAGGCTCCCCAGCGGAGTCGCCAGTTTGTTGTGGGGAAAAGTATCCGACTCGGATGACCCTATCCCTACTCTAAGGGTGACAGTCCTTAGCAACAACTGAAAGTAAAGCTTTGATATTTTCCTTTATGAAAGTACAGAGAAGGAAGAAAAGATTAACCAATCGGTGTCTTTCGCTTTTGTCGATCCTGTCCTCTCTCTTTGTCTCTTGTTCCCAGCTCCTTGCTCTCTTTGCCGGCCCAGCTACACACAGACCCTGCACAAACAAGAGAGGGAAACTACAAGAAACATGTACTCATAACTGATGCATGGATTAGAGTGAATCAGATATACAAGTAAATACAATACATCAATGCAATACAAGTATATAGGAGAACATTCAAAGCTTTATTGATAGAAGTAAAAGGGTTCTGAGAAGGTTACAACCATCAATGGCTCCAATCCAGCAGCACCTCCCCAGCGGAGTCGCCAGTTTGTTGTGGGGAAAAGTATCCGACTCGGAATGACCCTATCCCGACTCTAAGGGTGACAGTTCCTTAGCAACAACTGAAAGTAAAGCTTTGATATTTTCCATCAATGGCTCCAATCCAGCAGCACCTCCCCAGCAGCAAGAAATCTGCTCTTCACCTCTATAAAAGCAATCACCCAATAGCTCTAACTGTAAACCAACAGCACTTCCTTGCTTTGCACAAAATTCCAGCCTCCTTAGACCTCATAGAAGAGCTCTATATATAGGAGATTTGGAGAAAGGATGAGTCAGCTTGAGGCTGGCATAAAGCTGACTAGTGTCCTCTCCCACTTTAGTTAAACTTCAGTTCTTGAGTCCACTTGGAGATCCTTGCTTACACATGGAGATCAAGTACCTCTTACTCATCACAGGGCGAATTCCTTGAACCAAGTGTCAGTTTGGAAGCTTCCTGGGCAGTTGACACCTTGCAGAATGACTGTGCCACTTGGCCAATCTCGCCCAGCGCAGGTAGCCTTCATTGGTTTTGACTTTCAGCGCAGGTACAAGGAGGAGCAGTTGACATTCAGCGCAGTTGCTCAGTGGAGCAGCTGACATGATCCAAAAATAGCCTGTTTTGAGTGTTTTTCAGGTGGAGAACTGATGGGAAGTGCTGTGGTTTGCTGACCTTGTTCTTCTAGGGGTAAGAACAACATGTTTAGGGACTGAGGATCCCTGTAATTATTGACATTTCATGCTCCATGCTGCGAGGCACAAAAATGTCTATAACAGGTCCTAACCCAGGTCCTCGTCTCCATGGGTAACCTCTGCAGTTCCAACAAACTAATCTTAAGGAAACCTGGGTATGACTTGATTGCTATTTGTTTTGACATGCAATACTCACATTTGAGTCTTGTCCCTGCTTTCCCATACTGACCTTGCTTCCTGATTTCCTATTGAAGAGTTTTTGGATTCTTCTTTATTACCATCTTGCTGCTCTGTTTTGGAAGGAGGTCCAAATTGCACTATCACAACTTTGCCTTTATAAATCCATGCTCTCTTGCCTTCATCTCTTGTTGCCCTAACCTTTAACATTTCCTCCCTTCTTTCCTCCTGTTGTTTTACAGTTAAATTTTATTCTAGGGAAAAACGAGAACCCCTCAAGAGATGTTTCTTGCTTAAAATGATATATTTATCACGCAAGCTAGGCATGATGAATTTTATGGGCCTGACTCTCTCCCCATTAAACTTACCCACCCTCCACGCTTGGCATGTTTTTCCTTGCCATAGCAACTTGTCTTTTAAGAAGTCCCTTGCAAGGTCAAGAGTACATTCATTTTTCCCATAGTCTTTCACCCCTTTAATAATTATGTTTGCTGCCCTATTTTGTCTTTCCTTGCCTTCTCTATCTTGCATGTTGTCAACTTGAATGTTTGTTTCTCCTTCCTTATTAGCAGAATTGCAAATAACTTGGGCCCAAGTTTTGGAAACTTTGGTGGAATCTCCTTTCTTATCTTCTCTTTCTTTCTCTTCATGGTTGTCTATTTGGGCAATCATTTTCCCTTCATCTTGGGATGATTTCGCATTCACCACATCTGTAATTTCCACTACGGATTTCTTTATGTTTTGCACATCCACTTTCATGGTTGCCATTTTGTCTTCCCTATCAGGAGAGCTTCCTGTAGCAATGCCACTTGTTCCTTTAAAAATTTGTTGCTCACTGCTAAAGCGTTGTTCTTTATTATATGAATTTTATGATTTCTTTCATGCTCTTTAACTTCTAAAACCTCCAACCTTTGTTTTGCATTTAACAATTCTTTCACATAAAGATCAGAAGACTAGGTGAGAGGTGTGGATGTGGGACTATATAAGGCATAATCACCAATGACTTTTCCTCTGGACTTCTTGTTGCCACGTTCTTGTAGAGGGGACTTGTTTGAGTGCTTCTTGTGAAGGGCTCGAGTACTTTCCTTTTAGACCATCTTTTCCTTGTCTGCCCCCATTTTAGATGGGCTAGTATTCGTTTTACAATTCCTTGATATTGTTTTGCATTGACCCAAACCCACTTCCAAGCTTTGGCAGATGAGACAATTTTCACGTGTCCTAAATCATTTGTCTCCACATGTTTTGAAATTTCTTGTCCCTTTGTCATGTTTGAATGCATTTGTCATCCAACCTGTTTCGAGAAATATGTGGGTCTATAAAATGCCAAGATTACTTCGCACTTCTCCCTGTTGTTCAGGTTATCATTGCTCAATACTTCTGCTGCATAAAAGCTCCCTACTCTCACACTGCTCACTATTCACTGCTCACTGCTCTCACTGTTGACCACACTGCTCACTGCTCACTGTTCACCGCTCATTGCTCTCACTGCTAACCACACCACTTGCACTGCTCTCCATGCTGCTCGCTTTCCTTAAACTTCGCTAGCATGCCAAAGATCCAAATTTGCACTTTTGATTCATTAAAATGGATGCAGTAAAATGTTACCAAGAATGGGTGTACCATTAATTAAGAAATCTTTATTCCAAGGATGGAACTTTGGTTAAGTAAGTCTGGTTAAATAAAACATATGTCAATAGTGTTCGATTAGAAAATATCAATGCTCTAATCTATTTCTATATTCATTTTTATGTTTTCAAAAATTTCGTTTCCAATAAATCTACACAACAAGAAATAGTTATTGCAACTAAATAAATTTTCTAAATTAATTTCTATCTAAATCACTCTTTAGAATTTAAATTAGTCATTCAAATTTATGAACGACCACTTAAATACTTACCCATGGAATTTACGATTTCAAATATTTTTAATAAATCATTTGTGACGTTTCAAAATTTTCATCTCTGTCAAATAATTTAAAATGCAAAAATAACATTATGTTTAAGGTCGAATTCCAAGCCCCGTGTGGGGTCCACATGATTAATTGTTTACAACGAATACTTCTCTTTTTGTGAGTGGGGCCCACATGATTGATGAAGAAGAAAAAAAGAAATTATTTTAACATCCACGAGGCTAAAGATAGCCTATGGGACATATTTCTTCTTCATTTGCTTGATGTATTTGGTCCTTTTTCTATGAAGCTTCAAAATAAATGCTCCCAACATCTCGATAAATCCCTCGCTAAATAGATTGTCCCAAGAGATACCTGCCGGCATATCTGCATAACTTTCCCTGTTGTCTTTGAAGGCCTCCCATTCTAAAATGAAATGTTTTTTTGTTTCCACTTTTCCGAAGGAACAAAAAATGCATACTCTTTCCTCCAACACTTCCTTTGGCCTTTTCCAGTGCCCTGTTTCACAACGGAGTTGATGAGAATTAGTCCTTAACTGAGCAATAAGAATTTTGGCTCTTCAAGAGATATTGGCGTCTATGTATGCTTTTGGTTGATGACTATGAGTGGGATTAAACACTTCAATATAGTAATTTTTCTTTCTTCCTAGCTCCTTATCCCAAGTACGCTTGTGTAACTTTTCGATAACAAATTTTTTTATTTCTTTGTTGTTTATGGGACACGTGTTTAAGAAAATACCCCATTTACTAAACCATTTGTTATTTTTCTGCATTCAACGTTTTTTGCTCTTGCACAATCTATCATTAAAGACAACCTTAGGCCATCTACCCTCTTCCATTTGCTCAATTTTTTTAAAATACCTTATGACTTGCACCATAGCAATTGCTTCAATAGGAGCAGTCCCTGTTTCACTTAACAAGATATCACAAGGAAATGTATTTTCAATCTTAAATTTGTTTGTAATCAAACAATTCTGAATTTTCTCAATTTGTCTCCACTACATGTCGGATGTATTGTTGGCCCATAGTTCACAACCATAGAGAATAACAGGAATCACTAGAAGCCCAAAAAGGGTTTGAGTAGTTTTCTAGTCCCATAGCTCTGCCTCTCTACCCCTATTTTGAAAAGCATAAAATTCTTTCCAACCCCCCAAAGTTCTTTTCTGTCTACAACCATTCCAACTTAGAATTTTGTTGAAGTCAATTCTGAGGTATTTGTCATCCGCAGCTTCTTCCACAATGTTGCCTTCAAAGTAGAACTTATGTTGGTTAGGTTTTCTTTTCTTAGAGAAGACCACTACTTTCGTTTTGTTGATATTGACTTGCATCCCCACATTTCTACAAAAATGCTCAAGGGATAGTAAGTGCTCTTGCAAACCAAGAGCCGATTTAGCAATCAGAATAAGGTCATCTGCATACAAAAGAAGCCTTATAACAAACATTCCCAAATAGATATCATCACCCCCTTGTGAATTTAACCACTGCTCAAGCATGTCGATATGTAAACCAAAAAGGGTAGGAGACAGTGGACAACCTTGCTTGACCCCGATATCGCTTCTAAAACTTTCAGAAATGCCTGCTAAAGTTCTAGTTTTGACTTTCACCTCTTCATACAACCTATGCACAACTACTCTCAAATGTTTAGGAACCCCAAGTTCCTTCATTCTGTGCCAAATCTTATCCCTAGGAACCGAGTCAAACGCTTTTCTGAAATCAACAAAGCAACAAAAGACTTTTTCCTTTTTCTCCCAAACTTTTTCAATGATGTGCCTTAAAGTTATACAATGATCAACTGTGGAATGTTTAGGTCTAAAATGTGCTTGCCCTTTAGCACACTTATCTCTTTCTTCTGCCCAGTTGCTAATTTTGTTTTCTAGCATGCTTCCAAATAGCTTTGCAAACAAAGGGTTTATCATGATGGTCCTATAATTGGAGGGATTATTTACGTCTCTGCTCTTAAAAAGAGGTATTGCCAGACTAGTTGTCCAATCTGTGGGGAGCCCTTTTTGTATGATGTTGTTGAAGATTTTTGTAATGTGGGGTGCAAGAATCTTTGATCCCCACTTTAGATATTCTGCTTGGAGTTCAACTAAGTCTTTTGCTTTTCCAACACCCAACTTCTTGATACCCATCTCTACCTCTTGTACCGTGAAGAGTTCAGTATTAGTGTTGACCAAGTGGGGAGGGTCAACCTTGGGAACCTACTCATAGAGTTGTCTTGCATAGTTAAACCATTTAGAAGTTGTAATATTATTTTCAATTTGTATCTTTTTCGGTTGGAACTCCTCCTAGAATAATTTGGGATTATTTTTCCCAAGGAAGATTAGATCTTCCCTCCTTGAAACTATGAAATCGACCTTTTTCTTGCTTAATAATTGCTTGTAAGCTTTGAGCTTTATGTTATCCTTGTTTGACTCTTTCCACATTCTCCTTGCCTTTTTGCATTCCCCGTCAAACCAAGTAGTAACAGGAAAGCAATTAGTTTAAGACTTCTTAATTTTTTCTCTTTTGCACTTTGCAAGTGCGCATTGAATTAAATGTGCTAATTCATGACTAAGAAGGCTGTGAATTGTAATTTTCTCCTTCTCGAAAAGCCTCTCTAGCATCATTTTGAAGGTGTTACAATTTTTTGGGGTCAAAAGAATTCTGCCCTGTGGAGGATTTTGTTGGACATGTTGAATTTTTGACTGCAATTGTTTCTTTCCAATCCATGAGAAACATAAATGAATTGGCTTGTGATCTGATTTCAAGTTCCACAATTGATCTCCAATCAAAACTTTCTCCATTTTCTCGCACAAACTATGCGAGCAAATTACATAATCTACCACACTTGCTCCATTGTAAGTATTGCAAGTGAAATCATTGGACTTTGCCCATATAGTCAAGCCATTACAAATGACTAAATCAAAGTCCCCACATAGACTAAGCAATTGTTCACCAAAGAAATTGCATCCCTTGTCCTCTGAAATTCTTTCCTATTGATGCTTACTTTCTTCCCCGATTTTTTTTCTTTACGTATGGGTCCTCGATGGTTTAACTTTCATATTTTTTTTTTCCAGGAATACTCTCATCGCGTGGGGTTTAAGCTTCTTTTTTTTTCCCCCGAGTATTCGCTTCACTTACTCTCATTGCCGAGGGTCCACAACGCTTTAATTTTTATGCTTTATCCCAAGCATTAACTTTTGACTTTGTTATGTTTGCGTGTGGGGTCCACGATGATTTCTATTCATGCAGACTTGGAATTTGGAATTTGACTTTCCACAACAAGTTTTTAAAGGTATTTTACAGTCAATAAAACATCAATAGAACATGTGAAAAAAAAATTGATGGGTAATTATTTAACTTAACGCTCATACATTCGAATAAGTAATTGTAAATATGTTGGTTAAATCAGGTCGATTTAGGATAAAACAATCCCTCTTCAACCAAATAAAGTGTTGTTTTCTTTATGACCAAAAGTGATCCGTGATGATGACTTATTATCTTCTCAATGACTTTTGTGTTCAAGGAGTGGCCATCAATTGCGATCAAATTGTCGTTAAAAAAATATTCTGGTAAGTTTTTTTTTTCCCAGAGTGAATTTTCATATTATTCATGTAATGTAATTTTGACACGTATTTTTCACTGAAAAGGTCTGCTTGATCTCACTATTCACATTTCTAGAGGTATATTAAATGAAATGATATTTTAATGTTTATGAGATTAAAAATAGCCTATGGGACTATTAGTTCTCTGTTTTTAGTCTTTTGCAATTCAATCATTTTCTTGTTCAAATTGATGATGAACTGGCTCAACTTTCCAACAATGTGTGAAATGTGGTGGTGTAGTTATGACAATTCAAAAAAATGGTGGCCCTGGAGGACGGTGATAAGTAAGAAGGTAAAGAAGGGAAATGAGGCTTATCTTCAAGATCATGTAGATAAATGGCTCCTGAGCCATATAGAATAGCAATGGATACCAATAGTGTTGTGGGAACTACTGGATGGTGTAATGCATGTGGGTGAAAGCTATATCAACCAACGTTATTGTTTACTAAATGTGAGTGGAAGGTGACGGTAAACGTGGATGATATGGTAGACCTTATGGTTAATTTTATAGAAATTATGTCTGGATATGAAAAGTTTCTAAGGAAACCTAACATGCAAGTGAGGAATGATACCATGATTCTCGATTGGTGCACTAGGGGTCTGAGTTCAATGTGAAAGTTGCTAATGACCTGCAACTTATAAACCAATACCCCAAGTGAAATCATCTTCATAAAATAAAATGTATACTGGAAATACTAAAGAAGATGTAACCATATCATATAGGAAGGTGTAGAAGATGAGCACTCTTAGAGTTAAACAGGACTAAAATGAAAACTTTTGATGAACTGAAAGTAGGGTAACATGGTGTAGATGAGAACGTCTTGATCCCAATGCCACTGACTGTTTGGTGAAAGGATATCATGGGCTCTTGTACGAGCCTCCAGGAGAATGGTGAAATAACGTAAATAAGGGTGATGGGGCCCACATTTCCAACTAATTTTTACCTAATGGTGTGGCACTTGGTGTGGAGCCCTAACGCTATTTTTAAGTTGTAGTCATCTAGTGTATCCTTTCATCGTGTGAGGAGAGCCAGGTTAGCAATCATGGAATCCCCTTTGTCAATTCAATAGTTTTAGGCTAGATAGGCCATATAGGGTGACATGTATGGACCCTTTTAGGAAAAGGTGTCCTAACCTTTGTGAGTGACTGGCTCATAGTCACACGAGATATCATGGTTAGGGAAGCGAAGCCATGATGGTATTGCAACTAAAAATGATGTAGTTGTGATGGTATCATGGTTGCACAAGAAAAGGTGTGAGACCCCTCTCAAAGGGGCCTCGTGAGTTAGGGTGGTGCAACGATGACAATGATTATAGGAAACTATAGTGATAACCCTTGTGCTTGTTAATGGAACAAGCACGATTCCCTCATGACTTTTTTCCAAAGAGTCGAGAGGGTCTCTTGATATGAAAATTTGGTTTTTTTTATTGACGTCATGAGGGCCACACTCATAGGATGGCGTTGTGGAGGGAGAGGGACTGGGGGAATCTTCATGATGATGTGGTTGTAGATTCCTAGGCCCATGATATTGTTGTAGTGGCTACAACCACCCTCAAAAATTTTGCCTTAGCTTCATTTCAGAGCATCCCTACCAACCATCCTTAGCATCATGTCTTGCACTATCAAGTACATAGTATTCATTGATTTTCAGTAGCTTGCCAGCCTGTGCATGTCAGTTTGCTTCACTCCTTTCATAGGCTACCATTCTAGACTCAAGCTAGTTGCTGGCTGAGAAGCTCCCTCATAAAATTGCGTAATTCTGGAGGAGAACCAGCCTTCCCTCCAGAAATTACACAAATTTGTTGGGTAGCCTGATGGGCTCAGAAATTGCACAATATAGTCAGACATGCTTCCTTGAGAAAATTGCGCAACCTGGACCAACGCTGCAGCTCAGCCCAGAAATTGCACAATTTTGGGAGGCAGTCACCTGTTGACCCCAAAAAGTGCACAATTCTGCAAGGCAGTCACCTGATGACCCCAGAAATTGTGCAATCCCTAAGGGACAACTAGCCCAACTTAGCCCATAAATTGCATAATTATGGGAGGAAGTGACCTGCTCAGCCCAAAAATTGTGCAATTCCTGACAAATAGTCAAATCTGCTGAGCCCAGAAATTGCCGAAATTTTCATCCCAGACTCAGATCGATGCATGTGCCTTCAGGTTGACCAGTTCCCTCCGGGACCGAGCAAACTGATTTGCATGCATGGACTAATTTTCTCGAAATAACGAAAGGCAACATGCAAAAGGCATCCCTAGATTTGAGGGATCTATTTTTAGCAGCTACAGGTTACATGTAAAGATTGTTTTAGAAACCTCCTGCCAAGTGTCACTTTTTCCTATATTTGTGTCATGCATGTCATAACCTCGATCTTACCAAAACTCATGAATTGGATGCTGCAGAGTTCATTCCTCACACCAATCTTACAACTTTGACATCCCACATCGCATCCAGGAGTATGTGGCACTTTCAACTTAGCTATTTCAGGGTAAGTCTACTTTTCATGTTTTGTGTTGCACTTCTATCGCTTTTTGTGTTTCGCTTTGTCTGAGTGTTGTGTGCTTGATTGCAATGAGTTCTTGTTGTCGTTTTAATGTATGTTAGCTTGTAGAAGCATCATTTCATTTTTTGTTTGCATCTCACTGCTTTCACATGTATGACATTGTTTTTGCACCAATAGTTGTCATTGCGGTGACTCGCTTCACACACATGCATGCTTTCCCATTTTCTGAATCATGCACTTACTATTTGCATGCATGATCATTCACTCTTGTTTACACTTACTATCACAATGTATTCAAACTTCTCATGTTTTCAGTCGCCGGTCGACGGGTCTAGGCTGCCTTGGCCTGGACCTTGCCTTACCCGACTAGCATTGCACATTAATGGAAGTGAAGGATTTTCCTTCCCTCCATAAATTGCACAATTGTAGCCCAATCACTGACCTCTGGGCTTGCATTGCACAATTCTAGGAGGCAACACCTTGCCAGCCCCAGAAACTGCACAATGCAGTTTCTTGGTTTGCATGTCACTGCTAACTGAAATTGCGCATTGCTCAGTTTCAGTCCTCAACAGGCCAAGATGGACTATGCATTATGCAGTTACAGTAATAATTTAGCCTCCCAGTAGCCTAGACTGTGCCTTGTGCAGTTTTGGCAGTTAGTCTCCCAGACTCCTGGTGAAAATTGTGAATCTTCACAGATAGTCACACAGGTATGTTGCATGTCAGTCCTCTAGTTTGTTTTGGTTTTCCACTAACAGATTTCTTGCCATGAGTGTTGTTATGTCTCCAGGAATCACAAGTGTTCGTCTGCCTCTCAGCAACACAGGTACAATGGTTTCCAGGAGAGCAGAGTCAAAGTCATCGTTGAGAGCACAACTGAGGATGTTGTCGATCAAGTGTCTATGAACTTGTCTATCGATGGAGACATCAATTTGTTTATGGAAAAGGATATCAAGATGAAATGGAATTGGCATCACAATGAGCAGCACCATCAACAGTAGTAGAAGGTAGCACACCTGCATGCGAAAAATGCAAGAGGAAGGTGGTTGACAGTGCAAAGGCGGAACAAAGTTTCAAGCTCAAGTAGATCCACTTGTGATGAAATCTATTTGGAGATTGAGGCTATGAGGCGACGACACAAAATAGGATTGTGCGAAGGTAGAGAGAGAAACAAAGAAGGAGTTGTAGGTGTTGAAGTGGCAACTCAAGGAAGAACAGGAGCTACACAGACGAGAGAAGGAGTTGCAGTGGGAACAGGTACAACAGGAGGCGCAAAATGCACACACTGATGAAATTGCGCCCATATAGGTTATAGATCTAGCCCAATAGCTCGCATGGCGCAGATAGGGTGATCAGTGTTGTCAATCTCATGCAAGGGTGTTCAGGAGCATGGATGTCATTGTGCGCATGCATGCGATCCCACCCATTTTGCACACTCACTGAGGTGAATACAAGAAGAAAATCTGGCTGGAGATGAACATGTATTTCAACAAGTTGATGCGCACAATCACTAGCACACACTTGGAGATGAGCATAGACACTATGCATCAATATGTTGCTGGTCCAGTTGCACTTAAGACAATGATCTGCATGTTATCAGATGAGTTGGACGGAGAAGTTGTATCAATGTACCCAGATGCAACAGAGGCAAGAGTTCTCTTTCAAAAGGATGTCACCATTGAGCACACAGACACCATCACGGACGACCAAGTTTGGCATCAATTCACCACCATTGATCATCGCGAGGATGTCGAAGAGTTGGTCTTCCCACAATTGTATGAGTCTTAGTGATGTCTTGCATGGCTTGCTCAAGCCTATTGTGCCTCACATGGCTACATGTGTGGATTGTATGTAACATCTTGTCAAGTGGAAGTTCAAGTGTCGATAGTTGAATGTAACAGTCATAGATTAGTTGAAGAGTCATGAGGGTAGGTGAACAGTCACAAAGGGGAATGCCAAGGGTCACCCCACCCTTTGCTATTTATAGTACCTCATAACTCATTGTAGAGGATTTTGGTCAGCCAAACTTCTGATAGGAGTATCTTAGAGAAAGCTTGGAGATTATTGTAATGAGGCTTGGCTTCTCCACAATGCAAAGCTAATACATCTCTTTGGAGGAGCAGGCGGCAATGACTGTAACATTCCATTATCGAGACTAGTGGTTTGTCATGGTTGTACTGTATGATTGGAACTTTCACTTCTTAATATAACAGAGCCAACTGTTATAGCACCATTTACCACTCTTGGTATATATGATGCTCTGATTATAGCCTAGGGCAACCCTTCAAGACTTGGTCCAAAATCTAAAAAACACTGTTTTATTCCCTATACACTACTTTTCCCTGTGATAAAAGCATGTACACGCGGGTCAACATATATCCAACCCGCATACATATGTTAAAACACTTAAAAAAATTAAATTTCCTAAATTTCGAGCAGAGTTCACGGGTTTTACTTGTTACTCACCTCCTATTGCCCATGGCCCAACTGTTTCCCAACTGAAAAAAACTAATTTGGAGAAGTATAAATAAACCTCCATGGGAAGGCCTTAAGGGAAAAAGGATGAGATATTGATACTATAGTGAAATTATCCCTGATCGAGTCTAAAGAATTTTTGTGCCTCCTGCACTCCCCAAAGCTTCAAGAAACCCTTGTTTCCTTGATTATAGATATCCCCATCTTGCTTGAGATATCTTTGTATTGGTGATGGAGGAAGATTGCTAAAGGCTGGGAAAGGACGGTTCCGCTTGGAGCCGGAGAAGGACTCAGGTCATATTTCTCCACCTTATTTATAGCTTACTTCAATAAAAGGAATGTTGTTCTATTTCGATATGAAATGTGTTTATGCATCAAATTATGTTGTAATTCATTTATGAATCTTATATTGTTGTAGAATTAGTCATTCATTTATATGATTTAAAGTTAACGTCATGAATATGCTTTATGTTTCTACTGTCATGTATGTTCCATTTGAATAATTTTCAGGTTTTAAGAACATCGGGAGAAGCTGAGGGTTTTCACTTTGCGAGATCTACCCAAATGAAGGACATCCAAGTAAGGACACTCCTACACAATATAGTAGAATAAACATTTCTCTTGATTGCTTGATCATTTCTTGTTGTAGTTTTCCCTCTGCTCTATCGGGGTTCTCAACCCAAAGCCCTAGGGTGGTTTCACTCATAACACCAACACATTTCATGCATATGTTGTTATTGTATTTCAGTTAACTTGTTTACTCCAATGATATATGTATATGTTTTCTTATGCATGTGTGTATAGAATCTTTTTGTATATGTATGTATGAATCTTACTGAAATGTGTTATTGGTTTAACCATCACTTTGGATTGTTGTTTCACCTTCCTTCCATCTTGTGATGCATCTTTGCTCATGTGTTCCCTTCTAAGCTGTGTGTTCACATAGTTTTCCAAGGGGTGCACTCATTCCACCTTTTGTGTGTTAGAACCATTCATGCACCTTCCTTGTCTTGCTGCACATGTCACACCCTTGCTACTAGCAAGGACATCTCACTTGCCTCTGCGCACAACCACGGTCGAGGTGATACCATATGACCCATTGCTAGGACTCCTGCACCAAACGGTCTGAGGTCTAGTTGGGACTTCTTACCGGGGAGATCCCTTGACATGTTGGTGGGTTCAACACCGTCAAAAAATACTTTAGCCAACTAGGGGTTATCGAAGTTTCTCTCGAACCCTCTGTTGAGATCCTAAGAGGAGTTCCTTCGATTCGTGATCGGGATATGGAAGTCAGTGCACCAATTTTTTAACATCCAAGGGTCTTACCTCCCAATCTTGACATAGGTGGAAATCTACCTCATTATAGGATTACTGCCTCTATTAATTTTTCTTAGGGATATATTGTTCTTTTCTTTGATAATTGCATTTCTTTATTAACACATAGACAATGCAAAGAAAAACTAAACCTTATAAAATAGCCAACTGTAAAAAAAACATAAAATTAATGTTCCACTAACTCACGTCATTTTCTCCACATTTATTTTTTTTAATGTGTTCAAGCCTACCAAACGCTCACCTCTCAACACCTCTAACTAACCCCTACCATTTTCCTTGGGCTATATAAATATTTCTATAAAATTGTTTAAAAATATTCTCAATGGCATTATTAAAATACTTTAAAATAAAAATAAATTAATTTTAAATAACTATAAGTTATAAATTAATTACAATAATTTAAAATGTATAAACCATTTTATATAAACATATTAAGATGCGAAGGCATACTTATTAGTGGTGGTTACAACATGTGTACACACTTCATCAATGTCCAACACTAAAAATAATAATAATAATTTCATTATTTACAGTTACGTGCAATTTTGCAGTGGCTGTAAGTTATTTTTGCCTTCTTTAGTAGTTTAAAAAGAATTGAAGTTTTATTTGAATTCAATTTATGTGAAATGCCTAATTATTAAAAGAGAATGAGGGCTCTCAAGTATACTATTAAAAGAGAATAGAGAATATATTATTTATTAGAGGAGAACGAGGGCTTTAATGTTTTCACTCATTTAAAGTTTCCTTATGTGAGAGTGTTCTCTTTCGACGAACACTCACTCGTTTAAGTGTTTTAAAGTTTTGTAGAAATTTTTATGAATAAAATTTTAAAAATATTTTTAAAAAATGAATATAAAGTATATTTTTTGAAAAGTTACTTAATAATATGTGTGAATATTATAATTTTTGTTTTTTTTGTTTTTAAATAGTCGTTATTTGAAATTTTGGTCTTTATATTGCTTTTTATTTAAGCTGTTGTCATTGTCCATTTTTCCCTTTGATGAACCACACTGGTTGGTTTGAAATGCATAGTCCAAAAAAATTATGTTATGTGATTTCTATTGAAAGACTTTTTTTAATTTTAAAAATATTTAAAAAAAATGAGTACAATATATATTTTCTAATAAGTATGAGAAATGAGTTACATAATAATTTTATATAGAAAGATATACGCATAGTCTAATTAATAGATGAAAATATATTTTTTAGAATTTTTTTTGTTTAATTTTGTTCAAAATATAGGAGAGATTGTTAAAAACCCTAAGTTTAAGTTGTTTAATTTGCAGAGACAGAGTGTGTCTAGGGATTTTTAAGGTGTTGAATCCATTTATGCATTCAAAAGTGCATTTAAAACCATAAAAAATCAAAATCTTACTAAAAAATATATTGTCCATTTCGACCAAAAAGTCGTTTCATTTATTAGTTACAACACACACACACACACACACACACATTCACTTATTATCCATGAAGTGCAAAGTAGTTAGTTTTTGTGGGGTTTAGCCTTTCTCAAATCTTAGGTTCAAACCTCATGGGAAGTAATAAATTTGTTATATTCATGTTTTGTTATCTTCATCAAAACACTTTCTCTACTTAGAAATGTTAGGTAAACTTGACTCGGGATAGTGTCAAAGTTGACTAGGGTAAACAATAGTGGTTTTTGGCACATGGTATAGTGTACCCATGGTATTACTTCCATGGTAGTGCATGTAATGGAGCCTATAAAAGGCAGAAAGGATTCATTGTAAGATAGGCCTGGAGGTGAGCGGTGAGGGCTCACTTGGCCATCTTGTCCAGGATTTTGGCCAAGGCTAATGAGATTTGATTAGGTTGGGTGAGATTTGATTGGGTTGGGTTTTTCCTCGGATTTGGGGTTTTCCAAAATAAACTTATGTGTTTATGGTTTATGATTATTGCTAATTATGTTTCTTCTCGGTAAATCTCAATAAATACTTTATCTCCGCAGTAAATACCTAACAACAAGAAAATTCATCCTAAAAACAAAAACATGCCCCAAAATACATCATACTAATTTCATTCACTATCCTAAACCATTCAATAGAGTTGATTTCATATTTATCTTCATCAACACTTAATGTAGACGTTGTCATTGATTCTTGACTAAGGTCTAGCAAAGACACATAATTTCCAATCTCAAAATATTAGAAATAAATTTTGAATTACTCACGATGCTTTTCCAACATATTCTTCTATCATCCCCTCTTCCCCACAACCTTTTTATTGTAGTTTTTAACCCTACACAAATAATACCTACAAACGAATTTTTGTAAAAAAAACAGAAAATATACAATGGCATGAACAAAAAATATATACCCAAAACCAAGAAAAACATATTGATTTTTCATTATATTCCTTTCAATGTTACAATACATTATATACATGTCGAAATATTCATAAACCCTCGATCGGTTAACCTTGGAATAGAACATAACCATAGTTCCTTTAATTATATCTATGAAAACATGGGAAAAACGACCATGCGTAAAACCATTTGCAAAGGTTGCAATGTATTGCGGATGGAGCTAGTTGTGCAAAGAATATAACACATACCCAACATTTATCACCTAAATCAAACCTTTCAATCAAAAGTTATGCTAATTTTAAGTTAACATATCTTTTGAAATTTTGATTGGAGTCTATCTTGCTAATCAACCTTACACTTAATATAGTTTCAAAATTTTAGCCACTCTAAATCTAAAAATTTGTTCTATAGTACCTGTATAGTGATTATATGCAAAACCATAAGTTTGACCAAATTCTTATATGTTAAAAAAATATATGTCAACTTTTCTAGAACTTGGCCCTTTTAAGAGAGAAAACTTATTTGCATGCCCACAATTTGTCCACATATGACTGCACTCATTCATTAGTAAGTGATGTAGAGAGGTAAGCAATGAAATGTTGATATAGATTGTCATTGATGTCAATATGGAAATATTTGAGGAGCCAGAGGAGGCAAAACAGAGCTATCGGAGCTACAGGAGGACTATTGCAGAATATAAAAGCAGAGCATATTGGAGGAGCAAACAGAGGAGCAAACAGAGCTATCGAAGGAACAAACAGAGCTATCGGAGGAGCAAAACAGAGCTATCAGAGGCATATCAGGAGTATCGGGAGCAATGTATGCCAAAGAAGAACTATCGGGGGTAATATATGCCATTGACGCCAAAAAGTGGAATACATATATATATGCGGAAGAGTTAAAGGAGGTGGAAGAGTTAAAAGAGGCAATATACACTATCGGAGGTGAAAATAGTGCATATATTGGAATACACTATCGGAGGCGGCAAATACATATATATCAGAGTATAGAGGCAGAGTATATATATATATATATATATATATATATATATATATATATATATATATATATATATATATATATATATATAGATATATATATCTGTGTGTGTGTGTGTGTGTGTGTGTGTGTGTGTGTGTATATGTATATATATATATATATATACATATACATATATATATACATATATATACACACACACACACACACACACACACACACACACATATATATATATATAGATATCGGCGGGTTCTACAATGAGCCTCTACCCGAAACCCATGATAGCGATATATATGTGTGGACCCAACAAGACATATCTATCCAGGTGTATAAATAGGTGAAGTCCACTAAGTGTGTTGAAGCATGGTTTTTTAAGTGTATTTCATATATTCAGGCTTTAAGTCTTGCCACGTTAAAACATGCAAATTTGCAATATATATATATATATATATATATATATATATATATATATATATATATATATATATATATATATATATATATATATATATAACTGCGATATGTTGTGGACCCACTGCAACATTATGCAATGGTTTAATATTATATCGCATTCACCCATTGGAACTCGCATATCGCAATATACAAAGGGGTGTCACCCCTGAAAGCACCGATTGCGATATATGTTGTGGACCCGATGCAACATTACAGTTTGGCTCAATGCTATATCGCATCCACAGGAGAATCGGCCATCGGCGATGTCACGAGCTCGACTTATAAAAGACCTCCGGAAGCTGCGACTGCCGATTGCGATTACACAGTGGACCCGATGCAGTTATAGATGCAGGTGTAATGATTTTGAAGTCCACCCTTAAGCGTTTCGGTTGGTTTTTCCATATATTCCTGTGTATTTCAAATCATTGTATTGCACTGGGTTTTTTAGGACAAAAGCCTATAATAATGGTTCCGATAGTTCAATAGGCCTAAACGATGCCAGTTCTGATTGCAATGGTGACATGGCAGATTTCTCTGTGTATTTCGGTCCTCGCCGTTGAATCAATGTGTCCCTGAAGCGTTGGTGAGCACGAAGAGATTGAGGAAGCTGAAAATCCGGGAAGCCGAAGGACAAGCCAGCGCAGAGGAAGCCAAAGAAACATGAAGAATTAGGAAGGCGAAGAGGCAAGCCAGCACAGAGGAAGCTGAAGCGAGCGTTGAGGAAGCCGAAGAGCCGGTAGAAAGCAGAAACCAACAGTTAGAGGCATCGAGAATTTATAAAACAGGAAAAACAAGGAAAGGGCAACGGTGTGTGTGTGAATAATTAGAGCAAGAGAAAGCCGAAGTTCAGGTGGAGGCAGGAGAAGCAGGAGAACAAGAGTGAAGCATAATCTTAGCAGGCTTGGGAGAAGAAAGCTATAGCAAAACAATTTATAACAGTTGATCATAAAGGGTTGGAGCCCATGAGGTTGGAGCCTCAGAACTTAAAGGATTGGAGTCCTTGGGAGTTGGTGCTCCTAAGTCTAGGACTGTTGCCTTGGCAAAATAAAGTTGGTGCTCTAGAGGTTGGAGCCTCATAAATGTCCAAGTTGGTGCTTGGCAATTGATTGCAACAATTTATATATTGTATCTATTTCATCGCACTGTTTGCATTAATAAAAGCATTTATTCCAACTATCTATTTCTATGTTCCATATATAAATGTTTTGGTGATAAAAAGAACAATTAAAAAGAAATACTGATTCACCCCCCCCTCAGTATTTCCAACAATTGGTATCAGAGCGAGCTTCTTCATATTAGCCTAACAGCTTGAAGAAGGATTCGTAGTCATGATGAGAAATCACGAAGCGCTAGCAAAACCTCCTCTGTTTGACAACACCAATTTTGGTTTCTGGAAAAAGAGAATCACCTACTAGTTAATGTCCCTTGGACCTAAAGTTTGGCATTCAGTTCTAAATGAGTACCCAATTCCTTCCACTCTTCCAACAGATCAAGATGAGAGGAAAGCCTACATTGCAAATGCAAAAGCCTTGAACTCCATCACTAGTGGAATCACTGATTCTGAGTTTACAAAAGTCATGAATTGTAACTCTGCCAAAGAAATGTGGGATAAGCTAATTAGCTTATACGATGGGGACTCAAAAGTCAAGAAGGCAAAGCTTCAAACTCATAGAAGGCAATTTGAAAGTCTGAAAATGGATGATGAAGAAGATATTGCATCATATTTTCTCTGAGTAGCTGAAGTGGTCAACTCTCTTAAAGGATTGGACGAAAACATTGAAGAAAGTACCATTGTTCAAAAGGTCTTAAGATCTCTTCCAGACATATTTGACTCCAAAATAAGTGCCATAGAAGAAATAAAGGATCTAGATACTCTCAAGATGGATGAACCCCATGGAATCCTCACTGCCTATGAAATGAGAAAAGGTGGCCCGAGCTCCAAATATGCAGCTTTCAAGGTTTCAAAATCAAAGAAGGGGAAAGAAAGGAATGACAATAGTGATGACTCCGATGTGGAATCTGAATTGGCGCAATTTGTACGAAAGTCGAAGAAAGGATCTAAGATAAAAGGTAAGTACCCTCTTATCTATTTCAAATGTGGAAAAATAGGTCAAAATGCTACAAAATGTCCTCATAAGCATGATAGTGATGATGAAGGAAATTCTAAAAGAATGGAATACAAAAAGAAAGGGAACAATAAGAAGAACCTCTTCTCTAAGCAAGATGAGTCTGATGAAGATGAATTTGTAGTCATAAAAAAGAAATCAGATGAAGAAAGTGACCATGCTGAAAGCCAAGAAACATTATTCATGGCGTCATAAATGATGATGACTCAGGGCAAGAAGGAAATGTAGATGAACTGTTAATAAGTACCATTGAAGAAAATGAAAAATTACGGAGTAAAATCATCACTCTCAAGGTAGAAAACGAGGAAACAAAAAGAAGGGAAGATCTCTTGGAAATAAAGCTAAAAGAAAATGAACAAACTTGCGAAGAACGTGAAGCTGAAATAGTATCTCTGAGGAAGGAATTGGAGCAAGTTAAAAAGGGTTGAAAAAGCTCTCAAATACTTGAGACTATGCTAAAAAGTCAAAAACCTCAACATGGCAAATCTGGAATATCTTTTAAAGGAGAAACATCAAGCACTAAGAATAGTGCGAAAAGCTATGCCGATGCACTTTCCAGCAACCCAAAAGAAGAAAGAGTATCTCATCAAAGGTGCATCCCAGATCCAAAGAATGAAGAGAGAATCAATCCAAAGAAGAATGTGGATTCAAACCATGGATATTACAATAGATACAAACTAGTATTCCATCAAAGGCCCATCTCAAATCCTAAGAATGAAGCGAGAGTAATTCTAAGGAAGGAAGTTGATTCAAATCGTGGCTACTACAACAGGTACCAAACTATCTTTCTTGGACATTGTTTCCATTGTAAAAACTTTGGTCATCAAGCCAGACATTGCATGGCTTGCAAGAATGAAACACCAAAACTAAAAGATCAAATAATCAAACCATATGGCCCCAAAAGGCAGGGACAAATCAAGACCTACAATTCATTTGATCCCTTGACCAAATTTGATCTGATTTGCTCATTCTACTACAATAATGGACACTATGAACAAGATTTCCCACTCAAAAGAGGAAAAGCAAGTAGTGAGAATCCCAACACGGATAAATGTGGCCTGGCTCTATATGCTCAAAATAATGAAAATCATTGGTTTGTGGACAGTGGGTGCTCCAGACACATGACAGGGGACAAAAGGAAGTTTGTCTCATTGAGCAAAAAGGAAGGAAATGTATCCTTTGGAAGTGGATCTGCCAGAATTGTTGGAAAAGGAACTATTACTCTTATCAATGGAAAAGGAAAAGCTCAAAATGCTCTACTAGTAAACGGGCTCAAACACAACCTCCTGAGTGTTAGCCAAATCTGTGATCAAGGACATAATGTTGTCTTTAGCACCAAAGACTGTGAAATAAGGAACTCTTCCTCAGGGGAACTTGTGGTGAAAGGGGTTAGAACACCAGACAACATTTACATTCTGAACAAGATTCAAGAAGATAAATGCTACTTAAGTCAAACAGATGAAAGTTGGTTATGGCAGAAGCGACTTGGACATACAAGCTTCGAAAACTTGATCAATATCAGCAAGATTAAAGTTGTACGAGACATTCCAAAGTTATTCAAACCAAAACAAGGAATACGCGGTCCATGTCAACATGGAAAGTAAACCAAAACCAGCCACAAGACCAAGGAGTTCTCTACATCAAAGCCTTTGGAGATCATCCATGCTGATTTATGTGGACCAACTAGAAATCAAGAACTCCAAGGAGAAAGGTACTTTGTTTTATTTGTTGATAACTATACTAGAATGATGTGGATATATTTTATAAAATATAAATCTGAATCATTTGAGTGTTTTAAGAATCTTAAAGCTCTTATAGAAAATGAAAAGGACTCAAAGATTAAGTGCCTTAGAATAGATAGAGGGGGAGAATTCACGTCAAAAGAATTTAATGAGTTCTGTAAAATACATGGAATTAAAAGAGAATTCTCTGCTGCCAGAACACCCCAGCAGAATGGGGTAGTTGAAAGAAGAAACTAAATAGTTCAATAAATAGAAAGAACAATGCTATTAGCAACAGATTTGCAGCCAAATTTTGGAGAGAAGTAGTTGGGACAACTGTATATACCTTGAATCGAACTCAATTAATACTAAATTATGAAAAAACTCCTTATGAACTATGGAAAGGAAGACCTACTTCAGTAAAGTACTTCAAGATCTTTGGAAGCAAGTGCTTCATAAAAATCAATGGTGGCTCACCAGGAAAGTTTGATTCTCGGGTTGATGAAGGGATCTTCCTTGGATACTCTACACGGAGCAAAGCCTACAAGTGCTACAATAATCAACTAAAGAAAATAGTGGAAATCATTGATGTAAATATTGATGAAGACCTTCTAGAAGAAGAAATTGAAGAACACAAAGTTGATCCTTTCACTGAAGAAGAAGAACCTAAAAAAGAAGAAATAAATCAAGAAGAAGCCAAGGAAAAAGAACCGCCATACCCCTTCAAAGATGAAGTTTCTCCAGAAATATCATCTAGAAGAGAAAATTGTTGGCAATAGAGATGAGGGGATGCAAACTCGAAGAAGGATGATAAGTACACCAAAGAAAAATGATATTTCTCTTCTATCCATGATAGAACCAGAAAAATATACTCAAGAAAGTAAGGATCCTCATTAGGTAAAAGCCATGGAAGAAGAGATGTCCCAAATTGAGAAGAATGAGACATGGGAGCTGGTACCTCGTCCAAAGGACAAAAACATTATAGGAACCAAGTGGGTATTCAAAAACAAAATGAGTGAAGATGGACAAGTCATCAGAAACAAGGGAAAGCTTGTTTGTAAAGGCTATTCACAAATTGAAGGAATTGACTTTGAAGAAACATTTACACCAGTAGCTTCGTGTGGAAGTTATCAGGATGTTCTTGGAATTTTTTTGCTCAAAAGGATTAAAAATCTATCAAATGGACGTAAAATCAACATTTCTGAATGGAGAACTCAAGGAAGAGGTCTACATGGAGCAACAAGAAGGGTTTGATCTAACAGAAGGAAAAGACTTAGTCTGTAAGTTGAAAAGTCATTATACGGGTTGAAACAAGCTCCTAGAGCTTGGTATGCAAGATTGGATCACTATATACAACGACAAGGCTTCAAGAAGGGTGTGGCAGGAAGTAATCTCTACATAAAGACGGATGAAGGTAAGTTACTAGTCACACTTGTTTATGTTTATGATCTGACTTTTGCTAGCAATAATGATGAGATGAGCTATGAATTTTCTCAAAACATGTCAAAAGGGTTCGAGATGTCAATGATAGGAGAGTTATCTCACTTTCTTGGACTACAAGTATCCCAAACCAAAGTAGGATTGTTTATATCTCAAGCCAAATATCTTAAAGACATGCTTAAAATATATGGAATGGAAGACTGTGCACCCATGAGCACACTTATGACCACAAATTGCAAATTGAGGAAAAGTGATGACTCCCCTCCAGTAGATACAACTCATTACAAGTCAATAATTAGATCCCTTCTGTACTTAACTGCTACAAGACCTGATATAATGTAGTCAGTAGGAATGGTGGGAATATTTCAATCAACTCCTAAACAATCCCAATTGTTAGCTGTAAAAATAATTCTCAGATACCTGAAAGGAACTCCTGATTTCAGTCTTTGGTACCCTAAGAGCTCAACTCTGACTGTAACTGCATACATCGATGCTGATTGGGCCGGAAGTGTAGATGATCGAAAAATTACTAGTGGAAATGCATTCTTCCTAGGAGACTGTTTGGTATCCTGGCTCAGAAAAAAACAGACATCCATATCATTATCCGCAGCCGAAGCCAAGTATATAGCTGCATCAGACTGTTGTACTCAAATACTATGGATGAAGGAAGCTCTAAAAGATGTCAACATATATATAGATCAACCAATTACCATCTATTGTGATAACACAAGTGCTATCTGTCTCAGCAAAAATCCAGTGATGCACTCAAAGACCAAACATATACCAATCAAATATCATTTTCTTCGTGAACAAGTAGCTGAAGAAAACATCATCTTGGAATATATCAACACTAAGGATTAGATAGCTGATAATTTCAAAAAATATCTTCCTCGAGAAGCATTTGAACATCTTCGGAAAAATATGGGGGTTATCTCTTTAGCATCACTTAAGTTCATTCATAAAGATGTTGCAGGACAGGGGGAGCAGTTCTATAGGGGGAGTAGTTCAATAGGGGGAGTCCGTATGCATTCCTTTGCCATTGATGTCAAAGGGGGAGAGAAGAAGAATATTGCCATCAATAACAAAGGGGGAGATTGTTGACATAGATTGTCATTGATGTCAATATGGCAATATTCTAGGAGCCAGAGGAGGCAAAACAGAGCTATCAGAGCTACAGGAGGAGTATTGCAGAATATAAAAGCAGAGCATATCGGAGGAGCAAACAGAGCTATCGGAGGAGCAAACAGAGCTATCAAAGGAGCAAAATAGAGCTATTAGAGGCATATCAGGAGTATTAGGAGCAATGTATGCCAAAGAAGAACTATTGGGGGTAATATATACCATTGATGCCTAAGAACGGAATACATATATATATGTGGAAGAGTTAACGGAGGCGGAAGAGTTAAAAGAGGAAATATACACTATCGGAGGCGAAAGTAGTGCATATATCAGAATACACTATTAGAGGCGGCAAATACATATATATCGGAGTATAGAGGAGGAATATATATATATATATATATATATATATATATATATATATATATATATATATATATATATATATATATATATATATATATATATATATATATATATATATATATATATATCGACGATATTGTAATCGGCGGGTTCTACAATGAGCCACTACCCGAAACCCCCGACAACGATATATATGTGCAGACCCGACGAGACATATCTGTCCGGGTGTATAAACAGGTGAAGTCCGCTAAGTGTGTCGAAGCATGGTTTTTTAAGTGTATTTCATATATTCGGGCTTTAAGCCCTGCCACGTTAAAACATGCAATTTTTCAATATATATATATATATATATATATATATATATATATATATATATATATATATATATATATATATATATATATCTATCTATATATATATATATATATATATATAACTGTGATATGTTGTGGACACGCTGCAACATTATGCAATGATTTAATATTATATCGCTTCCGCCCATTAGAACTCGCATATCACAATATACAAAGGGGTGTCACCCTTGAAAGTGCCGATTGCGATATATGTTGCGGACCCAATGCAACATTACAGTTTGGCTCAATGCTATATTGCATCCGCAGGAGAATCGGCCATCGACCATGGGCGATGTCACGAGCTCAACTTATAAAACACCTCCGGAAGCCGCGACTGCCAATTGCGATTATTGCATAGGGTTTTTTAGGCCAAAAGCCTATAATAACGATTCCGATAGCTCATTAGGCCTGAACGATGCTGGTTGCGATTGCGATGGTGACATGGCAACTTTCTTTGTGTATTTTGATCCTCGCCATTGAATCAACGTGTCCCTAGAGTGTTGGTGAGCATGAAGAGACTGAGGAAGCCAGAAAGCCAGGAAGCTGAAGGACAAGCCAGAGCGGAGGAAGCCAAAGCGACATGAAGAATCGGGAAGTCGAAGAGGCAAGCCAGCACAGAGGAAGCTAAAGTGAGTGCTGAGGAAACCAAAGAGCCAGCGGAAAGTGGAAACCAATAGTCAGAGGCATCATGAATACATAAAACAGGAAAAAAAAGGAAAGGGCAAGGGTGTGTGTGTGAATAATCAGAGCAAGAGAATGCTGAAGTTCAGGCAGAGGTAGGAGAAGTAGGAGAACAGGAGTGAAGCATAAGCTCAACAGGCTTGGGAGCAAAAAGCTACAACAAAACAATTTATAATAGTTGATCATAAAGGGTTGGAGCCCACGGGGTTGGACCCTCAGAACTGAAAGGATTGGAGTCCTTGGCAGTTGGTGCTCCTAAGTCCAGGACTGTTGCCTTGGAAAAACAGAGTTGGTGCTCTGGAAGTTGGAGCCTCACAAAAGTCCAAGTTGGTGCTTGGCAACTAATTGCAACCATTTATATATTGTATCTATTTCATTGCACTATTTGCATTAATAAAAGAATTTATTCCAGCTATCTATTTCTGTGTTCCATATATAAATGTTTTGGTGATAAAAAGAACAATTAAAAAGAAATACTGATTCACCCCCTCTCTCAGTATTTCCAACAAATCCCCAACAAGCATTCTAAATCTTCACATTGGATGTTGCAAAATTTCTCTCTCTTGTCAAACTATAAGGGATTCCCAAATGAAGAATCTCGTTGAAGCAAGAGGTTGGGAGGTGGTCGGAGAAGAACTAGTTGAAGAATTCATGGTTTCAACACTTTTCTTCATATTTTTCTCGAATCCTTCCATGAACATCTGAGTTTGTTCTTCTAGGAGCTTTGGAATTTGGGCCAATTCAGCTAAAGGATACAATATGTAAATGTCATCAATTTCTGAAACAAGAATGATGATATTTCTTCTTGGCAGATAACGGAAAATGATTTTATAGCTCGGTAATGTGCACTGATGCACCAATTCTGACTTGGAGATAATGGAGTAATGTTCTAGATTTGTGTGAGTTCCAAAGTATTATTCTAGAAGTCTTGTTTTTCCTATGCGTGAGCTATAGTTGAGTCATAGTCTCTATTAGCTAGGTTGTTATGTCGATCGAGTTTTTTGATCCCATCATTATATAATGGGACACTTTCATGTATTTAGGGTATGAGTAGGCACACTCTGAATTAATATAAGCCTTGTTTCATCAATTCTCTATGATATTTTAGTTTAAGTTGGTATCAAAGCTAGAGGGTTGAAATTTTCAGGGCCTAATCTCAAATCATAATTGTTGTAGAGGTGTGGGTGGCGTGCCTTTTTTGAATGTTAAGCTAAGGCTCCATGGGTGGAATATTTGACATTCATCAGATCATATCATATCAACCGAGGGAAAGACTGTGACCGAATTGTGGTAAACAAGAGAGAGACATGATAAGTGTGTTAAGATGTGTGTGTATTTTACATATGTGATGGTGGGTAGATGCAAGGGCACTTTGTTGGACTTGAATTGTGAGCTTGCATTCCAAATATTTCTATCAAGGATAAGTGACTAGCTATTTGATTGCATCACATCAAAGAAGCTTCCACCATAGGATAAATATTTGATTTAATAAAATAAGAGGTTGATCTATTTCTTTGATGTGTTGATCAAGATCTCTTCAGCTACTGAAACTAACCAAGATCTTTTACTTCTGTGATGTTAGCAGAATTGCATGTGAAAGAGTATAAAAAGCCACATGTGCATACTGTAAAGAAGAGGAAACATAAAGACGACCATCAAATAAAAAACACAAAACACATTGATAACGAAGTTCACCTAGTGTGGGTTACATATCTGGGCCCAGTTTCAAGAGTGGAGAGGCCACTTCATTAAATGCTGCAAGATAATGACGAGTACATGGTACATTCTTTATCATTACAATGATAAATTCCTTCAAATAAAGTGGCATATCTCTCCATGAGACGTTCTTCAATATGAACTCTCACTCAAATGGGCCCTCCTTCAACATGACAAGCTAATAAATTTTCACTTGATGTGGTACACAAGTATCCTTCAATAATGATCTTAACAACTAAATCATCAACTCAGGAAATCAAAAGAAAGACATGACATCACTACATCATTTTGTGGTGAAGTAAAATTATAAGTGCGGACACGAATGAATTCCTCTACCCTGATAATGGCTCTAGCCACAACAGATACATTCTATGGAAGATTTCCTTAGGTTAGAATCAATCAAGAGGGCCTACCTCTTGGTCACTTATCTTGCTTGATGATGTCCTCGCTTGCTCGCTCCAGCAATCTCTTGCTTTCTTCTTCAAGCTCGTAAAACAAGTAAACAACAACAACACACAAACATAATAATAGAAAAATTGAATTTCAACCTACTTAATGAGTCAAGAAGCCTCAAGACATGAATATGTAATATTACAAAACATGTAGGAAATCAATCTATAGTTGCATACATTAATATCAAAGAGAGATTACAACCATTGGCCTTGATGTCACAGTCTTCCTCTGACAAGACCAAGTTCCCACACACTTCTGCTAGCACTTCATGATGGCTTCAAACAACAATAGTTTAAAGACTCTTCCCTTTAGGCTTCACTCCAAACCAAACACACTTCTCCCTCACACAACTAGATGGCTACAACTAGTAATAGCTTGCTTGTCTAATTCTGATTTTCACACTAATCACTAGTTTGTGCTTGGGAAGAAGGGAGGTTTATATAGGAAATATGGATGGGAGATGGATCCTCTTCTCATGGGAGAAGGACTTATCCCTTGAGGTAGTTCCATCATTATAGGGGAAAGGAGCCCAAACTGTCATCCTTGACCCCATCCGGCCAAACCATTTACCAAACTTCTGTTACAGAGCTTCTAGAGATGGAAGCATCAACTCTAATTTAAAAAGCTTTCCATAACAAGACTGACGTGACTAGAACATTACTCAATCACACCAATAGGCGTGGGTAATAGTTCTAATCTCTACACATCGGCACGGGGGAGACAAAGGACATTAGCGCCGGTCTTGTAAATTGGGAAAAACAGAAGGTTCAGGGGAAATGGTGCAAAAGGGAAATGATCTGCTCATGAAGAGGGACATAATGGGAGTTTCTTCATGAGGGAAAAGCATATGGGGTTCACTGTGGAGGTCCTCCAAGATCAAGGAACGAGGAGTACAGGGATAGTCACAAAATGATGTGTAATAGATGCCCCCTAAAGCATGAAGGCCGAGCCGAAATAAGGGATTAAATGCTTTATAAACCAGTGCGGGGAACCGGTCTGCCGTCGGAGAACTTGTAAGAAAGTACATATACATATACATAAAGTGAGATCTCTGTCAAATGATACATGAATCATGGCATGGACATAATCATCTGTTAGAGAGGATCATAATGAAACCAAGGTATGGTCACAACCATCCAATAATGAGAAGGATCACATATGATAACTCATGGTCTAGTCACAGCCAACCATCTAATAGAGACATGCATATCATCATAACCATGTCACACCACTTCGCAACCTGGACTTTCATGATCTGAGTCTAGGGTATTTCACTCCAACACGACCCGAGCAAAGTACAGATCCTATCATGCGAATAGATGTGTTGACGTTGAACATGCTAGAAAGTCGCTTGATTACCAGTCAATGATGTAAACTATTAACAAGTGTGAGAGAAACCACCAATAATGACAATGGCCCTCAAGGTACTATCAACATAATTCATGGAATGTGAATATAGGAATTGAAGTCGAACACCCGTGAAATCACTCGATTGAAAGCCAATGATGTGAACTTGTTGTCGAGTGCAAAGAACTTGCCATTAAGGCATGCAAGCTCTAAGGTACTGGAAGGGAGTCTCTCGGTCAACTTCCCAGATAATGAGTTGAAGTCGATGGAAAGTGACCGTGTCGAAGGAGGGCCATAATGAATCCCACATCATCGATGCGAGACAAGAGGATTCAAAATGATTTTGGATGATACAGAGAAACAAAGGTAAGTATAACTACATAAGGATAGCTCTTGAACATATCGGCGACACAACTGGAAGCTTCGCAGCTTTTGGATCCATAGGATCGGTGGTCATGGCGACATAGCAGAGATCAGATGGAAGGAAAAAATGAATGGCCCAAAACCATGAAGGTAAATGATGTAAAGGAGGATGTCCCAACCTGACACGAATCAAAGAGTGTCATGTTCAAGAGTGAGTTGCCGACACGACTCGATAGATTTCCAAATTTTTCCCCCACCATTTCTAGCGAGTACCCCAATTATTTTTTATCACAAGCTTGAAGGGGATAACATGTGCTTGCACTGTAAGTTCATCCTTTGGACGAATCCGACCTAATTAGTTTAACGAGCCCTAGGAAGGAGAAACTCATGTTCGTCATGGTGACGAATCTGATGTCGTTTATTAGTTTAACGAGTCCGACAAAGGTGTAACTCAGTATCTTTTTCATGTTTATAGAGTTTGAAAAAGACATGTAAAAGAAAACTCCACATGGTCCCTTTTCGTACATTTGTGTCTCTCAAGCTTGAAAAGGTAGAAAACAATACTTGAGAGAACTGCTTGACCATTTCAGTCAAGAAGTACCTTTTTCGTAAATAGTGCCTCCCAACCCGAAAAAGGGGTAAACTTATACTAGGTGCACGATGCTTCACATCTGTTAACGATTTTGAAATGACAAGGGCTCGACCATCTTTCTATTTTTAAAGGGTCGAAAAAGAGCTGAAAGCGGACCCCCCATTTTTATTCTCTTTAATGAGTCAAAAAGGGAAAAAATACTCGGTGATATTTTCATATGGGTTTAATGAGTCGAGAAAAGAGCTGAAATATGACTCATCACCATCGTCGAACATCCATCACCTATCACTGCACAAGCAAGGCAAAGTGTATTATTGAGTCCTTGAGGAAAAATAGGTCAAAAATATTTACAAAACCTGATATTTTCACGAAAAAAATGAATAAATAGGGGAAAAGTAAATACATTTTTACCATTTACCATTTTACCTTTGCAGTGAAGACTTTTACCCACTTTTGCCCTAGCTTTTCCAGAGTGGATTGCGGGAGATTCGGGAGGTCAATCGATGAGCTCTCAGTTCCAAGTAATCGTTGAAGCCCTATGCTCCATTTTCATGCTATTTATTTATGCTTTTAACCATTTTTTTGGATTTTTAGGGATGCTTTTGAGATATTTTTCTTCCTCAGTCAATGTGATTTCCGAGCACGGGATCGTGCTGGCCGAGGGTTATTTGCACGACCATCTGCGCCGATTGGTGTGACAGTTTCTAAAACAAGTGCGCCAACGCCGTGAGTAGGGAAAAAATAATTTTTCTCAAGGACTGACAATTAAAATTTGCTTTTTATGTGCCAAAATTGATGATTGACTCAAATAAATGGCTTTTGCAGGAGAGAAATCATCGAAAATAGTGGATTGGAAGGAAAGAGAACATGCAAACGTGGAAATCCAGGCAATGAATGATCCAAATTTCTTGGAGGCTTCGAGGGCTTGTGGGCTCCTCAAAGTTTTCCTTACACCATGGATGCGGGCCCAGCTCGAATTACTTCGATATTTGATAAGCCTTTGGGACATTAATTGTGAGATTTTTGTCATTGGGGACGAAGAACTAGAGTTGACAACTTCAAACATCTACTTCATCACTAGGTTGTCTTGCAAAGTTGAGCTAATGAATTTTTATGGGTCACGTCCGGTTGGGGCAATCATATCTTCCTTTCTTGTTGCGCATTGTCCCGAGGCCTTGAAATCCAAAAGTGGGAAGATTGAGAATTCCAATGTGCGGGATTTGACACTGAGGGTGCTTTTGTTGACCATCAACAAAGTGGAGGGGTCCCAGGCGGAACATGAGACTAATAAGTCAAAGTTCCTTTACACTTTGGACTGCAAAACTCCTACGATCTCCAACTGGGCAGTGGCGATGAAGATGAATATCAATTGCCAGTTTTCTAAGGCGAAGGCGGTAAATATGAAGCAATTTGACTTCGTATCAGTACTTGTGACCTTTTTCCTTGAACGAGTGCCATTGTTCCAGTATTAGTTGATTGAGGTTGATCCTCTTATGTGACGCGATCCACGAATCGCCCGATGGATTCGTTTGATGCCTAGGATCACTGGGGGCAGTAGATGTCCTACCGACCAACATTCTTTTTGTGGCTACAACGACAAAAAATCATCGTGGAGGACTGGACGTACAACGACACTGATTTACATGGAGACCCAGATATGCCCTTGCTGGATGGGGAGGACTTCGATGACAAAGGTAAAAACCAAACCAAATTTTGATTTTGATGTTTTCTAATTGTTTTTAGTATATGCATGCTTATAAAATTTCTCTTGTGTATGCAGATGTTGGACCAGAGCCACTAGCTGGGATGTCCTTGATAGATAGGTGTTATCCCCATCTTATTGATGTTGTTGCCCCTTATTAGGAAGGGAGCGATAACGAGGAGGAGATTGCAAGGAACCTCGAGGGTTTGACTCATGGTATCCCTGAGTATGCTCGGATAGGAGACATGCCTCGATGGTACCAGAGGCACACAGTGGGAATCTCATATTAGATCTGCCGATTGCTGAGCCATGTACTACGAGCTGTCTCGTGCTATCATGACCACCATGCTGAGTAGTTCCTAGGTCTAGTACTTACATATTTTTTGAGGCCTGCGTGCCACAGATGTACGCGGCCTGCGAGCCGCCAATGTTATTGTAGACATACATATTATTTTTTGGGGTTTTGATGTATCAAACATTCTCACATATGTATATATGTTATATTTTCCTGTCTATTATGGTACAAATGGTTTGTCTCATTTTTTACATGTTTCGCAAATGTCTATCCAACACATAATTAACTAATGCATCTATTAATGTATTCATGCGTCTAGGAATATGATGATATGTAATATATTCAAAATTTCTTTCCAACAGACAGATATAGAGATACATTCGTAATATTTGAGGGTTCCTGACAGAATATTGCCCATTGAGTTGAAGGACGAAAAGCTGTGAATCCAGGTTGACAACCAATTCTCTGATGCCCAGAGCGATGGTTTCTGATAACAGTTCGATGACCGCACTGCATTCAACAAATGTTGTTGGTTGTACGACCTAGGAAGATACCTTCAAGGTCAATCAACTCACCATTAGGGTTGTAGATATCCCATGCCACGGATGATAGGTTCCGAGTACTTCGGCAAGCACCATCGGCGAAATCGACATGAGGAGATGCAGACATCTGCAAAGCACAAAAAGCATAGTACAAAAATTTCACACAAAACCACACTGTACAAAAATGAATCACTTTAATGTACATAAGTAACAATGCAAGATGGCCTAGGCATAGTAATTTTTGAGGTAAAGCCTATTTTGGGGCTTATCAAGAGGATTTCCTTCATAATAAATAAGTTCATAGGCTCCTTTATGCAAAACACATTTTACAATATAGGGCCCATGCCACATAGGTTCGAACATGCCTGCCCCCAGCTTATCATTAGCTTGGTCATATAGCACGACCAAATCACCCTCAGAGAAAGCGCGAGGGGAGAACGATTGGTTGAAATGGGATTTGACCCATTTCTTTTGTGCTTTGATGACCAAGGCAATGAGACGGCGAGTCTCATCCAGTCGTTCCAAATATAAGAGGCATTCCTCTTGAGGTGATGTTTCAAGGAGGAGTTCAACAGCTAACTTAAGTGAAGGAATCTCATATTCGATCAACAATGTTGCTTCCAGACCATAGATGAATTGGAATGATGTGAAACCAGTGGTGTATTTGTGTTGGGTTGTGTTATATTCTTTCCACAACTAACCCACGCAGTTAACTGACAGTTTAGAAGGGAGCGGAGACGCCCCTTCGTTGCGCCGATTGTGTAGCAGGGAGGGGGTGTCACAGGGGGTTTGAGGGGTGCAGGTAACCCCACTTTATGGGGTCCAGGGAAGCGTCCTAGAAAATATTGTTTTTGGACCCTATATTAGGTTGGGCAGACCTACCTATGGTTTTGTGCATGATTTTTCGCACATGGTTTTCGACACAATGGTTTTCGATCCATGGTTTTGGACGTGATGGTTTTTGGTCCATGGTATTGGATGCTTTGGCATGTATAAATATGTATTGTAACATTGAAAGGAACATAATGAAAAATCAAGCTGGTAGTCCCGATTTTGGGATCCAGGGGAAAATATCTATGTATATGTGTCTTATGTGTTATGTTCTCACATTGTTTATTTTCTATGTTTTAGAATTCATATGCAAGTAATTTTTGTATGGGGTTAAAACCTATATTTGGTATCAAAGCTGTTTTGGCTTCAAGGGGATGCCTTTGTTGCTAAGGGGTTTCACTTGGGCCTGTGGTAGACCTTGTTCAATGGGAGATCTACAGGATCAATTCTAGTGGTGAAAGAGGATGGCAAGCAGTGGAAAGATAGAGATCAAGAAATTTAATGGTTAGAGTTTTGAGTTATGGAAACTCAAGATGGAGGATTTGTTTGTGGATAAAGATCAGTGGGTTGCGGTAGATCCAGGTACTAAACCAATGGGAGTGTCCGATGAAGAATGGAAGAAGTTGGATCAGAAGGCTAAAAGCACAATATGATTGTGTGTCTCAGATTCAGTATTGCTGAATGTATCAGGGGAAGCTACGGCGAAGGCTTTGTGGGACAAGTTAGGGACTTTGTACCAAACTAAGTCTCTCGGGAATAAATTGTTCCTACATAAAAAGCTATATAACCTGAGGATGAAAGATGGAACATCGGTGACAGAACATTTGAATGCATTTAATACTGTGGTAAGTCAGTTATTATCTCTTGATATTAAAATTTCAGGTGAAGATGAGTGCATCAGTTTGTTTTGTTCTCTACCAGATTTGTGGGATACTCTGGTTATTACAATAGGTAGCAATGCAACTGCCTTGCAGTTTGATGAAATAGTCTCATCCTTGCTGATGGAGGAGATGAGATGGAAAAATATGGAGAGCCAGAATGGTGATGCCTTGTCTGTATGAGGACGGTCCTAGAACAAAAACAAAAATAATTCATCGAGTGGGAAATCTAAATCTAGAGGGTGATCTAAATCTCTAGGAAAACCTATAAAGGTGGTGTGTTGGAAATGTGGAAAGGAAGGGAACTACAAAAGGGATTGTAAATCTAAAGCTCCTGACAAAGGAAAGGGATCTAATGATGCTCCTTCTGCAGAGGCAAAAACCACCTCAGATGAAGGTGGGGATGTGTACTTGGCTTCTTCAAGTAAACATGTAGATCATGAGGCATGGTTGATTGACTCAGGTGCATCCTTTCACTTCACTGCCCATAGAGAGTGGTTCTGCGAGTATGAGAAATATGATGGTGGTGATGTATTCTTGGGGGATGACAGGAAGGCTAGAATCATTGGTCGAAGAAAAGTAAAGTTGAAGTTGGAAGGTGGAAGGGTTAGAACACTTCCGAGTGTTCTGTGTATTTCTGCATTGGCCAGAAATCTGATTTCTGTAAGCAAGATAGATGATGCAGGTGTAAAAATAGTGTTCGAGAAGGATACCAGCAAAATGGTTTGGGGAGCACTGGTATTGATGCGGGGAGTTCGAATTGGAACTCTATACAAGCTGCAAGGCAGCATTGTTATTGATGGGTGCAATAGTTCTATGGTTCCTAAAAGTGGAGTAGAAAATTTATTTGTCTCTGGAGAGAAGACCATGCTGTGGCATCAAAAGCTTGGACATATTGGAGAGAAGGGCCTTCGAATACTTCATGGTAAAGGTATGAGTAATAGCTCTCTGGATTTTGATTTATGTGAAAATTGTGTATATGGGAAGCAGAATCGAGTGAGTTTCCCCTCTGGTGGTAAGAGGGCGAAACATATATTAGAGCTTGTGCACAGTGTTGTGTTTGGACCTGTGAAGGTTCCATCACTGGGTAAGTCTGTGTACTATGTATCATTTATAGATGACTTCTAAGGGAATTCATGGATATATTTCCTTAAGAAGAAATCTGAAGTCTTTGATAGGTTTAAAGAATTTAAGGCTCTGGTGGAAAACCGGACAAAGAAGAAGATTAAAACGGTAGAGAGTTTTGCAGTAAGGAATTTGAAGAATTTTGTAAGAAGTGTGGTATAGAACGGCAAAAGACTACTCCATATATACCTCAGCAAAATGGAGTTGCAGAAAGAATGAAGAAGATGTTGATGGAAAGGGCAAGAGGCATGCTCAATGGTGCCGAGTTAGGACAAGAATTCTGGGCAGAGGCAGTGGAGACTACATGTTACCTGGTCAACAAATCACCTTCATCATCATTGGAAGATAAGACTCCACAAGAGGTATGGACTGGTAAGAAACCTTCTCTTTCACATTTGAGGGGTATTTGGATGTGATACATATGTACATGTTCAAAATGAGAAAAGAACCAAGTTGGATAGTAAATTTGAAAAGTGCATATTTATTGGGTATAAGGATGGTTTAAAGGGTTATAAGCTTTGGAACCCAGTAACAAGGAAGGTTATGTACAGTCGAGATGTGGTGTTCAGAGAGGTGAAAGATGTTATTAAACATGAAGTCCAACCAAAGGAACATGAGAAGATAGAGTTTAAGCTAAAGGAGGAAGAATCAGACTCTATAGGAGAGGAGGAATCAGAAGATGAAGAGCCACAAACTCCGGGTGTGAGAAGATTAGTTCGAGAAAGAAGGCAGCCAGAAAGGTATAGTCCATTTGCTTTCTGTTCAAATTTTGCTTTATCTATTACTGATGATGATCCCAAAACTGTGAATAAAGCAGTAGCTTCAGAGGATGGAAAACTCTAGAAAGAGGCCATGGTTGATGAAATGACATCTTTGTACAAAAATGAGGCTTGGGATCTGGTGGAGTTACCGGCTGGAAGGACACCCATTGGCAACAAATGGGTGTTCAAAAATAAGACAAATGCAGAAGGAAAGGTGGAGAAATACAAAGCTCGGTTGGTAGAAAAAGGTTATTCCTAGGTGTCGGGAATTGATTTTGGTGATATTTTTTCTCTTGTTGCCAAGGTAACTTCTATTATATTACTTTTATCTGTTGCTGCTGCTTTTGATTTTGAGGTAGAACATGGATGTGAAGACAACATTTCTTCACGGGGATCTAGAAGAGGAGATCTACATGAAGCAACCTGAAGGTTTTGTGGTGAAGGGTAAGAAAGAACTGGTATGCAATTTAAAGAAGTCTATGTATGGGTTAAAACAGTCACCAAGGATGTGGTATCAAAAATTTGATACATTTATATGGGGACTTAGCTTCACCAGAAGCAAAGTAGATCATTGTGTGTATTTTAAATTAATTGGTGACCGTGTTATTTATATGGTCTTGTATGTGGATGATATGTTGTTGGTTGGAAATGAAACAGAAATTATCCAGGATTTGAAGACCCATTTGTCCTCCAAATTTGACATGAAAGATCTTAGTGATGCAAACTATATTTTGGGCATGGAAATTAAAAGATATCGAAAAAAGATGAAAATTTGGTTAAACCATAGGAAATATGTCGAGACAATATTGCAGAGTTTAATATGCAGGAAATTAAATCAGTGAAGGTTCCTATTCCTGTAGGTGTAAAGTTATCTGTTGAACAATGTCCCAAGACACAAGAAGAGGAAGAGGACATGTCGTGTGTTCCATATGCAAGTGTAGTCGGTAGCCTGATGTATGCGATGGTCTGTACTAGACCAGACATTGCACATGCAGTGTTAGTGTTGAGCAGGTTTATGTAAAAACCAGGGAAGGAGCACTTGATAGTAGTGAAGCGGGTTTTCAGGTATTTGCGTGGCACTAGTGATTATGGTTTGTGATACCAAGGAAGATCAGGATTGGATAGAGTGTTGGATATTCGTGGCTTTGTGGATGTAGACTAGGCTAGAGATCTGGATCAAAGAAGATCAACAAGTGGGTACGTGTTTAACCTATTTGGAGGTGCAGTCAGTTGGATGAGTAAGAAACAAATTGTAGTGGCACTATCAACTACAGAGGCAGAATACATGGCAGCCACTCATGCAAGCAAGGAAGCAATTTTCTTGGCAAAGAACCCTGCATATCATTCAAAGACAAAGCACATTGATGTTCAGTATTACATTGTGAGGGATATGATAGAAGACAAAAAGGTGTTGTTGGTAAAGGTGGACACTTTGAAGAATACTACAGATGCATTGAAAAAATCTGTGAGCTCTGAGAAGCTCTCTTGGTGTAGAGAGACAATGGGCGTTGCAGGGCTGGATAAATGACTAAGCTCTCTTGTGGCCCCCTGTGGAAAGAAAACAACAAGTGGGAGAATGTTGGGTTGTGTTATATTCTTTCCACGACTAGCCCACGTAGTTAACCGAGGGGTTAGAAGGGTGGTGTAGCCCCCCTTTTGTTGCACCAATTTCATAGCGGGGGGGTCATAGTGGGTTTGAGGGGTGCAGGCAACCCCACTCTATGGGGTTCAGGGCAGCGCCCCAGAAAATTTTGTTTTTGGACCCTATATTAGGTTAGGCGGATCTACCTATGGTTTTGTGCATGATTTTTCTCACATGGTTTTGGACGTGATGGTTTTCGGTCGATGGTTTTGGACACAATGGTTTTTGGTCCATGGTATTGGATGCTTCGACATGTATAAATATGTATTGTAACATTGAAAGGAACATAATGGAAAATCAAGCTGGTAGTTCTGGTTTTGGGATCCAGGGGAAAATCTCTTTGTATATGTGTTTTATGTGTTATGCTCTTGCATTGTTTATTTTCTGTGTTTTAGAATTCGTATGCAAGTAATTTATGTACGGGGTTAAAAACTACACTTTGGTTGAACTTCGATAGGCCCACAGAGCTGAAAAAAGCATGAGATGCCAATTTGACTTGTGCACCCTAATAGTACACTGAATCATGGTGACCAAAACTTTGTTCACGCCTTCAAATTGGTTGTTGGCTTGAGGGAAATATGGGGTCAAGCCATCGTGGCACAAGCCCAATGCAGATGTCAGTTCTACCATCATGTAATCTCTGAAATGGGAGCCATGATTTGTGACAATGGCTTGGGGTAAGCTGAACCTAGAAATAACATGGTTAAAAAGGAATTGAGTTGTCTGTTGGGTTGTGTTATATTCTTTCCATGACTAGCCCATGTATTTAACCAGGGAGTTAGAGGGGGGGCAGAGCCCCCCTTCATTGCGCCAATTGTGTAGCAGGGGGGGCATAGGGGGTTTGAGGCGTACCCATAACCCCATTTTATGGGGTTCAGGGTAGCGCCCCAAAAAATTTTGGTTTTCGATGCTATGTTAGGATGGGTGGACCGACCTATGGTTTTGTGCATGATTTTCGCACATGTTTTTGGACGCGATGGTTTTCGGTCCATGGTATTGAACGCAATGGTTTTCAGTCATGGTATTGAATGTTTTGGCATGTATAAATATGTATTATAACATTGAAATGACATAATGAAAATTCAAGCTGGTAGTCCCGGTTTTGGGATCCAGGGGAAAATCGCTGTGTATATGTGTTATGCTCTTGCATTATTTATTTTATCTGTTTTAGAATTCATATGCAGGGAATTTCTGTAAGGGGTTAAAACCTACATTTGGTATCATAGCAGTTTTGGCTTTAAGGGGACACCTTTATTGCTGAGGGGTTTCGCTTGGGCCTGTGGTAGACCCTGTTCAGTGTGAGATCTGCGAGATCGATTCTGGTGGTGAAAGAAGATGGTGAGCAATGGAAAGATAGAGATTGAGAAATTTAATGGTTAGAGCTTTGAGTTGTGGAAACTCAAGATGGAGGATCTCTTGGTGGATAAAGATCAGTGGATCACGGTAGATATGGGTACTAAACCAAAAGGAGTGTCCGATGAAGAATGGAAGAAGTTGGATCGGAAGGCAAAGAGCACAATACGATTGTGTGTCTCAAATTCACTATTGCTGAATGTGTCAGGGGAAGCTACGATGAATGCTTTGTGGGACAAGTTAGGGAATTTGTACCAATCTAAGTCTCTGGTGAATAAACTGTTCCTGCGGAAAAAGTTGTATAACCTGAGGATGAAAGATGGAGACTCAGTGACAGAGCATCTGAACTCATTTAATACTATGGTAAGTCAGTTAGCATATGTTGATATTAAGATTTCAGATGAAGATAAGTGCATCAGTTTGTTTTGTTCTCTACCAGATTCGTGGGATAGTCTGGTTATTGCAATAGGTAGCAATGAAACTGCCTTGCAGTTTGATGGAATAGTCTCATCCTTGCTGACGGAGGAGATGAGACGGAAAAATATGGAGAGACAGAATGGTGATGCCTTATCTATACAAGGACGGTCCTAGAACAGAAACAAAAATAGGTCATTGACTGGGAGATCTAAATCTAGAGGGAGATCTAAATATCCAGGAAAACCTATAAAGGTGGTGTGTTGGAAATGTGGAAAGGAAGGGCACTACAAAAGGGACTGTAAATCTAAAGCTCCTGATAAAGGAAAGGGATCTGATGATTCTCCTTCTGCAGAGGCAAAAACCACCTCAGATGAAGGTGGGGATGTGTACTTGTCTTCTTCAAGTACACATGTAGATCATGAGGCATGGTTGATTGAATCAGGTGCATCCTTTCACTTCACTCCCCATAGAGAGTGGTTTTGCAAGTATGAGAAATATGATGGTGGTGATGTCTTCTTGGGGGATGACAGGAAGGCTAGAATCATTGGTTGTGGAAAAGTAAAGTTGAAGATGCAAGGTGGAAGGGGTAGAACACTTCCGGGTGTTCTGCATATTCTTGCATTAGTCAGAAATCTGATTTCTGTTAGCAAGCTCGATGATGCAGGTGTAAAAATAGTGTTCGAGAAGGATACTTGCAAGATGGTTCGGAGAGCACTGGTATTGATGTGGGGAGTTCAGATTGGAACTCTGTACAAGCTGCAAAGTAGCACTGTTATTGATGGGTGCAACAGTTCTATGGTTCCTGAAAGTGGAGCAGAAAATCTAGTGGTCTCTGGAGAGAAGACCATGTTGTGGCATCAAAGGCTTGGACATATTGGGGAGAAGGGCCTTCGAATACTTCATGGTACAGGTATGGTAGAAGGTATGAGTAATAGCTCTCTGGATTTTGATTTCTGTGAAAATTGTGTATATGGGAAGCAGAATCGGGTGAGTTTCTCCTCTGGTAGTAAGAGGGAAAAACATATATTAGAACTTGTGCACAATGATGTGTTTGGACTTGTGAAGGTTCCATCATTGGGTAAGTCTGTGTACTATGTATCATTTGTAGATGAATTCTCAAGGAATACATGGATATATTTCCTTACGAAGAAATCTGAAGCCTTTGATAGGTTTAAAGAATTTAAGGCTCTCGTAGAAAATCAGACAGAGAAGAAGATAGAGAAGAAGATAAAGGTGCCGAGGACAGATAATGGTGGAGAGTTTTGTAGCAAGGAATTTGAAGAATTCTGTAAGAAGTGTGGTATAGCATGACATAAGACTACTCCACATACACCTTAACAAAATGGAGTTGCAGAAAGAATGAATAAGACGTTGATGGAATGGGCAAGAAGCATGCTCAGTGGTGCCTGGTTAGGACAGGAATTCTAGGCAGAGGCGGTGGATACTGCATTGTTATAGACATTTTTGGGCACTGCAACCCCAATCATAAAATGTCCATAAACTAAGGGCTCCTAAGTCCCTAAAGATGTTGTTCCAACCCCTAAAAGAACAAGGTCAACTGATTACATCTTCTCCCAGAAGTTCTCCATGAAAAACTACTCAGAACTGGTCAAAACTAGACCATTTCACCTGCTCCATAGGCAAAGTGTGCTGCATCTCACCTGAATACACACAGTAGGTGCGTTGCATTTCAAAAAGCCCTTCTATGGGGTGCAATGGGCGAGAATGGAAAAATGGTAGGGTCAATCCACGAGGTGGAGGAGCATGGAATATTCCAGAAACTTCTCCTGTGACACTTGCCTCTCTGAATTCGACCAAGGATGAGTAAGAGATCATCAATCTCCAAGTGGAAGCAAGAACTATTAGAGGGAAGACACTAATCAAATCTCAAAAGCTGACTCACCTCCCTTGCAGACATCTATATATGGATCCCTCATCCCAGAGATTCGGGGGCTGGAATTTTGTATCTTGTAAGGAAGTGCTGCTGGTTTATTGGTGCAATATCATAGTGTTGGGTGATATAAGCTTGTCATGAGGTGAAGAAGGGCTTCTTGCTGAGAGGATGATTCTGGGTCAGAACAATTGGTTGTTACTCTCTTGGCTCTTTCTTGATTATCAATAAAGCTATTCAAGTTTTCCTCCATACTCTTGTGTGATTTATGTTTTATGCATTTGTATGGTCAATTTACATCTGATCCTCAATTTTTTATGATTATAGATCTGTGTTCTCGTATAGTGTTATGCTGCTTTGATTCTGCAGGTACTCTGTGAAGCTGGGTATACAAGAAAACAAGTAGCAAAGGACTATCAGAAGAGAGAGGAATCGAGCAAGGAACCAAGTGCAAGACAGAGGCTGGTCTCCTTTATTCTTCTCTCATCTATCTCTCGTAAAGGAAAACGAAAGTAGTTTTACTTTGTTTGTTTCTAAGGTAGCTACCAGCCTTAGTGGGATTAGCAGCTCTGCATAGACACTTTTCCCTGTAACAAAATGGCGACTCCGCTGGGGAGCGAATAGATTGATTGATTATCTACATTTTTTTACTTTATAAACTTACAAACGGAGCCTGAAGTCAAGCCATCTAGCCTTTGAACCGCATTTAAGTAGATCAACGCTGCTTCAGTCAATCTCTGGGTTTTGTTTATGAATTAAACAATTGATTTACAAGCTCTCTAATTGCCCTTGTGGTAGCTCTAGTAACCTCCTTAGATCTACCCTTGTGATTGATTTACTGATTACCACTTGCTTGGCTAAAATACTTGAACTGAATTGCAAACTGTGACCCGGAACCTAATCAAAGTCTCGTCCCTGGTCTAGTGCACTGTCTGTTCTGTGAACTTCAAATGCAATGCACTTCCCGAGTGTAGTAGGTGCGTTGCATTTCAGTTTCTTTGTGTTACAGGTGTGCTGATCAGACAAGGCCTTGTTCCTAAAAGTTGGTTTCTGTGTTCATTCTTTTCAGTTTTATTCATGAGTTTTGCTACCTGTAGTCAGTACACCTCTGTTGAAACCCGCTTCCTTGCTGTTTTTCCGCCTCCATTGTGCAAAGAATTGTAAATGTTTTTATGTATTTTTTTTTGAGTCATTTTTAGTTCTCCCTTATAAAGAAGTAGCGTAATTGTATTGTCGTTTCTTGATTTGAAAGTGTCGCAAGTGTCGTTTTCAGTCATAGAAGAGAATCTGATTGTTCTTGATAGTCGATTACATTGTTACTCCTGTATTTGATCTAAATTAATAGTTTTCTTAGTGTCAAAAGCAAGTTTTCATTTCCAAATCGCAAAGTGTTGTCATTGTCTTCATTTTGATTTTGAAAAGAAGCTTGTTAGTAATTGTCGCTTTGAAAATAATTCAGATTTGCACATTAGCTTTCTTTTTATCATTCATATATTAAGAAGGCTGAAAACAAATACATGCATGTGCATTTGCATTTAGACTGTTTGTTGGTTTGATTTAGGACAGTGCATATAGTGTGTGCTCTTTGCTCTTTGTTGAAAGCATACTGTCTCTCTTTCCTTAGTAGCTAGGATTTTCATTGCATAAAGAAGATAAAACGATTGTTTATCATCTTAGATTTCATTTTAGGAATTGTACATCTACATCACGCGGTGAACCTGAAAGGAAAATTTCTTAAGAAAGATCAACTTAAAATAAATTTAATGAATCTAACAACGCTTTGGAACCTAACGCACAACATCTAGAAGTCTAGGCTAGAGACGTATTACGGCGTCGTAAAGCCTGGTAACTGTTGTTTTCACTGTTGGTTGGGTGATTCCTCCACTTTGAGACGATAAGTGCCAGTACGGACTTGTGCTCCCACGTACCGTCGAGTATATTTTGGGAGACCAAAATAGGCTTAATCCTTTATCCATAGGAAGCCGTGTTTGCCGCCCTATCGATCGCAATGCACAGAACACAGCATTCGGGAAGATTGACTGTCGTACCGTAAAAAGTATTCTGCAGTTTTGCGATTGGTTTGGTAATCCCTCTGTCTAGATTTCCAGAGCAGTCCCTTTCGTTACTTTTCAGACTCCTTAATGGAACTGGTCCATCTGAGCACTTGTCACTTCAGGCTCATTAAAAATCGAAGGCGACTAGAGTCATCTTTTGTTTTTTCTCGACTCTTAAAAATTGAAAAAACAAGTTGTGTCAAAGCGTCTAAAATTTATTTTAAACGGAATAATTATCACCTTTCCTACGTTGGTCTTAGGTTGAGGAAAATGGAGTCCACCAACCAAGGAGTTCCTCTTGGAGGAAATCCTAGTCCCTTCTCCTCTTGGGGAGATGTTGGTGCACCCCATATGGCCACATTGTCGCTTCCAGGATTGACAATCGGCTTGCCCGTATGGCTTTTCTCAACCTCCATCATTCAGAACACCGCGATTCCTGAAAAATCGAGTCAACAACTAAACGATTCCAGAGTTACCCCCCAACCCTCTACTTCGTCCAATTCTTCCTCTCCTCCTTCCTCTTCGCTTGATGAAGCTGGTAAAGCCAAAAATCAAGTATCTGAGAAGAAGAAGGAAAATAAGAAGAAAGAAAAGAAGAAGAAGGAGCCAACAGCGAAAAGGGACAACCAAGCATCGTCTAGTGAAAATCCACACACTGCACCGACCAGGCCTAAATCGCCATGTGTCATTTGCAAGGGAGACCACTTTCATCGAGACTGTCCTTGCATTCCTCGGATCTTAAGGGACTGGTCTCCTTGTTTGCACAATCTGGTGTCGTCAACCTCTGATGATTATGTTGAAAGTACACCATCAACTAGTGACAGTGAAGCCCTTGGACAAAAAGGAAAATGTAAATTTCCTTGTAAACTGTGCGAAGGCGATCATGCCGTCCACCGTTTTCCCTTAGACGAGGCTAAAAGAGTTTTGGACGATCGTCCGGTTTCACCATTACGACTTCCTCCTAGATATAAGAAACTCTTACCGAGTCCGTCACTAGCTGAAAATCCGGCTGGCACACCCTTGTGGTCGGCCGAAGTATCTATCATTGAAGAAAAACCATCTGAATCTATACCAGACAAAAGTCAAAAGGTCGAGGTGGCAGTTGACCCAGCCTTGCCTTCAGAGGTTCCATCTTCAGATGATACAATCACTGAAGAAAACAAGAACGACACCATTCAAATTCTCTTCGTAAGCACAAACTCCGAAGAACATGGGGGCAGTCTACCCGTTCCTTTACCGCAGGAAGGAAGTTCATCAAAGTCATATCTAGCCATTTATTCGGTCCCACCTCCAAGCAACCTAGTTGTTTCCTTTGACTGGAATCAATTAGGCAGACCTCGTTTACCGACTAGTATACCATTTCGAATCATTACTCAAATATATAGAATGGTCATGGCCGGTACCATCATAGATGAAGGGGCTTCTGTAAGTATCCTTTCCTCAACTGCTTGGAAAGCGCTTGGTTCGCCATCACTTTTGCCTGAGATGAGAAATCTAACAGGCTTTGACAAAGGAACCAGTCGACCATTAGGGATCCTTCCCAATGTGCCCATAAAATTGAGAGGGAAAACCGTTCACCTGAACGTAATGGTAGTCCAAGGACCCCTGGATTATAATCTACTCCTTGGACGAGACTATATTTATTACATGGGAGCCATTGTCTCATCACTCTTTAGAGTAATGTGTTTTCCGCACGAAGGAAGAATGGTCAAGCTCGTAGACCAGCTTTCATTTCCTGGTTCACACATAGCAAATAGTATATACCAACCCTAAATGGTCTTTTCACGCAAGGAATGTCTCATCAATGCCCAATTCATCCTCCTGATGAGCGCGAGTGATTCAGAGGATATGACTGAAACCCAGCGAGCATGCACCCTGGTCTGCTTCGGCAGGAAAACTTCAGGTATAGGGTAGGTTTCTGCGAGGGATATATGACTAATATGGAGAACCCGTCCTTACAGGAAAATGGGAACAGACTGGAATAAGATACCTTCGTTAAGGTTATGCCGCATGGACACCACTCCTCTTTGCCTATTTCGATAGGCATCGCAAAGAAAGAATTTTATCTGCTACGCAGATGAAACTTTCTTGGTAACCTGGAAATTTTTCGCTATACCTGGGGGCATGCAAACCTTTTGGCGTGCAAGGGAAGAGAGACTATTTATTTTTTAAATTTGTAGGTCCTCTAACCCTTTAAACTCGTAGGATTGGTTGTTTCCTTACTTGCATAAAGAAAGGATCCGGAGCAAGCTTCTAAAAAATGGCATCTTAGATGAGACATCCTTATTATACGACTGGATCGAGCAGTTTTAACACGGACTTCAAGCTCGTTAAAAAATAAACATAAGCAATGAGCAAGTGTTTCTCCCAGCGTTTAAGCTCATTTTAAAATAAAAAATGAACTAATTTCCGGTAAATAACCATCGTGAATGTAGTACTTCAGCCTTTGAAGCCTTGGTCGTGTTCTCATCATCACCTCCACTCTGTATTGGCCGATCATTCACCTCCACTTGATTGTTTACCCCTTTTGAGGAACAGCTACGAAGAGTGATCCTGTTAGCCACCCTTGTAACACTGCCATGATTGGAAAATTCCAAACCTTACCTGGAATCAGCTGCTACCCGAATTTATCACTCGTTCCTCAAAGACGAATCTCCTTTAAGCTCTTTTCAACTGACTCGTAAAATATGAAAAGATTGCCGAGCCACTGGCCTCTCCAGCTCGTTAAAGTGACCGGAAGTGCTATCCCTCCTTTAGATTTTAATCTTTTTGGACCTGAGGGATTATTACACAAAAAGATCGAGCGCTTGTTTTGTTCGGCTCATTAAAAGTACCGAAAATTCATCCCTTCTGTATTATTTTATACTTTTTTAGACTTAAGGGATTAGATTACGAAAAATGATTTTTGGAGTTTCCTTTACTTCCCTTTTCAGACTCTCTAAAAAAGAAAAGGACCGAGTTATCTTTGTCTTTAAACTCGTTAAAACCTAATAGCGACAAACTTGTCCATAATAGACAAGAACGAGTTTCACTATCGCTAGGCTTGTTAAAACATAGCAATGGGTTTGCCCAAAGGGAAAATTATAGAACAAACATAGGTTACCCTCCTCAAGCTTGACAAAAATAAAGAGGTACTGGTCAGCAATGACTGGGGAAATATTGGGAAGAAAACTTGAAGAAACTTCATTGGTAGCAAGTCGCTCTTGAACATGACACTTTCACTCCGCATCCTAGTTGGGTTGGGTTGTTACATTCACCAGTCACATCACCATGGTTCCATCACACCATCCACATTTGGGGTTAATGCTACCAATCCATCATGTCAGTGTCGCCGGTATGTTCAAGAGAAGTCACTCAGATAATTCACCTGTGTCTCACCCACTACAATACATTCACGCTCCATCCTTTCATGGCCGCCACCCTGAACCTTATGTCATCAGATTGTTTTCACCTCCATTAAAATCATTTGCTCTATTCTGTGTCATTGATGTGGGATTCATTAAGGCCCTCCTATGATGGATCGCTTCTTGTTGACATCATCTCATTATCCAAGAAGTCGATCTAAGAACAACCCTTTCAGTACTTTGAAGCTTGCATGCCTCAATGGCAAGTTTCTCACTTCCGGCGACAGGTTTACACCAAAGGCCTTCGACCGAAAGATTTTTCATGGTGTTTGACGCTAAGTCCTTTATTCAGACCACGTGAATTGTACTGTAATACCTTGAGGGTCATCATCATTATCGGTGATTCCTCTCGCGCCTATTAATGGCTTACATCATTGGCTGGTAATCAGGCGATGTCTTTCCATGTTCGACTCCAGAACATCTCTCACATGGATCAAATTGTATTTTGAGTGAAGATCGAATGAGATTGAAGACCCTGGATCTAGTTTCATCCATCCGGGCTACGATATACATTCAGGAAAATAAAGACATCAATTGTACATCATTGCTGCACAGATAATCATCCAATCTAAGGGATGATGGCTCTACCAGAATCATCAGTCTACACTCAGACGATTGTCTGTCTCATGTACATGAAAATGAATTTATAAAGCTGAGCATGGGAATGCCCGCCTCAGCTAGATCATGAAAAATATTACGAAGATAATGTATTGTATTGTATCTTATTACAGGTCGCCTTCTAGATCGAAAAACTTTGGATCCTCATGATAAAGCATTTCACCCGACATCAAAAAAAAAAAAATTAACGACCTCATGCTTTAGGGGGCAACTGCTATAGACATTTTTGGGCACTGCAACCCCAATCATAAAATGTCCATAAACTAAGGGCTCCTAAGTCCCTAAAGATGTTGTTCCAACCCCTAAAAAAACAAGGTCAACTGATTACATCTTCTCCCAGAAGTTCTCCATGAAAAACTACTCAGAACTGGTCAAAACTAGACCATTTCACCTGCTCCATAGGCAAAGTGCGTTGCATCTCACCTGAATACACACAGTAGGTGCGTTGCATTTCAAGAATCCCTTCTATGGGGTGCGATGAGCGAGAAGGGACAAATGGTAGGGTCAATCCGCGAGGTGGAGGAGCATGGAATCTTCCAGAAACTTCTCTTGTGACACTTGCCTCTCTGAATTCGACCAGGGATGAGTAAGAGATCATCAATCTCCAAGTGGAAGCAAGAACTATCAGAGGGAAGACACTAATCAAATCTCAAAAGCTGACTCACCTCCCTTGCAGACATCTATATATGGATCCCTCATCCCAGAGATCCAGGGGCTGGAATTTTGTATCTTGTAAGGAAGTGCTGCTGGTTTATTGGTGCAATATCATAGTGTTGGGTGATATAAGCTTGTCATGAGGTTAAGAAGGGATTCTTTATGAGAGGATGATGCTGGGTCAGAACAATTGGTTTTAACTCTCTTGGCTCTTTCTTGATTATCAATAAAGCTATTCAAGTTTTCCTCCATACTCTTGTGTGATTTATGTTTTATGCATTTGTATGGTCAATTTACATCTGATCCTAAATTGTTTATGATAATAGATCTATGTTCTCATATAGTGTTATGCTACTTTAATTCTACAGGTACTCCGTGAAGCTGGGTATACAAGAAAACAAGTAGCAAAGGAATATCAGAAGAGAGAGGAATCGAGCAAGGAACCAAGTGCAAGACAGAGGTTGGTCTCCTTTATTCTTCTCTCATCTATCTCTCGTAAAGGAAAACGAAAGTAGTTTTACTTTCTTTGTTTCTAAGGTAGCTACTAGCCTTAGTGGGATTAGCAGCTCTGCATAGACACTTTTCCCTGTAACATGCATGTTACCTGGTCAACAGGTCACCTTCATCAACGTTGGAGGATAAAACTCCACAAGAGGTATGGACTGGTAAGAAATCCTCTCTTTCACATCTGAGGGTATTTGGATGTGATGCATATGTACATGTTCCAAAGGAGAAATGAACCAAGTTGGATAGTAAATATGAAAAGTGCATCTTTATTGGGTATAAGGATGGTTTAAAGGGTTATAAGCTTTGGAACCCAATCACACGGAAGGTTGTGTACAGTCGAGATGTGGTGTTCAGAGAGGTAAAAGATGTTATTAAACATGAAGTCCAACCAAAGGAACCTGAGAAGATAGAGTTTGAGCTTAAGGAGGAAGAATCAGACTCTACAGTAGAGGAGAAATTAGAAGATGAAGAGCCACAAACTCCAGGTGTGAGAGGATCAGTTCAAGAAAGAAGGCAGCCAGAAAGGTATAGTCCATCTACTTTCTGTTCAAATTTTTCTTTATCTATTACTGATGATGATCCCAGAACAGTGAAGGAAGTAGTGGATTCAGAGGATGGATAACTCTGGAAAGAGTCCATGGTTGATGAAATGGCATCTTTGCACAAAAATGAGGCTTGGGATCTGGTGTAGTTGTCGGCTAGAAGGAAACCCATTGGCAGCAAATGGGTGTTCAAGAAGAAGACAAATGCAGAAGGAAAGGTGGAGAAATACAAAGCTCGGTTGGTAGCAAAAGGTTATTCCCAGGTGTCAGGAATTGATTTTGGTGATATTTTTTCCCCTGTTGCCAAGGTAACTTCTATTAGATTACTTTTATCTGTTGCTGCTGCTTTTGATTTTGAGGTAGAACAGATGGATGTGAAGACAACATTTCTTCATGGGGATCTGGAAGAGGAAATCTACATGAAACAACCTGAAGGCTTTGCAGTGAAGGGTAAGAAAGAACTAGTATGAAAGTTAAAGAAGTCTCTATATGGGTTAAAACAGTCACCAAGGATGTGGTATCAGAAATTTGATACATTTATACGGGGACTTGGCTTCACTAGAAGTAAAGCAGATCACTGTGTGTATTTTAAATTAATTGGTGACTGTGTTATTTATCTGGTCTTGTATGTGGATGATATGTTGCTGGTTGGAAATGACAAAGAAATTATCCAGGATTCGAAGACCCAATTGTCCTCCAAATTCGACATGAAATATCTTGGTGCTGCAAACTATATTTTGGGCATGGAAATTAAAAGAAATTAGGTAAAGAGGAAGCTCTGGTTAAACCAAAGGAAGTATGTCGAGACAATACTGCAGAGGTTTAATATGCAGGATAGTAAACTGGTGAAGGTTACTATTCCTGTAGGTGTGAGGTTATCTGTTGAATAGTGTCCCAAGACACAAGAAGAGGAAGAGGACATGTCCCGTGTTCGATATGCAAGTGCTGTCGGTAGCCTGATGTATGCAATGGTTTGCACTAGACCAGACATTGCACATGTAGTGGGAGTATTGAGCAGGTTTATGTCAAAACCAGGAAAGGAGCATTGGATAATAGTGAAGCGAGTTTTTAGGTATTTGCGTGGCACTAGTTATTATGGTTTGTGCTACCAAGGAAGACCAAGATTGGACAGAATGTTGGATATTCATGGATTTGTTGATGCAAACTGGGCTGGAGATCTGGATCAGAGAAGATCTACAAGTGGGTATGTGTTTAACCTATTTGGAGGTGCTGTCAGTTGGATGATTAAGAAACAATCTGTAGTGGCACTATCAACTACAGAGACAAAATACATGGCAGCCACTCATGCAAGCAAGGAAGCAGTTTGGTTACAGAGATTGTGTTCAAGTATGGGGTTAGTACAAGAAACTATAAGGATAGACTGTGACAGCCAAAGTGCAATTTTCTTGGCAAAGAAACCTGCATATCATTCAAAGACAAAGCACATTGATGTTCAGTATCACTTTGTGAGGGATATGATAGAAGACAAAAAGATGTTGCTGGTAAAGATGGACACTTTGAAGAATACTACAGATGCATTGACAAAATCTGTGAGCTCTGAGAAGTTCTCTTGGTGTAGAGAGACAATGGGCGTTTCAGGGCTGGAAAAATGACTAAGCTCTCTTGTGGCTCCTTGTGGAAAGAAAACAACAAGTGGGAGAATGTTGGGTTGTGTTATATTCTTTCCACGACTAGCCCACATAGTTAACCAGGGGGTTAGAGGGGGGGGCGGAGTCCCCCTTCATTGATCCAATTGTGTAGCGTGGGGGGGTGGGGGATCATAGGGGGTTTGAGGCATACCTGTAACCCCACTTTATGGGATCTGGGGCAGCGCCCCAGAAAATTTTGGTTTTGGACCCTATGTTAGGATGGGCGGACCCACCTAAGGTTTTGTGCATGATTTTCACACATGTTTTTGGACGCGATGGTTTTCGGTCCAAGGTATTGGACGCGATGGTTTTCGGTCCATGGTATTGGATGCTTCGGCATGTATAAATATGTATTATAACATTGAAAAAGAATATAATGAAAAATCAAGTTGGTAGTCCCGGTTTTGGGATCTAGGGGAAAATATTCGTGTATATGTGTTTTATGTGTTATGCTTTCACATTGTTTATTTTATGTAATTTAGAATTTGTATGCAGGTAATTTCTGTACGGGGTTAAAACCTACATCGTCGTCTTATCATTTGCCGAATATGTAGGCATCGCTTCAGACCATTTGGTGAAGTAATCCACAACAACAATAATGTAGCCATGCCCCCCGGCCGAACAAGGGTTACATGTCATATAATCGATGCCCCATTTGGCAAAGGGACCAACAGTAATGACGGGGTGTAGGTGAGCGGGTGGGGTGCACATCTTGCATTGGTAGATTTGGCATTCGTGACACTTGCGGACAACAAGAATGCAGTCTTTGAAGATGGATGACCATAAATAACCAACGCGAAGGATTTTCTGAGCTGTAGCATAACCAGACATATGACCACCACATGCCCCGGAGTGGCAATCATTGAGAACTCTTTCAACTTCCTCAATTGTGAGGCATCGGTGAAGAACATAATTGACACTGACACGGTATAAAGTATCACCAATAATGTGGTAGGGTTGAGAATGATGTTGAATCCTTCAACGATCATCTTTGGTCAACACGGACTGAAACGTGGGGGTTTCGAGATACATGATGATATAACCGTACCATGGATCAAGGGTGCTAATCAGGAAAAGGGTCTCATCTGGGAGTTATTCATCGACACCAGCAGGGAGAGCTTTGGAGGGAAGGGAACATATCAATTCTACAAAAACAAGTGACTTCTTAGATTTGGTCGTAGTGAAGACCAAATCGAATTCATGTAGGATAATGATCCATTTATAATACTTGCCCCCTAGCAACTGACGAGTCAGTATGTTGGTCATAGGGTTGCATTCAGAAATCACTATAGTTGTTTGTAAGAGAATATAATGCCGAAAATGTTGAACAACCTGGATGACGGCCAAAGCCAACTTCTCGACATGTGCATAACGTGTTTCAGTGTCGAGGAGATTCTGACTTAGGTAGTAGATCACGTGTTCAGCACCTTCGTCGTCGTCTTGAACCAACACCATAGCTATGGTGCTAGGGGTTGCGGCTAGGTAAAGGAAGTAATCTCGATAATAGTCTAGTTGATGCAACAGAGGAGAATTTACGAGGACAACCTTAAGATCATCAAAATATTTTTGGGCTGTCTCATCCCATGCAAAGGGTGCTCCTTGTTTGAGAAACCGGGTAAATCCTGTAGCTAGCCTGATGTAGTTGGGTATAAAACGACGAAGAAAATTGGCCTTTCCCTGGAGGCTCTGGAGTTGGTGCAGTGAAGATGGAGGGGGTAAGTTTACAATGGCCTCGACTTTTAGTGGATCCAAGAAAATCCTGTCCTTGGAAACGATGAACCGAGGAGTTGTCCTGATTCTACGCAGAAAACAGATTTGTGTGGATTTAACCGGATGTTATAGTGCCTGCAGCATAGAACAATCTATCAAAGATGGTTTGGGTGATCTTGTCACTTACGAGAATGGGTAGGAAGGTCATCCAAGTACGGTTGGACAATGTTGAGAATATCATGAAACACATAGGACATTGCCCGCTGAAATGTGGCCCCAGTATTTTTTAGGCCAAAAGGGAGCTTCTTGTATGCGAACGTACCCCATGGGTAGATAAAGGCTATCTTCTCTTGGTTAGCCGGTGCAATATTGATCTAGTTGTAACCATAAAAACCCTTCATAAAGGAAAATATCTCACTCCCGACACATTTATCAATGATTTGATCAATGAAGGGACTAGGATAGTTGTCTTTAGGACAAAGATGATTAAGATCTCGATAATCCACGCAAACACGGATCGTGCCTTGCTTTTTATTCACCGAGACGATATTGGACACCCAACTTCTAAGGGGAATGGATAAATGAATCCAGTTTTGAGAAGCTTTTCGACTTCACCCTTAATAGCAACGACCTTTCTAGGGTGCACCGGACGAAGCTGTTGGCGGATGGGTTTCACATTCGGATATGTTGGTATTTCATGCACCACAATGTTGGGATCAATGCCAGGAATTTCTTTGTAAGACCACGCAAACACATCACGAAATTCCTAGAAAAGATGAGTATATGTCTTGATCTCATCTAGAGAGCAAGATACCTCGATATGAACGTGTTCAAAGACACCGGGTTTGATAAAAATGTCGATCCAGATCGTTTTGGTAATATTACCCAGATTTCCTTCCGACCATACTTCATGAGTAACAGTTGGTGGTGGAAATGGAGAAGAGCAATCTTCGAAAGAGGTAGACATGGCCGCCGAGCGAGGGAGGAACGAGGAGTGATGGTGGGTATTGATACACGACAGTTCCTCGAGAGACATGATTTCCATGATACCTTCATTGGCGAAGAAGGTCTCGGTTCAGGGGTTAGATGATTCCAAAGTGCCAAGCTAGGGGGATTGGGAATACATATCGAGAGATTTATTCGAGATATGAGAGTCAAAGGATGCAGAGTTTGCAGTCGAAACAATTTCCACGTAATTGACTTTAGTGGGAATAAGTGGCATGATGTCGCCCCAAGCATCAACTAGACCTAGTGCAGGTATGACCCAGGGATCAAATTTGACTGAGATCATGATGACAGAGGCAACATGAGGAGGTGGGAGTGGAAAAATGCCCATGAAGGTAGAATCTTTGAAGAGACCCGCCCCCACACTCTCAAAAGGAGCACCAAAGTGCTTGACATACGGAACGTTGCCATTAGATGAAGAAGAGGCAAAGAAGGACAACTGATCAACGGTGACAATCCTCCCTTGATGGGGAAAACGGATCACACAAAACAAAGAGGAGGCCATGACATGCATGGCATGGGTCCAACTTCGGCTGAATAAAAGATTATAATTGAGATTGGCGTCAACAATCTCTACCTCAACTTGCACTGTTTTGCCTTCCACGGTGATGGCAAGGTTGGGTAAAACATTGAAGGGTTGCGAATCATGCCCATCAAAAGCTTCCAATGTGTTTGGAGACTTATTTAATGTAGGCGAACCAATAGCCTTCCAGCACGCAGTTGACATGATGTAGGTAAAAGCACCTTCATCGATGACAGTGTGTTGGATGGTCTTTTCATTAATGATTACCTGAATAAGAAAGGCAATCTGATGATGAAGTCTTGGAACATGGTTCTCTAGATCGAAACACATCAAATTAGAATCGGTGGGATTGATGCCCTCGATAGTTGACAGTAAATATTTTTGCTGTGATGGGCAGATTTGGAGTACCTCGAGAGCCGACATGGATGACGACACTTGAGCCAAATCTTCAACAATATTGTAATGCTGAGTGGCTTGGGAAATGGGAATGTACGAGGATTTCCTTAGCACACTTTTAGAGGGTGTCCGTGGAGCGGAATCAGGGTTAGGGTGCTCAATTTGCAAAGGGCCAAAACTCGGGGTAGAAGAAGAAGGTGGAACTTCTTTTTCTCTCCCTGTTGTGGGAGCTGGAGTTTGATAATCCTTCGATTGGGTAGCCACATTAATGGGTGTGATCATCATGAACACTTGAGATCCAGAGGAAGTAGATCAGGGTTGGTCTACCATTTGAGTCTCCTAATACGGAAAAGGATATTTTAAGACAAAAGGAGTCCCCTTGAGAAATCGACT